>CM038143.1:442752588-443968210 GCA_021437245.1 Aegilops speltoides
TTGATCTATCTCTATAGATCTTAATGCCCAATATGTAAGCAGCTTCACCGAGGTCTTTCATTGAAAAACTCTTATTCAAGTATCCCTTTATGCTATCCAGAAATTCTATATCATTTCCGATCAGCAATATGTCATCTACATATAATATCGTAAATGCTATAGAGCTCCCACTCACTTTCTTGTAAATACAAGCTTCTCCAAAAGTCTCAGACAAACCCAAATGCTTTGATCACACTATCAAAGCGCTTATTCCAACTCCGAGATGCTTGCACCAGTCCATAAATGGATCGCTGGAGCTTGCACACTTTGTTAGCTCCTTTGGATCGATAAAACCTTCTCGTTGCATCATATACAACTCTTCTTCCGTAAATCCATTCAGAATGCGGTCTTTACATCCATTTGCCAAATTTCATAATCATAAAATGCGGCAATTGCTAACATGATTCGGACGGACTTAAGCATCGCCACGGGTGAGAAGGTCTCATCGTAGTCAATCCCTTGAACTTGTCGAAAACCCTTTGCGACAAGTCGAGCTTTGTAGACGATAACATTACCGTCGGCGTCGGTCTTCTTCTTGAAGATCCACTTGTTTTCTATTGCTTGCCGACCCTCGGGCAAGTCAACCAAAGTCCATACTTTGTTTTCATACATGGATCCCATCTCGATTTCATGGCCTCAAGCCATTTTATGGAATCTGGGCTCACCATCGCTTCTTCATAGTTCGTAGGTTCATCATGATCTAGTAGCATGATTTTAACAGGATTACCGTACCACTCAGTGCGGATCTTACTCTGGTTGATCTACGAGGTTTTGTAGTAACTTGATCTCAAGTTTCATGATCAACATCATCAACTTCCTCACTACTTGGTGTAGATGTCTCGTAAACCGGTTTCGCGATTTAACTACTTTCAAGTAAGGGAGAAGGTACTATTACCTCATCAAGTTCTACTTTCCTCCCACTCACTTCTTTCGAGAGAAACTCCTTCTCTAGAAAGGATCCATTCTTAGCAACGAATGTCTTGCCTTCGGATCTGTGATAGAAGGTGTACCCAACTGTCTCCTTTGGGTATCCTATGAAGACACATTTCTCGATTTGGGTTCGAGCTTATCGAGTTGAAGCTTTTTCACATAAGCATCGCATCCCCAAACTTTAAGAAACGACAACTTTGGTTTCTTGCCAAACCATAGTTCATAAGGTGTCGTCTCAACGGATTTTGACGGTGTTCTATTCATGTGAATGCGGCCGTCTCTAGAGCATAACCCCAAAACGATAGCGGTAAATCTGTAAGAGACATCATAGATCGCACCATATCTAGTAAAGTGCGATTCGACGTTCGGACACACCATTACGTTGTGGTGTTCGGGTGGCGTGAGTTGCTAAACTATTCGCATTGTTTCAAATGTAGACCAAACTCGAACTCAAATATTCACCTCCACGATCGGATCGTAGAAATTTAATTTTCTTGTTACGATGATTTTCAACTTCACTCTGAAATTCTTTGAACTTTTCAAATGTTTCAGACTTATGTTTCATTAAGTAGATATACCCATATCTCGCTTAAGTCATCTGTGAAGGTGAGAAAATAACGATATCCGCCACGAGCCTCAACATTCATCGGACCACATACATCTGTATGTATGATTTCCAACAAATCTGTTGCTCTCTCCATAGTACCGAGAACGGGTTCTAGTCATCTTGCCCATGAGGCACGGTTCATAAGTGCCAAGTGATTCATAATCAAGTGACTCCAAAAGTCCATCAAGATGGAGTTTCTTCATGCGCTTTACACCGATATGACCTAAACGGTGCCACAAATAAGTTGCACTATCATTATCAACTCTGCATCTTTTGGTTTCAACATTATGAATATGTGTATCACTACTATCGAGATTCATCAAAATAGACCACTCCTCAAGGGTGCATGACCATAAAAGATATTACTCATATAAATAGAACAACCATTATTCTCGATTTAAATGAATAACCGTCTCGCATCAAACAAGATCCAGATATAATGTTCATGCTCAACGCAGCACCAAATAACAATTATTTAGGTCTAAAACTAATCCTCAAGGTAGATGTAGAGGTAGCGTGCCGACCGCGATCACATCGACTTTGGAACCATTTCCCACGCCGATCGTCACCTCGTCCTTTGCGGTGTTCGCTTAATCCGTAGTCCTGCTTTGAGTTGCAAATATTAGCAATGTAACCGATATCAAATACCAGTGCTATCTGCGAGCTCTAGTAAGGTACACATCAATAACATGTATATCACATATACCTTTGTTCACCTTGCCATCCTTCTTATCCGCCAAATACTTGGGGCAGTTCGCTTCAAAGGACTACCGCTTGCAAGAGAAGCACTCGAGGCCAGAGCTTAGGTCCGGACTTGGGTTTCTTCTCTGAGCAAACAACTTGCTTGCTGTTCTTCTTGAAGTTCCTTCTTCTTCCCTTTGCCTTTCTTCTTGAAACTAGTGGTCTTATTGACCATCAACACTTGATGCTCCTTCTTGATTTCTACCTCCGCAGCCTTTAGCATTGCGAAGAGCTCTGCATAGTCTTTACTAACCCTTGCATATTATAGTTCATCACGAAGCCTTTGTAGCTTGGTGGCGGTGATTGAAGAATTACATCAATGACACAATCATCCGGAAGATTAACTCCCGGTTGTGTCAAGTGATTGTAGTACCGGACATTACGAGTATGTGCTCACTAATGTAACTATTCTCCTCCATCTTGCAGCTATAGAACTTATTGGAGACTTCATATCTCTCAATCCGGGCATTCTGTTGGAATATCAACTTCAACTCTGGAACATCTCATATGCTCCATGACGCTCAAAACGTCGTTGAAGTCCCGGTTCTAAGCCGTAAAGCATGGCACATCGAACTATAGAGTAGTCATCGGCTTTGCTCGCCAGACGTTCTTAACGTCGTCGGCCAGCATCAGAAGCAGTTCTGGCACCCAGCGGTGCATCCAGACGTAACTCTTACGGCAGCAATGAGGATAATCCTCGAGTTACGGACCCGATCCGTGTAATTGCTACCATCATCTTTCAACTTTGCTTTCTCAAGGAACGCATTAAAATTCAACGGAACAAAGACGAGCCATCTATCTACAATCAAACATAAACAAGCAAGATACTATCAGTACTAAGTTCATGATAAATTTAAGTTCAATTAATCATATTACTTAAGAACTCCCACTTAGAAAGACATCTCTCTAGTCATCTAAGTGATCACGTGATCCAAATCAACTAAACCATAACCGATCATCACGTGAAATGGAGTAGTTTTCAATGGTGAACATCTTATGTTGATCATATCTACTATATGATTCACGCCGACCTTTCGGTCTCCGTGTTCGAGGCCATATCTGCATATGCTAGGCTCATCAAGTATAACCCGAGTATTCTGCGTGTGCAAAACTGGCTTGCACCCGTTGTAGATGGACGAGAGCTTATCACACCCGATCATCACGTGGTGTCTGGGCACGACGAACTTTGGCAACGGTGCATACTCGGGGAGAACACTTCTTGATAATTTAGTGAGAGATCATCTTATAATGCTACCGTCAATCAAAGCAAGATAAGATGCATAAAGGATAAACATCACATGCAAATCAATATAAGTGATATGATATGGTCATCATCATCTTGTGCTTCATGATCTCCATCTTGCAGCACCACCATGATCACCATCGTCACCGGCGCGACACCTTGATCTCCATCGTAGCATCGTTGTCGTCTCGCCAATCTTATGCTTCTCGACTATCTCTACCGCTTAGTGATAAAGTAAAGCATTACGAGCGATTGCATTGCATACAATAAAGCGACAACCATATGGCTCCAGCCGATTGCCGATAACCGGTTACAAAACATGATCATCTCATACAATAAAATATAGCATCACGTCTTGACCATATCACATCACAACATGCCTGCAAAAACAAGTTAGACGTCCTCTACTTTGTTGTTGCAAATTTTACGTGGCTGCTACGGGCTTAAGCAAGAACCAGTCTCACCCACGCATCAAAACCACAACGATATTTCGTCAAATAGACTCCGTTTTAACCTTCTCAAGGACCGGCGTAGCTACACTCAGTTCAACTAAAGTGAGAGAGACAGACACCCACCGGTCACCTTTAAGCAACGAGTGCTCGTGGCGGTGAAACCAGTCTCGCGAAGCGTCACGCGTAATGTCGGTCCGGGCCGCTTCATCTCACAATACCGCTGAACCAAAGTATGACATGCTGGTAGGTAGTATGACTTGTATCGCCCACAACTCACTTGTGTTCTACTCGTGCAAAACATCAAACCATAAAAACCTAGGCTCGGATGCCATGTTGGGGAACGAGTAATTTCAAAAATTTCCTACGCACACGCAAGATCATGGTGATGAATAGCAACGAGAGGGGAGAGTGTTGTCCACGCACCCTCAGAGACCGAAGCGAAGCGATCACAACGTAGAGGAAGTAGTCGACGTTCTCCTCGCGATCCGACCGATCCCGCGCGTTACATTCGGCGCCCCGAGTTCTTGACACACGACAGCTCGATGACGTCCCTCAGACTCGATCCAGGTGAGTGTCGAGGAGAGTTTCACAAGACGACGGCGTGGTGATGATCTTGATGTTTCACCGTAGCAGGGCTTCGCTTAAGCTTCATGACGGTATGACCGAGGTGGAATATGGTGGAGGGGCACCGACACGGCTAAGGAACGATCCGTAGATCAAACTTGTGTGTTCTAGGGTGCCCCCCTGCCCCCGTATATAAAGGAGGGAGGGGGGAGGTGCGGCCGGCCTAGAGGGGGCGCGCCGGAGGAGTCCTACTCCCACCGGGAGTAGGACTCCCCCCCTTTCCTAGTTGGAATAGGATTGGGGGAGGGGGAAGAGGAAAGGGGGCGCCCCCTCCTTGTCCTATTCGGACTGGGGGGGGGCGCGGCCACCCCTGGCCGGCCCCTCCTCTTCTCCCTCGAGGCCCACTAAGGCCCATTTACCTCCCGGGGGGTTCCGGTAACCTCCCGGTACTCCGGTAAATTCCTGTTTTCACCCGGAACCATTCCGAACTCCAAATATAGGCTTCCAATATATCAATCTTTATGTCTCGACCATTTCGAGACTCCTCGTCATGTCCGTGATCACATCCGGACTCAACTTCTTGGTACATCAAAATACATAAACTCATAATAACTGTCATCGAAACCTTAAGCGTGCGGACCCTACGGTTCGAGAACAATGTAGACATGACCTAGAACTATTCTCGGTCAATAACCAATAGCGGGACCTGGATGCCCATATTGGTTCCTACATATTCTCGAAGATCTTTGTCGGTCAGACCGCATAACAACATACGTTGTTCCTTTGTCATCGGTATGTTACTTGCCCGAGATTCGATCGTCGGTATCCAATACCTAGTTCAATCTCGTTACCGCAAGTCTCTTTACTCGTTCCGTAATACATCATCTCACAACTAACTCATTAGTTGTAATGCTTGCAAGGCTTGATGATGTGCATTACCGAGAGGGCCCAGAGATACCTCTCCGACAATCGGAGTGACAAAACCTAATCTCAAATACGCCAACCCAACATCCACCTTTGGAGACACTGTAGTACTCCTTTATAATCACCCGATTACGTTGTGACGTTTGGTAGCACCAAAGTGTTCCTCCGCAAACGGAGTTGCATAATCTCATAGTTACGGGAACATGTATAAGTCATGGATAAAAAATAGTAGCAACATACTAAACGATCGTGTGCTAAGCTAATGGAATGGGTCATGTCAATCAGATCATTCTACTAATGATGTGACCTTGTTAATCAAATAACAACCCTTTGTTCATGGTTAGGAAACATAACCATCTTTGATTAACAAGCTAGTCTAGTAGAGGCATACTAGTGACATAATGTTTTGTCTATGCATTCACACATGTATCATGTTTCCGGTTAATACAATTCTAGCATGAATGATAAACATTTATCATGAAATAAGGAAATAAATAATAACTTTATTATTGCCTCTAGGGCATATTTCCTTCACTTATCACACCCGATCATCACGTGGTGTCTAGGCACGACGAGCTTTGGCAACGGTGCATACTCAGGGAGAACACTACTTGATAATTTTAGTGAGAGATCATCTTAAAATGCTACCGTCAATCAAAGCAAGATAAGATGCATAAAGGATAAACATCACATGCAATCAATATAAGTGATATGATATGGCCATCATCATCTTGTGCTTGTGATCTCCATCTCCAAAGCACCGTCGTGATCACCATCGCCACCGCGCGACACCTTGATCTCCATCGTAGCATCGTTGTAGTTCACGCCATCTATTACTTCTCGACTATCGCTACCGCTTAGTGATAAAGTAAAGCAATTACAGGGCGTTTGCATTTCATACAATAAAGCGACAACCATATGGCTCCAGCCAGTTGCCGATAACTTCGGTTACAAAACATGATCATCTCATACAATAAAATATAGTATCACGTCTTGACCATATCACATCACAACATGCCCTGCAAAAACAAGTTAGACGTCCTCTACTTTGTTGTTGCCAATTTTACGTGGCTGCTACGGGCTTAAGAAAGAACCAATCTCACCTACGCATCAAAACCACAACGATACTTCGTCAAATAGACTCCATTTTAACCTTCTCAAGGACCGAGCGTAGCCACACTCGGTTCAACTAAAGTGAGAGAGACAGACACCCGCCAGTCACCTTTAAGCAACGAGTGCTCGTGAGCGGTGAAACCAGTCTCGCAGAAGCTGCACGTGTAATGTCGGTCGGGCCGCTTCATCTCACAATACCGCTGACCAAAGTATGACATGCTGGTAGGTAGTATGACTTGTATCGCCCACAACTCACTTGTGTTCTACTCGTGCAAAACATCAAACCATAAAAACCTAGGCTCGGGTGCCACTGTTGGGGAACATAGTAATTTCAAAAAAATTTCCTACGCACACGCAAGATCATGGTGATGCATAGCAACGAGAGGGAAGAGTGTTGTCTACGTACCCTCGTAGACCGAAGCGGAAGCGATCACAACGTAGAGGAAGTAGTCGTACGTTCTCCTCGCGATCCAACCGATCCTAGCGCCGTTACTCCGGCGTCTCCGAGTTCTTGACACACGTACAGATCGATGACGCTCCTCGGGCTCCAATCCAGTAGAGCTTCGGGAAGGGAGAGTTCCGTCAAGACGACGGCGTGCAGGACGATCTTGATGTTCTATCGACGCAGGCTTCGCCTAAGCACCGCCACGATATGACCGAGGTGGATTATGGTGGAGGGGGCACCGACACGGCTAAGGAACGATCTCAAGGATCAACTTGTGTGTTCTAGGGTGCCCCCGCCTCGTATATAAAGGAGCAAGGGGGGGTGCGGCGGCCCTAGGAGGAGGCGCGCCGGAGGAGTCCTACTCCCACCGGGAGTAGGACTCCCCCTTTCCTAGTTGGATTAGGACTTGGGGGGAGGGAAAGAGGGAAGGGGGGCGCCGCGCCCCCTCTCCTTTTCCTATTCGGACTAGGGGAGGGGGCGCGCGGCCTGCCCTGGCCGGCCCTTCCTCTTCTCCCTCATGGCCCACTAAGGCCCATTAACCCCCGGGAGGGTTCCGGTAACCCGGTGTTCCGGTAAAATCCCGATTTCACCCGGAACCATTTCGAAGTCCAAACATAGGCTTCCAATATATCAATCCTTATGTCTCGACCATTTTGAGACTCCTCGTCATGTCCGTGATCACATCCGGACTCGAACTCCTTGGTACATCAAAATACATAAACTCATAATATAACCGCCATCGAAACCTTAAGCGTGCGGACCCTACGGTTCGAGAACAATGTAGACATGACCGAGACACGTCTCCGGTCAATAACCAATAGCGGACCTGGATGCCCATATTGGTTCCTACATATTCTACGAAGATCTTTATCGGTCGGACCGCATAACAACATCGTTGTTCCCTTTGTCATCGGTATGTTACTTGCCCGAGATTCGATCGTCGGTATCCAATACCTAGTTCAATCTCGTTTACGCAAGTCTCTTTACTCGTTCCGTAATACATCATCTCACAGCTAACTCATTAGTTGTAATGCTTGCAAGGCTTAAGTGATGTGTATTACCGAGAGGGCCCAGAGATACCTCTCCGACAATCGGAGTGACAAAACCTAATCTCAAATACGCCAACCCAATATCGCCTTTGGAGACACTGTAGTACTCCTTTATAATCACCCGATTACGTTGTGACGTTTGGTAGCACCCAAAGTGTTCCTCCGGTAAACGGGAGTTGCATAATCTCATAGTTATAGGAACATGTATATGTCATGGATAAAAGCAGTAGCAACATACTCAACGATCGTGTGCTAAGCTAATGGAATGGGTCATGTCAATCAGATCATTCTTCTAATGATGTGACCTTGTTAATCAAATAACAACCCTTTGTTCATGGTTAGGAAACATAACCATCTTTGATTAACAAGCTAGTCTAGTAGAGGCATACTAGTGACACTCTGTTTATTTATACACTCACACATGTATTATGTTTCCGGTTAATACAATTCTAGCATGAATGATAAACATTTATCATGAAATAAGGAAATAAATAATAACTTTATTATTGCCTCTAGGGCATATTTCCTTCACGGTCCACATGGCACCATTTCAGTGCGAGGGTCACTTAAAGACCCCGGATTCGGATAGACGAATCCGGACTCAGCAGGCTAGGGGCTCCCTAGCCGCATACCCTTTCACAAGGGCTGCGCTACAAGACAACTAACATCGGTTTCATATAAACCTACCCTTAATTATTTATGCTTATTCTTTTGCATTATTTTCGCACGAACTGTTTTTGAAGTGTTCCTCTCTTTTCTCTGAGATGAACAACGCGTGCATTCGCCCGTGATAATGGCACAACGGAGACACAAAGCGCAGACGCGCAGAGGGACCCGCCGCAAGGATTCTTTTGATTAAGACCCTATGTAGACCTTTTTATTCTTGTCTCTTGTTGCTAAATCGGCCTCGGCTTCTTCCTATAGCCGAGGCGGAGCTGGCGACGCTTTGGCATTGGCCGCGTCGAAGACAATGCCCGCACACGGACACAAGGGGCTTAGGGCATAATTCGCCCGTTATCATAAAGTCCGAACACCTTAGGGAGTGTTCGGCGTCTCAAGTTGGGCACTATATGCATCAGCTCGAATCATGTCTTTGGTCAAATGTTGGGTTTGCCTGCCTCGTGTTTTGCTACCTTACGTTCAGATCACCCGCTAACGCGGCACCGGAGAACTATGCGATTGTGCCCCGGTTAATTTGGCGAGCACCTCAGTAGAGAAAGCCGAAAACTGACTGTCATGATATAGCGAGAGTCTGGTCAACCACTTGATCGACTACGGAATGTTTAGAATTCCCCGCTTTGACGAAGGGCCGCTTCCCGGTCAGGCACATACGCACCCCGAATCCGGAGATGTGCGGTGCCATTAGGGGCTATATCGTAGCCCCACCCTCGAGCTCCATTGGCTATGTGAAAGAGATAAAGCATTATAGTCCGGATTGCCTCGTTCGCTATGCTACCACCTCCTTATAACAGGACCGAGACGTCGGATTAAAGTGTGAAAAGCGCTTATTTTATGAACACCCCAAAGACCTTGTGCAAGGGGTGGCAAGTCAAGATCGCATCTTTTAGGTTATACACAAGTATACTTAAACGGCCGCAAGGAGAAGTATTACTACTTGGAAGCACAAGTATAAAAAGCATTCATACTATAATCATTCATAAACAAGTTAATGCGTTCAATTGAATGTTACATTCTTGAAGCACTGCGACTCTATTATACTGAGCGCCGCGCATAACTTCCTCAAATAATGTTTGGCGGGAAGCGGTTCCCATCGAACCTCGGGCAGATGGCGGTGGCATCCATCTCCGGACATCTGCGCTTTATACGGGCGAGCCATCCGCGCCCTCGATGCAGGCCGACCGCTTCATCTCCTTGATATGCGGCACCGCCCCAAGGAACTGCTGCAGTAGGCCAAAATAGCTCGTCGCCTTGGACCTCTCTGGCCACACATGGGCCACGATGTCAGTCATAGCCAGCCCGGACAGTCTATTCAGTTCGGCCCATTCGGCCAACCTGTCCGACAGCGGAAGAGGGCAATCCGGACTGTGGAATTGAGTCCAATATAACTCTTCCACCTCGTGATCCCCTGCTCCAGAAGTGCTTAACGGCGTCCGCCGCACTCGCAGCCAAGTCCATGTAAGGATCCTCCGAACTCCACTGCTTTTCAAATTTGGCATACTTGGCATCCATAAACTGGCGACACATAAGAAACGGCTTGCCAGCCGTGATTTCTCCGGCTTGGCGCAGCTCCTCCTTCATAGCCCGCATTGCAGAGCGGGCATCCTTGGTCTCGGCGGTGGCCTTCTTCAGGTCTTCCCGCTCCAATAGGCGCTCCTTTTCAAGAGCCTCGCTACGGTCGGTAGCATCCTTTAATTTCTTGGCCAATCCGGCCATCTCCGCCTGCTTAGGCGGTCGCAGCCTTTTCGACCTTCAACTCCTCGGCCGCCCTCGCGGCAAGATCACTCCTTCGGGCTTGCTCCTTGGTATGTGCAAGCTCGGCCCAAGTCTCTCCACAACAAGAGCACTATCTGTACAAACAACATATAACTTATCGAGGAGGGCTTTAACCCACTCAATAAAGCGGCTATGGAGAATTTATTTACCTTGCGACTCGTCAAGTCGCCGATTGACAAGTGCTATGTCAAGATTCCGCCATGTCGAGCTGTTGACTCAGTTAAACAAGAATCGATCATCCGGCTGGCCCCGGACTATTCGCCACCGTATCGTAACGGCGATATTTATTACCCGAGATATTTAGATTTTCGATCCTCGACGCTGTCGCCTTCGACAACCTACCGAGTCTCGTGGGCTACTATCTATACAGGCGCATTTTTATATGCGTAAGCATTAATGCACAAAGGGTGCATCATTTTGTTGGAAATATGCCCTAGAGGCAATAATAAAAGTATTATTATTATATTTCCTTGTTCATGATAATTGTCTTTATTCATGCTATAAGCGTATTATCCGGAAATCGTAATACACGTGTGAATACATAGACCACAATATGTCCCTAGTGAGCCTCTAGTTGACTAGCTCGTTGTGATCAGCAGATAGTCATGGTTTCTCGCTATGGACATTGGATGTCGTTGATAACGGATCACATCATTAGGAGAATGATGTGATGGACAAGACCCAATCCTAAGCATAGCACAAAGATCGTGTAGTTCGTTTGCTAGAGCTTTTCCAATGTCAAGTATCTCTTCCTTAGACCATGAGATCGTGTAACTCCCGGATACCGTAGGAGTGCTTTGGGTGTATCAAACGTCACAACGAATCGGGTGACTATAAAGGTGCACTACAGGTATCTCCGAAAGTGTCATTGGGTTGACACGGATCGAGATCGATTTGTCACCCATGTAAATGGAGAGGTATCTCTGGGCCCACTCGGTAGGACATCATCATAATGTGCACAATGTGATCAAGGGGTTGATCACGGGATGATGTGTTGCGGAACGAGTAAAGAGACTTGCGATAACGTGATTGAACAAGGTATCGGTATACCGACGATCGAATCTCGGGCAAGTAAAATACCGCTAGACAAAGGGAATTGTATACGGATCGATCGAGTCCTTGACATCGTGGTTCATCCGATGAGATCATCGTGGAACATGTGGGAGCCAACATGGGTATCCAGATCCCGCTGTTGGTTATTGACCGGAGAACGTCTCGGTCATGTCTACATGTCTCCCGAACCCGTAGGGTCTACACACTTAAGGTTCGATGACGCTAGGGTTATAAAGGAAGCTTGTATGTGGTTACCGAATGTTGTTTGAGTCCGGATGAGATCCCTGACGTCACGAGGAGTTCCGGAATGGTCCGGAGGTAAAGATTTATATATGGGAAGTCCTGTTTTGGTCACCGGAAAAGTTTCGGGGTTTATCGGTAACGTACCGGGACCACCGGGAGGGTCCCGGGGGTCCACCAAGTGGGGCCACCTGCCCCAGAAGGCTGCGTGGGCCAAGTGTGGGAGGGGACCAGCCCCTAGGTGGGCTGGGGCGCCCCCCACCAAGGCCCAAGGCGTGGGAAATGAAGGGAGGGGCAAAACCTAGGTCCAGATGGGCCTTAAGGCCCACCTAGTGGGCGCCTCCCCCTCTCTCCCCCTCTGGCCGCCACCAGATGGGATCTGGGGGGCTGGCCGCCGCCCCTTGGGGTGGGAAACCCTCACAGGGGCGCAGCCCTCCTCTCCCTATAAATAGTGAGGCCTAGGGGCTGCCCAGAGACACACAGAATACACGTGATTCGGTCTCTGCCTTTGGTTGCAGCTCTCTCCTCTCTCCCAAGTACTCCTCCTCTCCCGTGGTGCTTAGCGAAGCCCTGCTGGATTGCCACACTCCTCCATCACCACCACGCCATTGTGCTGCTGCTGGAGGGAGTCTTCTCAACCTCTCCTCTCTCCTTGCTGGATCAAGGCGGGGGAGACGTCGCCGGGCTGTACGTGTGTTGAACGCGGAGGTGCCGTCCGTTCGGCACTTGATCATCGGTGATTTGAATCACGGCGAGCACGACTCCATCAACCCTGTTCACTTGAACGCTTCCGCTTAGCGATCTACAAGGGTATGTAGATGCACTCTCCTTCTACTCGCTGCTGGTTTCTCCATAGATAGATCTTGGTGACACGAGGAAAATTTTGAATTTCGCCACGCTACCCAACAAATGGCATCATGAGCTAGGTCTATTGCGTAGATTCTTTGCACGAGTAGAACACAAAGTAGTTGTGGGCGTTGATTTTGTTCAATATGCTTACCGTTACTAGTCCAATCTTGTTTCGACGGCATTGTGGGATGAAGCGGCCGGACCGACCTTACACGCACTTTCCACGTGAGACAAAGTTCCACTGATTGACATGCACTTCGTGCATAAGGTGGCTAGCGGTGCCGCCTCCCACTTTAGTCGGAACGGATTCGATGAAAAGGGTCCTTATGAAGGGTAATAGCAATTGGCAAATCACGTTGTGGTTTTATGAGGTAAGAAACGTTTGCTAGAAACCCATAGCAGCCATCGAAACATGCAAACAACAATTAGAGGACGCCTAACTTGTTTTTGCAGGTATGCTATGTGATGTGATATGGCCAAGATGAATGTGATGAATAATATGTGATGTATGAGATTGATCATGTTCTTGTAATAGGATTCACGACTTGCATGTCGATGAGTATGACAACCGCAGGAGCCATAGGGGTTGTCTTTATTTATTGTATGACCTGCGTGTCATTGAACAACGCCATGTAATTACTTTACTTTATTGCTAACCGTAGCCATAGTAGTAGAAGTAATAAGTTGGCGAGACGACTTCATGGAGACACGATGATGGAGATCATGATGATGGAGATCATGGTGTCATGCCGGTGACGATGATGATCATGGAGCCCCGAAGATGGAGATCAAAAGGAGCAAAATGATATTGGCCATATCATGTCACTATTTGATTGCATATGATGTTTATCATGTTTATGCATCTTGTTTACTTAGGACGACGGTAGTAAATAAGATGATCCTTACAAAATTTCAAGAAGTGTTCTCCTCGACGCGGCACCGCTGCTACGGTTAAATCGCTTCTAAGCACCACGTGATGATCGGGTGTGATGGATTCTTACGCTCACATACAACGGGTGTAAGACAGTTTTACACAGCGAAAACACTTGGGGTTAACTTGACGAGCCTAGCATGTGCGCACATGGCCTCGGAACACGGAGACCGAAAGGTCGAGCATGAGTCGATAGTAGATACGATCAACATGAAGATGTTCACCGATGATGACTAGTCCGTCTCACGTGATGATCGGACACGGGCTAGTTGACTTGGATCATGTAATCACTTAGATGACCAGAGGATGTCTATTCGAGTGGGAGTTCATAAGATGAACTTAATTATCCCGAACATAGTCAAAAGATCTTTGCAAATTATGTCGAAGCTCGCGTTTTAGTTCCACTGCTTAGATATGTTCCTAGAGAAAATATAGTTGAAAGTTGTGATGAGCGATTATGCGGAGAGAAAGCTTATGTCCTTAATGCACCGCCACAGTGCTGAACCCCAAACGTTGTTTGTGGATGTTGAACATCGACATACACGTTTTGATAACTACGTGATAGTTCGCTTAAACGGTTTAGAATTAAGGCACCAAAGATGTTTTTCAAACGTCATGAACATATGAGATGTTTCGAGGGCTGAAATTGAGTTTTCGGGCTCGTGCCCACGCCAAGAGGTATGAGACCTCCGACGATTTTCTTAGCCTACAAACTAAGGTAGAAATGCTCAATCGTTGAGCTTGTGCTCGATTGTCTCGAGTATAACAATCACTTGAATTGAGTGGGAGTTGATCTTCCGATGAGATAGTGATGTTTCTCCAAAGTCATTACCACCAAGCTGCTAGAGCTTCGTGATGAGCTATAACATATCAGGGATAGATGTGATGATCCTTGAGGTACTCGCGATGTTTGACACCGCGAAAGTAGAAATCAAGAAGGAGCATCAATTGTTGATGGTTGGTGAAACCACTAGTTTCAAGAAGGGCAAGGGTAATAAGGGATACTTCATGAAACGGCAAATCAGCTGCTGCTCCAGTGAAGAAACCCAAGGTTGAACCCAAACCCGAGACTAAGTGCTTCTGTAATAAAGGGAACCACCACTGGAGCAGAATTACCCTAGATATTTGGTAGATGAGAAGGCTGGCAAGGTCGATAGAAGTATATTGATATACATTATGTTAATGTGTACTTTACTAGTACTCCTAGTAGCACCAGTGGTATTAGATACCGGTTCGATTGCTAAGTGTTAGTAACTCAAATAAAAGCTACGGAATAAACGGAGACTAGCTAAAGGTGAGTGACGATATCGTTGGAAGTGTTTCCAAGGTTGATGTGATCAAGCATCGCGCTCCCTCTACCATCGAGATTTGGTGTTTGCGCTGAGCATAGACATGATTGGATTATGTCTATCGCAATACTGTTATTCATTTAAGGAGAATAATGGTTACTCTGCTTATTTGAATAATACCTTCAATGGTCTTGCACCGAAATGAATGGTTTATTGAAATCTCGATCGTAGTGATACACATTTTCATGCCAAAAGATATAAGATAATAATGATAGTACCACTTACTTGTGGCAATCGCCATGTAAGTCATATTGGTATAAACGCATGCGAAGCTCCATATTGATGGATCTTTTGACTCACTCGTTTTGAAAAGTTTGAGACATGCTAACCATGTCTATTGGTGTGTACGCATGAAGAAACTCCATGCAGATGGATCGTTTGGACTCACTTGATTTTGAATCACTTGAGATATGCAAATCATACCACATGGGCAAGATGACCAAGAGCCTCGGTTTCAAAGAAGATGGAACAAGATAGCAACTTGTTGGAAGTAACACATATTGATGTGTGCAGTCCAATGAGTGCCGAGGCATGCAAATGAATATCGTTATGTTCTTACTTCACGATGATTCGAGTAGATGTAGAGTATATTTACTTGATGAAACACAAGTCTGAATTATTGAATGGTTCAAGTAATTTCAGAGTGAAGTTGAAGATCATCGTGACAAGAGGATGAAATGTCTATGATATGATCATAGAGATGAGTATCTGAGTTACGAGCTTTGGCACGCAATTAAGACATTGTGGAAATTATTTTCACAATTAATACCGCCGAACACCATAGTTTGATGGTGTGTCCGAACATCATAGTTGCACCCTATTGGATATGGTGCATACCATGATGTCTCTTATCGAATTACCACTATCGCTTATGGGTTAGGCATTAGAGACAACCACATTCACTTTAAATAGGGCACCACGTAATTCCGCTGAGATGACACCGTATGAACTATGGTTTAGAGAAACCTAAGTTGTCATTTCTTAAAGGTTTGGGGCAGCGACGCTTGTATGGAAAAGTTTCAAAGTTGATAAGCTCGAACCCAAAGCGGATAAAATGCATCTTCATAGGACACCCAAAACAGTTGGGTATACCTCCTAATTCAGATCCAAAAGCAATAGGGATTGTTTCTTGAATCGGGTCCTTTCTCGAGGAAAAGTTTGTCTCGAAAAGTTGAGTGGGAGGATGGTGGAGACTTGATATGGTTATTGAACCATCACTACAACTAGTGTGTAGCAGGCACGTGAAGTTGTTCCTGTGGCACCTACACCGATTGAAGTAGAAGCTATGATAGTGATCATGAAACTTGGATCAAGTCACTACTGTACCTCGAGGGTGACAAGGATACGTGCTTTTGAGTGGTACGGTGATCCTGTCTTGAAGGTCATGTTGCTAGACAACAATGAACCCACGAGCTATGGAGAAGCAATGGTGGGCCCAAATTCCAACAAATGGTTAGAAGCCATGAAATCCGAGATTGGATCCATGTATCATAACAAAGCATGAACTTTGGTGGACTTGCCCGATGATCGCAAGCCATTGAGATAAATGGATCTTTAAGAAGAAGACGGACGTGGACGGTAATGTCACCGTCTATGAAGCTCGACTTGTGGCGAAGAGTTTTCACAAGTTCAAGGAGTTGACTACGATGAGATTTTCTCATCCGTAGCGATGCTTAAAGTCCGTCGGAATCATGTTAGCATTAGCTGATTTATGAAATCGCGGATGGATGTCAAAACGACTTTCCTTACCACTTCAGAAGGAAAGGTTGTATGTGATACAATAAGAAAGGTTTTGTCGATCCTAAGGATGCTAAAGGTATGCTAGCTCCAATGATCCTTCTAAGGACCGGAGTAAGCATCTCGGAGTTGGAATGTGCGCTTTGATAAGATGATCAAAGATTTTGGGTTTATACAAAGTTTATGAGAGACTTGTATTTCCAAAGAAGTGAGTGGGAGCACTATAAAATTTCGATGAGTATATGTTGTCGACATATTGTTGATCGAAATGATGTGGAATTTCTAGAAAGCATATAGGGTTATTTGAAAATTGTTTTTCAATGGAAAACACGGATTAGGCTATTTAAACAATAAGCATCAAGATCTGTAAGATAGATCAAAATGCTTAATATTACTTTCAAATGAGCACATGCCTTGACATGATCTTGAAGGTGTTCGAGATGGATCACCAAAGAAGGAGTTCTTGCTCGAGTTGTAAGGTATGAAGTTAAGACTTAAAAGCTCGACCACGGCAGAATAGAGAGAAAGGACGAAGGTCGCCCCTATGATTAAGACGTAGGCTCTACAAGATGCTATCTTGTGTACCGCACTCAAGTGTGCCTTGCCATGAGTCACTATAGTACAAGAGTGATCCAAGAATGGATCACAGGACAGTGAGTCAAAGTTATCCTTAGTAACTAGTGTACTAAGGAATTTTCTCGATTATGGAGGTGGTAAAAGAGTTCGTCAGAATTGGTTACGCCGATGCAAGTTTACACCTATCCGGATAGCTCGAGTAGAGATCTGGGATACGTATAATGGAGCAATTTTAGAATAGCTCCAAGTAGAACGATCATTTGGAATAGCTCCAAATAGAGCGTGGTAGCTACATCTAGGAGATGACATAGAGATTTGTAGAAGCATACACGGATCTGAAAGGTTCGCAGACCGCTGACTAAAACCTCTCTCACAAGCAACATGATCAAACCTAAAACTCATTGAGTGTTAATCACATAGTGATGTGAACTAGACTACCGACTCTAGTAAACTCTTGGGTGTTAGTCACATGGCGATGTGACTGTGAGTGTTAATCACATGGTGATGTGAACTAGATTATTGACTCTAGTGCAAGTGGGAGACTGTTGGAAATATGCCCTAGAGGCAATAATAAAAGTATTATTATTATATTTCCTTGTTCATGATAATTGTCTTTTATTCATGCTATAATCAGTATTATCCGGAAATCGTAATACACGGTGAATACATAGACCACAATATGTCCCTAGTGAGCCTCTAGTTGACTAGCTCACAGATCAACAGATAGTCATGGTTTCTCGCTATGGACATTGGATGTCGTTGATAACGGATCACATCATTAGGAGAATGATGTGATGGACAAGACCCAATCCTAAGCATAGCACAAAGATCGTGTAGTTCGCTTGCTAGAGCTTTTCCAATGTCAAGTATCTCTTCCTTAGACCATGAGATCGTGTAACTCCCGGATACCGTAGGAGTGCTTTGGTGTATCAAACGTCACAACGAATCGGGTGACTATAAAGGTGCACTACAGGTATCTCCGAAAGTGTCATTGGGTTGACACGGATCGAGATGGATTTGTCACTCCATGTAAATGGAGAGGTATCTCTGGGCCCACTCGGTAGGACATCATCATAATGTGCACAATGTGATCAAGGGGTTGATCACGGATGATGTGTTGCGGAACGAGTAAAGAGACTTGCCGTAACGTGATTGAACAAGGTATCGGTATACCGACGATCGAATCTCGGGCAAGTAAAATACCGCTAGACAAAGGGAATTGTATACGGATCGACCGAGTCCTTGACATCGTGGTTCATCCGATGAGATCATCGTGGAACATGTGGGAGCCAACATGGGTATCCAGATCCCGCTGTTGGTTATTGACCGAGAACGCCTCGGTCATGTCTACATGTCTCCCGAACCCGTAGGGTCTACACACTTAAGGTTCGATGACGCTTAGGGTTATAAAGGAAGCTTGTATGTGGTTACCGAATGTTGTTCGAGTCCGGATGAGATCCCTGACGTCACGAGGAGTTCCGGAATGGTCCGGAGGTAAAGATTTATATATGGGAAGTCCTGTTTTGGTCACCGGAAAAGTTTCGGGTTTATTTGCATCGCTGGGACCACCGGGAGGGTCCCTGGGTCCACCAAGTGGGGCCACCTGCCCTGAAGGCTGCGTGGGCCAAGTGTGGGAGGGACCAGCCCCTAGGTGGGCTGGGGCGCCCCACCAAGGCCCAAGGCGTGGGAAATGAAGGGAGGGCAAAACCTAGGTCCAGATGGGCCTTAAGGCCCACCTAGTGGCGCCCCTCTCTCCCCTCCGCCGCCACCAGATGGGATCAGGGGCTGGCCGCCGCCTTGGGGTGGGAAACCCTACAGGGGCGCAGCCCTCCTCTCCCCTATAAATAGTGAGGCCTAGGGGCTGCCCAGAGACACACAGTATCACACGTGATTTGGTCCGCCTTTGGTTGCAGCTCTCTCCTCTCTCCCAAGTACTCCTCCTCTCCGTGGTGCTTAGCGAAGCCTCGCTGGATTGCCACACTCCTCCATCACCACCACGCCATTGTGCTGCTGCTGGAGGAGTCTTCCTCAACCTCTCCCTCTCTCCTTGCCGGATCAAGGCGGGGAGACGCCGCCGGCTGTACGTGTGTTGAACGCGAGGTGCCGTCCGCTCGCACTTGATCATCGGTGATTTGAATCACGACGAGTACGACTCCATCAACCCCGTTCACTTGAACGCTTCCGCTTAGCGATCTACAAGGGTATGTAGATGCACTCTCCTTCTACTCGTTGCTGGTTTCTCCATAGATAGATCTTGGTGACACGTAGGAAAATTTTTGAATTTCTGCTACGTTACCCAACAATTTTTGCATACCTCAAATCCCGCCAGTAAGCTCAGGGCGGCATTGCGTAGCCCGCTTTCAGCGGACGAAATCCTTCCAACCACCGTACGCATTAACGCACGGTGATCTTCTGAAATGGACGCCCTCTCAAGCAAACTCTTCATTCTCCGCCGGGCTCGTGGGTGTTGAACTCTTTGACCCCTCGGACTCGGGACGCCCTCCGTGGCGACACTTGGGCTCGCTTTGCCTCATCTGGCGCGACGCTCGGACGGAGGCGTATCGCTCTCCATCATCTCCGGAAGAAGATCCTCAAGACAAACTCATCTCGAGACGGCTGCAGATCCGAACTGCGATATAAATATTTCGTTACCTCATGAAGCATAAACGAAGGTACTTTCTTATTAAACTTCCTCTTTCATACTCACGGCTCGTTGGAGGGCTGGTCGGTGGGCGATGATTGCGTCCGATTCTCTCCGGACGCCAGCATCCGGTGGGGATTTCTTCCCACGCTTAGGGGCTTTGACCTCCGGATCTTCGGAGGCGGTCCTCTTCTCCTCTCAAGGAGGGATCCTTGGTCCTCTCCTCTTGATCGCCTCTTTGGACGAAGTGTTAGCTCCTTTATCTCCCCATCGCCCCTTCGTGGGCGCAACCTCCAACATTTCGACCAGCACGGGCTCCGGTCACGGTCTCGGGGGGGGCCAGACACCTTATCAGCCTTGATCGCGCCACCCATTCCTGTAGAAAATAAAAGGGTTAGGAGACGATCTTTTGAAAGGCATACAAGTGGAATGTCCGAGCTCTGAGCTATTTACCTGAGTATCCGGGCGATCGCGGCTTAAGCCCGCGTCCTCGGCCGAATCCGGACACGCCTGCTCAAGGGTCTCAAGAACAGCTTGTACATCTCCGTGGGTGTTGAACCCATAAAGTGCTGGAGAATACGAGGTCCCTCGGATTGAATTCCCATAGACGGAGAGGACGACGTTTGTGGTAGGAGGTGCCGACTAGCATGACTTGCATCACCTTGACCAGGCCGATCTCCCTTGTTTGGAGGTCTCGAATCCTGCCTGCAAAGGCGGGCACGCCCCTCGGACGGCCCCAGTTGAGCTCCTTGGTTGACCCACGACATTAGTTGTCGTGGAGGTCCCGGCGGAAGGAGGGCGGCGGCTTTGCTCGCTGCCCCTAGGAGCGTGATGTAGAACCACCTGCTGCCACAATCCTGCTCCTGTTGGAAGGAACCTTCGAGCCACGGGCATCGACCTTCTTGCTTATGGTCGCCCGCCACACTCCGCCGACGCCCCGATCATCTTCGGCTCCACCTTGAATGTTTTCAGCCACAGGCGAAGTGGGGATGACGCGGAGGAAGGCTTCGCAGACAATAATGAATGCGGAGATATGGAGGATGGACTCGGAGCCAAGTCGTGGAAGTCCAGCCCGAGAAGAACAGAGCCCTCACGAAAGGATCCGCTGGAAGCCTAATCCCGACGGAGGTGAGATGCGAAACAACATATTCGCCGGGCTCGGGGGCTGGCACGGCCTGCCCAGTAAGCAGCAACTCAGGCGAGACTTCAGAGGCGGTGCACTTGGCCTCACGCAACTTCAATATGTCCTCCTCCGTGACGGAGGAGGGCACCCACCGCCCCTGGAGGTCGGAGCCGACATTGTGTGGATCCGGCGCCGAGTCCAAGCTCTAGGTGTTGGAACTGGGAGCAGAGGAAAGATTCGATGCGAGGTTGAAAGACAAGGACAGGCCTTGGTCCTCTTATAAAGGGGAAATAATACCAAGGGCCATCTCCGTGACCGTTTGAGATTCCCCTTCGATAGAGGAGGCGTGGCGACGGGAACGGTTGGCTTACCCACGCACGTATTGATGAGAATCCCGGAAAAAGGGGAACACGATCTCTGCTTTGACAGGACGTGCCAAGGAAACCGCTTCGCTAAACGTGTCAAGTGGTACAAGAATTCAAACAAGGGCTTGGTGCCGGTGTGATGTCATGCCGCATAATACGCCGCAGATTGGATCGGTGTATATGTTTTATTCTCTCTATGTTGGAATGTGGAAATTATTTTGCAGAGCCGGACACTATCCTGGTGTTCATTATCTTCTCCGGATTATTCAAGGGAGGAACCCGCCTTGCAATGCCGAACATTATGCACGCCGGAGTTATCGTCATTGAAGACCGGTTCAGGGCTACCGAGGAGTCTCGACTAGGGGTGTCGGACAGCCGGACTATCAATATCCGCCGACTCGACTACGAAGATAGAAGATTGAAGACTCGGCTCGTGTCCGAAGGTACTTTACTTGGCGTGGAAGGCAAGCTTGGCAATACGGATATGTAGATCTCCTACCATTGTAACCGACTGTAACCCTAGCCTCTCCGGTGTCTATATAAACCGGAGGGCTTTAGTCCAGAGGACACAACATTACATCTCAACAATCATACCATAGGCTAGCTTCTAGGGTTTAGCCTCATTGATCTCGTGGTAGATCTACTCTTGTACTACCCATATCATCGATATTAATCAAGCGGGACGAGGGTATTACCTCCATCGAGAGGGCTCGAACTCAGGTAAAAACATTGTGTCCCTCGTCTCCTGTTACCATCCGCCTAGACGCACAGTTCGGGACCCCCTACCCGAGATCCGCCGGTTTTGACACCTACAACGACCAATATAGATGGTCATAACCTTGTAAGTTGTGGTGGGTTGCTATGACTAGGCGCCACCTCATCAGTTTTGCCTATGTGTCATCTCCATGTGTCAATTTTTGCCCTAGGTTGTGAAGCAACCTATATTTCTATCATTCCCAAAATTCCCAAAAAAATCTCATAAATTCTTTGGGTCATATCTTCGTCAAATATGTAAAAAACCTTCCTTGCCTAGTTCAAAAATAATTCAACAATATTCATTTTCCTATTCTGTTCAGAACAACACTTTGTGAAGGAAGTGATATTTATATATTCTTGATTGCCCTCAAAATTTTTGGGCACTATTTCCTATCAAAATCATTGCCTCATGACAAAATTCAGCTCCATTTGCCCAATAAATCTTCCTCGACAGATTTCCAAAGTTTTTGTCCACGTAGAACCTTTGTGAAAGAAGTACTAGCTATGCATATCCTAATGAGTTGAATTTTTTCCACATATTCTATATGCCTATGTAACTTACCTACACCAAATTTGAGCTCAGTTCATTTAGCCAATTTCTCTCACTAATTTTCCGAAGTTTTTGTCCAGAGAAGAGCATTGTGAAGGAAGTGTTATTTATATATTCTTGGTTGCCCTCAAAAATTTTGGGCACTCTTTCCTATCCAAATCATTTGCCTCATAACAAAATTTAGCTCCATTTGCCCAGTAAATCTTCCTCGGCAAATTTCTAAAGTTTTTGTCCACCTAGAACCTTTGTGAAAGAAGTACTAGCTATGCATATCCTAATGAGTTGAATTTTTGCCACATATTCTATATGCCTATGTAACTTACCTACACCAAATTTGAGATCATTTCATTTAGTCAATTTCTCTCACTAATTTTCTAAAATTTCTGTCCAGAGAAGAGCATTGTGAAGGAAGTACCACTTTGGCATGTCCAAATGGTATCCATTTTCCACAGAGCTATCCTATGCCCAAATAACCATCCTCCACAAAATTTCAGCTCAATCCATTCATTATTTTGAGCCCAGCTTCAACATTCATATTTATGTCCAGTGTGGTACTTTGCAAAGCAAGTACCACCTAGGCTCCTCCTTTTGAGCTAAAAGTTTGTGAAGATGGTCTTCTTAGTAACTGATCGTCCTCAGCCAAAACTCACGCCCATTATCCATGTGCATTTCCCGTATCGCTAATCAAACACTTGGCTGCTAATTCATGTTTGAGCATAGATCGGTCTCCTCGTGAGAATCTTATGTTTTAATTTTCTTCCTAGCACCTACCAGGGGAGTGCCCAACCCACTAGACATGCCTAGGCCGACTAGAACGCATGGAAACGCCACGGTCATGCGGTGACCACGCGGCGGGCATGCGAGTTTACGCGCTCTAGAGTTGGGGCTCTCGGCCATTGTCCAAACCTCGACGTATTGCCACCAAACCATGTATTTCTAATTAAATAGGTACTTATGTAACTAGAAATGATATTTGGAAAAAATAAGTAGCAAACTATAAGGCAGCTATAGTTCAAATTTGACCCGCGTCCAGCTGAATCAGCGGAAATTTGTCTTTTTCACGAGATGTGGATCAAAACTTTTGACACCCAACCATTTTGTCAATTGTGCATTAAATATGTCCTAGTATTTTAGAAAATTGATTTGGTCCAATTTTGCAACAAATATATGGTAGATCCTTCACAAAAAAATCATTTTAGGCACTCAGAAAATGGAAAATGAATTTTCCGTCCAATGAAAATGGAAACTTCCTTAGGCAACATTGTTTGCCATTCCAAGATGCACCCTTATGCACATTATAAGATCATTTGAACAAACTATGTCATGAATGTGGCCATAAGATTGAGCATTTGGGTTGAAAGCCATGCATCTTCACACTTGATAGCTCGTTTCTGAGAACACTTTGATGCTACTGAACCCTATGAGCACGTCATTGATGATAGTGATGATGATGATTATGCATTTATTGATGATAGTGATCGAGATTATTAGTATTTCGTGTCAGGTATTCAATTTGTTTATGTTATACTTGATGATGATACACTTAAGTGATATACATATTATTATTCATGTCGGTATTTTTTTTATGTTGTACTACTTTCGTTTACTCTTTGTCATGGTAGGTGTTGAAAGATGGTGGGCGCTGGTCGGGAGCGCTCCGAGGCCCCTTCTTCATCGGCGCGTGGTGGGAGGTCTTCCATTCCACAAGCACCTCTCCGCCGAAGGCTTTGGACAAGATGGCGACACCGCCGGGCCCTTCTTCATCGACCGCGATGCCCAGCAGGGGACGAGGTAAGGGAGGGAAGAAGAGAGGAGTTGGAGCACGTGGTCACGGGAGAGGAGGTAGGGTGACTGCTAGGGCGCCTTCCTCGCCGCCACCCCCAGCTGTTTCACCCGAGCACGTGACTGCTAGGGTGGACTTGTCCGAGGAGGAGGCTACACGGACTCCAGTCCACGAGCCTCCGGTCCACGGGCCTTTGGCCCACGAGCCTCCGGTCGACGGGCCTTTGGCCCAGCAGAGTTCGGCCCACGAGACCCCGGAGGAGCACACGTCTGGATGGGGTACCTGGCCGGATCAGCCTGAGGGGCCAAGTGGCCATGCTGATGATGGCGGGGAGCCGACTGATATTGAGGAGTGCTACGTCTTGAGCTTGCGTTGGTTTTCCTTGAAGAGGAAAGGGTGATGCAACAATAGTAGCATAAGTATTTCCCTCAGTTTTTGAGAACCAAGGTATCAATCCAGTAGGAGGCTCCTCAAAAGTCCCACGCACCTACACAAACAAACAAAGAACTCGCAACCAACGCAATAAAGGGGTTGTCAATCCTTCATGGCCACTTTGTAAAGTGAGATCGATAGAGATAGTATGATAAGATAAATATATTTTTGGTATTTTATAATATAGATAAGAAAAGTACAGATGCAAATAAAAGTAGATTGAAAGCTTATATGATAAAACATAGACCCGGGGGCCATAGGTTTCACTAGTGGCTTCTCTCAAGATAGCATAAGTATTACGGTGGGTGAACAAATTATGTCGAGCAATTGATAGAAAAGCTTAATAATTATGAGATTATCTAGGCATGATCATGTATATAGGCATCTCGTCCGCAACAAGTAGACCGACTCCTGCCTGCATCTACCACTATTACTCCACACATCGACCGCTATCCAGCATGCATTTAGAATATTAAGTTCATAAGAACAGAGTAACGCATTAAGAAAGATGGCATGCTGTAGAGGGATAAACTCATGCAATATGATATAAACCCCATCTTTTATCCTTGATGGCAACAATACAATACGTGCCTTGCAACCCCTAATGTCTTTGGTAAGGACACCGCAAGATTGAACCCAAAGCTAAGCACTTCTCCCATGGCAAGAAAGATCAATCTAGTAGGCCAAACCAAACTGATAATTCGAAGAGACTTGCAAAGATAACTCAATCATACATAAAAGAATTCAGAGGAGATTCAAATATTTCTCATAGATAAACTTGATCATAAACCCACAATTCGTCGGATCTCAACAAACACACCATAAAATGAGTTACATCGAATAGATATCCACAAAAGAGGGGGAGAACATGGTATTGAGATCCAAAAAGAGAGAACAAGTCATCTAGCTAATAAGTATGGACCCGAAGGTCTGTGGTAAACTACTCACAACTCATCAGAGGGGATATGGTGTTGATGTAGAAGCCCTCCATGGTCGATTCCCCCTCCGGCGGAGCACCACGAAGGCTCCAAGATGGGATCTCGCAGCTACAGAAGGTTACATCAGTGGAAATTGTTTTTCGTTGGCTCCCTGGATGTTTTCGGGGTACGTGGGCATATATAGGAGGAAGAAGTACGTCGGTGGCCGCCCGAGGGGCCCACGAGATAGGCGCGCCTCGTAGGGTGGGCGCCCCCACCTCGTGGCCGCCTCGGCTGCTTCTTGACTTGCACTCCAACACTACAGGAATCAGACAGTTTGCCGTCTGGCAAGTACAGACGGCAAAGGCTGAAATACAGACGACAAAGATTTTGACGTCAACTGCTGACAGCAAAGTGTGACGGCAAAGCCAAAGTCGGAAAAGAGTACTTCGCCGTTATCTTTTTATCGGGCAGATTGCAAAACCTTTACTGTCAGTCCAACTATGACTTCGCCGTCAGCCAAAACAGTAACAGACGGCAAAGACTGTGTCCTATGCCGTCAGTCAAAATGTGCTCTTTGCTGTCAACCGGACTAAAGTATAGACGGCAAATAAATTTTTTATTTTAAGAAAATAGCTTCACACAACACGGACTGCAACATCTGTCAACGGTACACTATGCACGGATTAGCTAACAGAAAAACTAATTGCCTCCTGATGTCGGAGCAGAGCATCTCGCCCAACAGATGTCGATTCAAATCGGACCAAGGCCGAGCTCGCCAGAGAAGAGCTGCTCGCCACCCGCACCAAGAGGGGCGCATCGCGCAAAGTCATCATCGACGGTCGACTGTTCCCTCTTGTTGGTTGGCGGCCATGCTGGAGGGAGGAGTCACCGAAGAGAGTTGGGGCGAGCTTCACGCGGCGCTGGTCTGCGCGTGGCTGGCCACCTGTGTCGACGTCCGGGAGATGACGAAGTTGCGCGAGATGCTGCGCCAGTTGCCCTTGCCAAACTTATCTAGCCCTAGCAAGAACAGCCTACATGCAAAGCAACGTAAACGCCATGATCAAAAAGATGCAGAGCTTCCTCTGTTTTCCATGGGAGATCCGAGCTTTCTTTCCTCTATATATGTACATGTGCTCCTCTGTACACGGGATGCCCTTCCGCCGCTCCTGCTCAGCCTTGGAGCAGCCCTTCCCGGAGTTGGAGTCAAAGCTCTTCTGGTCCTCGCACCGGTCCTTGCTCGGCACCGCTGCGGTCGCCGCGGCAAAGGAGTCCTTCTTGGCATAGCGCGGGAGGGGGACCTTGTTGGGGAACGTTGCAGAAAATTAAAATTTTTCCTACGGTTTCACCAAGATCCATCTATGAGTTCATCTAAGCAACGAGTAACGGGAGAGAGTTTGCATCTACATACCACTTGTAGATCGCGTATGAAGCTTGCTTGGTGATGATGGAGTCGTACTCGAACGTGATTCAGATCACCGATGCCAAGTGCCGAACGGACAGCACCTCCGCGCTCAACACACGACGGGACGAGCGACGTCTCCTCCTTCTTGATCCAGCAAGGGGAAGGAGAGGTTGAGGAAGACGGCACCACCGGCAAGACGACGGCGTGGTGATGGTGGTGATGCAAGATTCGGCAGGCTTCACGAGCTCTACGGAGGAGGAGATGTGTTGGGGAGGGAGGGCTGCGCCTTGGGAGATGTGTACAGCCCCCTCCCCCCTTTATATAGGCCCCCAGGTGGCCGCCCCTAGAGATCCAATCTCAAGGGGGGCGGCCAAGGGGTGGAGTGCCCCCTGCCGGTGGGCGCCTTCACCCCTAGGGTTTCAACCCTAGGCGCAGGGGTGGGCCTGGGGCGCACCAGCCCCTCGTGGGCTGGTTCCTTCCCTTATGGCCCATGGGGCCCTCCGGATGGGTGGCCCCACCGGTGGACCCAGGACCCTTCCGTGGTCCCAGATTTTGCCAGAACCCCGAAACTTTCCCGATGGTCAAACACCACTTCCTATATATTATTCTTTACCTCCGGACCCTTAGGAACTCCTCGTGACGTCCGGATCTCATCCGGACTCAACAACATTCGTATTCACATACTAGTCTTCCTACTAACCCTAGCGCCACCGAACCTTAGTGTGTAGACCCTACGGGTTCGGAGACACGCAGACATGACCGAGACGACTCTCGGGCAATAACCAACAGCGGGATCTGGATACCCATGTTGGCTCCCTACATGCTCCTCGATGATTTCATCGGTTGAACCACGATGTCGAGGATTCTATTAAACCTCGTATGCAATTCCTTTGTCAATCGATACGTTATTTGCCCGAGACTCGATCGTCGGTATCCCAATACCTCGCTCGGCCTCGTTACGCAAGTCACTTTACTCATACCGTAATGCATGATCCCGTACAACACCTTGGTCACATTGAGCTCATTATGATGATGCATTACCGAGTGGGCCCAGAGATACCTCTCCGTCATACGGAGTGACAAATCCCGCCTCGATCCATGTCAACCCAACAGATACTTTCGGAGACACCGTAATGCACCTTTATAGTCACCCGATTACGCCAGACGCTTGATACACCCAAGGCACTCCTACGGCAACCGGAGTTACACGATCTCATGGTCGAAGGAATAGATACTTGACATTGGCAAAGCTTCTAGCAAACGAACTATACGATCTTTTATGCTAAGCTTGTGATTGGGTCTTGTCCATCACATCATTCTCCTAATGATGTGATCCCGTTATCAACTACATCCAATGTCCATAGTCGAAACCATGACCATCTATTGATCACAACGGCTAGTCAACTAGAGGCTCACTAGGGACATATTGGGGTCTAAGTGTTCACACGTGTATTATGATTTCCGGATAACACGCTTATAGCATGAACAAAAGACAATTATCATGAACATTGAAATATAATAATACTTTTATTATTGCCTCTAGGGCATATTTCCAACAGTCTCCCACTTGCACTAGAGTCACTAATCTAGTTACATTGTGATGAATCGAACACCCATAGAGTTCTGGTGTTGATCATGTTTTGCACGCGAGAGAGGTTTAGTCAACGGATCTGCGACATTCAGATCCGTGTGCACTTTGCAAATCTCTATGTCTCCATCTTGAACATTTTCACGGATGGAGTTGAAACGACGCTTGATGTGCCTGGTCTTCTTGTGAAACACCGGCCTTTGCAAGGGCAATAGCTCCGGTGTTGTCACAGAAGAGTTTGATCGCCCCGACGCATTGGGTATGACTCCTAGGTCGGTGATGAACTCCTTCACCCAAATTGCTTCATGCGCTGCCTCCGAGGCTGCCATGTACTCCGCTTCACACGAGATCCCGCCACGACGCTTCGCTTGCGGCTGCACCAGCCATCGCTCCACCATTCAACATATACACGATCCGGTTTGTGACTTAGAGTCATCAGATCCGAGTCGGCTAGCGCCGACGTAGCCTTTCTGACGAGCTCTTCGTCTCCTCCATAAACGAGAAACATGTCCTTTGTCCTTTCGTGTACTTCAGATATTCTTGACCGCTGTCCAAAGTGTTCCTTGCGGGATTACTTTGGTATCTTGCAACCAAACTTACGGCAAGGTTTACATCGGTCTGCACACAAGATGGCATACATAATAGATCCTATGGCTGAAGCATAGGGATGACACTCATCTCTTCCCAAGATGAATGTGATGAATAATATGTGATGTATGAGATTGATCATGTTCTTGTAATAGGATTCACGACTTGCATGTCGATGAGTATGACAACCGCAGGAGCCATAGGGGTTGTCTTTATTTATTGTATGACCTATGTTCATTGAACAACGCCATGTAATTACTTTACTTTATTGCTAACCCGTAGCCATAGTAGTAGAAGTAATAAGTTGGCGAGACGACTTCATGGAGACACGATGATGGAGATCATGATGATGGAGATCATGGTGTCATGCCGGTGACGATGATGATCATGGAGCCCTCAAGATGGAGATCAAAGGAGCAAAATGATATTGGCCATATCATGTCACTATTTGATTGCATATGATGTTTATCATGTTTATGCATCTTGTTTACTTAGGACGACGGTAGTAAATAAGATGATCCTTACAAAATTTCAAGAAGTGTTCTCCTCGATCGGCAACGTTGCTAGCTTCGTCGCTTCTAAGCACCACGTGATGATCGGGTGTGATGGATTTTACGCTCACATACAACGGGTGTAAGACAGCTTTTACAAATAAAACACTTGGGGTTAACTTGACGAGCCTAGCATGTGCGCATATGGCCTCTAACACGGAGACCGAAAGGTCGAGCATGAGTCGATAGTAGATACGATCAACATGAAGATGTTCACCGATGATGACTAGTCCGCTCTCACGTGATGATCGGACACGGGCTAGTTGACTTGGATCATGTAATCACTTAGATGACCGTGAGGGATGTCTATTCGAGTGGGAGTTCATAAGATGAACTTAATTATCCTCGAACATAGTCAAAAGATCTTTGCAAATTATGTCGAAGCTCGCGCTTTTAGTTCCACTGCTTAGATATGTTCCTAGAGAAAATATAGTTGAAAGTTGATGAGCGTATTATGCGAAGAGAAAGCTTATGTCCTTAATGCACCGCCACAGGCCGAACCCCAAACGTTGTTTGTGGATGTTGAACATCGACATATACGCGGATAACTACGTGATAGTTCTTAAACGGTTTAGAATTAAGGCACCAAAGATGTTTTTTCAAACGTCATGAAACATATGAGATGTTTCGAGGGCTGAAATTGAGTTTTCAAAGCTCGGCCCACGCCAAGAGGTATGAGACCTCCGACCATTTTCTTAGCCTACAAACTAAGGTAGAAATGCTCAATCGTTGAGCTTGTGCTCAGATTGTCTCGAGTATAACAATCACTTGAATTGAGTGAGTTGATCTTCCGATGAGATAGTGATGCTCCAAAGTCATTACCACCAAGTCGCTAGAGCTTCGTGATGAGCTATAACATATCAGTGATAGATGTGATGATCTCTGAGGTACTGCGATGTTTGACACCGCGAAAGTAGAAATCAAGAAGGAGCATCAATTGTTGATGGTTGGTGAAACCACTAGTTTCAAGAAGGGCAAGGGTAATAAGGATACTTCATGAAACGGCAAATCAGCAGCTGCTCCAAAGGAAGAAACCCAAGGTTGAACCCAAACCCGAGACTAAGTGCTTTAATAAAGGAACCACCATCGAGCAGAATTACCCTAGATATTTGGTAGATGAGAAGGTCGGCAAGGTCGATAGAAGTATATTGATATACATTATGTTAATGTGTACTTTACTAGTACTCCTAGTAGCACCAGGTATTAGATACCGTTCGATTAAGTGTTAGTAACTCAAATAAAAGCTACTATAAACGGAGACTAGCTAAAGGTGAGTCGATTATATATGCTGGAAGTGTTTCAAGGTTGATGTGATCAAGACGACGCCTCTACCATCGAGATTTGGTGTTTATGCTGAGCATAGACATGATTGGATTATGTCTATCGCAATACGGTTATTCATTTAAGGAGAATAATGGTTACTCGCTTATTTGAATAATACCTTCAATGGTCTTGCACCGAAATGAATGGTTTATTGAAATCTCGATCGTGAGTGATACACATTTTCATGCCAAAAGATATAAGATAATAATGATAGTACCACTTACTTGTGGCAATCGCCATGTAAGTCATATTGGTATAAAACGATGTAAGCTCCATATTGATGGATCTTTGACTCACTGCTTTTGAAAAGTTTGAGACATGCTAACCATGTCTATTGGTGTGTACGCATGAAGAAACTCCATGCGATGGATCGCTGGACTCACTTGATTTTGAATCACTTGAGATATGCAAATCATACCACATGGGCAAGATGACCAAGAGCCTCGGTTTCAGAAGATGGAACAAGATAGCAACTTGTTGGAAGTAACACATATTGATGTGTGCAGTCCAATGAGTGCCGAGGCATGCGAATATCGTATGTTCTTACTTCACGATGATTCGAGTAGATGTAGAGTATATTTACTTGATGAAACACAAGTCTGAATTATTGAATGGTTCAAGTAATTTCAGTGAAGTTGAAGATCATCGTGACAAGAGGATGAAATGTCTATGATATGATCATAGAGATGAGTATCCGAAGTTACGGCTTTACGCAATTAAGAGATCCATGTCAACCCAATGATACTTTCGGAGACACTGTAATGCACCTTTATAGTCACCCGATTCGTTGTGACGTTTGATACACCCAAGGCACTCCTACGGCAACCGGAGTTACACGATCTCATGGTCGAAGGAATAGATACTTGACATTGGCAAAGCTTCTAGCAAGCGAACTATCGATCTTTTATGCTAAGCTTGTGATTGGGTCTTGTCCATCACATCATTCTCCTAATGATGTGATCCGTTATCAACGACATCCAATGTCCATAGTCGAAACCATGACCATCTATTGATCTGTGGGCTAGTCAACTAGAGGCTCACTAGGGACATATTGGGGTCTAAGTGTTCACGTGTATTATGATTTCCGGATAACACGGTTATAGCATGAACAAAAGACAATTATCATGAACATTGAAATATAATAATACTTTTATTATTGCCTCTAGGGCATATTTCCAACAGTCTCCCACTTGCACTAGAGTCACTAATCTAGTTACATTGTGATGAATCGAACACCCATAGAGTTACGGTGTTGATCATGTTTTGCACGCGAGAGAGGTTTAGTCAGCGGATCTGCGACATTCAGATCCGTGTGCACTTTGCAAATCTCTATGTCTCCATCTTGAACATTTTCACGGATGGAGTTGAAGCGACGCTTGATGTGCTGGTCTTCTTGTGAAACACAGGCTCCTTTGCAAGGGCAATAGCTCCGGTGTTGTCACGAGAAGAGTTTGATCGCCCGACGCATTGGGTATGACTCCTAGGTCGGTGATGAACTCCTTCACCCAAATTGCTTCATCGCTGCCTCCGAGGCTGCCATGTACTCCGCTTCACACGTAGATCCCGCCACGACGCTCGCTTGCGGCTGCACCAGCTTCTTGCTCCACCATTCAACATATACACGTATCCGGTTTGTGACTTAGAGTCATCAGATCCGAGTCGAAGCTAGCGTCGGCGTAGCCTTTCTGACGAGCTCTTCGTCTCCTCCATAAACGAGAAACATGTCCTTTGTCCTTTTCGGTACTTCAGATATTCTTGACCGCTGTCCGGTGTTCCTTGCGGGATTACTTTGGTATCTTGCAACCAAACTTACGGCAAGGTTTACATCGGTGCAGTACACAGCATGGCATACATAATAGATCCTATGGCTGAAGCATAGGGATGACACTCATCTCTTCTTTATCTTTTGTCGTGGTGGTGGTCGAGTGAGCTCAGTTTCACACCTTGTAACATAGGCAAGAACCCTTCTTGGACTGATCCATTTTGAACCTCTTCAAAATTTTATCAAGGTATGTGCTTTGTGAAAGACCTATGAGGCGTCTCGATCTATCCCTATAGATCTTGATGCCTAATATATAAGCAGCTTCTCCAAGGTCCTTCATTGAAAAACACTTGTTCAAGTAGGCCTTAATGCTGTCGAAGTTTTGTATCATTTCCCATCAAGAGTATGTCATCTACATATAATAGGAGAAATGCTACTGAGCTCCCACTCACTTTCTTGTAAACGCAGCTTCTCCATAAGTCTGCGTAAACCCAAACGCTTTGATCATCTCATTAAAGCGAATGTTCCAACTCCGAGATGCTTGCACCAGTCCATAAATGGATCATTGGAGCTTGCATACTTTGTTAGCGTTACGAGGATCGACAAAACCTTCCGGCTGCATCATATACAGCTCTTCCTTAAGATGTCCGTTAAGGAATGCCGTTTTGACGTCCATCGCCATATCTCATAATCATAGTATGCGGCAATTGCTAACATGATTGGACGGACTTAAGCTTCGCTACGGAGAGAATGTCTCGTCGTAGTCAATCCCTTGAACTTGTCGATAACCCTTAGCGACAAGTCGAGCTTTATAAATGGTGACATTTCCATCGCGTCCGTCTTCTTCTTAAAAATCCATTTATTTTCTATCGCTCGCCGATCATCGGGCAAGTCTGTCAAAGTCCATACTTTGTTTTCATACATGGATTCTATCTCGGATTTCATGGCCTCAAGCCATTTGTTGGAATCGGGTCCGCCATCGCTTCTTCATAGTTCGAAGGTTCATTGTTGTCTAGCAACATGATTTCCATGACAGGTTGCCGTACCACTCAGTGCGGGCGTGTCCTTGTGGACCTTGAAGTTCAAGAGTAACTTGATCCGAAGTATCTTGATCATCATCAATGATTTCCTCTTGATGGGTGTGGGCATTACAGAGCGGTTTCTGCGGCACCACTTTCCCGTTCGAGAGGTAGTACTTCATCGAGTTCTACTTTCCTCCCACTTACTTCTTTCGAGAGAAACTCTTTCTAGAAAGCATCCGTTCTTGGCAACAAAGACTTTGCCTTCGGATCTTAAGTAGAAGGTATACCCGACGGTTTCCTTAGGGTATCCTATGAATCGCATTTTTCCGACTTGGGTTCGAGCTTTTCGGGTTGAAGTTTCTTGACATAAGCATCGCATCCCCAAACTTTCGAAAGCGATAGCTTAGGTTTCTTCCCAAACCATAATTCATACGGTGTCGTCTCAGCGGATTTAGGCGGAGCCCTATTTAAAGTGAATGTAGCTGTCTCTAGGCGTATCCCCAAAATGACAAGTGGTAAATCGGTAAGAGACATCATAGACCGCACCATATCCAATAGAGTGCGATTCGACGTTCGGACACACCGTTTATTTGAGGTGTTCCAGCGGCGTGAGTTGTGAAACGATTCCACATTTTCTTAAGTGTGTGCCAAATTCGTGACTTAAATATTCTCCTCCACGATCGATCGTAGGAACTTTATCTTTCGGTCACGTTGATTCTCCACCTCACTCTGAAATTCCTTGAACTTTTCAAAGGTCTCGGACTTGTGTTTCATTAAGTAGACATACCCATATCTACTCAAGTCATCGGTGAGAGTGAGAACATAACGATATCCTCCATGAGCCTCAACGCTCATTGGACCGCATACATCGGTATGTATGATTTCCAACAAGTTGGTTGCTCGCTCCATTGTTCCGGAGAACGGAGTCTTGGTCATTTTGCCTAAGAGGCATGGTTAGCATGTGTCAAGCGATTCATAATCAAGAGACTCTAAAGTCCATCGGCATGGAGTTTCTTCATGCGCTTGACACCAATGTGACCAAGGCGGCGATGCCACAAGTATGTGGGACTATCGTTATCAACTTTACATCTTTTGGCATCCACACTATGAACATGTGTAATATTACGCTCGAGATTCATTAAGAATAAACCATTTACCATCGGAGCATGACCATAAAACATATCTCTCATATAAATCGAACAACCATTATTCTCGGACTTAAATGAGTAGCCATCTCGTATCAAGCGAGATCCGGATACAATGTTCATGCTCAAACTTGGCACTAAATAACAATTATTGAGGTTTAAAACTAATCCCGTAGGTAAATGTAGAGGCAGCGTGTCGACGGCGATCACATCGACTGGAACCATTCCCGACGCAAGATCGTCACCTCGCCCTTCGCCGGTCTCCGTTTATTCCGCAGCTCTGCTGTGAGTTACAAATATGAGCAGCGGCACGGTATCAAATACCGGGAGTTACTACGAGTAATTGGTAAGGTACACATCAATTACATGTATATCAAATATACCTTTGGTGTTGCGGCCTTCTTATCCGCTAAGTATTTGGGGCAGTTCCGCTTCGGTGACCCTTCCCTTGCAATAAAAGCACTCGATCTCGGGCTTGGGTCCATTCTTTGACTTCTTCCCAGCGAGACTTACGGGTAGCGGCAACATCCTTGCCGTCCTTCTTGAAGTTCTTCTTACCCTTGCCTTTCTTGAACTTAGTGGTCTTATTGACCATCAACACTTGATGTTCCTTTTGATTTCAGCCTCTGCTGACCTCGGCATCGAGAACACTTCAGAATGGTCTTTACCATCCCCGCATGTTGTAGTTCATCACGAAGCTCTTGTAGCTTGGTGGGAGCGATGGAGGATTCTGTCAATGACCGCCTCATCTGGGAGGTTTATGTTCATTTGGGTCATACGGTTGTGCAACCCGGACATCTTGAGGATGTGCTCCTTGTGAACTGTTTTCCTCCATCTTACAACTGTAGAACTTGTCGAGACATCATATCTCTCGACCGGGCATGAGCTTGGAAAACTAGTTTCAGCTCTTGAACATCTCATATGCTCCGTGATGCTCAAAACGCTTTTGGAGCCCGGTTCTAAGCTGTAGAGCATGCCGCCTTGAGCGAGGAGTAATCATCGAGCGAGTCGCCAGACGTTCAAATCGTCTTGCGATCTTTGGGAGAACAGTGGGTCACCTAACGGTGCTTCTAGGACATCTTGTTTCTTGGCAGCTATGAGGATGATCCTCGGGTTCGGACCCGATCCGTATAGTTCTGCCATCATCTTTCACTTGGTTTTCTCTAGGAGCGCGTTGAAGTTCATGTTGACATTAGCGTTGGCCATTGATCTACAAGACATATTTGCAAGGTTTTAGACTAAGTTCATGATAATAAAGTTCTTAATCAAAATTACGAACTCCCACTTAGATTAGACATCCTCCAGTCATCTAAGTGTTACACGATCCGAGTCGACTAGCCCGTGTCCGATCATCACGTGAGACGGACTAGTCATCATCGGTGAACATCTTCATGTTGATCGTATCTTTCATACGACTCGTGCTCGACCTTTCGGTCTCCGTGTTCGAGGCCATGTGCGCACATGCTAGGCTCGTCAAGTTAACCCTAAGTGTTTTTTGTGTAAAACTGTCTTACACCCGTTGTATGTGAGCGTAAGGATCCATCACACCCGATCATCACGTGGTGCTTAGAAGCGATTTAACTGTAGCAACGGTGCACGTTAGGGAGAACACTTCTTGAAATTTTATAAGGGATCATCTTATTTACTACCGTCGTCCTAAGTAAACAAGATGTAAAAGCATAATAAACATCACATGCAATTATATAGTTGTGACATGATATGGCCAATATCATCAAGCTCCATTGATCTCCATCTTGGGCTCCATGATCATCCTGTCACGGCTTGACACCATGATCTCCATCATCATGATCTCCATCATCGTGTCTTCATGAAGTTGTCACGCTAACGACTACTTCTACTTCTATGACTAACGCGTTTAGTAATGAAGTAAAGTAGTTTACATGGCGTTCTTCAATGACACGCAGGTCATACAAAAAATAAAGACAACTCCTATGGCTCCTGCCGTTGTCATACTCATCGACATGCAAGTCGTGAATCCTATTACAAGAACATGATCTCATACATCACAATTCATCATTCATCACAACTTCGGCCATATCACATCACATGATCAATCGCTGCAAAAACAAGTTAGACGTTCTCTAGTTGTTGTTGCATCTTTTACGATGGCTGCGATTGGGTTCTAGCAAAACGTTTTCTTACCTACGAATCACCACAGCGTGATTTTGTCAACTTCTATTTACCCTTCATAAGGGCCTGTTCATCGAATCCGCGCAACTAAAGTGGGAGAGCAGACACCCGCCACCACCTTATGCAACTAGTGCATGTCGATCGGTGGAACCGGTCTCACGTAAGCGCACGTGTAAGGTTGGTCGGGCCGCTTCATCCCACAATACCGTTGAGCAAGAAAAGACTAGTAGGGCAAGTAAGATGACAAGATCAGCGCCCACAACAAATTTGTGTTCTACTCGTGCAATAGAGAACTACGCATAGACCTAGCTCATGATGCCCCGCTTGGGGAGCGTTGCAGAAAATTAAAATTTTTCCTACGGTTTCACCAAGATCCATCTATGAGTTCATCTAAGCAACGAGTAGCGGAGAGAGTTTGCATCTACATACCACTTGTAGATCGCGTGCGAAGCTTGCTTGGTGATGATGGAGTCGTACTCGAGCGTGATTCAGATCACCGATGCCAAGTCTTGAGCGGACAGCACCTCGCGTTCAACACACGTGCGGGACGGCGGCGTCTCCTCCTTCTTGATCCAGCAAGGGGAAGGAGAGGTTGAGGAAGACGGCACCACCGGCAAGACGACGGCGTGGTGATGGTGGTGATGCGATACTCAAGCTGAGGCTTCGCCCGAGCTCTCACGGAGGAGGAGATGTGTTGGGAGGGAGGGCTGCGCCTTGGGAGATGTGTACAGCAGCCCCTTCCCCCCCTTTATATAGGCCCCCAGTGGCGGCCCCTAGAGATCCAATCTCAAGGGGGGGCGGCCAAGGGGTGGAGTGCCCCCAAGCCGGGCGCTTCCCCCCTAGGGTTTCAACCCTAGGCGCGGGGGTGGGCCTGAGGCGCACCAGCCCCGTGGGCTGGTTCCTTCCCTTATGGCCCATGGGGCCCTCCGGATGGGTGGCCCCACCGGTGGACCGGGACCCTTCCGGTGGTCCCGTTTTGCTGCAGTAACCCGAAACTTTCCCGATGGCGAAACACCACTTCCTATATATTATTCTTTACCTCCGGACCCTTCCGAACTCCTCGTGACGTCAGGGATCTCATCCGGACTCGAACAACATTCGGTATTCACATACTAGTCTTCCTACTAACCCTAGCGCCACCGAACCTTAAGTGTGTAGACCCTACGGGTTGGAGACACGTGAACATGACCGAGGCGACTCTCGGGCAATAACCAACAGCGGGATCTGGATACCCATGTTGGCTCTACATGCTCCTCGATGATTTCATCGGTTGAACCACGATGTCGAGGATTCTATTAAACCCATATGCAATTCCCTTTGTCAATCGATGCGTTACTTGCGAGACTTCGATCGTCGGTATCCCAATACCTCGTTCGGTCTCGTTACGCAAGTCACTTTACTCGCATCCGTAATGCATGATCCGTGGCCAACACCTTGGTCACATTGAGCTCATTATGATGATGCATTACCGAGTGGGCCAGAGATACCTCTCCGTCATACGGAGTGACAAATCGATCTCGATCCATGTCAACCCAAGATACTTTCGGAGACACTGTAATGCACCTTTATAGTCACCCGATTCGTTGTGACGTTTGATACACCCAAGGCACTCCTACGGCAACCGGAGTTACACGATCTCATGGTCGAAGGAATAGATACTTGACATTGGCAAAGCTTCTAGCAAAGCGAACTATACGATCTTTTATGCTAAGCTTGTGATTGGGTCTTGTCCATCACATCATTCTCCTAATGATGTGATCCCGTTATCAACGACATCCAATGTCCATAGTCGAAACCATGACCATCTATTGATCAACGGGCTAGTCAACTAGAGGCTCACTAGGGACATATTGGGGTCTAAGTGTTCACACGTGTATTATGATTTCCGGATAACACAGTTATAGCATGAACAAAAGACAATTATCATGAACATTGAAATATAATAATACTTTTATTATTGCCTCTAGGGCATATTTCCAACAGACCTGGCCGGCGTCGATCGCGCTGACGTCCTCCACCAGTGCCTCGTAATGGCGCCGCACCTCCTCCGTCGACCGTGCCGGCACGCTTGCTACGAGCACCGCGAAACAGTCCTCCTCTGGTGGGCCGTCCAGCGGCAGTGGTGCACCGGCCGTGACTGCGTTCTCGAACACCTTGTCCTCCTCGTTGGTCCACGTCGCCGTGGCCGCTCTCTGGGAGGCCACCGTGGGCTGTGCCGCTAGGCCGGTGGTGGGAGAGGCTTATCCGCTCCAGTAAGGAGATGGGAATCGGCGGGCGGGCGCTGGCCAGCGGCGCGCGGCAGCTCGGAGTCACCAGACGGGCGGCCGGGTATTGGCCAGCGGCGGTCGGCTGCTCGGGGGAGGAGAGAGGAGAGTGCTGCCCGCCGGCGAGCCTCTACTCAGGAGAAGGAGAGAGAGGATCGAGGGAGTTCAGGGAGATGGAGAGGAGACAGGCGCGTGGGGTGGGGGCGGGTCATGGGGGTGCATGCGTGGTGTTCGTGGGTGGATGAGGGGCGTGCGTGCGTCTGACGGCCGCGGTGGGTGGGATGTGCGGTTTAGATCTTGCCACATCAGCGATCCGCGTGATAGATCCGCGTGGTGTGTTTTCTCTTTGCCGTCTGCCAAATAAAATACAGACGGCAAATAGCCTATTTTGCCATCTGCATTTTTTTTGCAGACGGCAAAGCCTATTTTGCCGTCAGTATATTTTTAACAGACCGCAATATTAGCTGTTTGCCGTCTTTATTTTTTTTGCCAGACGGCAAAGTCTATTTTGCCGTAAGTATATTTTTAGCAGACGGCAAAGTGAGCCGTTTGCCGCCAGTATTTCTTTGCCGTCTGCACTTGACGGCAAACTTGGTCTTTGTCGTCAGGCCCGGCGAAAAAATGACGGCAAAGACAGCCACATATGGCAAATTAGCTTATTCCTGTAGTGCAAGTCCTCTAGATCACGTTCATTCCAAAAATCACGCTCCCGAAGGTTTCATTCCATTTGGACTCCGTTTGATATTCCTTTTCTTCGAAATACTGAAATAGGCAAAAAAAATAGCAATACAGGCTGGGCCTCCGGTTAGTAGGTTAGTCCCAAAAATGATATAAATGTGTAAAATAAAGCCCATAAACATCCAAAAGGGGTAATATAATAGCATGGAACAATCAAAAATTATAGATACGTTGGAGACGTATCAAGCATCCCCAAGCTTAATTCCTGCTCGTCCTCAAGTAGGTAAATGATAAAAACAGAACTTTTGATGTGGAATGCTACCTAGCATAATTCCAGTGTAATATTGTGGCATGAATGTTCAGATCCAAATGATTCAAAATAAAGTTCATATTGACATAAGAAATAGTAATACTTCAAGCATACTAATCAAAGCAATCATGTCTTCTCAAAATAACATGGCTAAAGAAAATTATCCCTACAAAATCATATAGTCTGGCTGTTGCTCTATCTTCATCAAAGTATTTAATCATGCACAACCACGATGACAAGCCAAGCATTGTTTCATACTTTAGTAATCTCAAACTTTTTCAACTTTCACGCAATACATGAGCGTGAGCCATGGACATAGCACTATATGTGGAATAGAATGGTGGTTGTGGAGAAGACAAAAAGGAGAAGATAGTCTCACATCAACTAGGCGTATCAACGGGCTATGGAGATGCCCATTAATAGATATCAATGTGAGTGAGTAGGGATTGCCATGCAACGGATGCACAAGAGCTATAAATGTATGAAAGCTCAATGAAAGAAACTAAGTGGGTGTGCATCCAACTCGCTTGCTCACGAAGACCTAGGGCGTTTTGAGGAAGCCCATCATCGGAATATACAAGCCAAGTTCTATAATGAAAAATTCCCACTAGTATATGAACGTGACAACATAGGAGACTCTCTATCATGAAGATCATGGTGCTATTTTGAAGCACAAGTGTGGTAAAAAGGATAGTAGCATTGTCCCTTCTCTCTTTGTCTCTCATTGTTTTTCTTTATTCTTTTTTCCTTTTTTTTCTTTTTGGTGTTTCTCTTTTTTTCTTTCTTTTTGTAAAGTTCGAAGTCTCATCCCGACTTGTGGGGGAATCATAGTCTCCATCATCCTTTCCTCACTGGGACAATGCTCTAATAATGAAAATCATCACACTTTTATTGATTTACAACTCAAGAATTACAACTCAAAACTAGTACAAGATATGACTCTATATGAATGCCTCCGGCGGTGTACCGGGATATGCAATGAATCAAGAGCGACATGTATGAAAATTATGAAGGTGGCCTTGCCACAAATACGATGTCAACTACATGATCATGCAAAGAGCAATATGACAATAGTAATGCGTGTCATATAAATGGAACGGTGGAAAGTTGCATGGCAATATATCTTGGAATGGCTATGGAGATGCCATAATAGGTAGGTATGGTGGCTGTTTTGAGGAAGGTATATGGTAGGTGTATGGTACCGGCAAAAGTTGCGCGGCACAAGAGAGGCTAGCAATGGTGGAAGGGTGAGAGTGCGTATAATCCATGGACTGAACATTAGTCAAAAGAACTCATATACTTATTGCAAAAATCTACAAGTCATCAAAAACAAAGTATTACGCGCATGCTCCTAGGGGGATAGATTGGTAGGAAAAGACCATCGCTCGTCCCCGACCGCCACTCATAAGGAAGACAATCAATAAATAAAATTGTGGTCCAACTTCATCACAAAGTGGTTCACCATACATGCATGCTACGGGAATCACAAACTTCAACACAAGCATTCTTTAAATTCATAATCACCCAACTAGCATGACTTTAATATCACTACCTCCATATCTCAAAACAATTATCAAGTATCAAGTTGATCATAGCATCCAATTCACTTCCTATGATAGTTTTTATTATACCCAACTTGGATGCCTACCATTCTAGGACCAATTTTATAACCATAGCAAATACCATGCTGTTCTAAAAGACTCCCAAAATAATATAAGTGAAGCATGAGAGACTAGCAATTTCTACAAAATTGAGCCACCGCTGTGCTCTAAAAGATATAAGTGAAGCACTAGAGCAAAAACTATCTAGCTCAAAAGATATAAGTGAAGCACATAGAGTGTTCTAATAAATTTCAATCAAGTGGGCTTCTCCCACAAGGTGTGTACAAAAAGGATGATTTTGGTAAACTAAAAAGCAAATACTAATATCATACATGATGCTCCAAGCAAAACACATATCATGTGGCGAATAAAAATATAGCTCCAAGTAAAGTTACCAATTAACAAAGACGAAAGAGGGGATGCCTTCCGGGGGCATCCCCAAGCTTAGGCTTTTGGCTACTCGTGAATATATTGGGGTGCCATGGGCATCCCAAAGCTTAGGCTCTTGCCACTCCTTATTCCATAGTCCATCAAATCTTTACCCAAAACTTGAAAACTTCACAACACAAAACTCAACAGGAAATCTCATAAGCTCCGTTAGTGAAAGAAAACAAAACCACCACATAAGGTACTGTAATGAACTCATTCTTTATTTATACTAGATAATACCCCGCGCGTTGCTGCGGGAATTGGTTGCAAGATATGTCAGTGATATTTGGTTGTACGAAACATGCATATTTAGATTTATAATATGAACTGTAGTTAAATAAAAATGGATATACATAATCATTTGATTATCGTACAATTGTACAATCATTATTGAATATAAGTTTTATAAAATGACTGATGTATTTTCCCATACATGAATGATTGAAATGGATGTTTTCCCATACATGGTTGCATATTGAGTTGGTATATTCACATGTTAAAAGAAATATAGGTAATGGTGGTCAACTATTTGAATCAGACATGCGTTGTTACGGAGAATTTTTAGTGCATACCATGATAGTTTCTATAAAATACATGGGATGTGGTGATCTTACACACTCAAAAACGTGTGTAATAAGGTGAGAATAGATATGTATATACGGCTGGATAAAATGCCTATCATCAATGACATATTTACAACAAGATACTATATATTGTGCATTGCGAAATCACGTAATGCATTGACAACCGAACAGTTACAAAACATATATAATTTATTGAGTGCTCTGTCGCAATCATGCTTAATTCAATGGAATTTCTCACTTATAAAAATATTTCTCCCTCACGTGCTAAACTATTAACGCAATGGTCTAGTAACCCCAACGGCTGTGTGTAAAATTATTGAAACCATAACATCCGAGGCACAATATGGTGATATCGCTAGCTAGTCATTCTACCAGCAAAGAACCATTGGTAGTGAAGATGCTTTAGATTCCAGTCGAGATGACCCTTTCACCTGCACATCTGATTCCTACCATGCTAGCTTGACAGCTTGAACATCACAGCAAAATTTTATGCGGGTATACCTAATGGACTTACCTAGAACTTGAGCCTCAGACCAATGAGCTACTCCCGCAGCAGAATACCACTACAATAGTATTACCATAATTTACATTATGCCCAATAATTTAGCTGAAAAATTTATCATGCTCATAGAGATTTTCTTAGGTGAGACCATGGAGATCTTTTACCTACCTCGTGATGTTGTCGGTGTACTAAGGTAGGGGTACCTCAGTACCCCAACTTGTGCACGGGCAGTCGCAGCTTCCCGAAGCTGGACTCATCCAATGCTTACCGGAGATCATTTCCACTCCACTCCAAGCCATTCAAGAACAAAGTGTATAAGACAGAAGCTCAAGACCCCGGCAAGAGGAGCTTGTCGGGAAGGCCGTTCCAGGCTCAAGATTATATCACCCATACAGGGCCCTGGCGAGAGGAGCTCGCCGGGGAGACTAGAAGGCTATATCACAGAAGACACGCCTTGGCGCTATACGCGTCCCGGCGAGGGCCCGGGGAGCGACAAGACTACAAGCCCGACAAGCTCCCGGGCCCGGCAAGATCAAGACCCCGGCAAGGTACTTGCCGGGGAGGGCTGTGCTGCGTGCCCTCTCTCCAGGTCATCTGCCCACGCGTCGCCCTCAGCTTTCTCCAGAGACGCGTGGCGGGTGGCTGGGCTGCATGGGGGCGGTGGCACTCCACGGTGGTGGCTTCATCGCCCGTGGCAAGCGGAGACGCAAGGGCGGGGAGCTTTTGGGGCGGCGGCGACGGCATTTAATGCTCTTGTCCCCTCTGTCAAAAGTAGGTAGAATCCTTTGTTCAAGCCTTTGTGCTGACCTTTGTTCTGCACTATTCCAACTACCACCTCTTTTACGTTTTACCCTCTACCTTACGTTGACACTGTCGGTGACCCTTGCCCTATAAAAGGAGGCCCATGCACAACGTGGGGGGTTGGGAGGTTCGATCATTCGCCACTCTCGCGAGGTTGAACCCTTGGCAGCTCTAGCGCTGGGATTGGCTGGTTTCATACACCACGCCACCATTTGCTCGCGATCTTGAGCAAGATCAAATACAACACAATGCAGCGAGAGGGTTTACGCGACCATCGCGCCCGGCTGGGTAAAATCCCGCGTGCTTCGCCTCGATCCGCTCTCCGCGCATCCTCCGCCCGCATCAACACACGAAGGGGCCCCGGCCCCATAGGTGTCGTCCCTCCATCGCGCACGACATCTCTGGCGCGCCAGGTAGGGGGCGTCGGGGTTGTGCGGACCTGATCCGGCGTCCGCGCGGCCGCGCTCTTCATCAACCTCTCCAGCTTCGTCAGCGACTTCATCAACGACTGCGCCATGGCCCCGAAGACGAGAGCTTCGAGGGTCGCAGACCCGTCTGCATCTCAACCGCCGCCACCGGAACCGACGGCGAGCGGAGGAGACGCCGGCGGAAGGGTGGACGCCGGCGAGGGCACTCACGGCGCCACCAGATCCAGGGATCGGACGGACGACCGCGCCTCGGTCTCCGTGGATCCACATCCATCCCTGCGCGGCGACCCAGCAGCGCCATACCACGCGAGGTGATATCCGCATGCTGGGGCAAGAACAAGCAGGGGGCTCGCGGGATGCTCCGGACATGCAGGTGTCCATGCATGAGCAAAGCGAAAGAGGTCGAGGCAGGATTCTGCTCCTCCTAACGTTGTTGGGAGTCCGAGTATATCCAGCCCCTCGCGCCGCTCGCTCCCGCTCCCCTCAGCTCCGGCAAGCGCATCTCCCTGGAGCACTACGATGTCGTCGAGGACGCTCCATCGAGCTCTAAGTCCGGCAAGGACGGCTCTGGTGCTCCCTCCGACAAGCGTACCTCCTCGGGGCGCAGTAAGCCCGGTGAGGACAGCTCTGGTGCTCGATTCCGGCAAACGCGCCTCCCCGGGGTGCTGCGCTGCCGCCAAAGACGCACCATTGGGCTCCACCAGCGAGTGCAAGGAAAAAGAAAAGCTAAGTCGCTCGAGCCTTCATGCAGAGCACTCTTTAATTCCATGCTTTCATATGTTATATCCCTCGCGCATTCGTCCTTTGTCGCTTGAAACACATGGCGCGGAGGAGCTCGCTGTGGATGGTCGCACCCTTACTTCGCTTCGAACACGCTCAACGAGTTAAGAGTGAGCCGCGACCAGCTTCGCGCCCTCGTTTTGTTTCGAGCCTGCTCAGCAAGTTAAGTGCGTCGCGGCTAAACACGGCAAGGTTGCTTGCCGGAGGCGACACCAGCCAAGCGGGCTGCTGATGTTCCGCACTCAGCAAGCGTGTTGAGCACCGGCAAGTTACCTAGAAGCGTAGGGTGAAAGCACACAAAGGATGTAGGGCAGAGGGTATAACATGGCGAGCCCTGCCGCGAAATGTCCTCCGTATGAGAGACTTGGACGCGAGAGGAACCGAGTCGTGGCCTAGTTGCGTGCTTGTTTTGTTTCCGAGTCCGCTCAACAAACACAAGTGTGCGGCTGCACCCTTATCTTGCTTCGAGCCTGCTCGACAAGTTAAGCGTCAGAATCGACCGGCAAGGTTGCTTGCGGAAGCAACACCGCCGCTGGCTGTCCCGCTGACAAGCGTGTTCGCCCCGGCAAGCTTCCCGAGAGCGTAGAGTACAAACATACGAAGGGCAAAGCCCGGCCTCGTATTGCATAGTCAAGATTTATATACACATGCGTATACATGAAGCTGTTGCATAGCTACCTCAGCTGTGTTCATGATTGAAATTGCAGCAACAAGAAAGAACTAAAAGACCACACCAGCACCTGGAACCCGGCAAGCCAGGGTCGCCGGGGGCTGCGAGTGCCAAAGTTCCTCCTCGGCGGGCCAGCCTCGCTGGGGGCTGCGAGCACCAAGTTTCGTCTCCGGCAAGCCAGAGTTGCTGGGGCGTACAGTATCAAATAAGTTTTTCCATCCCTCGTCATGCATCCTCTTATGGACCGGGAGATGCGGGGCTGCGTCTTTGAACGATCGTGTCTTGTAAAAACCCGTGCGTGGAGGAACCGAGTCGTGGTCGATATGCGTGCTTGGTTTGTTTCGAGTCCGCTCAACAAACACAAGTGTGCGCTGCACCTATCTTGCTTTCGAGCACTGCTTTCGGCAAGGTAGGCGTCAGAATCGGCCCGCAAGGTTGCTTGCCGGAAGCGACACCACCAGCGGGCTGTCCCATGATCGATAAGCGTGTTCGCCCGGCAAGCTCCCGATAGCGTAAGAACACACAAGGCACGCGATCAAGTAAAAGACTCGATCCGGCAAGCTTTCCCTCTTTTCATTAAAAACATCCAATTCAGTACAAGTCCATAGAGGATGAAAAACATGATAGAGAGGATTACAAGTTCTTAAATGCAGCTAATGCCCGAGGGCTTACAATTTTAAAAGATAAGGTGCCCGTGATCCCTCTCCTGTTTCTCTGTTCAGGAGTTCAGGAGGTAGGTCAAGGAGCCCCCGGCAAGATAAGCTTGCCGGGGAAGGAGGCCCCGGCAAGAAGAGCTTGTCGGGGAAGGGGCGAAAGGGGCGCCTAGGAGAGCGTGGCGGTGACGCCGCCGTGCTCCCAGGAGCTGCGCAAGGTGGCGGGCATGGGGAAGCGTCGACGGAGCCAGCGACAAGTCCCTGAAGCCCACGGAGAGCCACAGGCGCCAGAAGACACCAAGAGAACTTCCCGGGGGCCGGCCAGGAGCTTGGCGGAGTCGGAGGCGTGGGAGGCGAGCTTGAAGGCGGGGTAGTGGGGCGTCGGACGCGCTCGAGGGCTACTCGCTCTCGTCTTTGCGAGCGGCCTTGCCGCCACTCCCCTCTTCCTCTTCCGCAGCCTCCCACGCCAACCGCCAAGAAGACGGCCCGGGGAGTTCAGGAGGCCGCAACCCGAAGATGGGGTTGCGGTGGCCTTGAGGCAGCGGTGTCCGGCGCCTAGTCGGGCCCGCCATCCCCTCGTCGCCTTGTCGCTCTCCTCCTCGTCACTTTCGCTCGGGAGGAGCCTTCGCTATCAAGGAGCTGTCCACACAGCAGCGTGCCGGGTCTCGTAGTCGCCGAAGACCTTGACGGCGAGGAGGTCACCATCCAATAATTTGAAATGGAGGTGAACCCGCCGTCAAGCTATGGATCCGGCGAACGTCTTCCACCCTCGGTCGAAGAACATCACGCCGGGGCTGGGGACACGACACTCACCCGAGTGCCGCTGATCCCGCAGCCCCTCATGCGTAGCTCCATCACGTCGGGTGGATCCGGCCCCATTGCGTCCGCGAACGGGGCCGGCAACCGGAGGCGACGACGAGGCGCCCGGCGAAGCTTGATGAAGAACTCCCAGGGGTCATCTCCGGTGTGGACCGCGCCGTGGTCAGGAGACGCCGGAGGAGACGGGGGAGGCTCCTCGCCGCGACCGCCTCTCCCTCGACCGCCTCGGCCACGCCCTCGGCCTCGACCGCGGCCACGCCCCCTTCCTCTCCCTCTCGTGGCCGGCTCCACCACCACGGGAGCGAGATGGGGAGCGGTGCGCTGCCTAGAAGCAACCCGCGCCGCCACCGTCGAAGAGCCGGGATTCCCTCCTTCCATGGCGGCGAGAAGAACAGAAGACGAAGGCGAAGGGAGAAGAGGATGAGTGCGACCATGGTGCTCCCCTTCCGCCCCTTTTAAAGAGGCGAGGTGGGGGCTCAACCGCCCCGCTCGACCAATCAGGAAGCGAGAAGGCCAGAGGAGCGGGGCCGACTCGCCTCCTCCGCCCGTGGACGGCCGGTCTCCCACCTTCGCCGCCCGACCCCGTGCATGAGGGGCGTGGCGAAAAAGTGGAGCCGGGCGGCGGGTGAAGCGACCCGCTCACGCCACGATCACGGGTGGGCGCCTTAAAGATCGCATCGCCGCCCACCTATCCCACGACGCCGCAATCGACGCGTGCCGTTGCGGGAGGGGAGGCGACAGATGCAGGAGCAGATTCGACGCGCCATGGGCTTCGCATGCCCGTGCACTGTCTTGGGCCTGGCCCAACAGCGCTCGGCACCGTGTATGGCCCAGGCCCGGGGGCTCCTGTCGGTGTACTAAGGTAGGGGTACCTCAGTACCCCAACTTGTGCACGGGCAGTCGCAGCTTCCCGAAGCTGGACTCATCCAATGCTTGCCGGAGATCATTTCCACTCCACTCCAAGCCATTCAAGAACAAAGTGTATAAGACAGAAGCTCAAGACCCCGGCAAGAGGAGCTTGTCGGGAAGGCCGTTCCAGGCTCAAGATTATATCACCCATACAGGGCCCTGGCGAGAGGAGCTCGCCGGGGAGACTAGAAGGCTATATCACAGAAGACACGCCTTGGCGCTATACGCGTCCCGGCGAGGGCCCGGGGAGCGACAAGACTACAAGCCCGACAAGCTCCCGGGCCCGGCAAGATCAAGACCCCGGCAAGGTACTTGCCGGGGAGGGCTGTGCTGCGTGCCCTCTCTCCAGGTCATCTGCCCACGCGTCGCCCTCAGCTTTCTCCAGAGACGCGTGGCGGGTGGCTGGGCTGCATGGGGGGTGCGGTGGCACTCCACGGTGGTGGCTTCATCGCCGTGGCAAACGGAGACGCAAGGGCGGGAGCTTTTGGGGCGACGGCGACGGGCATTTAATGCTCTTGTCCCCCTCTGTCAAAAGTAGGTAGAATCCACTGTTCAAGCACTGTAGCTGCACTGTTCCCGCACTATTCCAACTACCACCTCTTTTACGTTTTTACCCCTCTACCTTACGTTGACACCTGTCGGTGACCCCTTGCCCTATAAAAGGAGGCCCATGCACAACGTAGGGGGGGTTGGGAGGTTCCGATCATTCGCCACTCTCGCGTAGGTTCGAACCCTTGGCAGCTCTAGCGCCTGGGATTCGGGTGGTTTCATACACCACGCCACCATTTGCTCGCGATCTTGAGCAAGATCAAATACAACACAATGCAGCAGTAGGGTTTTACGCGACCATCGCGGCCCGAAGCTGGGTAAAAATCCCCCGCGTGCTTCGCCTCGATCTGCTCTCCGCGCATCCTCCGCCCCCGTACCGAACACACGAAGGGGCCCCGGCCCCATAGGTGTCGTCCCTCCATCGCGCACGACAGATGTGTAGCGAATTCAACATGCCTTTGATTTCTGTACTGTGATAGGATGGGAGTAATACAACGATCCATCTGTAACATTACCATAGAGATCTTTTATAGGCGCCAACGCTCGATAGGGCAGCTACCTCTACACTTATACAAAGTAAATACATCGGACATCTTCAGCAATGCACAATATGTGCAAATGTGAACCCAAAAGATAATGAAAGAATATAATTTGAATCAGTTGGATGATGATATTGTCTTCATGAATGGTGCAGTAACATGGTTAATAAAACTTTATGTTATGCGCAAACACAATGTATCGAGGAAAAATAGACCATCGATAGCATGTTTGCAGTCCATAATTGTCTGGGATCTCGGTGTACTGCATAATCATTATAGCGATATCTTTTACGCCGTGGTGATTGCATTATAGATGTCGTGAAACCTGTTGCCATAATAGTGCTCCTTCTCGACCAAGCCGATGCTTCAACCGGGCTGTTAGCTGTTACTCTTGCTAGACACATCATGCAAATGCGATTCGTCGGATGGCGGCGATCTTGCATGAGCATCATATTCAAAATACAAATTAAGCAAACCAACTACCAATAGAGAGAAAAAATAGTTTGCTTTAGAATCATAACCCCATCGTCTTTTATTTGTCATCTTGTGAATCACACAACCTAAATTTTATGAAATTTAAGTGAGCTTATGACACCGGTGGGAATTCTTGAGTGTGACTAAGCAAATAAAATGCGGAAAAGTAGCACATGAATGTCAAGAAACATGAATCTTTGTCTCAAGGAGCCATAATTATCATATTTTCAGTTCTCGGAAAATAAATACTTAATTTTTGGAACATTATTGTCAATTTTTGGAATTCCAGCGAAGAAAGGAAGCGAGCCATGATGATTACCGGTAAAACATGTATATGACTTGCCTTAGAAATATGAACTTCTATATACCATCACACCGTTGCATGTGTGGGATGTAATCTTCAGGAAGAAAAGGAAAATTAGAAAATGGTTCAGAATTAGACAACACTAAGTATCACGCCACTTCATAATTGGTTGAATTACTGCGGGTAGCACGTGATGTTTATAACCTTTCAAGCGGAAGCATGAAGAAAGAGACATCATTGCAAAATTTCCGCAACTACTTTTTTTCTTGGCGGGGGTTTTGGTGACTTGATGAGCCTTTTTGTGTACATACATCAAGATCTCTAGCAAAAATATATTGAAACGCATAGATGTTACTTAAAAATGAATGAAACAATCAAATATATGCTAATGTTATCGAATTAGTCAAATCTAGTAGCTGCATAACATTTTAGCACATCAAAAGAGAATGCGTAGTCTTTGAAAACACCAAAATTATCTTTGTGAAAACCAATAGCTACATCACCATAAATATACTACAAAGAGGAGCGCGGAATCAATGGAGGCGATGGTATCCACAAAAAGTCAGAACCCACCGCACCGCAGCAGCGTCTATCTCTCTGTCGGCAACCATGAGACCATGGCCAAGTAAGGAGCAGGAGGCGGCCCGGCCGGGCGGCCTGCTCAAGTGGAGCCTCGCCCACGACGGCGTCTACACCAACCGCCGCGCACTCAAGTCCGCCGCCCACATCCCAACAATGGCGGCGGTTACCATGGTTAATGGACGTGAGAGCACCGGAACGGGATGTACCTACATGAATCATGGAGTGGGGATTATAAGCGTTGTATTGGAGAGAGAGAGAGAGAGAGAGAGAGAGAGAGAGAGAGATCCGTCTCTGCAAAAGGAGCTCCAATCTATCCCCATTGACGCCTCCCAACATTCGCCAATCGTCTGCTGCGCTCACCCCGGTTCGTTCCTACTACGGGAGAGAGAGAGAGAGAGAGAGAGATCGGGAAGACAGGGGATAAAAAGGGCCGAGAAGGGGAAGAGACCGGGAAGAGGAGAAGATCGTGTATTTCCGTTGAATAAAAAAAGTAAGCTGAATTAAAAATCTGCAAAAAAATTCGGGGAAGATGGTTGTTCGGATGGAAATTATATTTCTTGAAGATGAGAAGAAAACGTCCGACGTATCCATGCCCTTTGGCCGGAGCTAATCCGATGCGTAAGGGCGTGCGGGATGGGGAAAGATTGGGTTGGAAAAAAGCAGTTTTTCTTTTTTAGGCGGGTGAGAAAAGTGATTGGTTGATTTTGCAAACTGATTGATGATGTGGCATAGAGATGATGTGGATAGTGTGCATGTTAAGAGAATAGGTAGAAGTGGGGAGCAACTTCTTAAGAATGTTAGATTGGTGTTAAGCCTACTGTATTCCAAGTTCTCTATTGTTCATACCACTTAATACTAGCCATAGATGCATCAAAATAAGCAAACAACACACGAAAAACAGAATCTTTCAAAAACAGAACAGTCTGTAGCAATCTATAACTAACACAAACTTCTGGAACTTGAAAAATCCTACCAAAATAGGAAGTCCTGGGAAATTTGTCTATTGATCAGCAGCAAAATAATCAACGCAAAATTGCGTTTCTGTGATTTAACAAAACTAATTTCGTGCGCGCAAAGTTTCTGTTTTTCAGCAGAATCAAATTAACTATCACCATAGGCTATCCTATAGGTTCTACTTAGCACAAACACTAATTAAAACATAAAAACACATCTAAACAGAAGGTAGATGCAAAATATATTACTAAACAGAAACAAAAACAAAAACACAAATAAAATTGGGTTGCCTCCCAACTAGCGGTATCGTTTAACGCCCCTAGTTAGGCATTGATAATTTCAATGATGCTCACATGAAAGACAAGAATTGAAGCACAAAGAGAGCATCATGAAACACGTGAAAAACACATCTAAGTCTAACATACTTCCTATGCATAGGCATCTTATAGGAAAACAAATTATCACAGCAAGCAAAAACTAGCATATGCAAGGAAGCGGAAAGAAACAATAGCAATCTCAACATAACGAGAGGTAATTTAGTAACATGAAAATTTCTACAATCATATTTTACTCTCTCATAATAATTACATGTGGGATCATAAAATACTTTCAACACGATCCACATGCATGCAAAGTTGACACTTTTCCAAAATAGTGGGATTAACATTAACTAAAGGCATGACCTCTCCAAACCCACTTTTATCAAAAATTTCATAAGATTGAACATTATCCAAATATGTGGGATCTAAAGTTGACACTCTTCCAAACCCACTTTCAATAATATTGCAAACACTATTAGCAATCTCATATTCATCATGGGGCTTAAATAAATTTTCAAGATCATAAGAAGAATCACCCCAATCATGGTCATTGCAACAAGTAGAGGACATAGCAAAACTAGCATCCCCAAGCTTAGGGTGTTGCATATTATTAGCACAATTTACATCAATATAATTTATAATAAAATCATTGTAATGATGCTTTTTATTCAAAGACCTATCGTGCATTGCTTCATAAAGTACTGATACGTCTCCAACGTATCTATAGTTTTTGATTGCTCCATGCTACTTTATCTATTGTTTTCGACTATATTGGGATTTATTTTCCACTTTTATATTATTTTTGGGACTAACCTATTAACCGGAGGCCCAACCCAGAATTGCTGTTTTTTGCCTATTTCAGTGTTTCGAAGAAACGGAATATCAAACGGAGTCCAAACGGAATGAAACCTTCGGGAACGTGATTTTCTCACCGAACGTGATCCAGGAGACTTGGACCCTACTCCAAGAAGCAGAAGGGTCGGTCACGAGGGTGGAGGGTGCCCCCCTGGGCATGCCCCCTGCCTCGTGGCCCCCCTGTTGCTCCACCGACGTACTCCTTCCTCCTATATATACCTACGTATCCCCAAACGATCACAGGAGGAGCCAAAAACCTAATTCCACCGCCACAACCTTTTGTATCCACGAGATCCCATCTTGGGGCCTGTTCCGGAGCTCCGCCGGAGGGGGCATCCACCATGGAGGGGATCTACATCAACACCATATCCCCTCCGATGAACTGTGAGTAGTTTACTTCAGACCTTCGGGTCCATAGCTAGTAGCTAGATGGCTTCTTCTCTCTTTTGGATCTCAATACAATGTTCTCCCCCTCTCTCGTGGAGATCTATTCGATGTAATCTTCTTTTTGCATTGTGTTTGTTGAGACCGATGAATTGTGGGTTTATGATCCAACTTATCTGTGGAAAATATTTGAATCTTCTCTGAATTCTTTTATGTATGATTGATTTATCTTTGCAAGTCTCTTAGAATTATCCTTTTTGGTTTGGCCAACTAGATTGGTAGTTCTTGCAATGGGAGAAGGGCTTAGCTTTGGGTTCAATCTTGCGGTGTCCTTTCCCAGTGACAGCAGGGGCAGCAAGGCACGTATTGTATTGTTGCCATCGAGGATAACCAGATGTTTTTTTATCATATTGCATGAATTTATCCCTCTACATCATGTCATCTTGCTTAAGGCGTTACTCTGCTTTTTAACTTAATACTCTAGATGCATCTTTGGATAGCGGTCGATGAGTGGAGTAATAGTAGTAGATGCAGAATCGTTTCGATCTACTTGTCTCGGACGTGATGCCTGTATACATGATCATTACCTAGATATACTCATAACTATGCTCAGTTCTGTCAATTGCTCAACAGTAATTTGTTCACCACCGTAGAATATCTATGCTCTTGGGAGAAGCCACTAGTGAAACCTATGGCCCCCGGGTCTATTCTCATCATATCAATCTCTATTGCTTTATTGCTTGCTTTGTTTTTACTTTGCCTTTTACTTTTCAATTTGCATCTATCTATCAAAAATACCAAAAATATTATTTATCATCTCTATCAGATCTCACTCTCGCAAGTGACCGTGAAGGGATTGACAACCCCTAATCGCGTTGGTTGCGAGTAGCTATCGTTTTGTGTAGGTACGAGGGACTTGTGCGTGGTCTCTTACTGGATTGATACCTTGGTTCTCAAAAACTGAGGGAAATACTTACGCTACTTTGCTACATCATCCTCTCCTCTTCGGGGAAATCCAACGCAGTGCTGAAGAGGTAGCACGAAGAATTTCTGGCGCTGTTGCCGGGGAGGCTCACGCAAGCAAGTCAAACTATACCAAGTACCCTTAACAATCCCTATCTCTCGCATTACATTATTTGCCATTTTCCTCTCGTTTTCCTCTCCCCCACTTCACCCTTGCCGTTTTATTCGCCCTCTCTTTCCCAATCTCCTCCTCTCGTTCCCGTTTGCCTTTTCCCGTTGCCTTTATGTTTTCTTGTGTGTTGGATTACTTGTTGCCATGGCACAAGATAATACCAAATTGTGTGACTTCTCAAATACCAATAATAATGATTTCCTTAGTACTCCGATTGCTCCTCTTAATAATGATGAGTCTTGTGAAATCAATACCGCTTTGTTGAATCTTGTTATGAAAGATCAATTTGCCGGCCTTCCCAGCGAAGATGCCGCTACTCATCTAAACAATTTTGTTGATTTGTGTGATATGCAAAAGAAGAAAGATACGGATAACAATATTGTCAAATTGAAGTTATTTCCGTTTTCACTTAGAGATCGTGCTAAAGTTTGGTTTTCGTCTTTGCTTAAAAATAGTATTGATTCTTGGAACAAGTGCAAAGATGCTTTTATCTCTAAGTATTTTCCTCCCGCTCAGATCATCACTCTTAGGAACGATATTATGAATTTTAAACAACTTGATCATGAGCATGTTGCCCAATCTTGGAAAAGAATGAAATTGATGCTTCACAATTGCCCTACTCATGGTTTGAATTTATGGATGATCATATAAATTTTTTATGTCGGATTGAATTTTGCTTCTAGAAATCTTTTAGATTCGGCCGCGGGAGGCATGTTTATGGAAATTACGTTAGGTGAAGCTACCAAATTGCTTGATAATATTATGGCTAATTATTCTCAATGGCACACCGAAAGATCTTCTTGTAAAAAAAGTGCATGCTATAGAAGAAATCAATGTTTTGAGTGAAAAGATGGATGAACTTATGAAGATCTTTGCTAATAAAAATACTCCTCTTGATCCCAATGATATGCCTTTATCTACTTTGCTTGAGAATAATAATGAATCTATGGATGTGAATTTTGTTGGTAGGAATAGTTTTGGAAACAACGCTTATAGAGGGAATTTTAATCCTAGGCCTTATCCTAGTAATCCTTCTAATAATTATGGAAATTCCTACAACAACTCTTATGGAAATTTTAATAAGATGCCCTCTGAATTTGAGAGTAGTATTAAAGAGTTTATGAATTCACAAAAGAATTTTAATTCTTTGCTTGAAGAGAAATTGCTTAAAGTTGATGATTTGGCTAGGAACATTGATAGAATTTCTCTTGAAATTGATTCTTTAAAGCTTAGATCTATTCCTCCTAAGCATGATATCAATGAGTCTCTCAAAGCCATGAGAGTTTCCATTGATGAGTGCAAGGAAAGAACCGCTAGGATGCGTGCTTCCAAAGATGCCTTTATTAAAGCGTGTTCTTCTAATTCCTATGAAAATCAAGATGAAGATATAAAAGTTATTGATGTGTCCCCCATTAAATCTTTGTTTTGCAATATGAATCTTGATGAAACTGAAGATGATCTTCCTTTACCTAGAAGGCGTTTTAAGAATTCGGAGTTTCTAGATCTTGATGATGAAATTGATGAAAGTGGGATTGAAAGAAATAAAAACCGAGATGTTGCTAAACCCACTATTTTGGATCTCAAGGAATTTAATTATGAAAATTGCTCTTTAATTGGTTGTATTTCCTTGTTGCGATCCGTGCTAGATTGTCCTCATGCTTATAGCCAAAATAAGGCCTTTACCGAACACATTGTTGATGCCTTGATGCAATCTTATGAAGAAAAACTTGAGTTGAAAGTTTTTATCCCTAGAAAACTCTATGATGAGTGGGAACCTACTATTAAAATTAAAATTAAAGATTCTGAGTTTCATGCTTTGTGTGATTTGGGTGCTAGTGTCTCTAGTATTCCCAAAACTTTGTGTGATTTGCTAGATTTCCGTGACTTTGATGATTGCTCTCTAAACTTGCATCTTGCGGATTCCACTATTAAAAAGCCTTTGGGAAGAATTAATGATGTTCTTATTGTTGAAAATAGGAATTATGTGCCCATAGATTTTATCGTTCTTGATATAGATTGCAATCCTTCATGTCCTATTATTCTTGGCAGACCTTTCCTTAGAACGATTGGTGCAATTATTGATATGAAGGAAGGGAATATTAGATTCCAATTTCCCTTAAAGAAGGGCATGTAACACTTCCCTAGAAAGAAAATAAAATTACCATATGAATCAATCATGAGAGCCACTTATGGATTGCCTACCAAAGATGGCAATACCTAGATCTATCCTTGCTTTTATGCCTAGCTAGGGGCGTTAAACGATAGCGCTTGCTGGAGGCAACCCAATTTTATTTTTGTTTTTTGTTTTTGCTTCTGTTTAGGAATAAATAATCCATCTAGCTTCTGTTTGGATGTGGTTTTATCTTTTAATTAGTGTTTGTGCCAAGTAGAACCTATAGGATAACCTACGATGATAGTTGATTTGATTCTGCTGAAAAACAGAAACTTTGCGCGCACGAATATAATTTTGTTAAATCACAGAAACGTGGTTTTGCGTTGATTATTTTTGCTGCTGTTCAATAAAAAAGTTGTACAAGACTTCCTATTTTTGTAGAATGTTTAGAGTTCCAGAAGTTTGCGTTAGTTACAGATTGCTACAGACTGTTCTGTTTTTGACAGATTCTGTTTTACGTGTGTTGTTTGCTTATTTTGATGAATCTATGGCTAGTAAAATAGTTTATAATCCATAGAGAAGTTGGAATACAGTAGGTTTAACACCAATATAAATAAATAATGAGTTCATTACAGTAATTTGAAGTAGTCTTTTGTTTTCTTTCTCTAACGGAGCTCACGAGATTTCTATTGAGTTTTGTGTTGTGAAGTTTTCAAGTTATGGGTGAATTCTTTTGATGGATTATGGAACAAGGAGTGGCAAGAGACTAAGCTTGGGGATGCCCATGGAACCCCCAAGATAATCCAAGGACACCAAAAAGTCGAAGCTTGGGGATGCCCCGGAAGGCATCCCCTCTTTCGTCCACTTCCATCGGTAATTTACTTGGAGCTATATTTTTATTCACCACATGATATGTGTTTTGCTTGGAGCGTCTTGTATTATTTGCATATTTTCTTGTTAATTTACCACAATCATCCTTGCTGTACACATATTTTGAGAGAGCCATACATGATTTGGAATTTGTTAGAATACTCTATGCGCTTCACTTATATCTTTTGAGCTTGATAGTTTTGCTCTTTGTGCTTCACTTATATCTTTTGAGCATGATAATTTTTGCTCTAGTGCTTCACTTATATCTTTTAGAGCACGGTGGTGGATTTTTTTAAAGAAACTAATGATCTCTCATGCTTCACTTAGATTATTTTGAGAGTCGTTAATAGCATGGTAATTTGCTTAATGTTAAAATACTTAGTGTTCAAGATATGTGAAACTTTCTTTTGAGTGAATTGAATACTAAGATAAGTTTGATGCTTGATAATTGTTTTGAGATATGGAGGTGATAATATCAAAGTCATGCTAGTTGAGAATTGTGAATTTGAGAAATACTTGTGTTGAAGTTTGCAAGTCCCGTAGCATGCACGTATGGTTAAAGTTGTGTAACAAATTTGAAACATGAAGTGTACCTGGCTTATGCATCCTTATGAGTGGCGGTTGGGGACGAGCGATGGTCTTTTCCTACCAATCTATCTCCCTAGGAGCATGCACGTAGTACTTGATTTTTGATGGCTTCTAAATTTTTGCAATAAGTATATGAGTTCTTTTGACTAATGTTGAGTCCATGGATTATACGCACTCTCACCTTTCCACCTTTGCTAGCCTCTTTGGTACCGTGCATTACCCTTTCTCACCTTGAGAGTTGGTGCAAACTTCGCCGGTGCATCCAAACCCCGTGATACGATATGCTCTATCACACATAACCCTCCTTATATCTTCCTCAAAACAGCCACCATACCTACCTATCATGGCATTTCCATAGCCATTCCGAGATATATTGCCATGAAACTTCCATTATCATTATTATGCTACTTTGCGTGGTCTCCTACTGGATTGATACCTTGGTTCTCAGAAACTGAGGGAAATACTTACGCTACTTTGCTGCATCATCCTCTCCTCTTCGGGGAAATCCAACGCAGTGCTCAAGAGGTAGCAAGAAGTACTTCATCACAATTTTCAGATTCACGAATTTCAAGCAAAACCTCATAAAGATAATCTAGTGCACTCAACTCACTAGCAATAGGTTCATCATAATTGGATCTCTTAAAGAGATTAGCAAGCGGATGAGGATCCATAAACTTTTAGCAAGCGAAGATGCAAGCAAAAAGAAGGCACATGGTAACACAAGATCGGACGGAAGAAGGGTGAATAAAACGGCAAAGGTGAAGTGGGGGAGAGGAAAACGAGAGGCAAATGGCAAATAATGTAATGCGAGGGAGATGAGTTTGTGATGGGTACTTGCTTTGTCTTGACTTGAGCGAAGACCTCCCCGGCAACGGCGCCAGAAATCCTTCTTGCTACATCTTGAGCTTGCATTGGTTTTCCTTGAAGAGGAAAGGGTGATGCAACAATAGTAGCGTAAGTATTTCCCTCAGTTTTTGAGAACCAATGTATCAATCCAGTAGGAGGCTCCTCAAAAGTCCCACGCACCTACACAAACAAACAAAGAACTCGCAACCAACACAATAAAGGGGTTGTCAATCCTTCACGGCCACTCATGAAAGTGAGATCGATAGAGATAGTATGATAAGATAAATATATTTTTGGTATTTTATAATATAGATAAGAAAAGTAAAGATGCAAATAAAAGTAGATTGAAAGCTTATATGATAAAAGATAGACCTGAGGGCCATAGGTTTCACTAGTGGCTTCTCTCAAGATATCATAAGTATTACGGTGGGTGAACAAATTATTGTCGAGCAATTGATAGAAAAGCGAATAATTATGAGATTATCTAGGCATGATCATGTATATAGGCATCACGTCCGCAACAAGTAGACCGACTCCTGCCTGCATCTACTACTATTACTCCAGACATCGACCGCTATCCAGCATGCATCTAGAGTATTAAGTTCATAAGAACAGAGTAACGCATTAAGAAAGATGACATGATGTAGAGGGATAAACTCAAGCAATATGATATAAACCCCATCTTTTTATCCTCGATGGCAACAATACAATACATGCCTTGCAACCCCTGCTGTCACTGGGTAAGGACACCGCAAGATTGAACCCAAAGCTAAGCACTTCTCCCATGGCAAGAAATATCAATCTAGTAGGCCAAACCAAACTGATAATTCAAAGAGACTTGCAAAGATAACTCAGTCATACATAAAAGAATTCAGAAGAGATTCAAATATTTCTCATATATAAACTTGATCATAAACCCACAATTCATCGTATCTCGACAAACACACCGCAAAAAGAGTTACATCGAATAGATCTCCACAAGAGAGAGGGAGAACATGGTATTGAGATCCAAAAAGAGAGAACAAGTCATCTAGCTAATAACTATGGACCTGAAGGTCTGTGGTAAACTACTCACAACTCATCTGAGGGGTTATGGTGTTGATGTAGAAGCCCTCCATGGTTGATTTCCCCTCCGGCGGAGCACCGGCGAAGGCTCCAAGATGGGATCTCGCAGATACAGAAGGTTACGGCAGTGGAAATTGTTTTTCGTTGGCTCCCTGGATGTTTTCGGGGTACGTGGGTATATATAGGAGGAAGAAGTACGTTGGTGGCCGCCCGAGGGGCCCACGAGACAGGGGGGCGCGCCCTGTAGGGGTGGGCGCACCCTCCACCCTCGTGGCCGCCTCAGCTGCTTCTTGACTTGCACTCCAAGTCCTCTGGATCACGTTCGTTCCAAAAATCATGCTCTCGAAGGTTTCATTCCGTTTGGATTCCGTTTGATATTCCTTTTCTTCGAAATACTGAAATAGGCAAAAAAAACAGCAATACGGGCTGGGCCTTCGGTTAGTAGGTTAGTCCCAAAAATGATATAAATGTGTAAAATAAAGCCCATAAACATCCAAAAGGGGTAATATAATAGCATGGAACAATAAAAAATTATAGATACGTTGGAGACGTATCAAGGAGGAGGGGGCACCGTCTACCAGCATGGTTGTACATGGCTCCCGTCCGTGTCGGCGACCCGTGAGCGGAGGTGGTTGATTTTCCTTGATGGGGAGAGGTAAGTGCATTTAATCTTTTTGTACCTTCTGCATTCGCGTTTCTTCAAATATCTAATGCGTTGGCCTTGTCATGCTGCAGGGGTTGGGACCACCATCATAGTGTCTGCCGGCCCAACTCTGTCCTTGGAGTTCTTTGTCGGCAAAACATCCCAGGGTTTGTCACATTGCCTGGTGAGGGTCGGCTTCCAGAGCTTGGATTGAGCCAGGAGCACTACTTGGCTGCCTCGGCCCCGCCGGGTGAGATTATCGACGGTGTCTTGTGCAAGACGAGGGCAGACGTGGTGATCAGAAAGTTCTGGGTAATCTCTCCTTTACACAATTAAAAATCTTCAACTAGCTAGTTATTAATTGTACCAATCAATATTATCTCATTTGATTGCAGACATTCTACAGGTGTGAGGAGGGATATGAGGAGGACGCGACAAATATTATCGATAACGTCTGCAAGCGCCTACTACAGAACTTACGGCACGAGGCTCGGGTGCAGGATGTTCCAGACTACTACGCCTTGTGTGGTATCAAGAAGACCAAGCCGGCGTGCCGCGAGAAGTTCCTGAGTAAGGAGGAGTACATGAAGGTAATTTTTAAAGCCTTGTATTTACTTCCTTCATTTAGTAATTCATAGCCGTAGCGCTCAAGTTTCTATTTGCGAACTTAGGCGCCTCCGAGGTGGTGTGCGGATCGGATGGATTGTTGGGAGGTGTTGGTCAATGAGTGGTGCTCAAAAGAATGGCTATCCCTCCACAACGAGGCCAAGGACAAACGTGCCCAAATGGAAGGTGTGCCACACCATCAAGGCAGCTCCAACTTATATCAGTTCGGGCGAAACTGGGTACGTGGTTTGCTTCATGATTCATGCAATTCATTCATCATGCTAGCTTGAGCCCTTTAATTACTAATTTACTTTGTTTCTCTCTTTCAAGCACGCTACAATAAGGCGGATAAGGTGCTAGAGGTGTACGACCTATATGCCATGGCCCACACTGCCTCTTACAAGAAAGTCAAGGCATTCTCTCCGTCTGACCTCGATGATCCAAACAACTTCACTAACATCTCCTCCCACGACAAGATCGTGAAATATGGAGATCAAGGGAAGGCAAGGAAAGGGGAGGACTTTAACCCGAGCCAGGGTCCCATTGATCCAGAGCTGGTGATGATATCTGGTGGCGGGAGGTCCCATGGCTCGATAGCCATTGGAGATGGACTTATCCGTTGTCCTAGCACTCTCCCGGAGATCAAGGCGCGCAAGTCGAGCTCTGCTCCTGAGATAAGGCCTCGTGAACGGCCAGTCCAACTCACCTTCAAGGTTAGTTATACGTACTCAGCTATCTTTCTCCATTACATTGTGTGCGCTTCCATCAGTGATTACAAATGGTAACGAGGAGTGGTGTTGCAGGCTGCTATACAGAGTGAGAGAGATAGAACGGAGAAACTTCTGGCGGAGGCGGCGGAGAGGCAGCGGGAGTTGGAGGAGAGGACGGCAAAGATGTTGGAGGAGGAGAGGGCACAGAATGACATGCAGGCAAGGGCCATGTACGAGCTCCTTGTGGTAAGTTTCTTCTGCAGATTAGCCAAAACATTCATGTAGTGTTTGTCTCATTACTAACTAGTATGACTGAGTCGTCAAAACCAAATGTGCAGTCTGTGTGCAAGAAGTCCGGTCAGACTGCTCCGCCGATGCCAGAGATTGCTCATGGGACCACAGTGAGTTTAATTTGAATGGACATTACTTGCTATTCTTAACATTTGAGTGTCATCCTGCTAACGAGACATTGGAAATGATCTTTGGTGCAGCATAACTCCAGACAAGCATCGCACGATCCTTCTCCAGCTACCGGCACGAGCCAACCCGCTCCTACACCTCCATGATCACGGTAAGTTTCTCTAGTGTTTTGCTTAACAAATGCATAAAGACCTAGACTTAGCTTTATTTCCTCCAATATGCTTACCATAATGACCTAGAGTTAGCTTCTTTTCCTCCAAAATGACTTCATAAGCTTACTGACCTCCAAAACCATCCATTTTACCTAAGTTAGCTCTAAAACGATCTATACTTAGCTTTGTTTCCTCCAAAATGACCTAAGTTGGCTCTAATATGCTTAGTTAACTAGGTTTGCTCAATAATGACATGTACTTAGCTTATTTATGTCAAAAATGGCATAATTAGCTTAGTTAGCTCATAAACGATCCATTTTACCTAAGTTAGCTCTAAAATGACCCATTTTACCTTAGTTAGCTCATAAATGATCCATTTTAGCCAAGTTAGCTCTAAAATGACCCATTTTACCTAGATTAGCTCCAAAATGATCCATTTTACCTACATTAGCTCTAAAATGACCCATTTTACATAGGTTAGCTCCAAAATGACCCATCTTACCTAAGTTAGCTCTAAAATGATGCATTATACCTAAGTTAGCTCATAAACGATCCATTTCACCTAGGTTAGCTCATAAACGATCCATTTCACCTTAGTTAGCTAAAAAACGATCCATTTCACCTAAATTAGCTCATAAACGATCCATTTCACCTAAGTTAGCTCATAAACGATCCATTTCACCTAAGTTAGCTCATAAATGATCCATTTCACCTTAGTTAGCTCATAAACGATCCATTTCAACTAAGTTAGCTCATAAATGATCCATTTCACCTTAGTTAGTGTGACGCCCGGATAATTAAGCTACGACGAACCTCTGCTAATGATGCCACGTCACCTCGATTACTATTGCTAATCTTGTGTTAGTTCGAAACCGATTCAAATTCAAATGCAAAATCAAGTCAAACGGTAAAAGTTTTCAAACATTAAAACTAAAATGTTTGGGTTGTGCCAAATAATGCATAGGTATTTATGGTGGACAAACCACACTTTTATCAAATGTCTCAATACTCTAGAATGAGTAAAATAGTAGCAAAAACAATTACTTAAATGCTTTTAAAATGATAAACAATTACAAACTATTATATTTAGGTGCCAAGTTAATTGTGCCAGTGGTATAATTACTATTACTAATTTAGGAGCTAACTATCTATTTTACAAAACTAAAACAATTTGAAAGATGAAATAAACATACAAGAAATTGAAAAATAAAAGAAAAACCCAAAAATCAAAAGGATAAACCCCCCACCTCCTGGCCCAACTGGACCAGCCGACCCAGCAGGCCACAATGGCCGGCCCAACCCACCTCACCCTATGCATAACCCTCCCACTGACCAAACCCTAACCACCCACTCCCCCACTTCTCTCCCCACCACGATCCACCTCCCCCTCCTCTGCCCCCGATTTGGATCGGGGGAATCGACCCCGATGCCACCGCTTGAGACCACGTCGCCGGAGCCGCCACCGCCGCCCTCCACGTCGACCTCCTCATCCTCAACAATCCCCACCGGACTGCTTCTTCATCGTCTCCTCCACCTCCCCGACCAGATCTGGGATATGCCCCTAGCGCACCCGACGCCGCCGCGACACACCGTCGCCGCCTCGTCCCGCCACTGCTTCGTCGGAGCCACCCCGTCACCGGAGCACCTCCTTGTCCTCTTCCCCACCGGATCGCCCGAGCCCGGAGCCGCTCGACCCCCCTGCGAACCATTGCCGGACACCATCGCCACGGTCCTCTCCGTCACCGGTGCTCCCTCTCCCCATCGCCGATGCAACCTCGCCGGACTGCTTCCCCTGCGTCGCCGTTGTCCTCGACCTCCTCCCCCCGCCCCACTGCCTGAACCCTACGGTCCCTTGTGAGCTCCCCTTCTCCTCGCCCGGTCACCGCGACCCAGGGCCATACCTTCCGCCGCGCCCCTTGCCTGACTCCGTGCTTGTCCGCTCCGGTTCCCGCTTGCCGCGCGCGTGGCCTAGCATCGCAGGCGCTGCGGTGGCCTTGTTGGCCCACGCGCCCGCAGCCCTCCTCTCGCTCGTGTTCTGCCCAGGCGCCCTGCGCGCACAAGCCCTCGCCGGCGACGCCCTTCACCGGCGTCGCCCTTCACCGGTGCCGCCGCAGCTTCGCCACACGCCTCCCAACTTTCGGCAAGACGCTGCACCACGGGCGAAGCCGGTTAGCCCATGCGCCTGCGTTTGCCGCCGCTAAGGCCTCGGCTGTGACAAGCAGTGCCACGCCCAAAACGATTTAAAAAGGGAAATTAAAAATAAATAAATAAATAATAAGTAAATAAAAATGTTAACTAATTAATTAATTAATTTACTAAATTAATTAACTTAATTAATCCTGTTTAATTAGACTAATTAAACGCTAGTTACTTATTTAGCTAATTAAACTAGTTAATAGGTTAATTAGGTTATTGTATCTATGACATGAGGGTCCCACACGTCAGATTGACCCAGTCAATGCCTTGTTGACTGCTGACGTCATGATGACGTCAGCTTACACTATTCTGGATAATGTTAGAATTAAATAGATAATAATTTAGAAAATTATTTAAAACTTTAAAAATTAATAGAAAATAAACCGTAGCTTGGATGGAAATACTTTGTACATGTAAGTTGCTCAGAACGACGAGACGAATCCGAATACGCAGCCCGTTTGTCCGCCACACATCCCTAGCATAGAGAACACACAACTTTCCCCCCTCCGGTTCATTTGTCCGAAAACGCGAAACAGCGGGGATACTTTCCCAGATGTTTTCCCCCTTCGCCGGTATCACCTACTATCGCGTTAGGGCACACCTAACATCGCTCATTGTCATGTCATGCACCGTCGTGCTTATATTTGCATTGTATTTACTGTTTCTTCCCCTCTTCTCTCCGGTAGACTACGAGACCGACGCTGCTGCTGCCTAGTACGACTACGGTGTTGACGACCCTTCCTTCTCGGCTGAGCTTCCAGGCAAGCCCCCCCTTGATCACCAGATATCGCCTATTCTACCCTCTACTGCTTGCATTAGAGTAGTGTAGCATGTTACTGTTTCGATTAATCCTATTCTGATGCATAGCCTGTCATTGTTGCTACATCTGTTGATACCTTACCTGCAATCCTAAATGCTTAGTGTAGGATGCTAGTGTTCCATCAGTGGCCCTACACTCTTGTTCGTTTGCCATGCTATACTACTGGGACGTGATCACTTCGGGAGGTGATCACGGGCATATACTATATACTTTATACTGTTACATTACTTATGATCTTGTTAGGAGATGAAATTTGAAGGGCGGTGGCTCCATCCCGGTAGAGGTGGGCCTGGGTTCCCGATGGCCCCCGACTGTTACTTTGTGGCGAAGCGATAGGGCAGGTTGAGACCACCTAGGAGAGAGGTGGGTCTGGCCCTGGTCGGCATTCGCGAATACTTCAATTAACACGCTTAACGAGATCTTGGTATTTGATATGAGTCTGGCCACTGGCCTATACGTACTAACCAACTATGCGGGAACAGTTATGGGCACTCGATGTCGTGGTATCAACCGAAGCCTTCTTGACGTCAGCGACTGAGCGGCGCGCGCCGGGTTGGACCGCGTAACGCAACTTCCTTTGTAATGGAGGTTGCTAGGTCTACTCACCGGCCGCGTACACAACATGCAGGTGTGCAATGGGCGATGGGTCCAGACCCCTGCGCGCATAGGATTTAGACCAGCGTGCTGACCTCTCTGTTGTGCCTAGGTGGGTGATAACCCACAAGTGTAGAGGATAATTGTAGCCTCTTTCAGTAAGTAAGAGTGTCGAACCCAACGAGGAGCTAAAGGTAGATCAAATATTCTCTCAAGCCCTATCTGCCACGGATACGACTCCACGCACGCTTAGTGTTCGCTTTACCTAGAACAAGTATGAAACTAGAAGTACTTTGTAGGTGTTGTTGGATAGGTTTGCAAGATAATAAAGAGCACGTAAATAAAAAGTAGGGGCTGTTTAGATCAAGTAGCAATAAAGTAAATATAGCGAGTGTGGAAAAGTGGTGGTAGGAGTCATGAAATTGTCCCTAAGCAATTGACTATGTTACTAGACCGGTAATCACTATTGCAATTTTATTTGAGGGAGAGGCATAAGCTAACATACTTTCTCTTCTTGGATCATATGCACTTATGATTGGAACTCTAGCAAGCATCAGCAACTACTAAAGATCATTAAGGTAAAACCCGACCATAGCATTAAAGTATCAAGTCCCCTTTATCCCATACACAAACAACCTACTTACTCGGGTCTGTGCTTCTGTGACTCACACCACCCTCCATAAGCAAATCATGAACATATTGCAAACCCTACAGCGGGAATCCCTCATGCTTGCACGACACGGAGGGCACAGTAGGAAAACACCAATAATAAAACATGCAACTCAAACCAATCATAGCAATTCATCAATCACCGATAGGACAACGGAAATCTACTCAGACATCATAGGATGGCAACACATCATTGGATAATAATATGAAGCATAAAGCACCATGTTCAAGTAGAGGGTACAGCGGGTTGCGGGAGAGTGGACCGCTGAATATAGATGGGGGAAGGTGATGGAGATGTTGGTGAAGATGGCGGAGGTGTTGGTGAAGATCGTGGTGATGATGATGGCCCCCGGCAGCGCTCGGCGCCACCGGAAGCAAGGGGGAGAGAGCCCCCCTTCTTCTTCTTCCTTGACCTCCTCCCTAGATTTGAGAAGGGTTTCCCCTCTGGTCCTTGGCTCCCATGGCGTGGGAGGGGCGAGAGCCCCTCCGAGATTGGATCTATCTCTCTGTCTCTCTCTGTTTCTGCGTTCTGGAATTCTGCCCTGGCACCATTTGTTTTATATCCGGAGATCTGTAACTCCGATTGGACTGAAACCTTCGCCCAGATCTTTTTCCAAAAAATAGCTTTCTTGCGGCCAAAGAAGCGCATCAAACGCCTTGCGAGGGGCCCAGGAGGGTGGGGGGCATACCCACCTAGAGTGGGCGTGGGCCCCTGTCTTGTGGCCACCTCGGGAACCATCTCGCGTTGATTTTACTTCCCAAAAATCACAAATATTCCAAAATAATTCTCCGTCCGTTTTTATCCCGTTTGGACTCCGTTTGATATGGGGTTTCTGTGAAACATAAAACATGCAACAGATAGGAACTTGCACTGGGCACTGGATCAATATGTTAGTCCCAAAAAATATTATAAAAAGTTGCCAAAAGTATATGAAAGTTGTAGAATATTGGCATGGAACAATGAAAAATTATAGATACGACGGAGGTGTATCAGCATCCCCAAGCTTAATTCCTACTCGTCCTCGAGTAGGTAAATGATAAAAAAGATAATTTTTGATGTGGAATGCTACCTAGCATAATCTTGATCATATATCTAATCATGGCATGAATATTAATACACGAGTGATTCAAAGCAATAGTCTATCATTTGACATAAAAAAAATACTTAGGGCATCCCAACAAACAATCATGTCTTTCAAAATATCAATGCTTCCAGAACATTATCCCTACAAAGTCATATAGTCTTGTATGCTCCCTTTTCTTAACACAAGGTACCCCGCATGCCTATCCCGGTGTCAGCCAAGCAATTGTTTCATACTTTAGTATTCCCAAACTTTTTCAACTCTCACGCAATACATGAGCGTGAGCCATGGATATAGCACTATGGGTGGAATAGAATATGATGGTGGAGGTTATGTGGAGAAGACAAAAAGGAAGAAAGTCTCACATCAACGCGGCTAATCAATGGGCTATGGAGATGCCCATCAGTTGATGTCAATGCGAGGAGTAGGGATTGCCATGCAACAGATGCACTAAGAGCTATAAGTGTATGAATGCTCAAACTGAAAACTAAGTGGGTGTGCATCCAACTTGCTTGCTCATGAAGACCTAGGGCATTTGAGGAAGCCCATCGTTGGAATATACAAGCCAAGTTCTATAATGAAAATTCCCACTAGTATATGAAAGTGACAATATAGGAGACTCTCTATATGAAGAACATGGTGCTACTTTGAAGCACAAGTGTGGAAAAAGGATAGTAACATTGCCCCTTTTCTTTTTCTTTTTTTCTTTTTTTTTCTTTTTTTGGGTGGGCTTCTTTGGCCCCCTTTTTTATTTAGGCTTCTTTGGCCTTTCATTTTTTTTAATTTTTTTCATGGGGCAATGCTCTATAATGATGACCATCACACTTTTATTTACTTACAACTCAATATTACAACTCGGTACTAGAACAAAGATATGACTCTATATGAATGCTTCCGGCGGTGTACCGGGATGTGCAATGATCTAGCATAGCAATGACATCAAAAAACGGACAAGCCATGAAAACATCATGCTAGCTATCTTATGACCATGCAAAGCAATATGACAATGAATGCTCAAGTCATGTATATGATGATGATGGAAGTTGCATGGCAATATATCTCGGAATGGCTATGGAAATGCCATGATAGGTAGGTATGGTGGCTGTTTTGAGGAAGATATAAGGTGGCTTATGTGTGATAGAGCGTATCATATCACGGGGTTTGGATGCACCTTCGAAGTTTGCACCAACTCTCGAGGTGAGAAAGGGCAATGCACGATACCGAAGAGGCTAGCAATGATGGAAAGGTAAAAGTGCGTATAATCCATGGACTCAACATTAGTCATAAAGAACTCACATACTTATTGCAAAAATTTATTAGCCCTTGAAACAAAGTACTACACGCATGCTCCTAGGGGGGAGGTTGGTAGGAGTTAACCATCGCGCGCCCCCGACCTCCACGCAAAGATAAACAATCAAAATACAATGCGCACCAATTTGGTTACAAAGTTAGTAGACCATACGTGCATGCTTCGGGAATCACAAACCTTAACACCAACATCCTTACTAAACACAACCATCTACTAATACCTCCCACATATTATCATCGCTATATCGCAAAACTATTGCAAGGAATCAAACATATCATATTCAGTGATCTACAAGTTTATGTAGGATTTTATGACTAACCATGTGAATGACCAATTCCTGTCATATCTCTAAATAGATATAAGTGAAGCAAGAGAGTTTAATTCTTTCTAAAAAAGATATGCCCATGCTCTAAAAAATATAAGTGAAGCAAAAGAGCATTCTACAAATGGTGGTTTTCTATGTGAATAGAAACAAGCAATCCAAACTTCAAATGATAAGTGAAGCACATGAAGCATTCTATAAAGCCATACTCCAAAGATTTAAGTGAAGTGCAATGAGCATTCTATAAATTAACGAAGGACTATCTCATACCAACATGGTGCATAAAAGAAAAGTGAAAATTAAATGCAAAAGACGCTCCAAGACCTGTACATATCACATGAACGAAACGAATCCGAAAACATACCGATACTTGTTGAAGAAAGAGGGGATGCCTTCCGGGGCATCCCCAAGCTTAGACGCTTGAGTATCCTTGAATATTTACTTTGGGTGTCTTGGTCATCCCCAAGCTTGAGCTTTTGCCTCTCTTCCTTTTCCTCATATCGAGTCATCCTCGATCAAATACTTCATCCACACAAAACTTCAACAGAAAACTCGGTAAGATCCGTTAGTATAATAGAGCAAATAACTACTCTAAGTACTATTGCAAACCAATTCATATTTTGTTTTTGCATTGTGTTTACTATAATATAGCTTTTCCATGGCTTAATCCACTGACATAAATTAATAGATTCATAACAAGCAAACTATGCATCAAAAACAGAATCTGTCAAAAACAGAGCAGTCTGTAGCAATCTGAACATTCACCATACTTATGGTACCCCAAAAATTCTACAAAAATTAGGAAAAATAAACAATTTGTACATCAAGACAGTGCAAAAATAATCAGAACCGTTTGATGTTCCAGTTAAAAATGTAAAATTGCGCACTACAGCCAAAGTTTCTGTCCTGCACCGTACAAACCGACAAGCATTGTAAACATCCTAAAGGCAAACCTTGGCACATTATTTTTTAATACAATGGAATTATACAAGGGGATAATGATTTTTGATGAAAAGTTTCTGTAATTAAGATTCACAAAGTTTCGTGAACATGAACAAAGTTCAAGGCTAGCTCCCACTTCAACAATGCTTGTCTTTCTCACTTTCACTTTCCTTTTTGAAAAGTTTTTAGGTTCCCCACTTTATTTTTTTTGTTTTTAGACTATATAAAAGCACTCAACAGAAATAAATGACTCCCTAAAACTTCCGGGTTGTCTTCCTGGCAGCGCTTTCTTTAAGGCCATTAAGCTAGGCATATAGTGCTCAAGTAATGGATCCACCTGGATCCCAAGGTATATCAAAGCCAATTTTAATTAACAATGATTTGTAATTTAGTAGTGAACACAAAGTAACATATATCATGCAGAAACAAAGTCTAACTCTCTTCCTATGCATCGTCATGTCATAAAAGAACAATTCATGCACACCAAGTAAAGGCCAATGCATGGTATGAGCAGTTTCTTGCAATTCTATCGTGTTGGAAACATAAAGAGGCGGGGATGTAGTTCCTCTCTCATAATAATTGCAAGTAGGAGCAGAAAGCACATGCATATTATATTCATCAAAATCATCATGTGCAACGGTAAAAGGCAACCCGTCAATATAATCCTTAGTAAGCACAAACTTCTCCGATATAGTGTAGTTGGGAGAATTCAAAAAGATAATAGAACTATCATGCGTGGGTGCAATAGCAACAATTTCATGTTTAACATAAGGAACTATAGCAAGTTCATCTCCATAAGCATAATTCATATTGGCATCTTGGCCACAAGCATAGCAAGCATCATCAAAAAGGGGTAATTCAAGAGAATCAACGGGATCATAACAATCATCCTTCAGTAAGCACGAAGGGAAATTAAACAATGTATGAGTTGAAGAGTTACTCTCATTAGAAGGTGGGCATGGGTAGCTAGTCCGCTCTTCCTCCTTTTATTCTTCGCTCTCCTCATCATTTTTTTCATCCAATGAGCTCACAGTTTCATCAATTTCTTCTTCCATAGACTCCTGCAAAATATTAATCTCTTCTTGGACAGCAGAGACTTTCTCAATAAATGCATCAATATTGTAATTGTATTCATAATTCTTATAACAATATTTAAGTATAGCAAAATTTTCAGGTCTATAAACTGAATCATCAAAATCATCAAACTCTTTAAACATAGATTCAATCTCATAAGCACCCATAAAAGCAACAAATTCTTCTATTTGTTCCACATCATAGTAATCATATACACCATTACCATAAGAAGCTAAGGTTTTATTATCATTGAATTTGCATGAAAGGGAAGGTGTGGAGCCTTCATCCTAGAGCAACAAGTATAATCATGTATCAAGCAAGTTGACGAGCATACCAACGTAATATATGAATTTGATCCCATAATAGTTTCCCTTTTTGTGTCATGCGATAATCCCTAAAGTATTCACGTTGATCCAACGTGTCTCCCATAACATAATTGAATGGGGTTTTCTCAGGATTATCAAAGTAGTACATAATATCTTGAACATAACGAGCATCGAGGGTTTTAGGAGGTTCCCATCTCCCTGAGTAGCAACTACACCATATTTTTTTGGTATTTGGTGTTCCATATCCATAACTAAAGATAGAGAACAACTTAGAACAACAAATAAAAATTACTTAGTGCTAAAGCAAACAAGCACACACGAGAAAATTCACCCCACACTATGACTCCCCGGCAACAGCGCCAGAAAAATGTCTTGATAACCCACAAGTGTAGGGGATAATTGTAGCCTCTTTTGATAAGTAAGAGTGTCGAACCCAACGAGGAGCTAAAGGTAGAACAAATATTCTCTCAAGTCCTATCTCCACTGATACGACTCTACGCACGCTTAGTGTTCGCTTTACCTAGAACAAGTATGAAACTAGAAGTACTTTGTAGGTGTTGTTGGATAGGTTTGCAAGATAATAAAGAGCACGTAAATAAAAAGTAGGGGCTGTTTAGATAAAGAAGCAATAAAGTAAATATAGCGAGTGTGGAAAAGTGGTGGTAGGAGTCATGAAATTGTCCCTAAGCAATTGACTATGTCACTAGACCGGTAATCACCATTGCAATTTTATTTGAGGGAGAGGCATAAGCTAACATACTTTCTCTTCTTGGATCATATGCACTTATGATTGGAACTCTAGCAAGCATCCGCAACTACCAAAGATAATTAAGGTAAAACCCAACCATAGCATTAAAGTATCAAGTCCCCTTTATCCCATATGCAAACAACCTACTTACTCGGGTCTATGCTTCTGTCACTCACGCCACCCACCATAAGCAAATCATGAACATATTGCAAACCCTACAACGGGAATCCCTCACGCTTGCGCGACACGGATGGCATAGTAGGACAACACCAATAATAAAACATGCAAATCAAACCAACCATAGCAATTCATCAATCACCAATAGGACAACGGAAATCTACTCAGACATCATAGGATGGCAACACATCATTGGATAATAATATGAAGCATAAAGCACCATGTTCAAGTAGAGGGTACAACAGGTTGCGGGAGAGTGGACCGCTGAATATAGATGGGGGAAGGTGATGGAGATGTTGGTGAAGATGGCAGAGGTGTTGGTGAAGATCGCGGTGATGATGATGGCCCCTGGCAGCGCTCCGGCGCCACCGGAAGCAAGGGGGAGAGAGCCCCCCTTCTTCTTCTTCTTCCTTGACCTCCTCCCTAGATGGGGGAAGGATTTCCCCTCTGGTCCTTGGCTCCCATGGCATGGAAGGGGCGAGAGCCCCTCCGAGATTGGATCTATCTCTCTGCCTCTCTCTGTTTCTGCGTTCTGGAATTCTGCCCTGGCACCATTTCTTTTATATCCAGAGATCCTAACTCCGACTGGACTGAAACCTTCGCCCAGATCTTTTTCCAAAAATCAGCTTTCTTGCGGCCAAAGAAGGGCATCAACCGCCTTACGAGGGGCCCAGGAGGGTGGGGGCGCGCCCACCTGGAGTGGGCGTGGGCCCCTGTCTCGTGGCCACCTCGGGCACCGTCTCTCATTGATTTTACTTCCCAAAAATCACAAATATTCTAAAATAGTTCTCCGTCCGTTTTTATCCCGTTTGGACTCCGTTTGATATGGGGTTTCTGCGAAACATAAAAAATGCAACAGATAGGAACTGGCACTGGGCACTGGATCAATATGTTAGTCCCAAAAAAATAGTATAAAAAGTTGCCAAAAGTATATGAAAGTTTTAGAATATATGCATGGAACAATCAAAAATTATAGATACGACGGAGGCATATCAGTGGGGCTGCGACGTGTTGATCTTCCGAGGCCGGGCATGACCCAGGAAACTGTGTCCGGCCAAAGGGGATCGAGCGTGTAGGTTATGTCGTGCACCCCTGCAGGCAAGTATATCTATTCGAATAGCCGTGTCCCTCGGAAAAAGGACGACCCAGAGTTGTACCTTGACCTTATGACAACTAGAGCCGGTTACTTAATAAAACACACCCAGACAAGTTCCAGAGACAACCCGGCGATCGCTTTCCCACAGGAAGACGAGGGGAGGATCACCGGGTAGAATTATGCTATGCGATGCTACTTGGAGGACTTCAATCTACTCTCTTCTATATGCTGCAAGAAGGAGGCTGCCAGAAACGTAGTCTTCGATAGGACTAGCTATCCCCCTCTTATTCTGGCATTCTGCAGTTCAGTCCACCAATATTGCCTCTTTACACATATACCCATGCATATGTAGAGTACATCCTTGCTTGCGAGTACTTTGGATGAGTACTCACGGTTGCTTTGCTCCCTCTTCCCCCCTTTTTTTTCTCTTCTTCTTGGATGCCGCAACCAGACGTTGGCGCCCAGGATCTAGACGCCACCGTCGACGACGACTCCTACTATACTAGAGGTGCCAACTACTATGTGCGAGGCGACGATTTAACCGGGAGTAGTTAGGAGGATCCTGCGGGAGGCTGCGCCTCTTCGTCAGATCCCGGTTTGTGCTAGCCATCTTATGGCAACTTGTTTAACTTATGTCTGTACTCAGATATTGTTGCTTCAGCTGACTCGTCTATGATCGAGCACTTGTATTCGAGCCCTCGAGGCCCCTGGCTTGTATTATGATGCTTGTATGACTTATTTTATTTTTAGAGTTGTGTTGTGATATCTTCCCGTGAGTCCCTGATCTTGATCGTACACATTTGCGTGCATGATTAGTGTACGATTGAATCAGGGCGTCACAAGTTGGTATCAGAGCCGACTGCCTATAGGAATCCCCCTTCCAAACTCCTTGGCTGAAGTCGAGTCTAGTCATTGCAAAACTTTTACTAACATGGCTGTGTGTCTTACGGGCCCACGTCGCCATTGTGTGGTATTAGAATCTTTTATTCCTCGTCTATACTCTGGGACTCTGATCTCTCTTCTATTCGGGTTAAATGAATTTTGTTAAATCTAACATTAGGATCTCGTGATCACTTTCACCCGGAGAGCACCTTATTACCGTTGATCGTCTACTGCACCAGAAGATTCCGAGGATACTCTATGATATTCTCTCGAGACTTGTGCCATTGATTTTGCAATTCCCATCCATCGATAAACCTCTATGGGTAACTTTTCATTCATACCTTCATCCCCAGCTGCTCTTATTATTACAAGATGTGTTGAAATACTCTTCGATGTTCCGAGGATCCTTTATGCTTACTACCTTGCAGTTCCTTTTCTGCACAAATACATGTACGGATAATTCCTCACAATTACCGGGAATTCATTCATCCCCAGTTGTTCATGTGTTTCACAACATACTTTGAAATGCCATTTGATCTTCCAAGAGTCCTCTACAGCTTAGTGCTTATGAGATTCTTCTTGCCTGCTGCATTGTGGTTAATTCCACATGCCTAGCAATATTCCTTGACGTCCTTTGTCATTATCATCTTGAGTCCCTCGATTCAATACGTGTGTGATTGCTCATAATCATCAGCTGATTCTTAGAAATTATCTTTCTGGCTCAGACGTCATTCCAGATATGAGCTGATTTTTCACCAATCAAACTTACTCGTAATTGATCAGGGCATCTGATTTTGATACACCGATCTGGAATTCATAATTTCTTTGATTATTAGAACATCGAAGTATTCAAATGTTTCCATAATCTGATGCCTTTGCATCTTTCTTCCTCTGATTGAGTGCCGATACTTATGTCAGCTCTGTTGTGGACCGCCAGACCCATTGCTGGGTTGTTATCTATTGGTATCATTCACATTCAAATATTGTGAGTTCTTTCCCTGATACATAATGCCTTTGGTAAATTGTATCCTCTGTCTTGACAACCATGCTCTACTATCGAGCTTGGTTAATTACTCCTAGAAATTTTGTGGTATATATTCCTAGATGCCCCGATGGGTTGAACCAATGCCTTCCCTAACCTGTGTGATCCCGAAAGATTTCACGGGTCATACTTATCTGGTATTGCACAAGGTAAAATGTTCAACAACTAATGTCATTTTCGAAATACGAGAGGTGAATGGAAGGTTATGCATTGAGGAAGTGGGAGTCGACCTTGAACCTTTGTGTTCATGCCCATGGACACGATGTAGATCCTATCATGGAAGCTTCTTGTAATAATAACTATTTCCTTGATATAATATCCTTTGGTATCGGTGAATTGATCCTTTGCAATCGTGGTTCTGACCATATGTTCTTCTTTGATCCCATTTCTCAGGCAAGTTTAAGAACTTGTATTCTGTGGATCAATACACCTGTCCAACCTTTACTTTGGTCCGTCGTCGAGTATTACCCCCTGGTATCTCGAGATTGTCATGGAACTGCATAACTTCTTATGAGTTCTTCGTCAAGTACTACATTCTCACCGATTCCAAATTTTTCACGGGCTCTGAGTTATTAATCCCTCTAGGACACCGATAACTGAATCGAGTCTGCACCACAACTAAACAACTCTTAGTATTCTTCTTGCTTACGAGTTTGTACTCGATCCATCATTCCTAGCCTGCTCGGCTATATCATTATTGTGCTAAATATTAACTGTGCTACCTGGTCCTTCCCGGAGCACAAATTTCGATGATGAACTAACCTTACATCGATCCTCCTTGTTGTATCATTTCGTCTTGAACAACAAGCTTGATTTCGAGTTTGTGTCGTATCCGTGGATCCAATAATCTTTCATTGCATTAGTCCTATTGCTTGATGTAGCCGCTGTGCAATTGCTTCTTCGTGGAGCCTCTCGTCAAAAATTGTCATGATCATCATCAGCTTTTTGAGCTCTTCCAAGATATCTATTGAATTCTTCATGGGAAATACCATCCTTGTACCTTGGTAAATTGTGTTGTCATCGACTACTTCCTTGCCTTATTTCCAACACAAACTTGTTTGTGTTGTGGCTGTACCTTGAGTTCATGGCTATCCAGCTTGTCTTATGTTCTACCTTGAAGTAATACCATCTTATATATCAAGAATGTTGTGAGAATTTCACCACCTCTTAAGAATTCTTGGTACAAGTGATACATCCCGCCATCTACATTCATCTCTTGGTCCCCGTGTGGTTTCCAATCGGAATACCGATGATTGAACTGTGAGGTGTAAAATTCAGAATTACTAGCAACCTTATTGCTTGTAAGATAATGAACGATAGTTTCATTCTTTGTGTATTGGTTATTGAATCACCATTCTGAACATTGATCATGCTACCTAAGCCCATATTATGGGTGCACCTTTCAACCAATGGTTAATGGCGTATGTTTTCCGCGAGCATACATCATTGTACCATTTGATCTGATAAATGTTATCTCTTTTTTTCACATGATTATGGAAATCCATCTTTTGGAAATTTCGATGAATTGTCGTTTAGTTCATCAGCCACCCTCTCATCCTATCCTTGGTTTAATGATGAACTCTTGTTTCAAAACTCGCTTCCATTTTCCGAGAATCTCGCAATGTCATCTCGTCAAATTATGTTGCACCTTTTCTTCTCAAGCATCCTGAGTCTGAGGTATCCTGACACCAATCGGATCTGAATCTCGGTCAGATATGATGGTTGGGACATATTTCCAAGAGTTATAATATTGGTCTCTACATAACCCGATAAGGTGGTGTCTTTGCTTAACACCCCTGGCCAGAGGACCTATTGTTATAGTATATGTGTCCTCTTATCAAGGTTATCCATTCTTCCATGAGGAAATTGTAAGACTTATTCTATAAGTTGTTCCTGATGGATCCTGTGTGAATCCAAAGTCTGATCTTTACCCAATCACCATGTCAATGCTATCTCGAAGCATGTCGGTGGTACTCCAATTTTTTAATAAGAACATTTGAAGCACAATGCTAAATTTTCTTTATCAATTATCCTAACACCGTTGTATGGATAATGACATGAAATTTCTCTCCCCTTACCTAAAGGGTTTTCTACATTATATCTTCCCATGGATATCATGCTCTGCTTGTCCTTGGGAAGGATATACCCCTGAAATATGTGTTTAAACACATTTTCCTTTCCATTGTTTTGTTTAATCTTTCTTGTGATCTACATGATCTAAGAAGTAATGATTTACTGCTTATGTAAACACCTCGACGTACAACTCTGTCAGTAAGACCCTGTGCCTTTGTTGATGGCATTCTGGTAACCACCGATGACGAGAACTTTGCCTATTGGCCCGCCTCATTTCAACGAGCAGGAAAATGGTTCTCTTCGACCCTCGCCCTTGGTACCAACGTTGTTGCCAACATAACTGACAGGCTATCCTCTGACATACCTTGCTATCTTGACCGTGCAAATGTTAGCGCCTTCCTGCTTTTAACCCACATGGTGGGCCCATAACCCATAGTTCCACAGGATCAAAACCTGACTCTTATGTGTACCCCTGTTGCCAAAGATATTCCTCACGCTTGGCTTCGTATGAAAGATCACGAGCCACCTTTCTAGTGATCTATTCTGGTATCAGGCGCAATACTTATTCCCATTGCTCTGAACCCCTTTCACCCTCTTTTTCAGGCAACAGACGGTTGCCTACCCGCTTGGAGCTTCTTGTTGCCCATCCTTACCTTGCTCTCAATAACTTTCTTGAATTTCAACTCGAGAGATGGCTCTATGCCACGTTCACTGAGATAGCCCCCAGGTACCTAACATATGTTGAGCTCCGTCCTTCCCGAGTTTTCCCCCTTAGCTTTCCGTAAGTACGATGGAGATCCTGAAGGAAGAATGCCGACTTCATCAGGATGACCTGAAGCAGAAAATTGAAGCGTCAATGTAATGGATCGACCTCTTCGAGAAGAGCAACCAACACCGAGAAAACCAGTTAGAATTTAGTAACCAAATCCCTTCCCCCTTATTCCCACTCCTAAATCTCGGGACGAGATTTCTTGTAGTGGAGGAGAATTGTGACGCCCGGATAATTAAGCTACGGCGAACCTCTGCTAACGATGCCATGTCACCTCGATTACTATTGCTAATCTCGTGTTAGTTCGAAACAGATTCAAATTCAAATGCAAAATCAGGTCAAACGGTAAAAGTTTTCAAACATTAAAACTAAAATGTTTGGGTTGTGCCAAATAATGCATAGGTATTTATGGTGGAGAAACCACACTTTTATAAAATGTCTCAATACTCCAAAATGAGTAAAATGGTAGCAAAGACAATTATTTAAATGCTTTTAAAATGATAAACAATTAAGAACTATTATATTTAGGTGCCAAGTTAATTATGGCAGTGGTATAATTAATATTACTAATTTAGGAGCTAACTATCTGTTTTACAAAACTAAAACAATTTGAAAGATGAAATAAACAGACAAGAAATTGAAAAATAAAAGAAAAACCAAAAAAATCAAAAGGATAAATCCCCCACCTCCTGGCCCAACTGGACCAGCCGATCCAGCAGGCCACAATGGCCAGCCCAACCCACCTCACCCTATGCATAACCCTCCCACTGACCAAACCCTAACCACCCATTCCCCACTTCTCTCCCCACCACGATCCACCTCCCCCTCCTCTGCCCCCGACCCCAATGCCGCCGCCTGGGACGACGTCGCCGGAGCCGCCACCGCCGCCCTCCACGTCGACCTCCTCATCCTCGGCCGTCCCCACCGGACTGCTTCTTCCTCGTCTCCTCCACCTCCCCGACCAGATCTGGGCTACGCCCCTGGCGCACCCGCCGCCGCCGCCACACACCGTCACCGCCTCGTCCTGCCATTGCTTCGCCGGAGCCACCCCGTCGCGGAAGCACCTCCTTGTCCTCTTCCCCGCCGGATCGCCCGAGCCCGGAGCCGCTCGACCCCCCTGCGAACCATCGCCAGACACCATCGCCGCGGTCCTCTCCATCACCGGCGCTCCCCGTCCCCGTCGCCGATGCCACCTCACCGGACTGCTTCCCCTGCGTCGTCGTCGTCCCCAACCTTCTCCCCGCGCCCCATCGCTCGAACCCTCGGCCCTTGCGAAGCTTCCTTCTCTCGCCGGTCGCGCGACCTGTGGCCATCCTTCCGCTAAGGCCCTCGCCGACAAGGCCGTCGTCGCTCCGGTTCCCTTCGCCACGCCTGTGGTTTAGCTCGCCACAGCTGCGGTGGCCTTGTCGGCCCATGCGCCCGCAGCCCCTCTCGCCACGCTGCTGCCTCAAAGACTCTCTGCACAAGACCCTCGCCGGCGATGCCCTTCACCGGCGTCGCCATTCACCGGTGCCGCTCATTGCTTCCCGTCAAGGCAGCGCAAGGCTCGGCAAGACGCTGTTGCACCACCGGGCGAAGCCCGGTTAGCCTAACGCCGCTTTCGCCCGCTAAGGCCTCTGGCCTATGACAAACGAGGCCCACGCCCAAAACGATTAAAAAAGGGAAATTAAAAATAAATAAATAAATAATAAGTAAATAAAAATGTTAACTAATTAATTAATTTACTAAATTAATCCTGTTTAATATTGGACTAATTAAATGCTAGTTACTTATTTAGCTAATTAAACTAGTTAATAGGTTAATTAGGTTATTGTACCTATGACATGCGGGTCCCACACGCCGATTGACCCACCAACGCCTACATTGATCTGCGACGTCATATGTCGACGTTATTGTGACGCCAGCTTACACTATTCTGGATAATGTTAGAATTAAATAGATAATAATTTAGAAAATTATTTAAAACTTTAAAAATTAATAGAGACTAAACCGTAGCTCGGCTGGAAAAACTTTCTACATGTAAGTTGCTCAGAACGACGAGACGAATCTGGATACGCAACCCGTTTGTCCACCACACATCCCTAGCATAGAGAACATGCAATTTTTCCCCTCCGGTTCATCTGTCCGAAAACGCGAAACACCGGGGATACTTTCCCGGATGTTTTCCCCCTTTGCCGATATCATCTACTATCGCGTTAGGGCACACCTAACATCGCTCATTGTCATGTCATGCATCGTCCTGCTTATATTTGCATCGTATTTACTGTTTCTTCCCCCTCTTCTCTCCGGTAGACTACGAGACCGACACTGCTGCTGCCCAGTACGACTACGGTGTTGATGACCCTTCCTTCTCGGCTGAGCTTCGAGGCAAGCCCCCCCTTGATCACCAGATATTGCCTATTCTACCATCTACTGCTTGCATTAGAGTAGTGTAGCATGTTACTGTTTCGATTAACCTATTCTGATGCATAGCCTGTCATTGTTGCTACATCTATTGATACCTTACCTGCAATCCTAAATGCTTAGTGTAGGATGCTAGTGTTCCATCAGTGGCCCTACACTCTTGTCCGTCTGCCATGCTATACTACTGGGTCGTGATCACTTCGGGAGGGGATCACGGGCATATACTATATACTTTATACTGTTACATTACTTATGATCTTGTTTCGGATATGAAATTTGAAGGGCGGTGGCTCCATCCCGGTAGAGGTGGGCCTGGGTTCCCGACGGCCCCCGACTGTTACTTTGTGGCGAAGCAACATGGCAGGTTGAGAGGTGGGCCTGGCCCTGGTCGGTGTTCACATATACTTCAATTAACACGCTTAACGAGATCTTGGTATTTGATCTGAGTCTGGCCACTGGCCTATACGCACTAACCAACTACGCGGAACAGTTATGGGCACTCGACGTCGTGGTATCAGCCGAAGCCTTCTTGACGTCAGCGACTGAGCGGCATGCGCCGGGTTGGACCACGTAACACAACTTCCTTTGTAATGGAGGTTTTTAGGTCTGCTCACCGGCCGCGTACGCAACGTACAAGTGTGCAATGGGCGATGGGCGCAGACCCCTGCGCGCATAGGATCTAGACTGGCATGCTGACCTCTCTGTTGTGCTTAGGTGGGGCTATGACGTGTTGATCTTTCGAGGCCGGGCATGACCCAGGAAAGTGTGTTCGGCCAAAGGGGATCGAGCGTGTTGGGTTATGTGGTGCACCCCTGCAGGGAAGTTTATCTATTCGAATAGCCGTGTCCCTCAGTAAAAGGACGGCCCGGAGTTGTACCTTGACCTTATGACAACTAGAACCGGATACTTAATAAAACACACCCAGACAAGTTCCAGAGACAACCTGGCGATCGCTTTCCCACAGGGAGACGAGGGGAGGATCACCGGGTAGAATTATGCTATGCGATGCTACTTGGAGGACTTCAATCTACTCTCTTCTATATGCCGCAAGACGGAGGCTGCCAGAAACGTAGTCTTCGATAGGACTAGCTATCCCCCTCTTATTCTGGCATTCTGTAGTTCAGTCCACCAATATTGCCTCTTTACACATATACCCATGCATATGTAGAGTACATCCTTGCTTGCGAGTACTTTGGATGAGTACTCACGGTTGCTTTGCTCCCTCTTTCCCCCCCTTTTTTTTCTCTTCTTCTTGGATGCCGCAACCAGACGTTGGAGCCTGTGATCGAGACGCCACCATCGGCAGCGACTCCTACTATTTGGAGGTGCCAACTACTACGCAGGTCACCGGCGATTTAACGGGAGTAGTTAGGAGGATCCTGCGGGAGGCATCGCCTCTTCGATTTGTATCCCGGTTTGTGCTAGCCATCTTATGGCAACTTGTTTAACTTATGTCTGTACTCAGATATTGTTGCTTCAGCTGACTCGTCTGTGATCGAGCACTTGTATTCGAGCCCTCGAGGCCCCTGGCTTGTATTATTATGCTTGTATGACTTATTTTGTTTTTAGAGTTGTGTTGTGATATCTTCCCGTGAGTCCCTGATCTTGATCGTACACATTTGCGTGCATGATTAGTGTATGATTGAATCGGGGGCGTCACAGTTAGCTCATAAACGATCCATTTCAACTAAGTTAGCTCATAAATGATCCATTTCACCTAAGTTATCCATTTCACGTAAGTTAGCTCAAAAATGACATATTCTTCTTCTTCTAGTCTTCTTCTTCTAGTCACCTTTTTCTGATTTTCTTATTTGCCATTTTGCAGATTTCATTCACTTCACGGAAGCTAGCTTGCTATGATGGAGTGCTTGTTTTTTCTTTCATTCTCTTCTAGTATTCTTCTAGCTTGGTATGATGGAACTTACTATCTTGATGAAACTTTGCATTGTAATATGTATGGATGGAACAATGTGTATGTGCAACTTGCTATGTATGAATGGATGGAACTATATATGTATGTACGATGAAACTTATGTGCTGGATATTGTCATATGTTTGCTGTTAAATAGCCCTATGATATATATATATATATATATATTTGCTGTGAAAATTGTTGGATTTAAAAAAAATAGAAAAAGAGGCAATGCAGGATCTTTGCCGTCAGCCGCTGATGGCAAAGGCCCCTTTGCCGTCCGCGGCGGACGGCAAAGAAGCCACGCGGCAGCCACCTGTGCTCCATGGGAGCTGATCCATTTGGTCAGTTTGCCTACAGCGGCGGACGGAAAAGCCTTTGCCTATAGTGGCAGACGGCAAAGGATCACCACATTTTCCTACAGTGGCGGACAACAAAGCCTTGGTGGCGGTGACGTCCAGCTGACGTCATTCGGCAGACGGCAAAGGCCTGATGCTTTTTGCCTTCAGCGGCGGACGACAAAGATTGTCGTTAGCCACCTAACGGACTAACAACACATTTATTGCCGTCGGCTTTCTTTGCCATCAGCTGCTGATGGCAAAGACACCTTTGCCGCCCGCTTCAAAAAGCAGACGACAAAGAAGCTCTTTACCGATCCTATCTTTGCCGGAGCCTTTTGCCGTCCGCAGCAGACGGTAAAGGCCTTTGCCGTCTACCGTGGCAGATGGCAAAGTAGCTGATTCCTATAGTGTCTCTTACCCAAACCCTTTACTTATGAACTTTACTTTGTGATAGCCATAGTGTTTCATGTTATATATCTTTCTATCACATAGTTGTTTATCTTGCTTAGCATAAGTTGTTGGTGCACATAGGCGAGCCTAGTTTTTTTTAGGTTTTGTGCTTGACAAATTAACCGCTAGGTTTATTCCGCATTTATTCAAGCCTAAACCGTAATTATTTTAAAGCGCCTATTCACCCCCCTCTAAGGCGACATCCTCGATCTTTCAAAAAGGAGGCACCTTTCGCTCTTTTCTATTGTGGTTGGGATGTTGTGTTGGGGATCCTTGGTGGTTTCTCGGACATGGATACCGGGGTGGCGACTCCGAATGGCGGTCCACATAGGTGTCTCTCCAGCGGGCTCCATGGTGGTGGTGGTGATAACCGCTCTTGGTTGCGTGGGCGGCAAGAGGTTTAGCGGAGGGTGGCTCGTCGCTGCTCGATCCGGACCCGATGAGCTGGTCTTGTAGCACCTATCCTGAAGACCCATCACGAGGGAGCTACCAAGTTAAAGATCCGCGCTTTGGGGCGACGCTTGCGGGTGCCGCTTTCTTCCTGAAGATGTTATCGAGGTGCTCCTATCTGTATCAGGGTTCCGGGTGAAGACCCTTGTCCATTCTGAACTTGGCAGCGGCTACACTTTGCGCGATTTTGTCTCTAAGGGCGTTGTCGCGGTGTTTAGATGTGTTAGGGCGCAGTGCGGTGTTTGTACTCAGCTCTTCCTATGTTCTTTTGTGGTAGCGTAGTGCGTGATCCGATTATCTTGGGATCGGTGTTGTATGGGGCTGCCTCACCATCTTATATCGTTCGGCCGTGTACTTTATTGGATGTTGTTTTATATATAAAGAAGGGCGAAAAGGCTATTTCGAGAGTAGGAAAAGGTAATGGATGGTGACCCGGTGGATCTTCCATGGCAAGAGTGTTCTTATGGAACCATATGATGGATTCACAATATCGTGGACAATCAAGCTGTCACCTAACCATGTGGATCCTGTTGAGTATAATGTTTATTAGGAAAGACGAGATAGACTAGGATTTGTTCTGGCTTGTCTTGTACTCCAAGTAGATCATTGTACTCCTATATATATGCCCACGAGGCTCAAGCAATACAACAAACTATTCAACCAAAGCCCTCTCTCCCTTCTTACATGGTATCTATCGCAAGTCGATTCTAAACCCTAGCCGCTGCCGCTTCCGCACCTGCGCGCCGCCCCCGGGGCGGTCGGCCTCCATGACCGCCACCGGGGGCCGCGCCGCCCGTACCTAGGGTTCGTCCGCTGGCCGTGTTGGCCGGCTGCCCTAGAGAGTCTTTTCCCGATCCTTTGATCCGGGTTTTTCTCTCTCTCGCCGGTCGCTTTGATCGGCATCTACTTTTTGGTTTTCCGGTCTATGTGATCCGGTTTACGTCGCCCACCGCCGCCGTCGACCCTGTGCGCCTCTACTAGGCGTGATTGGCCGGCTTCTTCACCGACCTGGCGGCCTCGCGCGTCGTCCGCGCGTCTGCCCATCGGTCGCCCCGACTCGGCGGCCTCGCGCGTCGTCTGCGCGTCGGCCCGCCGGTCGCCCCGACCCGGCGGCCTCGCGTCATGCGGCGGCCCTTCACCGCCGCCGTTCGCACGACGTCCCGCCCGTCGATCTACGCCGGCCGTCACCGCCCTGCTCCGACCAGGACTCCTGCATCACCCCGACCCGGCGGCCTCACGTCATGTGGCGGCCAATCATAGCCGCCCTGCCGTCCGCCGCCGCCGGCTTCATCTCGGACTCCGTCACCACCACGCCTCCACCGAGCAGCGTCCCCGACCTCGCGCGCGATCGGCTTGATCACCCGCTCGCCGCCGCGATCCGCCTCATCTACGCCGCGCGACCGACCTAGCCCGTCGGTTGCACGCGCCTCCGCAGGCCCCGTGAAGATCGTCCCCGAGTTCACCGTGACTCTCCACCGATCGAGCATCGGGCTGTCGCTGCGTCGCCCCATCGGGCCGCAGCGCCGCCGCCCCGTGGTTCTTCTCCCGGCTGCACCGACCCGCGTCACCGCTGCGTCGCCCCTTCGGACCGTAATGTAGCGGCCCGCGGTCCACCGCCGCTCCGGGGCCGTCCGCTCCAGGCCGTCCCCGTGGCTGCACCGACCCTCGCGTGGCCACTGCGTCGCCCCGTCTGGCCATAGCGAGCGTGGCACGCGGTCCACGCTGCCGTCGGAGGCCGTCCGAGGTCTTCCGCCGTCGCGCTTCCGTCTGCTCGCTGCTGCGTCGCCCCGCCTTCGTAGCACGCGCCCGCGTCCGCTTCCACCGTCACCCGTGTCGACCTCACGTGGTATGTGCGCGCCTTCTTCCTTGGCACAGAACGCCACCGCCCACGCCGGTCTTCGCTATCTTTGTCGGGGTTCTTCGCTTACTTCGAGCACCGCCGCCGCGACTTCCTAACCTAGCCGCCGCCGCCGTCGAACGCCGCTGCCGCTCTTCTTTAGCCACCGCCGCGCTATTTTGTAGCCCGCCGCCCGTCCACCCCCCGTCTTCGTTTCGGCACCAGCTCGCCGCCGGCGTCGCTGTCATCTACCCGACCGCTTCATCTACTCCGACAACCGCGGGCGACATTGGCCCCAGCGCCGATTGGCGCCGCAACCGTCGCCGAGTCCTTCTCTGCTGGCCTCTCCGACTTCTCCGACATGGCGTACAGCTCATGCAGGTCCTCGTCTCACGCATGCCGGTCTTGGCAACACCGATCGTGCCTTAAATCCACGACGTGTCCCGGGCCCGCAAGCTTGGTGTGGCACTTCGTCAACTTTGTCTTCGTCCGTCTACGCATGCCCGATGCTGGCAACACCGATGCGTGCCTTCGTCCACGATGTGTCCCCGGGCTTGGCAAACCCGCCGCGACGCGTCGTCAACAACATCATCTTTCCGGCGCACCACTACCTCAACACCACTGTGCCCATGACTAACTCGGCGCCACCTTGCGCCTGCGGCTCCACGGCGACTTCCTCGACACCGGCCACCCCGACTTGACATCGACCACGGCATTCTTCGCACGGCTACCTCGACCACGGCTCCACCACCCACACTCTCGGCTAACTCGACAAACGGCACAAAGGGCTACCGCCTTGTTTGAGCAACCTCGTTGGTTGCCACTCCAGCCACGACTCCGCGATGCATCGATCGTTACGACTGTGAGGGGGTGTCCGTCGGCTTGCCTTCGGATTCTTCTCCAGTCTCATCGTCTGCGTCGCTACCGTTGTGACTGCGGGGGATGTTGAGTATAACGTTTATTAGGAAAGACGAGATAGACTAGGATTTGTTCTGGCTTGTCTTGTACTCCAAGTAGATCATTGTACTCCTATATATATGCCCACGAGGCTCAAGCAATACAACAAACTATTCCACCAAAGCCCTCTCTCCCTTCTAACAGATCCAAATACACGACTTGCTGGATGGTTACAAGGGTATGGTGAAGTCGTTGGTGGAAAGGTGGGAGAATTAGTGACCACTAAAGCACCATCTTATGAATTTTTTTCCACTATTAAAAAATTCATCCGATTAATGGGCCAGTTAATCGCTACTCTAGGGTGGCCGAATCGAATAACACATATTCATCGTGTTAACTTGTCAGGCCGATTAATTGGCCTATCAGACTGATTACTTGGTTGTTAGGACAATCAATCGCTGCTGGCCCATTAATTTGTGGGCAAACAAAGCCCAAAATTTTGGCCAGTAACCCTCCCCTCCCACTCCTCAATAGTGAGCATTCGACCAAAACAGTAGCATATTTTGGTATATTACATAGCTGAGAACATGAGAGTATGGTATAACACGTAAAAAATATATATATATTGGCAAGTTCCTAAATAATCTACCGATTGATGATCTACCGATTAATCACTACTCCCAAGCAGGCCGAACAGCTACCAGTTACTGATTTCCCAAACAATGATTTTTTTTCTGTGATTACATCTTTTTTGTTTTTTATATTTTGTTTCCCTCTTCTTTTTTTATATTTCTACTTTTTTCAATACACATTCTATATTTTCGGTACACGTATGGAAATTATATTGATACACATTGAACATTATGAAAACATTTTTCTAAATACATTTTTTAAATACATGTTGAAATTATTTTGAATGGTACATTTTTAAAGTACACAAATATATTTTTAAATGTCAAAAACATATTTATGAAACATGTGGATATTTTTAAAATGCCATGATCATTTTCTTGAATGCTATAAAGATGTTTTAAAATTTGTCTGAACATTTTTAAATCTATGATGAACACTTTTAAAACTTTTTAGTCAATTAATTTTTAGAATATATGTTGAAATTATTTTGAATGTTACATTTTTAAAGTACACAAATATATTTTTAAATGTCAAAAACATATTTATGAAACATGTGGATATTTTTAAAATGCCATGATCATTTTCTTGAATGCTATAAAGATGTTTTAAAATTTGTCTGAACATTTTTTAAATCTATGATGAACACTTTAAAACCTTTTTAGTCAATTAATTTTTAGAATATATGTACTCATAGTATTTGAAATGTAAGCAAAAGTAAAAAAGAAAAAAACAAACGAAGCTAATAATGAACAAACTAAAGCTATCGTTACTGGGCAGGCCTGTTTTGCGCTCTCCTAAGGCAAGGGGCAAGGCATACGCATGTCCCGGAGCTTCTTCTCAAAAAAAGAACGTATGTCCCGGAGCCAAGACACCGACGCGCCCCCGAGTCGCCGCCCGGGTTCCTGCCTTTATATAGATCGAGACGACACCGCCGCCGCCTTACCAATTCACAACCAAAATCCATCACACTCTCCGCGGCGAGCTTGTAGATCACCGATGGCCGGCTCCGGCGACGAGGATGCTCAGGCCGTGGCGTGTGAGGCGTTGGACATGTTCCCGCCGCCGTCCGACGTCGCTATGCTGCGGGAGAGGCTCATGGTGGGTCTACTAACCTTCCCTGAGGCGGCGGCGCTGGACTCGCGTGAGCTGGATATTGCGATCGACAGGATCATCAAGGAGTACAACCCCTCCACCGCGACCCCGACCCCCCCCTCCCCACGCAGTTGGAAGGATGAACTCACTATATATTCATCAGTACACATTACAGCTGCTTATATAGCAGATTACACGAGAGGAAGAGGGAGCTAATGTTACAACAGAACGGGCGATCACGCCATGCGTGGCTACGTGGGCGGAGGCGACGTGAGCGGGAGCGTGGGCGCCGCAGGACTCGGGCCGGCCTGTTGCACGCGCGGGTGAGGGTGCATGTCACGTTTCCAACACCCCCCCGGCAGCCGAAACGGGGTGCTCGCCGACGTTGAGGCTGGATCGGAAGTCGACGAACACGCTCGTGGGCAGCCCCTTGGTGAAGATGTCGGCAAACTGCGAGGTGGTCGGCACGTGTAGAACACGCACCTCACCGAGAGCGACGCGCTCCCGGACGAAGTGCAAGTCGATCTCGATATGCTTCGTCCGCTGGTGCTGAACAGGGTTGCTCGACATGTACATGGCGCTGATGTTGTCGCAGTAGACGATGGTGGCGCGGGATGGGGGGCGGCGAAGTTCGGCGAGGAGCTGACGCAGCCAGGAGGCCTCCGCGACGGCGTTGGCGATGCCACGGTACTCGGCCTCCGCGCTCGAGCGCGAGACCGTGGTCTGGCGCTTCGAAGACCAGCTGACGAGGTTGGAGCCGAGGTACACGGCGAAGCCGGACGTGGACTTGCGAGTGTCGGGGCACCCGGCCCAGTCGGCGTCGGAGTAGGCCGTCAGCTCAGTGGCGGCGGAGCGGAAGAAGTGAAGCCCGAGGTGGGTAGTCCCACACACATACCGAAGAACCCGTTTCACCATCTGGAAGTGGGCATCCCTGGGATCATGCATAAAGAGACAACATTGTTGCACTGCGTACGACAAGTCAGGCCTCGTGAGGGTAAGGTCTCGGAGGCTTGGCGAGATCTGCGTACAACGAGGGATCGTGGAAGGCAGGACCGTTGGTGGCAGAGAGTTTGGATGTGGTGTCGACTGGCGTGGAGACGGGCTTGCAATTGAGCATGCCGGCACGGTCCAAAATCTCGAGCGCGTACTGCTCTTTGGAGAGATGCAGGCCGGTGGATGTGTGGTGAACATTTATGCCGAGGAAGTGGTGTAGGGAGCCCATATTAGTCATGGAGAACTCGTGGTGTAGTGATGAGATGATGGACTAGAGGAAGGAGGGTGAACTGGCAGTGAGGATAATATCATCGACGTAAAGGAGGAGGTAAGCTGTGTCAGTGCCGCGGTGAAGTGATAATAGCGAAGAGTCCGCCTTCGTGGCATGAAAGCCGAGGGTGAACAGGTACAAGGTGAAGTGCGCAAACCATGCCCGAGGGGCTTGCTTGAGCCCGTAGAGCGACCGGTTGAGACGACACACGTCCCGAGGCCGCCCGGCATCGACGAAGCCGGCCGGTTGCGCACTGTAGACCGTCTCAGCGAGATGCCCGTGGAGGAAGGCGTTCTTGATGTTGAGCTGGTGGACCGGCCACGAGCTGCTGGTGGCGAGGGCGAGGACGACGCAGATCGTGGCCGGCTTGACGACGGGACTGAATGTCTCGCCGTAGTCGACGCCGGCTTGCTGCGTGAAACCACGGAGCACCCACCGTGCCTTGTACCGAGAGAGCGTGCCGTCAGTGTTGAACTTGTGCCGGAATATCCATTTGCCGCTCACCACATTAGCACCTGCAGGACGGGAAACCAACGACCAAGTGCTGGGCGGGGTGGTGGGGTGGATAGCGACGGGAGTGGGATTCGGTGGGGGCCGCGAGCTGCATTGATTAGGTGGCGGGGCCACTCGGGAATGCGGGGCGCACGGGCCGCGATGGGGAGTGGGCGTGGAGGTGGAGGCCGGGGAGTGGACGGGTGCGGGGCTGGGGCGGGCGGGATTGGCGCGGTTATTGGCGCCGGATTCGCCTGCCAGTACGAGGTAGGTGGGATCGGGGCCAGGTGGGGCGCGGGATCCGGGGCAGGATCTGGTGCGGCTGGTGTGCCAGGGGCTATCTGTGTGGCGAAGGGAAATTTTTGCTCGTCAAAAATGACATGACGAGAAATATGGACGCGGCATGCGCGAAGGTCGAGGCACCTATATCCCTTGTGCTCGAGAGGGTAGCCAAGAAGGACGCAAGGGGTGGAGCGTGGCGCTAGTTTATGCGGAGCGAGGTGGCTAAGGTTGGGGAAGCAGAGGCACCCGAAGACGCGTAAATGCTCGTAGGTAGGGTGGTGGCCGTGGAGTAAGTAAAATGGTGTGAGCTGGTTAACCGCGGAGGAGGGTCGCCGGTTGATTAGGTGGTTGGCGGTGTGGAGGGCCTCCACCCAATATTCGAGTGGCATGTGAGCATGTACTAGTAGGGTGCGAAGAACGTCGTTAGTGGTGCGTAAGAGGCGCTCGGCCTTACCATTTTGGGGGGAAGTGTGAGGGCACGAGAGGCGAAACGAGACACCGAGTCGTGAGAAGTGGTCGCGGAGGGAGTGGGAGAGAAATTCGCCGCCGTTGTCACACTGCACACATTTAATGGAGAGGTTATATTGGGTAAGAACGTAGGATAAGAAACGTTGTAAGGTGGCAGCAGTGTCACTCTTGTGGCGCAGTGGGAAGGCCCATGAAAAATTAGTGTAGTCATCAAGCACAATAAGGTAATATTGGTAGCCGGAGAAGCTACAAACAGGAGAAGTCCATAAATCACAATGTATGAGTTGGAAAGGGGCAGTAGTGCGAGAGTGAGAGGTGGAAAAGGGTAAACGTGGTTGCTTTCCAATCATACATGCATCACAAACAGTGGAACGTTGTGTGTTATAACATGAATCTAAAAAGTTCTTGGCTAATATAGAAAGGGAAAGACGGCTAGGGTGGCCGAGTCGCATGTGCCACAAGTTGCCATTGCTGGAAGCAGAAAGAGCCCGCGCGCCGCCATTATTTTGAAGAAACGGGTAAAGATCGCCCGTACTACTGGACCTCATGAGAAGTTTCCCCGTTGCCATGTCCTTCACAGAGAAGCCAAACGGGTCAAAAGCCACAATACACCAATTATCACATGTAAAACGACGAACAGAAATAAGGTTTTGGATGATGCCTGGAGAGACTAGAATGTCATTGAGATGAAAGGGAGGGAGGGATTTGGAGCCGCGAGCAACTACAGGAAGAACAGAACCGTCGCCGACAGTGATGCTAGATCGATAATGCGAAGCAGAGGAGGCACGGTCGAGGTTACCTGACGAGCCGGCGATGTAGGAAGTGGCACCGGTGTCCATGTACCACTCGGACCCGGACGGCGGCTGGTGGAGCTGCAGGTTGGCGAACTGCTGCTGCATCATCCTGGCATTGTCCCATTGCGGCGCAGAGGAGGACGAGCCGATGACGGGGTAGGCCTGGTGTGGTGCGCCAGGACGGGGCCCCAACACGCCGGCGGCGTTCGGCGGAGTCCAGGAAGCACACCACTGTTGGGGCGAGGGCAGCGGGGTGCCGAACGGGGCGAAGTACCCCATCCAGGGCATTTGCCCGGGCTGGCCACGCCTGCGACCACCGTCGGGCAGACCGCGGCCAAGCCCGCGACCACGACCGCGGCCACCGCGCTGCCGATCGGCCGATGGACTCCCAGTGGAGGGAGATTTGCCCTTGTTGGTTGGCGATGGAGGAGGCGCGTGATCACCAGAGGACGACCCGCCAGAGGAGGAGGAGCCGCCGCCATGTCCAACGGCGATTGCGGTGGTGCCCACGGCCCGCTCGCGCTCGGTGATGGCGATCTCTTCGAGGAGCAGCCGCGACCGGGCCTGGAGGAAGGTCGGGAACGGTTCCTGCATGGGAAGGAGAGTTGCCATGACGTGGAAGCGCCGGTTCAGCCCGCGGATCAGCTGGAGCGTGAGAGAGTGGTCGGTGACAGGCTCCCCCACGTCGGCCATGGCGGAGGCGAGCTGCTGGAGACGGCGGCAGTACTGGGCCACCGTCATGTCGCCCTGGATCGTGGTGCGGAAGTCGGCGCCGATGTGGACGGCGCGGCCGGCGGTGTTGTCGCGGAAGAAGATCTCGAGCTGCTGCCAGAGATGGAACGCGGTGCTCTCCGGCGACTGAATGGTGTCGTAGAGTTCATCGGAGATCGTCCCGTACACCCACTGGACGATCGTGATGTCGTCGTTGCGCCACATCGCGTCCGCGTGCAGCGGCTCCACCTCCTCCAGGACGTGGTCCTCGACACGGTACTTGCACAGTATGTACCAGAAGAGGTGGCGCCACTTCGAGTAGTTTCCCGAGTCGATGAAGATCTTGAATGGGATGTAGGAAGAGATGTTAACATGGTGCATGGATGGGGCAGGAGCGAGGGGGACCTGGGGCGGCGCAAGGGCCAGGGCGTCGGCGTGAGGACGAACGGCCCGAAGAGGGGGCACCACGGGAGCAGCAGGAGTCCGGCGCAGAGCATGGGCGTTGGGGGAGGCGGGCGCTGGGGCGACGGGCGCGGGGGCGATGGGTGCTGGGGTGACGTCCGGGGCGGCAGCTGGTGCGGGGTGGGGGGCGACTTCCGGCAGGATGAAGACGGCGTCGGCGTCCCCGAATGAGCGAGTCCGGCGGAGGGGGCGTCGGATGCTCATGGCGGAAGCAGGAGAGGATCGGGAAGAAGCTGATACCAAGTTGGAAGGATGAACTCACTGTATATTCATCAGTACACACAGCTGCTTATATAGCAAATTACACGAGAGGAAGAGGGAGCTATTGTTACAACAGAACGGGCGATCACGCCGTGCGTGGCTACGTGGACGGAGGCGACGTGAGCGGGAGCGTGGGCGCCGCAGGACTCGGGCCGGCCTGTTGCACGCGCGGGTGAGGGTGCATGTCACGTTTCCAACACAGGCATGGTTTGCTTCGACGACGATCGCATCAGCGCCGCCTTCAACCTCGGCAACTGGTTCAGGATCCCTACCACTGAGGACCTCCCGCCCGCCGGGGTGGTCCCGCCAGGGTGGCTCGATGAGCGGAGGCGGCAGCTAGACGAGGAGGTGCAGCCGGAGAAGAGGGACGAACCTCACAGCACGCGACTCCTGCTTGCCAAGATGCGTGTTGACTTGCTTACCAAGGGCTACGTCGAGATCTCCGAGCTGTATCTTGACTTCATGACCAACAGCCCGCCCAAGCACATCACCGGTTTTGCTGCCCCTGATGACGAGCACTGTGGGGTGGATGAAGCAGCTGCGCAAAGGATGATCTCTTGATCTTGATCACTCCTGCTGGTGGATTCATCCTCATGTACCTATCTTTATCACATATATCCATCTATCTTATCTGAAAAATTAAGTTATGCAGCAGCCCCATCTATGCAAGTTACTGTAATATGAGCCCATCTGCCCAAGTGTTTATAGAACCATCTATCCAAGTTGGTGGCACTGTAATATTTAGAACTAATTTACCTAAGTTACTTTTACTGTTACAACTAGAGCTGATACCCGCGCGTTGCAGTGGGAATTAAATGTAGTTATTTCTACGAGATTTGGTAGTATGGAACTTTAATAGAACCACAGTTTTTAAAACTAATATAAATTATTATATAGTTATAGAATATTTTATTGAGTATGAGTGACATTCATGATGCATGTTAAGGTGGGTCTTTCTAATGCATGGTTAGGGATGACAATGATGACATGGTGAGTTGACATAGTTGCATGTTCAAAAAATTAAAGTTAGTGGGGGCATGCATGGTGCCATGATGAGTTGGCACGGCTGCACGTTAAGAAAATTGAGATAGTAGAGACCAATTATTTAGGTATATAGGATATGATGTGTATGTAGCATGCCATATATCTAAGTGTTTATTGAACCATCTATCCAGGTTTACTAAGTCTATATGTGCTTTAGTGCACCTACTATGGTTGCCTGTATATCTATTTGTTGTACGGAGACTCTTGTGTTTGCCTACTTGTTACTCTGACAATTGGAATTGCAATGTTGTCGTTCTACTTTTGGTTTAGCTTAACTATCGTAGGTTTCTCTGTTATCTAGGCTACTGGGTTGTGTGCAGGCTAATAGTGGTCAATTGGCCATTCCGATAGCATTTTCGGTTTGTTTCCTTCTCTCATAGATTTTGTTACGTTTTGGAACCTAAATGTAGTTTTTGCTGAGGTTTGAAACAGTTCATACTTTGTGTGTGATCATGACCATTCATTGTCTGTTTCATGTGCTAGAACTGTATGTGGACAAGTGATATCCATGTCAACCATGTTTATAGTCTATTTGTTGTATGACAATCACAACATCATTGTGTGTCGCTCTAATTTTTCATCCAACTTAACTGGGCCATGTTTTTAGACATCTGTTTTTTAAGGGTAGTTGGGTGCTTTTTTATCGGACTATTCCCCTTTCCATTAGATCATAACGAAATACAAAGTTCATCCAACCAAGGTTCTAGAGATGGGGAAAGAGTAACCAATGCAGATGCATGTCACCGGGACACCCATCATGGGGCAAAAACCCGACGACACAAAATTATCATAAGCCAACAAAATAGAGCTCACACAGGAGCATAAAACACATAGTTTTAACTTTTTTGAACAAATGAAAAACGACAAACACCCAGGAAAACAACCAACTACAGGATAGCAACTACTGGATGACGATGCTCCTCCGTGTGCGGCAATGCAAATCCTCATCATGTTCCTCCATTGTCCTTCAACATCGTAATGCCCCTCTTCTAAAGTCTTCATAATCTTTGCATTTCTGCATGTCCGCCCAATAAATTAATGAAGCACAAGTTGCAATCACCACCTCAAAAGGTATCTTAGGAAGTTAAACTCAAAGATTCTCTACTGCGAGGGCACATCTAGATGTTCCACATCTAGATGTTCCCTAGTTATTGCACATCTAAGTGACTCAATCAAACATTAAAATAAAAATTAAAAAAACTAGGAAGTACCCACACAAAACTCCGTGTAAGATCAATGCCATAGGACTTGGATGTTGTAGGGTCGAAAGTATGCCTAGAAGGGGGAGGGGTGATTAGATTACTTGACCAAATAAAAACTTATCCTTTTCCCAATTTCAATTGTAGGCAAGCTTTAGCAATTCTACCAAGTCAAGTAACACCCTACACATGCAAGTCTGAGAGTTGAGCAGCGGAAAGTAAAGACTTTGCATATGAACCTAAAGTAGGGATCAGAGAAATCAAACACAATGAAGACACATTGATTTTTGGCGTGGTTCCGATAGGTGGTGCTATCGTTTGTCTACGTTGATGGAGACTTCAACCCACGAAGGGTAAGGTTGCACGAGTCCACGGAGGGCTCCACCCATGAAGGGTCCACAAAGAAGCAACCTTGGCTATTCCACCATGGCTTACGTCCACCAAGGACTAGCCTCACATGGGTAGATCTTCACGATGTTGGCGATCTCCTTACCCTTACAAACTCCTTAGTTCAACTCCAAAATCTCTCGGAGGCTCCCAAGTGACACCTAACTAATCTAGGGGACACCACTCTCCAAAAGGTAATAGAGGGTGTTGTTGATGATGAACTCCTTACTCTTGTGCTTCAAATGATAGTCTCCTCAACACTCAATCAGTCTCTCATAGATTTGGCTTGGGAAGGAGAGGGATTGAAGTGGAAAGCAACTTGAGGAGGCTAGAAATCAAGGTTCAAATGGTTGGATTGGAATCTCTTGATCTCAACACATGAGTAGGTGGTCTCTCAGAAAAAATGAATGGTGGAAGTATAGATTCATTCTGATGGCTCTCTTAGAGAGTACGTGGGGGTGGAGGGGTATTTATAGCCTTCACCCAAAATCCAACCGTTATAAAATTTTGACTCAACTCGGTGACACTGGTCTGAAAACTCGATGAGACCAACCTGTGTAAAAGATATGAACATTGGGCTTTTTGGTGGGACTGAAGTGGAAATCTCGGACAAACCGAGATGCGATAACCTAGGAAAGACCTCATTCGGCAGTTCTGAATCAGTTCAGCTTGGTGATTCTGAAATGAACGAATTGGCCTGTACTCCCTCCGTTCCTAAATATAAGTCTTTGTAGAGATTCTACTATGGACCACATACAGATGTATATAGGTGCATTTTAGTGTAGATTCACTCATTTTGCTCTGTATGTGGTCCATAATGAAATCTCTCCAAAGACTTATATTTAGGAACGGAGGGATTAGAAACTTGGTCACACCAGCTCGGTGAGACAGATCGTAATATCGATGGGATCGAAATTCTAGGGTTTTCGTTCTGGCGGTGTATAGGATCAACTCGGTGGGTCCGAGATGGATGTTGTCGATGGGACCGAGATGAAACTTTAGGGTTTGGACATATGTGAAGTGGAGAAGGTGTTTGAGGGTTTTTGGAGCAATAGTATTGGCTTTCCTATGGGCTCAATGCGATCATGAATCACTTGATCAAAAATGTAGAGTCTTGAAGCTTTGACAATCCATTTCCTTTGCATTTTGAGGGGTCCACATTCTCATGTCCTTGCCATGCCAATCATTGATCTTTTCTAAAATCTATTTTCAATAAGCATTAGATCAATGGTATATATGTTGTTATGAATTACCAAAACCACTCGGGATTAGTTACACTTTCAGATGTGCAATACTTATGGCACATATAGATGTGTTTTAGCAAAACTTATTTCAGATAGCCCAACACACCGTTGCAAGGTCATCTGTGTAAAATTTCTCAACTTCTCGGAAAAGACATAACACGAGGTATAAAACTGCCAAATATTATTAGGACAAAGATCTGTACCAAACACAACGCTAATAGTACGCCAGACTACTCTAGCAACATGACAAAGGAAAAATAAACGGTCGAACCCAAGATTTACCCCTAATTAGGTGCCCTTATATAAAATGCCCTTCTGTGACATTTTCGTCCAATCAAAGGGCTTTGATCGTCTGTCGGACGTTTCCTAGACGTTTTTGCCCCTATCTTCTGTATGTTACTTATAGGTGGGACCCTCGTCCCTAGAGAAAATAAAAGGAAAAACTCTCTCCCATATCTTTCTTTCACTTAAATGTGGGGCCTAACTAGAAAAAACCAAAAGAAAAAGAAAAAGAATCCATAACCAAAGTGTATGACAAGTGAGCCAGGACCTAGTCAAGCCGTCATCCGTTGAGTGGTTCAACATGAGACTGGGTCCACTTGCCATAGGCTAGTTATTTTGGATTGATTTAATACACCAACAATAGATTAATTACCTAATATTAATACCCACATGATAGATTAATTACCTAATCTAACAGTCCCACGTGGCTGTGGGGACCACTAGCTATAGCTTGGCCAACTCAAATCGGGTAGCACTGGTGGGACGAGACTTGCCTGCTCCCCGCGTGTGTGCCCATCCGTGCTTCCGCATACGTGGCATGATTTGATTGGAACAAAATAAGGCCCGGCCCCACCCCCTTAAAATCAGGGAGGGAGATGATTAGATTAGAAAGGAAAAAGGGAATAGGACAACCATAGGATAAAGTGGGAGCACGGATGGGAGCATGGGGAGGGAGCAGGCAAGCCGGATCCGCACTGGTGATGGGATGCGTGAGCACGTATGGAGGCGAGCATGATGCCACATGGGAGCAAGGCAGATGGGTGGCCTGCGGTTGATCTTGGTCTTGAAGCGTTGCACCCTGTCCAACATGTACAACGGGAAAACTACTGAGTGACATCTCTGACAACGACGACGACCTGCGGAGCTTGGCATCACGGTAGAGATGCCTTCCATGCCACGAGACTCAGATGGTAAGCTTACCACATAGGTACAAAGGGGGAGGGAGGCGGGAGGGGGACTCACGCTTTCATGTAGGCAGGATATATGCATACCAGCAAACCATGTGCACAAAATGATTTTTGGCCTGTATTAGCTCAACATGTCCGAGCCGAGCCACAAGTGTAGGGAGAAAAAAATAATGCAGGCTATCAAACATCTCTTTAAGAATTATTCCGATCATCTCATGATGACCACATTGCTGTGGTAGCTCACGAGTTTACAAATTTACTTTTAATAATAGTTCAGATAGTATTATTTTTAGTAGTTTTCCGTCCTGCATGGCCTATGTTGTAAGGAATGGTTGCAATTTCCCTTTACCTGAATTGGTATATGGATGGATTTTTTTCAAAGAAAAAGTTTTTTCCTGAAAATGGTAGGATTCATGCACTCATTAAGAAGAACAAAGTTGCTTGGTTAATTAGAAAAAACCAAGCGAAAACTAGATCGCCCAGTTATTTATGTAAAATCAAGCGAAAAACCATCATAATCGTTGACCGACACACATAAGATACCCCCACACCACTCCAAAGAGGGCCTCCTTGAGACAACACACAAGCATCATCGTCATCACTTCTCCCCTGGAGGCGTTAGTGCCATCCCTAAACCCTAAGAGACCGACTTCGACTTCGTCGTAGGAGATCGTCGACTCAACCCACATCGTAGAGACCGTGTGGAGTTGTATGAAGATCCGCGCCAGAACTTAGCCACCTGTGACCAGACAACGCAGCTCCGACTCTGATGGAGAACTACAAAGGAGAACTAGGCATGACTAGCGCCGCAGACGATCACCGAAGGAACCACCTGCTGCTCGTCATCGTACGCTACCGGGACCCGCCACCGCAGCTTTGACTCAAAGTAGCAAACTAGCCGAGGTAATCCTGCGGACATGCCAGAGAAGACCCGACTACCTCAACCGTTTCCCCGCCTCCGACATGGCTCCCCCATCATCTTTGTTGCCACAGAAGCCTCGACGCCAACACTGGTGCTGACGACCGACGTCGAGAGCAACCTCGCCGCCCACATGACATGAGGTCAATGTGGTCGATGCCGCCAAAAACTCGGGGTCGTCGCCCTGACTTTCATCCGCCACGACACTACCTGTGTAGCCCACCAACACCACCTTCCAGAATCTCTGCCTCGACATGCCACTGCTCACTCTAGAGCTGCAACACCGCATGAACCGGATGCTCGCAGCCGACGCTGTACAGACAACCTCACATAGACCACGAATATTGCACCACATCTGGTGTCGCCAGCCCGACATACCGTCCAACCACATCCACTGGGGCGCATCGACCGAGTCAACAAACCTATCACCCAAGTGGCCCAAGATTGCCACCCAAGTGAACATCAAGCCGCTGCACCGTCCCATGGAGCCGCCTCGCACATCACTTTTCGAGGCCATTGCCTAAACGCACATCAGTTGCCCAGGGCCACTATCCCAGCATCCACGAAACACAACGCTGGAGAAAACCAGCCGCACCAAGCACAAGCTAGATCTCCGAGGCAATGCCTTCAAGGCGGAAAGGACAAAGACATTGCCGCCCCTGCTCTAGAAACCATCTCCAGCTTAGGCTTTCACCCGGAGAGACCAAGCCCCTCGTAGAGGAACATGAGTTCCATGACGATGCATCCAAGGAGGGAAACGATTCTCGAAAGCACCACAGTCAATGACATCAACAGAGTGGGGTCAAGGCTTTTGCCCGGAACTCTTCCTTCCCTACTGAGACATAGGCCTACGGAGATGGACCACCTGTGAGTGTGTAGATCATCAAAGCCATTATGTTGCGCCTTGTCCCCTCCGTCGTCAACCACCGAGCTCAACCACGACATCATGCACAATAACACCTCAAGCTCCGAATGAGATGCCAACGCACACACCAGGACTTCAACCAAACGGGGATCCATCAGATGAACCAATCCCAGCCACCACCACTACCAAGACACCATGGACCACAGCCCGGGCCGCTGCCCGGCTTCATCCTCGATCCCCAAGCTCCGAATGTCATCCAGCAAGCCGCGGCGGGTTGCCGCACCAGATCCGTTGACTCCTCGTGCAGAAGACTGCACCACTACGTAGCACCGCACCCTGCACTACTGCCACCCCGACGCTGCACTGGAAGACCACAAAGTAGGAGGCACCTCGCCACAACCCGCCAGAGTGCCGCCGTGACCAACTGACACTATGCCTCGCATATCCAGTGCACGTCAACCAGCGGGAGGGACGCTCCTCTACACTGTGACCGCACAACGGTTGAAGGAAATGTTCCCTAGAGGCAATAATAAAGTTATTATTTATTTCCTTATTTCATGATAAATGTTTATTATTTATGCTAGAATTGTATTAACCGGAAACTTAGTACACGTGTGAATACATAGACAAAACATATTGTCCCTAGTATGCCTCTACTTGACTAGCTCGTTAATCAAAGATGGTTATGTTTCCTAACCATAGACATGTGTTGTCATTTGATGAACGGGATCACATCATTAGGAGAATGACGTGATAGACATGACCCATCCGTTAGCTTAGCATTATGATCGTTCTGGTTTCATTGCTCGCTTTCTTCATGACTTATACATGTTCCTCAGACTATGAGATTATGCAACTCCCGAATACCGGAGGAACACCTTGTGTGCTATCAAACGTCACAACATAAATGGGTGATTATAAAGATGCTCTACAGGTGTCTTCGAAGGTGTTTGTTGGGTTGGCATAGATCGAGATTAGGATTTGTCACTCCGTGTTTCGGAGAGGTATCTCTGGGCCCTCTCGATAATGCTCATCACTCACTACTGGAATTAGCTTATTTGTTGTCCGCCATCTCTTTGCCGTCCGCTGGCAGACGACAAAGAAGGTCTTTGCCGTCAGCCACACGAAAACGGACGACAAAGAAGTAGCTGATGGCAAACAAGATGTTTGCCATCAGCCAACTCTTTGCTGTCCGCTGGCTGACGGCAAAGAAACTATGACGTCTGCTAGCGGACGACAAAGAGCGTGGGTGGCGGGCGTACGGGGACGACATAACGTCCGTTTTCTTTGCCGTCTGCTGGCTGACGGCAAAACTTCATTGCCGTCAGCCAGCAGACGGCAAAGAGAACAACCGTTAGGTCGCCCGTTTCCCCCCGGCCCCACCCCACTAGGTACGTTCTTTGCCGTCTGCTAGCATACGGCAACAAACTGACCTACTATAGAAAAGGGGCCGCGCCCGCGGCCCCTCCCCTCTCTCTCTCGATCTCCTCTTCACCACCCGCGCCGCCGCCCTCGACCGCCGCTCAGCCCCGCCGCCCCGTCCCATCGCCCCACCGCCCCGCCACCCCAGCCCGCGCCCCACCCCATCGCCATGGCCTAGCTAGCCTCATCGCCCAGCCCCAAGACCACCCCGGCTCATTGCCCCTCAAGAAGACCCCCCATGGGCGCCCGGCTTGCCGCCTCGCCTCAAGACCACCCCGCCATGGCGCCCGGCCCGTCGGCTCGCCGCCCGCCCGCACCACCTCGGCCTGTGGCGGCGCCCCACCACCACCCGGCCTGCCGCCGCCACCACCACCGAGCCGCCCAAGGCTTTCCGCCCCGACGGCGCCCCGCCGCCGCCGCCCAAGGTGATTTTTTTACTGTTTTTTGTGTTTAGGTTTAGGTTTCAGTGGTAGGATTAGGTTACTGCCAGATTTAGGTTTAGATAATTAGAAGAAGAAAATAATTGAAAAAAGAAAAATAAGTAGAAGAAGCGGAAAAGGGAAAAAGGAAGAGGGTTGCCGAGGGGATAGATGGTGGAGCCAGTGGGTCCCGCCTGTCCCGACGCCCATGCCGAGAACCCCCGGTCCGAGTGCTGACCCGTCGACCGTGCGTCGCCATACCTGAGGAAAAAAGAGAAAGAAGAAGAAGAAGAAGAAGACACCCCGACCCACACCCCGATACAACATCCACGTTCCACAAGTGACGCAGGCGTCCGACGTCCCAAAGCAACTATTCTCTGCGTCCCTAAATAGCAAGTATCGCCAGTGCGAGGTACATGTGGCCGTCGGTGTCGAAGACTACATCCACGTCCCACAAGTGACACAGGAGTCCTGCGTCCAGCAGCAACAGTTCTCGGCGTCGATGGCGGTCGAACACCATTGCGAATTTGTCTGGCAGCCTCAGAGATGACGATTGAAAGCTAAGTGTTGAAACTTGAAACACCCAAACTAACTCAAGTCGGTTGATAACCCACAAGTATAGGGGATCGCAACAGTTTTCGAGGGTAGAGTATTCAACCCAAATTTATTGATTCGACACAAGGGGAGCCAAAGAATATTCTCAAGTATTAGCAGTTGAGTTGTCAATTCAACCACACCTGGAAACTTAGTATCTGCAGCAAAGTGTTTAGTAGCAAAGTAATATGATAGTGGTGGTAGCGGTAGCAAAAGTAAAGACAGCAAAAGTAATGTTTTTGGTATTTTGTAGTGATTGTAACAGTAGCAACGTAAAAGTAAATAAGCGAGAACCAAGATATGGAAAACTCGAGGCACCGGATTAGCGATGGATAATTATGCCGGATGCGGTTCGTCATGTAACGATCATAACATAGGGTGACATGTAACTAGCTCCAGTTCCTCAATGTAATGTAGCATGTATTTCGTATATAGTCATACGTGCTTATGGAAAAGAACTTGCATGACATCTTTTGTCCTACCCTCCCGTGGCAGCGGGTCCTATTGAAACTAAGGGATATTAAGGCCTCCTTTTAATAGAGAACCGAACAAAGCATTAGCACATAGTGAATACATGAACTCCTCAAACTATGGTCATCACCGGGAGTGGTCCCGATTATTGTCACTTCGGGGTTGCCGGATCATAACACATAGTAGGTGACTATAGACTTGCAAGATAGGATCAAGAACACACATATATTCATGAAAACATAATAGGTTCAGATCTGAAATCATGGCACTGGGGCCCTAGTGACAAGCATTAAGCATAGCAAAGTCATAGCAACATCAATCTCAGAACATAATGGATAATTGGGACCAAACCCTAACAAAACTAACTCGATTACATGATAAATCTCATCCAACCCATCATCGTCCAGCAAGCCTACGATGCAATTACTCACGCACGGCGGTGAGCATCACGAAATTGGTGATGGAGGATGGTTGATGATTACGACGGCGACGAATCCCCCTCTCCGGAGCCCCGAACGGACTCCAGATCAGCCCTCCCGAGAGAGATTAGGGCTTGGCGGCGGCTCCGTATCGTAAAACGCGTTGATTTCTTCTCTCTGGTTTTTTCTCCTCGAAAGCCAATATATGGAGTTGGAGTTGGCGTCGGAGGGCCACCAGGGGGCCCACGAGGTAGGGGCGCTGTGGGGCGCCCCCCCTCGTGGACAGGTGCTGGGCCCCGGTCTTCATCTTTGGCGAGGATTTTTTATTGTTTTTTCTAAGGTGTTCCGTGGAGTTTCAGGTCATTCCGAGAACTTTTATTTTATGCACATAAAACAACACCATGGCAATTCTGCTGAAAATAGCGTCAGTCCGGGTTAGTTCCATTCAAATCATACAAGTTAGAGTCCAAAACAAGGGCAAAGGTGTTTGGAAAAGTAGATACGACGGAGACGTATCAACTCCCCCAAGCTTAAATGCTTCCTTGTCCTCAAGCAACTCAGTTGACAAACTGAAAGAGAAAAAGAAAAACTTTTACGAACTCTGTTTGCTCTTGTTGTTGTAAACATGAAAAGCCAGCATTCAAGTTTCAGCAAATATTAAGAACTAACCATACTCACAATAACACGTAGGTCTCACAATTACTCATATCAATAGCATAATCAGCTAGCGAGCCATAATAATAAAACTCGGATGACAACACTTTCTCAAAAAAATCATAACATGATATAACAAAATGGTATCTCGCTAGCCCTTTCTGAGACCGCAAAACATAAATGCAGAGCACCTTTAAAGATCAAGGAATGACTAAACATTGTAATTCATGGTAAAAGAGATCCAGTCAAGTCATACCCAATATAAACCAATTATAATGAATGCAAACGACAGTGTGCTCTTCAACGGGTGCTTTTTAATAAGAAGGGTGATGACTCAACATAAAAGTAAATAGATAGGTCCTTCGCAGAGGGAAGCAGGGATTTGTAGAGGTGCCAGAGCTTGGTTTTGAAATAGAGATAAATGATATTTTGAGAGGCATACTTTCATTGTCAACATAACAACTAAGAGACGACGATATCTTCCATGCTAAACAGATTATAGGCGGTTCCCAAACAGAATGGTAAAGTTTATACTCCCCCTCCTCCACAAGCATCAATCCATGGCTTGCTCTAAACAACGAGTGCCTCCAACATTGAACGGGTCCCAGGGGGAGTTTTGTTTGCAGTTATTTTGATTTAGTTTGCATAAAGCATGGGACTGGGCATCCCGGTTACCAACCATTTTCTCGTGAATGAGGAGCGGAGTCCACTCCTCTTGAGAATAACCTGCCTAACACGGAAGATAAGGGCAGCTCTAGTTGACATATGAGCTATTCGAGCATGCAAAACAGAATGTTTATTTGAAGGTTTAGAGTTTGGCACATACAAATTTACTTGGAACGGCAGGTAAATACCGCATATAGGTAGGTATAGTGGACTCATATGTAACGACTTTGGGGTTTAAGGAGTTTGGATGCACAAGCAGTATTCCCGCTTAGTACAGGTGAAGCTAGCAAAAGACTAGGAAGCGACCAACTGAGAGAGCGACAACAGTCGTAAACATGCATTAAAATTAATTTACACCGAATACAAGCATGAGTAGGATATAGTCCACCATGAACATAAATATCATGAAGGCTATGTTGATTTGATTCAACTACATGCGTGAACATGTGCCAAGTTGAGTCACTCAATTCATTTAAAGGAGGATACCATCCCATCATACCACATCATAATCATTCTAATAGCATGTTGGCACGCAAGGTGAACCATGATAACTCATAGCTAATCAAGCATGGCACAAGCAACTATAATCTCTAAATGTCATTGCAAATATGTTTACTTCATAATAGCTAACTCAGGAACGATGAATCATCATATTTACAAAAACAAGAGAGGCCGAGTTCATACCAGCTTTTCTCATCCCAATAAGTTCATCATATATCATCATTATTGCCTTTCACTTGCATGACCGAACGGTGTGTATAATAATAAGAGTGCACATGCATTTGGACTAAGCTGGAATCTGCAAGCATTCAATTCAAGAGAGAAGACAAGTAATATGGGCTCGAAGTTAAATAAACAATCATGCATATAAGAGCCACTTCAACAATTTAATCATGGTCTTCCCCTACTGACCCCCAAAGAAAAGAAAAGAAATAAAAACTATTTACACGGGAAAGCTCCCAACAAGCAAAAGAAGAACGAGAAATATTTTTGGGTTTTCATTTTAATTACTACAGCAACGAAATAAACTACTACTAATTTTTTTGGTTTTTTCCTAAGGTTTATCAAACACGCAAGAAAGCAGGAAAAAGAAAATAAACTAACATGGATATTACAGTGAAAGAGTATGAGCACCGACATCTAGCAATGAGTGTGTGTGAACATGAATGTAATGTCCATGGGAAATACATACTCCCCCAAGCTTAGGCTTTTGGCCTAAGTTGGTCTATTGCCAGGGATAGCCTGGCGGATACCCGTAGGTGAAGCTGGGGTCGTACTGTGACGAAGAAGACTCTGACTGCCACTGGCTGGCAGCCTCCTCTAGATCCCAAGAATAAATAGATAATCGTGGAGGCTTATCTTGTGGTTCTGGTTCCGGGGCTGGTGCAGGATTCCGATAGGCTTGAATGGCCGACCACGGAACGATGTGAGGACCTAAAGATAAGTTAAACAAAGAAGTGGCAGGCAAAGTAATAGTCTCAGGGTGATGTTTATCAAAGTATAATTTGTATTTGAGCTCCCCTTTGCGACTCTTAACAAGAAAGTCATGCGCTATCATACTCTTATAATCTAAATAAGCATGGGGCAGCATTGTTTCTTCTTTCTCCTCATGCCTAATAGGTATTTCAAAATGTTCAGCTAGGCGTGAAGCATAAATGCCTCCAAAGATGGGGCCTTTAGTACGGTTCAGACTTAACCGTCTAGCAACAATTCCACCCATACTAACAGAGTTATTACGGTATAACCCATGGAGCAAAATAATAATATCAGGAATACTAAGGTTCCCACAGTTCCCGCGTCCAATCAAGCAACGACTAGCAAATAAGGCAAAGTAGCGTAAAACAGGAAAATGTATGCTAGTGATCCTTGCATCAGAAACCTTTCTGGTTTCTCCCACAGTGATAGTGTTAATAAAAGCTTCTACTTCGTTACGGTGGGGTTCATCTAAGGTGCCCTCAAAGGGTATTCTGCAAACCTCGCAGAATTCAGCTAATGTCATCTCTTTAACAACGTCATATAAATGAAACTCTACTGTTGGAGGTGATTTCTTAGGGAAAAAGAAGAAGTTTTGCACAAAAGTATTTGTGAGTAAGAGATACTGATGACGTTGGTCGTGGAGGAAGTTGGTGAGGCCGGCGTTCTCAATCAATAAATAGAAATCCTCATAAATCCCGGCTCTCCTCAAGAAGTCATCGGAGGGCCATTCACACGGCCGGACCTCCGCGGTGCAAGGCAAATTAAATTTGGGCTTCTGCTCTTCTTCCTTTTGTTTTTCCTTAGAGCTTCGGCTCGACGAGCCCCTCAAAAGTCTCTTCATTATTTCTGAAACAATCTGATTTTTTTTGTAACTTCAAATAAAAGTGAACCAACTTCAATAAAATTGATAGCAACAACTCCCACAAGTGCCTAGAGCCTATATAAAGCATTAGAACTACTTGGAACCATATAAATTTGACATGCAAGCTCAAGAACATGGTCACCTATGCAACACAAATTTGCAAAGAATAAAGCACTAGAACAAAAACTAATTGGACCAATGGAGGAGTCACATACCAAGGAACAATCTCCCCAAGCAGTTTTGCGAGAGGTGCTTTGAGCAAGGAGATCGAAAATCACAGCAACGGGGGCTGGAACTCGTGCTTGAGTTGGTTTTTCGTGTTTGTGTGAGGCAGAGGAAGAAGATGGGTGCAGGGATAAGTGGAGGAGGGCCACCGTGGGCCCACGAGGCAGGGGGGCGCGCCCAGGGGGATAGGGCGCGCCCTCCACCCTCGTGGCCAGGTGGCAGCTCCCCCCGTGGTAATTTTTGCACAGTAAATCCTCAAATGTTCCTGAAAAAATCATATTAAATTGGCATGGCATTCTAAGGACTTTTATTTTCGGGATATTTTTATATTGCATGGATAAGTCAGGAAACAGACAGAAAAATACTATTTTACTTTATTTCTACTAAATAACAGAAAATATAAAAAGGGTACAGAAGGTTGTGCTTGTAGTTTCATCCATCTCGTGATCATCAAAATGAACCCACTAACAAGGTTGGTCAAGTCTTGTTAACAAACTCATTCCGAATAATCACAGAACCGGAGAAATTTCGAATAACACTAAGTTACCTCAACGGGGATATGAAATCCCCAACAATAAGAATATCATACTTTTTCTTGACAGTAGGGAGAGGAAATTCAAAACCTCCAAATATCGATGGAATTTTTCCGATAGAGTTTATACTATAAACTTGAGGTTATTTCCTCGGAAAGTGTACCACGTGCTCATTACCATTAACATGAAAAGTGACATTGCCTTTGGTGCAATCAATAACAGCCCCTGCAGTATTAAGGAAAGGTCTTCCAAGAATAATAGACATACTATAATCCTCGGGAATATCAAGAATAACAAAGTCTGTTAAAATACTAACGTTCGCAACTACAACAGGCACATCCTCACAAATACCGATAGGTATAACAGTTGATTTATCAGCCATTTGCAAAAATATTTCAGTAGGTGTCAACTTATTCAAGTCAAGTCTACGATATAAAGAGAGAGGCATAACACTAACACCGGCTCCAAGATCATATAAAGCAGTTTTAATATAATTTCTCTTAATGGAGCATGGTAAAGTAGGTACTCCTGGATCTCCAAGTTTCTTTGGTATTCCACCCTTAAAAGTATAATTAGCAAGCATGGTGGAAATTTCAGCTTCCGGTATCTTTCTTTTATTAGTAATGATATCCTTCATATACTTAGCATAAGGATTTGTTTTGAGCACATCAGTTAATCGCATACGCAAAAAGAGGGGTCTAATAATTTCAGCAAAGCGCTCAAAATCCTCATCATCCTTCTTCTTGGATGGTTTCAGAGGAAAAGGCATGGGTTTCTGAACCCATGGCTCGATTTCTTTACCATGTTTCCTAGCAACAAAGTTTCTTTTATCATAACGTTGATCCCTTGATTGTGGGTTATCAAGATCAGCAGCAGGTTCAACTTCTACATCATTATCATTACTAGGTTGAGCATCAACATGAACATTATCATTAACATTATCACTGGGTTCATGTTCATCACCTGATTGTGTTTTAGCATCAGAAATAGAGATATCATTCAGATTCTCAGGTGGTTCAGTAATAGGTTCACTAGAAGTTTGCAAAGTCCTATCATTTTTCTTTTTCTTCCTCTTAGAAGAACTAGGTACATCAATATTATTTCTCTGAGAACCTTGCTCGATTCTCTTAGGGTGGCCTTCAGGATACAAAGGTTCCTGAGTCATTCTACCAGTTCTAGTAGCCACTCTAATAGCATAATCATTTTTCTTACTATTTATTTCATCAAGCACTTCTTTTTGAGCTTTAAGTACTTGTTCTACTTGAGTGGTAACCATAGAAGCATGTTTGCTAACAAGTTTAAGTTCACCTCTAATATCAGCCATATAACCACCCAAGTGTTTGATCATAAAGGTATTCTATTTTAATTGTCTACCAAAATAAGCATTAAAGTCATCTTGCTTAAACATAAAGTTATCAAACTCATCCAAGCACTGACTAGCAATTTTAGTAGGAGGGACTTCAGCTTTATCATATCTATAGAGAGAATTTACCTTTACTACCTATGTCGGGATATCGGGAGGTTCTTCAGTAAATAAGTAATTGAGATCATATACTTCTTCAACAGGTGGTAAATTAAGACCATGTATTTCTTCAATAGGAGGTAAATTCTTAACATCTTCAGCTTTAATACCTTTTTCTTTCATAGATTTCTTTGCCTCTTGCATATCTTCGGGACTGAGAAATAGAACACCTCTCTTCTTCAGAGTTGGTTTAGGAATAGGCTCTGCAATTGGCTCTGGATCTGGCTCAGGAGTTGGCTCAGGAGGTGCCCAATTATTTTCATTTGTCAACATATTGTTCAATAGAATTTCAGCTTCATCCGGTGTTCTTTCCCTGAAAAGAGAACCAGCACAACTATCCAGGTAATCTCTGGAAGCATCAGTTAGTCCATTATAAAAGATATCAAGTATTTCAGGTTTCTTAAGAGGATGATCAGGCAAAGCATTAAGTAACTTGAGAAGCCTCCCCCAAGCTTGTGGGAGACTCTCTTCTTCAATTTGCATGAAGTTGTATATTTCCCTCAGAGCAGCTTGTTTCTTATGAGTAGGGAAATATTTAGCAGAGAAGTAATAAATCATATCCTGGGGACTTTGCACACAACCAGGATCAAGAGAATTAAACCATATCTTAGCATCACCCTTTAATGAGAACGGAAATATTTTGAGTAAATAATGGTAGCGCGATCTCTCATTATTAGTAAATAGGGCAGCTATATCATTTAACTTAGTAAGATGTGCCACAACAGTTTCAGACTCATAGCCATAAAAAGGATCAGATTCAACCAAAGTAATTATATATGGATCAACAGAAAAATCGTAATAATCCTTATCAGGAACACAAATAGGTGAAGTAGCAAAAGCAGGGTCGGGTCTCATTCTATCTCTTAAAGTTTCTTTACTCCATTTAACTAGCAACCTCTTAAGTTCATATCTATCCTGGCAAGCAAAAATGGCTGCAAAAGATTCTGCATCAAAAAGATAACCCTCAGGAATAGCAGGCATATTCTCATCATCACTATCATCATCGTATTCAGGTGCAATAATTTCTCTTTCTCTAGACCTAGCAATTTGCTCATCAAGAAATTCACCAAGGGGCACAGTAGTATCAAGCATAGAAGTAGTTTCATCATAAGTATCATGCATAGCAGAAGTGACATCATCAATAACATGCAACATATCAGAATGAATAGCAGTAACATGTTTAGGTGTCGCAAGCTTACTTATAACAGAAGGAGAATCTAGTGCAAGGCTAGATGGCAGTTCCTTACCTCCCCTCGTAGTTGAGGGCAAAATAGTAGTTCGATCATCTTTCAAGTTCTTCATAGTGTCCAGTAGATATAAATCCCGAGTGACTCAAAGAACAGAGCTATGCTCCCCGGCAACGGCGCCAGAAAAAGGTCTTGATAACCCACAAGTATAGGGGATCGCAACAGTTTTCGAGGGTAGAGTATTCAACCCAAATTTATTGATTCGACACAAGGGGAGCCAAAGAATATTCTCAAGTATTAGCAGCTGAGTTGTCAATTCAACCACCCCTGGAAACTTAGTATCTGCAGCAAAGTGTTTAGTAGCAAAGTAATATGATAGTGGTGGTAGCGGTAGCAAAAGTAAAGACAGCAAAAGTAATGTTTTTGGTATTTTGTAGTGATTGTAACAGTAGCAACGTAAAAGTAAATAAGCGAGAACCAGTATATGGAAAACTCATAGGCACCGGATTAGCGATGGATAATTATGCCGGATGCGGTTCGTCATGTAACAGTCATAACATAGGGTGACACAGAACTAGCTCCATTTCATCAATGTAATGTAGTCATGTATTCCGTATATAGTCATACGTGCTTATGGAAAAGAACTTGCATGACATCTTTTGTCCTACCCTCCCGTGGCAGCGGGGTCCTATTGGAAACTAAGGGATATTAAGGCCTCCTTTTAGTAGAGAACGGGAACAAAGCATTAGCACATAGTGAATACATGAACTCCTCAAACTATGGTCATCACCGGGAGTGGTCCCGATTATTGTCACTTCGGGGTTGCCGGATCATAACACATAGTAGGTGACTATAGACTTGCAAGATAGGATCAAGAACACACATATATTCATGAAAACATAATAGGTTCAGATCTGAAATCATGGCACTCGGGCCCTAGTGACAAGCATTAAGCATAGCAAAGTCATAGCAACATCAATCTTAGAACATAATGGATACTAGGGATCAAACCCTAACAAAACTAACTCGATTACATGATAAATCTCATCCAACCCATCACCGTCCAGCAAGCCTACGATGCAATTACTCACGCATGGCGGTGAGCATCATGAAATTGGTGATGGAGGATGGTCGATGATGACGACGGTGTCGAATCCCCCTCTCCGGAGCCCCGAACGGACTCCAGATTAGCCCTCCCGAGAGATATTAGGGCTTGGCGGCGGCTCCGTATCGTAAAACACAATGATTTCTTCTCTCTGGTTTTTTCCTCCCCGAAAGCCAATATATGGAGTTGGAGTTGGCGTCAGAGGGCCACCAGGGGGCCGACATGGTAGGGGGCGCGCCCAGGGGGGCGCCCCCACCCTCGTGGACAGGGTGTATGCCCCTGGTCTTCATCTTTGGCGAGGATTTTTTATTGTTTTTTCTAAGGTGTTCCGTGGAGTTTCATTTCATTCCGAGAACTTTTATTTTCTGCACATAAAACAACACCATGGCAATTCTGAAAAAAACATCGATCATCCGGTTAGTTCCATTCAAATCATACAAGTTAGAGTCCAAAACAAGGGCAAACGTGTTTGGAAAAGTATATACGACGGAGACGTATCATCGGTTTGGTTGTTTGAAATTTCAAAACTTGGCTTTAATCCTCATCGCAAAGGTTGCTAGACAAATTCGCCAAGGTGTTCGACCGTCATCGGCACCAGAACTATTGTTGCGGGATGCCGGGCGCCAGCTTTACTTGTGAGATGCGGATCTAGTGTTCAACGCCGACCGCCTCATATACCTTGCACCGATGGTAGTTGCTATTTAGTTTACCCGAGGACGAGCGGGTTAGAGGGTTCCTCGGTGTCTATGGTACCATAAATAGCAAGTATCGTTAGTGCGAGGTACATGTGGCCGTCGGTGTCGAATACTTGCTATGTTACTCATCTTTTGATTTAAATATGCAGTTATTTCGTTGTTGCGAGGGTCTAGTGTTCGACGAGCTCCGCCCCTGCGTTCGTTGGTGAGCACAAATGACATCTCCTCCTCCCCCTTCATTTGCTCTGTTCCGGTCTTCGTGCCGATGAAACTTGCTAGCTATAGGTGTCAATCATCAGTGTACATGCAGCCGCTGAAGGACGAGTTGCAAGAAGCTTGGGATAATGGGTTCAAGACATACGACGCTTTTAGCAAAGAGAACTTCATAATGTGTGCCTAGTACATGTACTCGACGCATGACTTGCCAGCATATCCGCTATTCGTTGGCTGGTGTGTGCATGGAAGGTTCCCGTGCCCCACATGCAAGGGAGCTCTTGAGTTTCGTTGGCTGACGGCGGGGCACAAGTATAGTTGCTTCGACTTGCATAGATAGTTTCTAGATCCTCGGCATAAGTTTAGGAAAGACAAGAAGAACTTCTTGAAAGGTAGAGTTGTCAAACACTCTGCACCACCTACGTTGATAGGCCAACAGACCCTAGATCAGTTAAACACTCTCGAGCCCGATCCAGAGCGTCCAGGGTATTTCAAGGTGTATAATAAGGAACAGCCTGGACTCACAAGACATGCTTCTGGGATCTGCCTTAATTACTTCAAAGACCTCCTTTGCCCACACAACATCGACGTGATGCACACTGAAAAGAATATCGCCGAAGCCATTTTTGGTACATTGTTCGGCATAGAGGGGAAATCAAAGGATAATACTAAGGCTAGAGACGATCAACACTACAAGAAATATGTCAACTAGTGACCTTTTGTCAGTGACCCTGGAAGAATTAGTCATAGATCTATGACCATTTTAGACCAATTGGTCAAAAGCTGTTCGGGGGGCTCCGAACCCTAAACCATTGCGACCATTTTGGTCAGAAAGGTCGTAATTTCCTTACACGAAATGGTCACAAAGCAAACAGTGCTAGTCTGCTGCCTTATTTCTAGTTGTTAATGACCAATATAGATGGTCATAGCCATGTAGATTGTGGTGGGTTGTGATGACTAGGCGCCATCTCATCAGTTTTGCCTATGTGTCATGTCCATGTGGCAGTTTTTGCCCTAGGTTGTGAAGCAACCTATATTTCTGTTTTTCCAAAAAATCCCAGAAAATTCTCATAAATGTTTTGGATCATATCTTCATCAAATATGTCAAAAACATTCCTTGCCTAGTTCAAAAATAATTCGAAAATATTCATTTTCCTATTCTATTCAGAGCAGCACTTTGTGAAGGAAGTACCACTTTGGCATGTCCAAATGGTATCCATTTTCTACAGTGCTTTCCTATGCCCAAATAACCATGCTCCACCAAATGCCAGCTGAATCCATTCATTACTTTGAGCCCAGCTTCAACATTCGTATTTATGTCCAGTGTGGTACTTTGTAAAGCAAGTACCACCTAGGCTCATCCTTTTGAGGTGAAAATTTGTGAAGACGGTCTTCTTAGTAACTGATCATCCTCAGCCAAAACTCACGCCCATTAGCCATGTGCATTTCCCGTACCGCAAATCAAACACTTGGCTGCTTATTCATGTTTGAGCATCGATCGGTTTCCTCGTGAGAATCTTATGTTGTGATTTTCTTCCTAGCACCTACCTGGGGAGTGCCCAACCCACTAGACATGCCTAGGCCGCCCAAAACACATGGCAACGCCACGGTCACGCGGTGACCATGCGGCAGGCATGCGAGCTTACGCGCTCTAGAGTTGGGGCCCTTGGCCACCGTCCAAACCTCGATGTCTCGCCATCAAACCATGTATTTCTGATTAAATAGATACTTATTTACGTAGAAATGATTTTTGGAAAAAATAAAGAGCAAACTATGAGGCAGCTGCAGTTCAAATTTGACCCGTTTCCAACTGAATCGACGACAATTTGTCTTTTTCACCAGAGGTGGATCAAAACTTGTTTCACCCAACAATTTTGTCAATTGTGCATTATATATGGCCTAGTATTTTATAAAATTTATTTGGTCCATTTTTGCAACAATTATTTGGTAGTTCCTTCACAAAAAAACCTCCTTTTGGGCACTCGGAAAATGATAAATGAATTTTCCGTGCAAAGAAAATGAAAACTTCCTTAGGCAACATTTTTTGGAATTCCAAGATGTACCCTTGTGCACAATATGAGATCATTTGAACAAACTATGCCATGAATGTGGCCATAGGATTGATCATTTGGCTTGAAAGCCATGAATCTTCACGCATGATAGCTCATTTCTGAGAACACATTTTTAAAATAATTACCTTATTACAAGTTTATTATTTTTCCTGGAAACTTGGTCACATATAATGACACAATGCAAAGGTTTTCAGATTTTTTGATTTTTTTTGAATTTTTATGCCCGTTTCAAAATGCGGTCAAACGGCGGGCTTGACCGTTCCTAGCTAGTGGTTGAATCTTGGAATTTTTTGGTATTTCTATGATTAAATAGATACTTATTTACCTAGAAATGATTTTTGGAAAAAATAAAGAGCAAACTATGAGGCAGCTGCAGTTCAAATTTGACCCGTTTCCAACTAAATCGGCGGCAATTTGTCTTTTTCACCAGAGGTGGATCAAAACTTATTTCACCCAACCATTTTGTCAATTGTGCAGTATATATGGCCTAGTATTTTATAAAATTGATTTGGTCCATTTTTGCAACAATTATTTGGTAGTTCCTTCACAAAAAAACCTCCTTTTGGGCACTCGGAAAATGAAAAATGAATTTTCCGTGCAAAGAAAATGAAAACTTCCTTAGGCAACATTGTTTGGAATTCCAATATGTACCCTTGTGCACAATATGAGATCATTTGAACAAACTATGCCATGAATGTGGCCATAAGATTGATCATTTGGCTTGAAAGCCATGAATCTTCACGCATGATAGCTCATTTCTGAGAACACTTTTTTAAAATAATTACCGTATTACATGTTTATTATTTTTCCTGGAAACTTGGTCACATATAATGACACAATGCGAAGATTTTCCAACTTTTTGATTTTTTTGAATTTTTTATGCCCGTTTCAAAATGCGGTCAAAACGGCGGGCTTGACCATTCCTAGCTAGTGGTTGAATCTTGGAATTTTTTTGGTGTTTCTCTGATTAAATAGATACTTATGTACCTAGAAATGATTTTTGGAAAAAATAAAGAATAAACTACAAGGTATCTACAGTTCAAATTTAACCCGCTTCCAGCTGAATCGGCGAAAATTTGTCTTTTTCACGAGAGGTGGATCAAAACTTTTTGCACCAAACCATTTGGTCAATTGTTCATTAAATATGGCCTACTATTTTATAAAAATGATTTGGTCCAATTTTGCAATAATTATTTGGGAGGTTCTTCACAAAAAGACCTCCTTTTGGGCACTCGAAAAATGGAAAATGGTTTTTTCGTCCAAAGAAAATGAAAACTTCCTTAGGCAACATTGTTTGCCATTCCAATATGCACCCTTGTGCAGAATATGAGATCATTTGGACAAACTATGCCATGAATGTGGCTATAAGATAGATCATTTGGCTTGAAAGCCATCGATCTCCACACGTGATAGCTCGTTTCTGAGAACACTTTTTTAAAATAATTGCAGTATTACAAGTTTGTTATTTTTCCTGGGAACTTGGCCACATATAATGACACAATGCGAAGGTTTCCCAATTTTTTTGATTTTTTTTGAATTTTTTATGTCCGTTTCAAAATGCGGTCAAAACGGCGGGAATGACCGTTCCTAGCTAGTGGTTGAATCTTGGAATATTTTTGGTGTTTCTCTGATTAAATAGATACTTATGTACCTAGAAATGATTTTTGGAAAAAATAAAGAGCAAATTATAAGGCAGCTACAGTTCAAATTTGACCCGCTTCGAGCTGAATCGGCGAAAATTTGTCTTTTTCACGAGAGGAGGATCCTAACTTTTTACACCCAACCATTTGGTCAATTGTGCATTAAATATGGCCAGTGTTTTAGAAAAATGATTTGGTCCAATTTTGCAATAATTATTTGGTAGGTTCTTCACAAAAAACCCTCCTTTTGGACACTCGAAAAATGGAAAATGGGCACTTGAAAAACCTCCTCAATTATTGACGAGAGGTGGATAGACAGCTATTGAGACACAAGCATTTGGTCAATAAATATTGGTAAGTGCTTCAAAAAATTTATACCATTTTCGACACTCCAAAGGTAGAAAATGTTTTTTTGCAAATAAAACTCATTTTTGAGATCAATTTTTAAAGATATTTGTATTATTCCAGGTTTGTTATTTTTCTGAAAAACAAGTCTCACTTGTGACACGATGCTATTGTTCTTATTTTTTTTCTAATTCTATGATGTTATAAAATAGGTGACATGATTTAGCATATTATTTAATTGATTACGACCAATTTAGTTGGTTATAAAATCGTCAAAGTGTGTACTACATTGTGATTGGTGGAATCGTTTGTGGCACGGATCGATGAGATGGCAGACATCCTACCATCCATTGCTAGCAATCCAACGTCCATCCATCCGTCCAAGCAAAGAAAGGGAAAAAACCCACCACACCAAACCCTACCTCTCTCTCACCTCTCGTCCCTTCCTTCCGCCCGCCGCCTCCCTCTCTCTGTCCCCGATCCAGATCGGCCTCTGCCTCATCCCTCGCCGCGCCCTCCTTCCCTCGCGCTGGCACCGGCGGCACCCTCCTTCCTTTTTGTCACCGGCGGCGCCGTCCTTCCCTCGCGCTGCACCCGAACCTCGCTCCCGCTCCCAGCTCTTCTTCCTCCTTCGCTGTAGTTAGGGTTTCGTCTCCCCGATCCCCAATCCCCGAAGCTCGGATCCAGCTGCAGGATCAGCGATGGCGGCCGCGGGAGATCCTCTCCAAGGTCAAGCATGTCCAGGCCAAGCCTGCCGGCCGCCCTCGCGGGTGACTGCCTCCACGGTGACGATGTCAGCCTCGTCGTCCCCGGAGGCCACGGCGCCCCTCAAGGCCGACCTCCGCCACGTGAGTGATCCGTCGATCTCGTCTCTCCAACAGCTCAGTTCTCGCCGCTTCGATTCCTTCGATTCAACACGATATTGTGTACCACTTCGGTACGTGCGTGCGTGTGAGCTGACTCTTCTTCTGTGTGGTTCGTAGGTGTTCCGGATGCACGCACGAGTTTGACCTGGACAAGCTGTCGGTGCTGCAGGAGGTGGCGAATTTCTTTAGTGGCCACGGAATCGAGGACTTCACCTTCAACAGGGGCATGCTAGTGAGTGCGGCTCCCATGAATCTCTAGCAGGAAATGTGTGGGATGATGTGTCTATTTGGTTTCCACTAAATTAGTTTGCATAGCTTCTGGTCACCTGATCCAGTAATGAAGAAGAATTTTAGGTTCAAAATGTTCCCACTGCCTAGTAAATGTTTTAGGTGCATAAGCAATTGATGTGATTAGTTGGTGGATTTGCTTTGTCGCTAAGTCTGAATGTGGGAACCTTGTTTTTAGTCAGAATGGCGTTGCCAGTGGCATCTCTATCCTCTTACAACTAATAACATTTTTAACTTCTTTTGGCCATGCTTTCACTTTCACTACAGATCAGATCAGTGGTGAACGAAAGAAACAAGTGAACAACTAGTATCAGTGAGCTTGTATTTTTCTTGTGTAGCTGCTCTGCACTTGTTGTACAACAAGTTGATCACTATCTACCCTACTGGGAATTTTCACTTTATATAAAAATTTGAGAGGCAAATCTTTGGGAGTTCGGTCTTGTCGATGGCTAGAACTCAACTCGCTTCTTGTTGTTGGAGTTTAAGGCTTGTTGCATAGTTCGTAGCTTCAAGTGTACTCTGGCTTCCAGCCACAGTGCACTACAAATTATTATAGAATTATAAAGTGTACACAACATTGCACCTTACACATTCTTCTCTTGTGAAATCAAATGGCATGACTGGGCATTCTTTTATCAACTTGTTGTACACTTGCTTTGCTTTAGGCTACTGTATAACTTGTGCCTTTTAACTTGATGTACATAGCATGCAATTTTTCTTGTATCACATTCACACATGATACTCTTAATATAGAGTTGTTTTCCGAGCTAGTTCTTTTACTCTTAATATAGGTCTATTTGTCACCAATACTTGCCTGCTATGCTATAGTAGACCTTGTTCATATTTATTAGCTAAGTTTGCTTGTCCTTGGTATCTATATGCATGCCATTGGTGTTTCAGGCTTTCTCTGAAATGAAATAATAGGTCTATTAGTCACCAATACTTGAGTTAAGCTAACTCCTTACCTGCTATGCTATAGTAGGCCTTGTTCATATTTATTAGCGAAGTTTGCTTGTCCATAGTGATCCATATACATGCCATTTGTGTTTAACGTTCTCTGAAATGAAATAATAAGATTCACACTCCATGGACCAGGACGACCACCGGGACCTCCATGACGATGATGAAGCCTGCACATGGTCGAGCTCGATGGAACAACAGTGCCTCAGTGTGGTGCAGCCAAGTTGGGCCACTCCAATGCATCAGGAACTCTGCATGCTGCTGTCCTTTGTCTTATCATCTTAATTACTACATTAGTAGGAGTATTTTATATGCTGTTCATTTCTTGGCCACCCAGCATGTTTGCTAATCATCCATATGCCTCATGTTATATGATCCCTACCTAGTAACTTCATTGTATGCAGACTTGTGGTGTTGGTTCAGTTTAGTCAAATTAATATATATACTGCTATGCTGCTACTACTACTACTACTACTACTACTACTACTACTGCTGTCTGCATTTAATCCTGATTAGTAGCTTCATCAATAAGTGGCAAACAAAACGATGTTGATTTTCATCTTATCTCTGTGACAACCAATGGAGTTGAGTTGCAGCATGCATGTCAAAGCTGGGTTCAATTCTTGGGCAATATATGGTAGTTTCTACTCTTCATGCCCAAGATTAGTATGCTGCAGCTCTCCCTCCTCACTCCATACATCCAGGTACTAGTTACCCAACGAGCAGCCCTGCACCTCATTTGGATCTCGCCCAAACCCGCTCATCTTCTTTGCTTGTGGGGGGAATACTCTCTGTTGAGTATTTTGAGGAATGAATATCTGTTAAGTATGGAGTTAGGATTATCTAATAAAATTTCTGCTATATATATGCATAAAATTGAGATTGCTAGCATCATTTACACAAGATACACCCTTTGAATTGAATTGATTGGTTCAGTTTTGTATATTCTTCACCCAGACTTCTATCATGCTTGTAACTAGTGCTCTGCTCATGTTGTTAGACAGGATTTTCACTTCCTGCCATCCCAGCCTTCTATCATGCTTACAAGATTTTTCTTTGCACGACAGTAGCACCAGTACCTTGCTGTCGTTGGGAACGGAAGGGAGCTATTCCATGCGCTGAATCTGGGGAGAAAATCACCTTCGGCATGTACACCATTACCTTGGGCATGCTTTGTGGCGCTGTTGCTCGGCCTCAACATGTCCTGGAGTGCCATTAGCGCCGCCCTCACGCTCATCTTCCTCGACCTCAAGGACGCTCGCCCCTGCCTCAAGAAGGTAATTGTCATCCATCATCTCTGATTAACTAAATTGTGCCCCATTGATGTCCTACTACATTAATTGTTACTACCATGGTGCCGATCTTTGTTGAGAATATGACATGTGCCTTAATTCTAAGTTACGGTCTCTCTTAAGAGACACTTCTAGCTTTTCTGACTCAAAGTTGTTAACTTGGTACTGCATGAGTTCTACTACTACTAACACAGAGAGTATTTACTACTGCCAACACAGAGATTTTGTATGCATGCTACCTAATGAGTGCTTTCTTTGTAATATTTCACCTTCGTATGCATAGGTTTATTCGGTTTGAATTCTGCATGACATGAAATAGATATTTACAGTGTTTTTCTCAACTTGTTTTCACTATCACTTGATATATGGGTTAATGTTGGTGGTTTTGTTCTACTTGGATGCATTGGTACCAATCATCGAGCAAATGGATGCAACAGCGGCAAGAAGCTCATGGCTGTGTGCATCTAAAGCACACCATGGACACCATCCACTTCCTCATCAATGCTAACTCAATCCAGATCATCGTCGACACTATCATCCACAGGTATCTTCCTTGGTTCCCTTTATTCTCTCCTGCCTTTGTGATGTTAGTTTGTGTGTGCTGATGAGTATTGTTAGATTTTGCCAGTTGAATGTATGGTCGTGATAGTAGAATGGTATTTTGTTTTAGGCGCAATGTGTTGTAGTGCAGTTTTTTGCACAACCTGCATATGTGCCATGCATATTCATATTGTGCCTCTGTTTCTTATATGAACTACTATCTCATTTTAACTAGCTCGACAACAAAAAGCATGGTACTAGCTGAATTTGTGTTATCATTCTAAATACATGTCCTTTTCTTGAATGGTCTGATTCATGTAACAGGATGACAGATGAAGCCATGTTGCTATTTTGTTTGGTCTCAGCCCTGACTATCGCCGTCGACCGAGTCCGGCGTGTTGTTCATCTGACTATGGTTCCAGCCCTGACTACCGAAGTTTTTGTCCTGTTGAAGTTGCATAGAAATATGAGAGAGTCCAGCGAGTCCAGGAGCTTGTGAAGTAGTACTATACTACACTTGTAGAGCTTGTAAAGTATTGTATTATACATGGCCCTTTGTAATGGCACGGATAGAGCTTTATTATGTGATATGGTTGCACTTGTTTAAGTATTATGTGTGCTTTTTGTCTCTGCCAATCTAAATACTGCTTGAAATATGAAGAATATGAGTCTGATAGATGGGACCCACTTACCTAACAAATGGAAACCTGTTACCAGAACCTAACAATTGGGACCCATCTGACTAGTGGACCCATTTAATAAAAAAAGAAATGAAATTGTTCAGCCAAAATGGCTGCGGCCCAACAATAAAAAAGGCTGCCATATTGGGCTTGGCCCATGATCCCGACCAAAAATTAATGGAAAAAATATACAAAAAAGGCCGAATTGTTGGGCTCGGCCCATCTAAAACACCAAATTGGACCGGGCTGAATCTTGTCAGTGACCTTTTCAATTGGTCACAATTTTGCCACGTCAGATTGCCACGTCGGATCCGACGTGGCCTGGGCAGACAACCAGTGACCAAAACAAAAGGTCATGGGTTCAATGACCTTCTGTTTTGGTCGTAAACGTCTACGACCTTCTCATAGAGAAGGTCGCTATAGCCAGTTAACGACCCCCAGCTTTTGACCTTATGTTTTTGGTCACAAAAAGGTCACAAATTGAAAACAGTGACCATTTAGTGACCAATAGTGGTGGTCACTAGTTGACATATTTCTTGTAGTGCAAGAGGAGCTCTGTGATAGACCATTACAAAACATGCAAGATCCGAAAGGAAAGTGGAACTGGAAGAAGCCAAAGGCATGGTTCAATCTTGGAAGGCCAGCTATGAAGGAAATTATTTTGTGGGTGAAAATGCAGTTGATGTTCCCCGATGGGTATGCAACAAATCTAAAGAGGGAAGCGAGTCTTGATAAATTGAAAATATTTGGTCTAGAAAGTCATGATTGGCACATAAGGATAGAGCGGATAATGCCAGTGATGTTGCGTGGCTTCATCCCTGAGGATGAATGGCTAGTACTGGCAGAGCTGAGCTATTTATTCCGTGTTCTTTGTGTGAAAGAACTATCGCCTGGCCTCCTAGAAGAAATGGAAGAGTTGGCGCCGGAGTTGATCTGCAAGTTAGAGATGATCTTTCCGCCAAGCTTCTTTAATCCAATGCAACACTTGATTTTGCATCTCCCGACCGAGGCACGATTGGGGGGCCCGTGCAAAATCGTTGGTGCTACTCAACTTAGAGGATGCAGAAGACGCTTCGAGCAAAATGTAAAAATAAACATAGAATAGAAGCATTGATGGCCGAGGCGTTCATCACTAAGGGGGCGTCAAACTTCGTGACAGCACACTATGAAGCCAAAAATCGTCATTTGCATAATCCGAAGCCTCGGTACAATGCTGACGAGCCTACAAAGGGTCAATCCAACCTCATCCTATTCAAAGGGAATCTTGCACCATCCAGTGCTTGGAAACAAGTATCGTTGGATGTTGAAGAATGGCGGACCATTTCGCTGTATCTCTTTAACAACCTAATAGAAGTGCGGCCGTACATCGAGTAAGATCTCGTTACATTGTTTCGCAACTTCTAATTTCTTTGAACTGCTCTTATTCCTGGATATTTGATGCAGTCGATACGTCATCGTATTATCGTATGGAGCGGTGATCCAAAAGGATTCCGTTGAAGGGTATGAGCTTCTGGCAAAGCAAGGAGGCGAATATCCCAGTTTCATCTCTTGCTTCAAAAAACGGTAATTTCCATTAGACCCTTTCATTTCTTTGGCTAATTTGCGACTAATGCAACAATCCTTTCTTATTAAACTTGTAGGTTAATTCAGAGTTATGGATGCCGAATTGAGACAAGTAGCTAATAGTTTTGACTATAAGGTCCGTTCATTTGACAATTACGACATCAACGGGTATCGCTTTCGTACCTATGGCAAAGAGCTATCTATGGCCGACCGAAAGTCTACAAATTGTTGTGTCTCTACTATCGGCAAAGGAGGTGTCGAGTATTATGGAAGAGTTGAAGCAATTTCTGAACTTCATTTCTATGGTGATAACCCACCAAATGTCGTACTCTTCAGATGTTATTGGTTCCAGCCCAGGGAGACTAGAAGGACTCATGAACATATAGGGCTAGTCGAAATCAAACAAAGCACCCATTTGGATGTTCCTGATGTCTATATTACGGCTCAACAGGCAACCCAAGTTTTCTATCTACCGTGGGCTGTCAAAGTGATCCAAATCTCGATTGGTTGGGATATCGTTTATGAAGTGCCGCCACGTGTTAGACCACCTCCCCCAATGAAGAGGATTATGAATGTCACATTAACCAAGACACATATGATGAAGAAATTCTTCCAAGAAACACGTCTTGCCAAAAACATTTCAAGAAACGCTCTACTCCACCCGGCACATTGAAGTAGACAGCGATAGTGAATCCGACCGAGCGGAACAAGAAGAGCCGAAGAAGAAGAAGTTACTGCTGCAGATGACCTGTCAATGCTTGAACGATTACTTAAAGGTGGCCTTCCACATGATGATGCATTTATTAATGATGATGATGAGCACGTCATTACCGATAGTGATGATGATGATGCATTTATTAATGATGATGATGAGCACGTTATTACCGATAGTGATTCTTAGGTATTCAAATTTTCATGTTGTACTTTGTATGATTTATATAGTTGGTATGTATAATTTTCTTACTTTGTATGATTGTTTCTTATACATAGTGCCATGGTCTTGATTTCCATCCCCGTCGGCTCTCGCCCGCTTTATGATTCGGATGTGGTAAATTCTCTTTCATAAATATTTGTTGCATTTTGCATTTATGACAATTATGGCCATCAAATTGACATAGAGATATTTTAATCTAGGAGGTATGTGAACCGGAATTTGAAATCGACCCTCTTGTCGAGAAGTTAAATTTAGTTGAAAAAGAAAATGAGTATTTGAAAGAAAAAATTAAAAGAATTTAAGAAGAGAAGATGACAACTCACATTGGAGTTGTATGTTGTCGATGTCATCGATGATCACAAGGTGAAGATGAATGCAATGCGCTTGAAGATGGATGCAATGCGCCTGAAGCTTAAGAAGATTATAAAATATGCCATTGATAATGAGGCTTGGTATCATTATGTCATTGGATCAACTGTTACCTTAGTTGCGATCTTCATCATATTTGTTGTGATGAGGGTAAGTTTTCTCTAATGTTTTGCTTTACAAGTGGATACTTAGCTTGTTTTCCTTCTAAATGGCATAATTACCTAAGTTATATAAAAATGAGCTATACTTAGATTATCCAGTTCATTTTTGACATACTTAGCATACTTAGGTCAAAAATGGCATGATAATCTTTGTTACATCCAAAATGATATAGACTTAGCTTATTTTCCTCGAAAATGACATAATAACCTTACTAAGCTCCAAAATGACCTATTTACCTAGCTTAGCTCTAAAATGACCTACACTTAGCATTTTTACCTAGCTTAGCTCTAAGAAGAGGAGAGGAGAAAAAGAAAGACAAGAAAAAATCTTCTTCTTCTTCTTCTTCTTCTTCTTCTTCTTCTAACTAGTCTTCTTCTTCGAACTAGTCTTCTTCTTCTACTGCTTCTTCTTCTAACTTTCATCTTTCCCAATTTATAGATTTGCTTTACATGAGGAAGGCTTGGATTCATGGAGTGTACTATTCTTCTGGTGCATCCTTGTTGTTTATGAAAACTTGTTTGGATATGTATGTCTATATGAATATGTTGTTGGAAACTTGTTTGTGGTTATGTATATATGGATATGTTGGACTTTGTTGAACTATGTTGTTGGATTTGATCAAATATGTTGTTGGACATGCTGTTGGATATGCATGCATGTATATCTGTGTTTGAAACCATGTCTAATTAATTGGATTTAAATAAAAATAGGGGATGTGTAGCCTCTTTGCCGTCCGCTAGCGAATGACAAAGATCTTTGATGTCCACTAGCCAACGGCAAAGAGGACATGTGGCAGTCACATGTGCAAACTAGCAACACTGGCAGCCTATTTGGTCATTTTGCCGTCTGCAAGCGGACGGCAAAGTGACCAAATAGGACTGGCAAGCAGGGCCATCAATGCCGTCTGCTGGGCGACGGCATAGCTGGCCACGTGGCAGCATCCTAGTGCTACCCTAGCTAAGCTCTTTGCCGTCCGTCAGCGGACGACAAAGAACGTTGTTAACCCCCTAACGGCTCTTACCTCACAGCGCTGCCATCTGTCGTCGTTGCCGTCTGCTAGCCTCGGATGGCTGACGGCACAATACTTTGCTGTCGGTTTCTATGAAGCGGACGGCAAAGAAGGCCTTTGCTGGCACGTGTTCAGCCAGACGGTTTGCCGTCCACTGGCTAACGGCAAACGACTTTGCCGTCCGGCATCCGTGCCTTTGCCGTCCGCCATGACGGACGGCAAAGAAGCTGATTCTAGTAGTGACTATAAGCCTTGCAAGCAATGTGACTAATGAGTTAGTTGCGAGATGAAGCATTACGTAACGAGTAAAGAGACTTGCCGGTAACGAGATTGAACTAGGTATGATGATATCGACGATTGAATCTTGGGCAAGTAACACACAGATGACAAAGGGAACAACGTATGTTGTTATGCGATTTGACTGATAAAGATCTTCGTAGAATATGTAGGAACCAATATGAGCATCCAGGTTCCGCTATTGGTTATTGACCGGAGATGTGTCTCGGTCATGTCTACATAGTTCTCAAACCCGTAAGGTCCGCACGCTTAAAGTTCGCTGACAATTGGTATTATGAGTTTATGTGATTTGATGTACCGAAGGTTGTTCGGAGTCCTGGATGAGATCACGGACATGATGAAGAGTCTCAAAATGGTCGAGACGTAAAGATCGATATATTGGAAGGCTATATTCGGACATCAGAAAGGTTCCGAGTGATTCGGGTATTTTTCGGAGTACCGAGGAGTTACGGGAATTCACCGGGAGAAGTAAGGGGCCTTATTGGGCTTTAGTGGAGAGAGGGGTGAAGGGCCACGAGGTGGCACGCGCCTCCCCCCTGCCCAAACCGAATTGGACTAGGGGTGGGGGCGCAGCCCCCCTTTCCTTCTCCCTCTCCCTCTCTTTCCTTCTCTCCTACTCCGAATAGGAAAGGGAATCCTACTAGGATTTGGGCACCCCCTAGGCCGGCCGCCTCCTCCCTTCATTCTTTATATATGGGGGAGGGGATCACCCCAAGGACACACAAGTTGATCTTTAGCCTTGTGCGGTGCCCCCCTCCACAGTTTTCCACCTCGGTCATATCGTCGTAGTGCTTAGGCGAAGCCCTGCGCCGGTAACTTCATCATCACCATCACCACACCGTCGTGCTGACGGAAATCTCCCTCGGCCTCAGCTGGATCTAGAGTTTGAGGGACGTCACCGAGCTGAATGTGTGCAGATCGTGGAGGTGCCGTGCATTTGGTACTTGATCGGTTGGATCACGAAGACGTTTGACTACATCAACCGTGTTACTTAACGCTTCCGCTTTTGGTCTACGAGGGTACGTGGACACACTCTCCCCTCTCGTTGCTATGCATCACCTAGATAGATCTTGCGTGATTGTAGGATATTTTTTAAAATTACTACGTTCCCCAACAGTGGTATCAGAGCCAGGTCTATGCGTAGATGTTATATGCACGAGTAGAACACAAAGAGTTGTAGGCGATAATAGTCATATTGCTTACCACCGATGTCTTACTTTCATTCGACGGTATTGTTGGATGAAGCGTCCTGGACCGACATTACATAACCCCGTTCATGAGACTGGTTCTACCGACGTGCTTATGCACATAGGTGGCTGGCGGGTGTCTGTTTCTCCAACTTTAGTTGAATTGAGTTTGACTACGGTCGATCCTTGTTGAAGGTTAAAACAACACACTTGACGAAAAATTGTAATGGTTTTGATGCGTAGGTAAGAACGGTTCTTGCTAGAAGCCCATAGTAGCCACGTAGAACTTGCAACAGCAAAGTAGATGACGTCTAACTTGTTTTCGCAGGGCTTGCTATGATGTGATATGGTCAATGCATGATGTGATATAAATTGTTGTATGAGATGATCATGTTTTGTAACATAGTTATCGGCAGCTGACAGGAGCCATATGGTTGTCGCTTTATTGTATGCAATGCAATCGCCATGTAATTGTTTTACTTTATCACTAAGTGGTAGCGATAGTCATAGTAACAATAGTTGGCGAGACGACAACGATGCTATGATGGAGATCAAGGTGTCGAGCCGGTGACGATGGAGATCATGACGATGCTTCGATGATGGAGATCATGAGCACAAGATGAAGATGGCCATATCATGTCACACATTTTGATTGCATGTGATGTTTATCTTTTATGCATCTTGTTTTGCTTAGTACGGCGGTAGAATTATAAGATGATCCCTTACTAAATTTCAAGGTATAAGTGTTCTTCCTGAGTATGCACCGTTGCAACAGTTCTTCGTGCCGAGACACCACGTGATGATCGGGTGTGCTAGGCTCTACGTTCACATACAACGGGTGCAAGCCAGTTTTGCACACACAGAATACTCGGGTTAAACTTGACGAACCTAGCATATGCAGATATGGCCTCGGAACACTGGAGACCGAAAGGTCGAGCGTGAATCATATAGTAGATATGATCAACATAGAGATGTTCACCATTGAAAACTACTCCATCTCACGTGATGATCGGACATGGTTTAGTTGATTTGGATCACGTGATCATTTAGATGACTGGAGGGATGTCTATCTAAGTGGGAGTTCTTAAGTAATATGATTAATTGAACTTTAATTTATCATGAACTTAGTCCTCATAGTATTTTACAAATTATGTTGTAGACCAATAACTCGTGTTGTTGCTTCCCTATGTTTTTTATATGTTCCTAGAGAAACTAAGTTGAATGATGATAGTAGCAATGATGCGGACTGGGTCCGTAATCTCAGGTTTATCCTCATTGCTACACAGAACAATTATGTCCTTTATGCACCACTAAGTGAAAGACCTATTGCTGGAGGAGATGCAGACGTTATGAACGTTTGGCTAGCTCAATATGATGACTACTTGATAGTTTAGTGCACCATGCTTTATGGCTTAGAACCGGGACTTAAAAACGTTTTGAACGCCACAGAGCATATGAGATGTTCCAAGAGCTGAAATTGGTTGAGGGAGTCCTGGACTAGGGGGTGTCCGGACAGCCGGACTATCATCGTCCACCGGACTCCAAGACTACGAAGATACAAGATTGAAGACTCCGTCCCGTGTCCGGATGGGACTTTCCTTGGCGTGGAAGGCAAGCTTGGCGTCTGGATATGTAGATCTCCTACCATTGTAACCGACTCTGTGTAACCCTAGCCTTCTCCGGTGTCTATATAAACCGGAGGGCTTTAGTCCGTGAGGACATAACATACATTACAGCAATCATACCATAGGCTAGCTTTAGGGTTTAGCCTCCTTGATCTCGTGGTAGATCCACTCTTGTACTACCCATATCATCAATATTAATCAAGCGGGGCGTGGGTTTTACCTCCATCAAGAGGGCCCGAACACAGGTAAAACATCGTGTCCCTTGTCTCCTGTTACCATCCGCCTAGGCGCACAGATTCGGGACCCCCTACGAGAGATCCGCCGGTTTTTACACCGACATTGGTGCTTTCATTGAGAGTTCCTCTGTGTCGTCACCGATAGGCTTGATGGCTTCTTCAATCAACAACGCTGTCCAGGGTGAGACTTTTCTCCCCAGACAGATCTTTGTATTCGGCGGCTTCGCACTGCGGGCTAATTCACTTGGCCATCTAGAGCAGATCGAAAGCTACGCCCTTGGTCGTCAGGTCAGATTCGGAAGCCTGAACTTCACGGCCGACATCCGCGGGGACTTGATCTTCGACGGACTCGAACCACAGCCAAGCGTGCTGCACTGTTACGATGGGCATGATCTAGCTCTACCGCCGAACAGTGCCTTGGTGGCCGCACAAGAATCCATTCCGGCCCTTAGACCGGAGCCGATCGCCCAGATCGAGGACCGGTGGTTGGACACCGCCTCGGGGGCTCCAACTTCCACGGTGATGGAGCCGAACACTAACCTTGTCCCTCGCGAAGCTCGTGACTCTGAGGTGCCGGATTCCGGACCTCCCACGCCCCTGCCAATCGAATCTGATTGGGCGCCGGTTATGGAATTCACCACCGCGGACATCTTCCAACACTCGCCCTTTGGCGACATCCTAAATTCGCTAAAGCATCTCTCGCTATCCAGAGAGTCCTGGCCGGATTATGGCCAGGATGGTTGGGATCTGGACGACGAAGAAATTCAGAGCCCACCCACCACCCACTTTGTAGCCACTGTCGACGATCTAACCGACATGCTAGACTACGACTCCGAAGACATCGATGCTATGGACGACGATGCCGGAGACGGACAGGAACCAGCGCCTACAGGGCACTGGAAGACCACCTCGTCATACGACATATACATGGTGGACACCCCAAAAGATGGGGACGGCGAAGAAGCAGCGGAGGTAGATTCCTTAAAGAAACAGCCCAAGCGCCGGCGCCAGCGGCGCCACTCTAAATCCTGCCACAGCAAGAATGGAGATTCCGGCACAGGAGATAATAATACCCCAGAAAGTGCGAAGATAATCCCTCGGCAAGACTCGGTAGCGGGAGGATGCGAAGCAAGCCCTCACGAGAGGCGGCATTTAAGAGGTCGAGGACTATAATTATATACCTCCCTCCGAAGACGAGGCAAGCCTCAACGACGACGAATTTGTCGTACCCGAGGATCCCGTCGAACAAGAGCGTTTCAAACGCAGGCTTATTGCCACGACAAATAGCCTAAATAAAAAGCAGCAGCAGATTCAAGCTGATCAGGACCTGCTAGCCGATCGATGGACCGAGGTCCTCGCGGCCGAAGAGTATAAACTCGAACGCCCATCCAAAAGCTACCCAAGACGCAAGCTTCTCCCCCGACTAGAGGAGGAAGCATACATACCTTCATCACCAGCGCACGATACGGCAGACCGACCACCCCGTAGTCGCGACAGAAAGGCATCCAGGCCCTCCACCAAGACCGTAACCCGGCATCGCTCCAAAAGTGCGAAGCCAAGAGGGAATGCGCCGGACTTGCGAGATATATTGGAGGACAAAGCAAGGCAATCCAGATCCATCTATGGATCACGAGGGCGCCCCACGACCCACGATGAATACCGTCACGCCAGAGACAATCACTCCGGTCGGGCCGAACACAGCAGACAACGCTCTCTCGAGCTACGTCGTGATATTGCCCAATATAGAGGCGCCGCACACCCGCTATGCTTCACTGACGAAGTAATGGATCATCAAATCCCTGAAGTTTCTCTCCGTAAACATCGAATCCTACGACGGCACAACAGACCCCGTGGTTGGATCGAAGATTATCTCCTTCATATCCATATGGCCCGCGGCGACGATCTCCATGCCATCAAGTATCTCCCACTCAAGCTTAAAGGACCAGCTCGGCATTGGCTTAACAGCTTGACCGCATAGTCAATTGGGTGTTGGGAAGACACGGAAGCCGCATTCCTCGACAACTTCGAGCACGCGTATATGCGGCCACGACGCCGATGACCTAAGCCACATAATCCAGCAGCAGCAGACGAATCGGCGGACAATTCGGACATGGTTCTTGACAAAGAAAAACCAAATCGTCATTGTCCGGGATCACGAGGCCCTCGCAGCCTTCAAACATAACATCCATGACGAGTGGCTAGCCCCCTTTTGGGACAGGAAAAGCGAAATCCATGGTAGCCCTCACATCATTAATGACCGGCTTTTGCGCGGAGAGGATAGCTGGCTAGCTCGCAGCAACAACCTCGGTAAAAATTCTGGCAGTCCGGATACTAAGGACCACAATGGCAGGTCGCGTCGAAGCAAAATAAGCGCCGCGTTAACGGCAGCGACAAGGAGGATCCGCGATCAACGCCGGATTCCGAGGCTCTAAACCCGGTCAGCGGAAGAAGCCATTCAAAAGAACCACTCCGGGTCCGTCCAATTTGGACCGAATACTCGACCGCTTATGCCAGATACATGGCACCCCTGAAAAAAGCTAGCTAATCACACCAACAGAGATTGCTGGGTGTTCAAGCAGGCGGGTAAGTTAATTGCCGAGAACAATGACAAGGGGCTAAACAGCGACGACGAGGAAGAGACCCGACCGCCGAACAATAGAGGACAGAAGGGTTTCCCCCCACAAGTGCGGACGGTGAACATGATTTACGCAACCCATATACCCAAGAGGGAGCGGAAGCGTGCACTAAGGGACGTATATGCGATGGAGCCAGTCGCCCCGAAGTTCAATCCATGGTCCTCATGTCCGATCACTTTCGATCGAAGAGACCATCCGACCAGCATACGCCATGGCGGATTCGCCGCAGTGGTTTTAGACCCAATCATCGATGGACTTCACCTCACGAGAGTCGATGGACGGCGGCGATGCTGAACTGCTTTATCGGGATACGGTCGCAAGATGGGCATAGACCCTCAAGGATTAAACTTACAAAGACAACCTTTAAAGGTGTCATACCGGTGTGAAGCCAATTATGCAGAGCTCATCACACCGAAGTGGTCTTCGGATCCCCGGATAATTTCCGGAGCGAGGAGTTAATCTTTGACATAGTCCCATTTCGCAGCGGCTATCACGCTCTGCTCGGACGAACCGCGTTTGCAAAGTTCAACGCGGTGCCGCATTATGCATACCTCAAGCTCAAGATGCCAGGCCCTCGTGGAGTCATCGCGGTCAACGGAAATACGGAATGCTCCCTCCGAACAAAGGAACATACAGCGGCTCTCGCGGCAGAAGTACAGAGCAGCCTTTCAAGGCAATTTTCGAGTTCGGCCGTTAAACGACCGGATACAGCCAATCGCGCCCGAAGCAACACCAACCAAGACCACCTGGCACGATCAGAGCATGCGTAGCAATGCGGCCCTAACCCCCGCCCTCGCACGATCGCAAGAGCAACCCTCCGCGTACATCATTACGCTTTGGAGATACCATGGGCGTAGGGGAAGGGGCACGACCACAATAGACCCAGAGTGCGGCTCGACCACACCAGGGGCTCGCAAGTGTGCCACTCTTTCTTATTTACTATTTTCTTTCTTTGTATACACAGGACTCCGTTAGCCAGAGGCCCTATCCGGCGGTGAACCTGCGGAACTCATGATGCAACAGCCGGGGAAGAACGAATGCAGCGACTAACACTCAGGTGGTCTCAACTACGAGCATTAAATTTGATTATATACGCCAAGTCTGCAGCCCATCCCTAGAGGGGGACATGTTTAACTTGTCCAAAACCCTTGCTTACCGCATTATTTGTATCAGTCCGCGCTCATAGCAGACTTGCTTTAATAAATGACGCAGCACCTTTTTGCCGGTTATTACATACATATGTTCATTACATGACATTTTGCACCCGTATATTTTGGTACGGCCTAATACACTAGGGGCTTATGTTCCCCACATTATGGTGTGATAAGTCCGAACACTTTCACAAGTGCGGCATCCCGAACTTATATCATTATATGAATCGGCTCCGAATCATGTCTTGGGTTAATAGTTGGGTTTGCCCGGCTCCCACGTTTTGGTGCCTTACGTTCCGTTCCGTCGGCTAAGGTGGCACTGGGAGAACCACTGCGATTGCGCCCGGTTGAGCAGGCGGCGCCTCGATGGAAAGCTAAAACGACCGCACGATAAGGCGAGAGATCGGTCGCTGTTCGAGAGGTCTTTTCGGGTCATAAAGACTCACGCCGCTTCGAGCGAAGTTCGGATAATGTCCGAGCGAAGGCGTGGATAGTGCCCCAATTCGGTCTTCCGAATACCGGTAACCACGAAATTTAAAATTATAGATTTCTATGGCTAAGTGAGAGTGTTCAAGCATTATAAGTCCGGTTGCCTTGTTCGTTGTGTTGAGCGCCTCCCTAGATGGACCCAAAAATAGGAACAAGAGTGCTCAAGTTATCCCGAACACCCCAGCACTTGCGGCTTGGGGGCTGAAGCCAACGACTTGCCATCTCTTAGATTTTATAAACGGCCGCACAGAAGGTAATATTTTAAATTAAACAAGCGTTGCTTAAAGCGCACATGAACAAAGTTTTCAGCGCACTGGATAATACATAGCGAGTTTTACTCAAAAATTACATCTCTAGGGCATTCATCCGCAATATCGCGGGCTCCCTTCAGGACAGTTTTATAATACATTTCGGGCGTACGATACTCCTTGCCCGGTGGCGGCGGGTCAGTGAGAAGCTTCTCCGCATCCAGCCTGCCCCAGTGCACCTTTGTGCGGGCAAGGGCCCAACGAGCACCTTCAATACAGGCGGAGCGCTTGATGACCTCCACCCAGGGGCACGCATCCACCAGCCGCGCGACAAGGCCGTAGTAGCTCCTGGGCATGGCCTGTCGAGCCCTGGCCGGACTATAAGGCCCTTCATGGCCTCCTCGGCTACCTTGTAGAGTTCGACCAGTTGCTTCATTTGGTCGCTTGGGGCACGGATGGCGGCCTCGGCGTCTTGAGACCGAAGACCTTCTCCATTGAGCTCCCTCCTCGCCACAAGAGAATGCGGCGGCATCGGATACACTATCTGGCAGATCTGCAACGCCTACGAGAGCTCGAATGCGGGTAAGTTTTGGTAGTTTACATTAACATGCTTGCTTTGCATGAAAAATGCCTTACCCGCCGCTATCTTCTTCACATCTTCAACCTCCTGAAGGGCCTTACGGGCCTCGGCCTTGGCAGACTTGGCACTTTCGAGAGCCGAGGCGAGCTCGGACTCCCGAGTCTTGGAGTCGCGCTCCAAGCTCTCATGCTTCTCCATGAGAGCCTAGAGCTCTTGCCGCACTGCCGCCACCTGTGCCACCTGCTTTTCTCGCTCTGCCCGCTCCACGGCTGCACTTCGTTCAGCCGCAGACACAGCCTCCTTCAGGGCTGCCACCTCATTTGTGGCCCCTGCAATTCCCATATTATCCTCGTTAATGTTATTGCAACCAAAATCCTTTTCTGTAAGGTAAAAATTCAAAGTGGTGCTATTCACCTTCTTTGTCCTCGAGCTGCCTCTTGGCATGGCCGAGCTCTCGCTCGGACCGCTCGAGATCTTGCTTTAATGTACCAACCTCCGCAGTCAGTGCGGCAGAGGTCAGCAGCACAGCCTGCAAACCCATATTGACATAATTTATTAGCAACCTGCGAATATCTTTTTAGATCCTCAGTCCGGCTTTTCTTTCCGAACACCAAACTGAGCATCAGGGGCTACTTCTATGCGGTATTACATTACATAATTTTAAGTTCTTACCTCAAAGCCTGTTAGAAGGCTCTGCGAAGCTTGGTCAGCCCGCTCTTGGCGAAGTGAATTTTCGAATCACCGCACTCATAACGGTGCGGTGTTCTTCCTCGATGGAAGCGCCTTTGGCGCCCCAGAAGTTGTCGGCACCTCCGGTTGGACGGAGGCCGCCGGTGTCCGGTCTTGCCCTTCTTTGAAGGGCTGCCCACGGACTGGAACCACTGCAGTTCGGCGAGAGTCGGCGCAAAGTCCGGAGGTTGCCTTGCGGCGCCTCCGGAGCCTCCTCTGATGGGTCCCTTTCGGGTCCCACCTCGGCGTCCTCATCGGCGCGGGGGTAGAGGCGATCGGAAGTGAATCCACATCCGGCGGGTTAACGACCCTTCGATGAAGCGGAAATCATCATCGGCCGGACTGCGGGCAGTATGCGGCATTAGTAGGACACTATATGACACGAAGGAAATTGCATATCAGGGATCCGGATACTTATGATCTCGCCGGAGGCCTGGCCCTTGAAGGCCACTCCTCGTCGCCAATGTCGGTGTTGGAGGAGCTGTCCGGGGGAATGGTTCTCCCCCTCTTGGACCCTTCGACCTCCCCTATTGGGGAAGCCTTCCTCTTCCTCTCTTCCCCCTTCAGGAGAGAGTCTTCTTCCTCCTCCTCGTCTTCGGGGGAGGAGTCCGCCTCGTCGTCGGACGCCTGATTACGGGAACTCTTTCGAGTGCCCGTGGCCACCTTCTTGGCCTTCTTCTCCGGCACCACGTGCGGTGCCAGAACCAGCAGCCCCGCTAGACGGGCATCCACTGGGTCTTCTAGCATGGGAGCCGGGCAGATGAGCTGCTCGGCCTTCTTCATCCATTCCTGTCAAAGGAAAAGGGAGATTAAAACCCTCTTGGTATCATTCTATTTACCACAAGTGTCCCGTAAAGGGTAGAATCACTTACCTCGTCAGCCGGATGCTGCGAGTGAAATCCGCGATCTTCTGTCGCGGATGCGGGGGCTCCGGCGCCCTTAAACAGCACCCTCCAGCGCTTTCAGACGTCGTGTCGAAGAGCCCGCTCAGCGCTGGTGCTGTTCCGGATCGAACTCCACAGATTGAATGCCCGTTCTTGGCATGGGAGGATCCGGTGGGCGAGCATGACTTGGACCACGTCGACGAGCTGAGCTTCTTGTTCACCACTTACGGATACTGTGCTCGAGTCCCGTCGGCTCGCCGGATTACCCCACAGCAAGCCCTTCTCTTTACGGGAGGTGAGCTGCGTGAGGATACCAGATCTAAATTCGGGGCCGCCGCCCACGAGGGTCGCGTGGCTCGGTGATATAGAACCACCCGATTGCCACCCATTGACGGAGTCCACGAAGGCCCTTCGAATCAGAGGGCGTTGGGCATCTTGCCCAACATGGCGCCTCCGCACTCCGCTGCGTGCCCTTCACTACCTTGACAGCGTTGAAGGTCTTGAGCCAAGCGAAGTGGGGCTGGATGCGAGGAGGGCCTCGCACACTGACGATAAACGCCGAGATGTTAACGATGAAGTTGGCGCCATATCATGGAAATCAGGCCGTAGTAGAACATGAGCCCCGGACAAAGGGGTGAAGTGGAAAGCCCATCCGCGGAGGAAGTGGGAAGGAAAACGACCCTCTCATGGGGCCGGGGGTAGGGATGAGCTGCCCCTCGTCAGGCAGCCGTGCATAATATCGCCGGAAAGGTATCCGGCCGCGCAGCTTGGTGATGTGCTCCTCCTTAGCGGTGGAAGCCAACCATTTGCCTCCCCTCCGGACATGGTCGGGGAAGGTTTAGATGAGATGCGCGAGCTTGGGCGTTGGAGCTTGAGTGCGCAGAGGTGGATAAGCAAAGGAGGAAGAAGGCGTGGGTGAAAAGGTGAATCCTTATCCCTTATATATAGGCGGGCGAAGACTATGTGTCCCCCACCGGCCTGGTAAAACTCGCTTATCTCCCAAGCGCCACCATCAATGGCGCGGTTGGGTAACCACGTCCGTATTGATGAGAATCCCAGAATAAGGGGAACACGATCTCTGCTTCGACAAGACGTGCCAATAAAACCGCTTCGCTAAACATGGTGAGGTGGTATAATAAAAAAACGATTCAAGTAAAAGCTTGGTAGTGGTGTGACGTCATGCCGCAGAATACGTCAGCAGATTGAACTTGTGCACATATTATTCTCTCTACGGTGGAATGTGGAATTTATTTTGCAGAGCTGGACACTATCCTGGTGTTCATGATCTTCTCTGGATTATTCAAAGGGGGAACCCGCCTTGCAATGCCGAACATTATGCGCGCCGGACTTATCGTCATTGAAGCTGGTTCAGGGCTACCGAGGAGTCTGGACTAGGGGTGTCCGGACAGCCGGACTATCATCGTCCCCGGACTCCAAGACTACAAAGATACAAGATTGAAGACTCCGTCCGTGTCCGGATGGGACTTTCCTTGGCGTGGAAGGCAAGCTTGGCGATACGGATATGTAGATCTCCTACCATTGTAACCGACTCTGTGTAACCCTAGCCTTCTCCGGTGTCTATATAAACCGGAGGGCTTTAGTCCGTAGGACATAACATACATTACAGAAATCATACCATAGGCTAGCTTTAGGGTTTAGCCTCCTTGATCTCGTGGTAGATCCACTCTTGTACTACCCATATCATCAATATTAATTAAGTAGGACGTAGGGTTTTACCTCCATCAAGAGGGCCCGAACCTGGGTAAAACATCGTGTATCTTGTCTCTTGTTACCATCCGCCTAGACGCACAGTTCGGGACCCCCTACCCGAGATCCGCCAGTTTTGACACCGACATTGGTATTTCAGACTCATGCCCGTGTCAGGAGGTATGAGACCTCTGACAAGTACTTCACCTAAAAGATGGAGGAAAATTGCTCAGCTAGTGAGCATGTGCTCAGAATGTCTGGGTACTACAATCACTTGAATCAAGTGGGAGTTAATCTTCCAGATAAGATAGTGATTAACAGAGTTCTCTAGTCGCCATCACCAAGTTACTGGAACTTCATGATGAACTATAGTATGCAAGGGATGACAAAAATGATTCCCGAGCTCTTCGTGATGCTGAAATTGATGAAGGTAGAAATCAAGAAAAGTATCAAGTGTTGATTGACAAGACCACTAGTTTCAAGAAAAAAAGGCAAAGGGAAAGAAAGGGAACTTCAAATAGAATGGCAAGCAAGTTGTCACTCCCGTGAAGAAGCCCAAAGCTAAACCTAAGGCTGAAACTAAGTGCTTTTACTGCAAAGGAAATGGTCATTGGAAGCGGAACTACCCCAAATATTTGGTGGAAAAGAGGGATGGCAAAGTGAACAAAGGTATATTTGATATACAGGTTATTGACGTGTACCTTGCTAGTGTTCATAGTAGCCCCTGGGTATTCGATTCTTGTTCGGTTGCTAAGATTAGTAACTCGGAACAGGAGTTACAGAAATAGAGACTAGTTAAGGATGAAGTGACGATGTATGTTGGAAGTGGTTCCAAGATTGATATGATCATCATTGCACACTCCCTATACTTTCGGGATTAGTGTTGAACCTAAATAAATGTTATTTGGTGTTTGCATTGAGCATGAATATGATTAGATCATGTTTATTGAAATACGGTTATTCATCTAAGACAGAGAATAACTGTTATTCTGTTTACATGAATAAAACCTTCTATGGTCATATACCCAATGTTGATGGTTTACTGAATCTCGATCGTAGTGATACACATATTCATAATATTGATGCCAAAATATGCAAAGTTGATAATGATAGTGCAACTTATTTGTAGCACTGTCGTTTGGGTCATATCGGTGTAAAGCGCATGAAGAAACTCCATAAAGATGGACTTTTGGAATTACTTGATTATGAATCATATGATACTTGCAAACCGTGCCTTATAGGTAAGATGACTAAAACTCCATTCTCCGGAACAATGAACAAGCTACTGACTTATTGGAAATAATATATACCGATGTATGTGGTCCAATGAGTATTGATGCTCATGGCGGGTATCATTATTTTCTGACCTTCACAGATGCAGATGATTTGAGCAGATATGGGTATATCTACTTAATAAAACACAAGTCTGAAACATTTGAAAAGTTCAAAGAATTTTAGAGTGAAGTGGAGAATCATCATAACAAGAAAATAAAAGTTTCTACGATCTGATCGTGGAGGAGAATATTTGAGTTACTAGTTTGGCCTTCATTTAAAACAATGTGGAATAGTTTCACACCTCAGGCCGCCTGGAACACCACAGCGTAATGGTGTGTCTGAACATCATAACCTCACTTTATTGGATATGGTGCAATTTATGAAGTCTCTTACCAGTTTACCACTATCATTTTGGGGTTATGCATTAGAGACAGCTGCATTCACTTTAAATGGGGAACCATCTAAATCCGTTGAGACGAGGCCTTATGAATTGTGGTTTGGCAAGAAACCAAAGTTGTCGTTTCTTAAAGTTTGGGGCTGTGATGCTTATGTGAAAAAGCTTCAACCTGATAAGCTCGAACCCAAATCGGAGAAGTGTGTCTTCATAGAATACCCAAAGGAAACTGTTGGGTACACCTTCTATCACAAGATTCGAAGGCAAGATATTCGTTGCTAAGAATGGATCCTTTCTAGAGAAGGAGTTTCTCTCGAAAGAAGTGAGTGGGAGGAAGGTAGAACTTAATGAGGTAATTGTACCTTCTCCCGAATTGGAAAGTAGTTCATCACAGAAATCATTTCCAGTGATTCCTACACCAATTTGTGAGGAAGCTAATGATAATGATCATGAAACTTTAGATCAAGTTACTACAGAACCTCGTAGGTCTTCCAGAGTATGGTCCGCACCAGAGTGGTACGGTAATCCTATTCTGGAAGTCATGTTACTAGACCATGATGAACCTACGAAGTGTGAGGAAGCGATAATGAGCCTAGATTCCATGAAATGGCTTGAGGCCATGAAATCTGAGATGGGATCCATGCATGAGAACAAAGTGTGGACTTTGGTGGACTTGCTCAATGATCAGCAAGCCATAGAAAATAAATGGATCTTCAAGAGGAAGACGGACACTGATAGTAGTGTTACTATCTACAAAGCTCGACTAGTGACAAAAGGTTTTTGACAAGTTCAAGGTGTTGACTACAATGAGATTTTGTCAACAGTAGCGATGCATAAATCTGTCCGAATCATGTTAGTGCTACCTCTTGAGTACTGCTTCGATTTTCCCTTGAAGAGGAAAGGGTGATGCAGCAAAGTAGCGTAAGTATTTCCCTCAGTTTTTGAGAACCAAGGTATCAATCCAGTAGGAGGCTACACGCAAGTCCCTTGTACCTACACAAACAAATAAGAACCTCGCAACCAACACGATAAAGGGGTTGTCAATCCCTTCACGGCCACTTGCAAAAGTGAGATCTGACAGAGATAATAATAATATAAATATTTTTGGTATTTTTATGATGTAGATTGGAAAGTAAAGATTGCAAAATAAAGTAGATCGGAAACTTATACATAAAAGAATTCAGAGGAGATTCAAATATTTCTCATAGATAAACTTGATCATAAACCCACAATTCATCAGATCTCGACAAACACGCCGCAAAAAGAGTTACATCAAATAGATCTCTAAGAAGATCGAGGAGAACTTTGTATTAATACTCAAAGAGAGAGAAGAAGCCATCTGGCTAATAACTATGGACCCGAAGGTCTCTGGTAAACTACTCACACTTCATCGGAGAGGCTATGGTGTTGATGTACAAGCCTTCCGTGATCGATTACCCCTCCGGTGGAGTGCCGGAAAAGGCTCCAAGATGGGATCTCACAGGTACAAAAGGTTGCAGTGGTGGAAATAGGGTTTCATGGTGCTCCTGGATGTTTTCAGGGTATGTAGATATATATAGGCGAAGGAAGTCGGTCATGGGAGCTACAAGGGGCCCACAAGGGTGGGGGCGCGCCCCCTACCTCTTGGCTTCCTCGTGTGTTTCTTGACGTCCACTCCAAGTGTCGGTGTCAAAACCGGCGGATCTCGGGTAGGGGGTCCCGAACTGTGCGTCTAGGCGGATGGTAACAGGAGACAAGGGACACGATGTTTTTACCCAGGTTCGGGCCCTCTCGATGGAGGTAAAACCCTACTCCTGCTTGATTGATATTGATGATATGGGTAGTACAAGAGTGGATCTACCACGAGATCAAGGAGGCTAAACCCTGGAAGCTAGCCTATGGTATGATTGTTGTTGTGTTCTACGGACTAAAACCCTCCAGTTTATATAGACACCGGAGGGGGCTAGGGTTACACAGAGTCGGTTACAATGGTAGGAGATCTACATATCCGTATCGCCAAGCTTGCCTTCCACACCAAGGAAAGTCCCATCCGAACACGGGACAAAGTCTTCAATCTTGTATCTTCATAGTCTTGGAGTCCGGCCGATGATGATAGTTCGGCTATCCGGACACCCCCTAGTCTAGGACTCCCTCAATAGCCCCCGAACCAGGCTTCAATGACGACAAGTCCGGCGCGTATATTGTCTTCGGCGTTGCAAGGCGGGTTCTCCTTCAAATTTCATGTGCTTGCCGAATAGTGTCTGGTTTCCTTATAAATGTTGCGCTCCTTGGCTTCCACGCCTAATAACGGCCATCTTCCACGTGTCGTACGAATGCGAAAAGCCAGACGTTTTTACCCCCAAGCTGCGTGAATAAGCTGCCTATAAGAGAGGCAAGGATCTAGATCCAAATCACACCATCCTCCTTCCGCGAGTACTCATCGGAGCGCTTCTGACAAAAATCCACTCCATCATGGACAGCCGACGTGGCTCCTCCTCTCGCGCTCCCAGCCTCAGCCAGGAGATTGGAGGAGATGTTCAGTCCCGCACAGCGAGCTGGTGACGCTCCAAGCGGAGGGATACCTTCCTCCGGCCTTCATGGTCCCGGTTCGAGCCAGGCTGGCCACCTACAAAGGCGGAAAGCAGGCGGAGATCACCCCCAATCCCTCCAAAGGAGAGCGGGTGTGCTTCGTCCCTTATCTAATAAGGGGGCTCGGATTTTCCATACATCCGTTTCTCCGGGGGCTCTTGGAGTTCTACGGACTCCAGCTTCATCACCTTACGCCCGCCTCCATTTTGCATATCGCGGGTTTCGTAGCTCTTTGCGAGCTGTTCTTGGGCATCGAGCCCCATTTTGCACTGTGGAAGAGATTGTTTTGACTCGTACCCTGTTCTCACGAGGGGTCGATATATCAAGTGAGCGGAGCCAAAATATGGCGCATCGCCGGGACCGGATATCTATCCGGAACCCCGAAGAAGGCGTCCGAAGACTGTCCTTCGGAATGGTTTTATATGGAAGACGCTCCACTGCTGGACCCAGTTCGGATCGGCCTCCCGGAGTTCAGCAACGCTCCTCTGAAGAAACGCCTGAGTTGGCGCCCATGGAGCCCTCAACGGGAAGATGACAGGAGCGTCCATTATCTGATGGGCCGGATAAAGTTGCTGGCTCATTCCGGATTGACCATGATTGGAGTCATGGCCACGTGCATTATGCGAGGGGTGCACCGCTCCAATATAGGGGGCACCCCATGTGGGATTTTAACGGGGAGAATGACGCCACCCGTCATGGCCGCAAGGGGCCGGGATCGGCCGCTGATCTGGTGAAGATCATGTCCGGCTTGTACAAGGGGGAGAAGGAGGACTTCCTCCACGTGAGTCCATTGAATGGATTCTCCATGAATAATCCTCGGAGCTGGGTAAGCGGACGTTTATCTATCCGATCCGTCCTTTCAAAGTTAAGTGTCTTACTTTATGATTTCGACGTAGGAACTGCACCGGGATGTGGAAGGCATACACAGTCCGACTCCACAACCCAAGGATCCGGGAAGATCCCTTGATCCGGCCTCCGAAGAGGATCCGGACATAAAGGTGGAGCTGATTGACGGGGTGTTCCACCAACTTAGCATGGACAATGCTCTAGTCGCCATTACGGCTGACTACCCCGGTTTATCTCCGGCTTCCCAGGTAACTATGACTGGAGCCCTGACACCATTTACTTCGTCCCTGCTTATTTCTGACCACCATATACCAACAGTGTCTCGCAGGAGGTACCTTCAAGGCGGCAAGCTGATCCCGCGGCGGCTGACCAACCCGGGTCAGTTCGGCCCAGCAGGCGGAAGAGGGGTGCGGTGCGAATTGAAACATCGCCGCAATGGTATGGCACGCCACCGTTTTGAAGGAAAAGACTCCTGTGAAGTATATTAATGCTCATGACTTTTCCAGGAGAAAGAGCACTCACCGAACTGTGCCTGGAGAGGTTGCCAACCAAGCCTCCGCCAGCCAGGCTCCAACACCTGGTCCGGAGGGGAGGCGAGCGCAAGGCGCGAGCCGGATGCTCCTCCAACGGAGGATGCCAACAGGCTGTCCGCCACCAGGTCTGAGGTGGAGATCGCCATGAATCACAGGCGCCGCCGGACAGTTCTTCGTGACGCGTGTTTCTCCCCGGAGGCGTTGAATGCCTTTAACGTGGGAGACGCGCACCTCCGTGCCGCTCAAGATGGTTTAACCAGAGCCACGGAGTAGTATGTGAAAGACATACGGGTAAGGAATTTTAATAGTTGTATATGCCAGTAGCCCCCGGGACTTAAAGTAGTTAAAATAACTAATTTAAGGATCATTTGATATCCTGGATCTTACGGAGAAGAATACCCGATTGTCCCAGGAGCTTCGAGAGTGCAAGGCCCAACTTGAGGCCGCACTAGCCGCCGCAGGAGGAGACACAGAGACCCCCTCCGGTAACACATATTTCAAAAAGATAAGCGGTGTGCGGCGTGCGTATAAGTCTGACAATAATATTGCAGATGTTGCCGGACTTTATCCGGACAAGCAACAGCTACTGCGCCAGCTGAAGGCCGGCGAGAGGGTGCTTATGAAGGTGCAGTAGGAGAGGAACAAACTCCAAGATGCCCACACCCAGCTGGGAGAAGAGCTAAAAGGTGTTCGGGTCAAGCTGTCTGGCTCCGTGAAGGAGAATCAGCGGCTTCGTCGCGGCATTTATAGTAAGTGCTTGAGCAAACTCTTTTGAAAAGAAGAGTTCGGTGAGGAAGTCGATTGACTGAAATGTGTCTGTAGGTGTTCTCACAGGTCGCCCTGCGGAGGAAATGCCCGGTTCAACGGGTAACCAACTTTCCGAGCTGCTGCAACTGGACGAACGTGTTCGGCAGGAGATGAGTGGCGTCGCCCAGGCCTTATGGCCGTCCGTTGTCGGGGGAGGATCTGCCCGCCACGAACACCTATGGGGCCGGAGCCCCTTGTCTGAGCGGTACGAGGGCGGAGGGAGCACAGAGAGCAGATCGAGGCGAGCACGCGGGCGGATTTTACCCAGCCGGAGCTCTCCGGAGAGATAAAACTCCTACTGCTGCTTTGTGTTTGTATTTGACCTTGCTCGAGAATGCGAGCGTATGGTGGTGTTGTGTGTCGAGTGAGTCGAACCCGCCGAACCTGCCGAACCCCTTCTACGTTGTGCATGGGCCTCCTTTTATAGTGCAAGGGGTCACCGGCTGTGTCAACGAGGAGAAAGGGGTAAAAATGTAAAAGAGGTGGTAGTTGGAGCAAGCGGGAACGGTGGAGCTACGATTGCTTGAGCAGTGGTTTCTACCTACTTTGACAATGGGGACAAGGGCATTTAATGCCCGTCGCCGTCGACCCCAAAAGCTCCCGCCCTTGCGTCTCCGTCGCCCGCGGCGATGGATCCATCACCGTGAAGTGCCACCGTCCCCTGCTGCGCAGACCATCCGCCACGTCCCCTCGAAAGGCCCTGTATGCACGTGGGCGATGAGCTGGAGCGCGGCACACTGGCGCAGCTCTCCCGGCAAGTACCTTGCCGGGGTCTTGATCTTGCCGGACCCGGGAGCTTGCCGGGCTCTATAACTTGTCGCTCCCCGGGCCCTCGCCGGGACGCATATAGCGCCGAGGCGCGTCTTCTATGATGCAATCTTCTAGTCTTCCTGGCAAGTTCCTCTTGCCAAGGCCTTGCGTGAGTGATGTAACCTTGAGCCTGGAACGGCCTTCCCGGCAAGCTCCGCTTGCCGGGGTCTCGATCTTCTGTCTTGTATACTTTGTTCTTGAATGGCTTGATATGGAGCAAGAAGGCCCCCGGCGAGCACGTGGTAAACCCTGCCGCGGGGAGCTGCGACTGCCCGTGCACAAGTTGGGGTACTGAGGTACCCCTACCTTAGTACACCGACAGAGCCCCGGCTCGGGCCACACTGCAGTGCCGAGCGCTGTTGGGCAGGCCCAAAAGCAGGCACGGGCACACGAGGCCCTGGCGTGTCGAATCCACTTCGCATCTGCCGCCTCCCCGTAATGGCACGCGTCGATTGCGGCGTCGTGGGAGGCGACGGGCGGCGCATGCGATCTTTAAGGCATCCACCCCGTGATCGTGGTGCGAGCGAGGTCGCTTCACCCGTCGCTCGGCTCCACTTTTTTCGCCACGCTGCCCTCATGCACGGGGTCGTGGGCGGCGAAGGTGGGAGACCGAGCCGTCCACGGGCGGAGATGGAGAGTCGGCCCGCTCCTCCGCCTCCTCGCTTCTCGATTGGCGGGCGGGCGGTTGAGTCCCCACCTCGCCCTTTAAAAAGGGCGGAAGGGGAGCACAATGGCCTCACACATCCTCTTCTCCCTTCGTCTTCATCTTCTATTCTTCTTTCCGCCATGGAAGGAGGAAATCCCAGTTCTTCAACGGTGGCAGCGAGGGTCGCCCAGTAGCGCACTTCTCCTATCAAGACCTGTGGCGGAGCCGGCCACGAGGGGAGAGGGAGAGGGGGCGTGCTGACGAGGCCGAGGGCGTGGTCGAGGCGGCCGGGAGAGGCGGTCGTGGCGATGAGCCTCCCGTCTCCTCCGGCGGCTCCTGCCTCGAGGCGGTCCATACTGAGACGATCCTCAGGAGTTCTTCATCAAGCTGCGCGAGCGCCTCGTCGCCGCCTCCGGCTGCCGGCCCGTTCATGGCGCGATGGAACCGGATCCGCCGAGGTGATGGAGTTGCGCATGAGGGGCTGTGGGATCAGCGGCACTCGAGTGAGTGTCGTGTCCCCAGCCCCGGCGTGATGTACTTCGACCGAGGGTGGAAGACGTCGCCGCATCCACAGCTTGACGGCGGGTTTACCCTCCAATTTAAGTTAATGGAGGGCGACCTTCTCGCCGTCAAGGTCTTCGGGGACTCCAGGACCCGGGCGAGATGCTGTGGACAGCTCCTCCGATAGCGAAGGTCCCTCCTCGAGCGAGAGTGACGAGGAGGGGAGCGACAGCGGTGACGAGGAGGATGGCGGGTCCGACTAGGCGTCGGACGCCGCCCCGCGCGCCACCGGCGACCCCGTCATCCAGGTCGCCGGCCTTCTGAACTCCCCGGGGCCGTCTCCTTGGGCGGCTGGCGTAAGGAGGCTGCGGAAGAGGAAGAGGGGGTGGCGGCAAGGCCGTCATGTTGGAGTACGAGGGCGAGGTGCCCTCATCAGCGTGCTGACGTCCCACCACCCCGTCTTCAAGCTCTGCCTCCGACGCCTTCGTCTCGCCAAGCTCCTGGCCGGCCCCCGGGAAGTTCTCTTGGTGTCTTCTGGCACCCGTAGCTCTCCTAGGCGCCCCTTTCGCCCTCCCCGGCAAGCTTCTCTTGCCGGGGGCTCCTTGACCTACCTCCTGAACTCCTGAACAGAGAAACAGGAGAAGGATTACGGGCATCTTATCTTTCAATTTGTAAGCCCTCGGGCCTTAGCTGCATTTAAAACTTGTAATCCTCTCTATCATGTTTTTCATCCTCTATGGACTTGTACTAAACTAGGATGTTTTTAATGAAAAGAGGGGAAAGCTTGCCGGACCGAGTCTTTTACTTGACTTCGTGCCTTGTATGTTCCTACCCTACGCTCTCGGGGAGCTTGCCGGTGCGAACACGCTTGCTGAGTGCGGGACATCAGCAGCCCGCTGGCTGGTGTTGCTTCCGGCAAGCAACCTTGCATGCCGATTGCAGCAAGACTTGTGTTTGTTGAGCGTACTCGAAAACGTAACAAGGGCGCGAAACTTGTCGCGGCTCACTTAAATCGTTGAGCGTGCTCGAAAACAAACCAAGGGCGCAACTGGGCCACGACTTGGCTCCTCCTGCGCACGGGTTTTACAAGACACGCTCGTTCAAAGACGCAGCCCCGCTTTCCCCGGTCCATAAGAGGATGCATGACGAGGGATGAAAAACTTATCTGATTCCGCAGCCCCCAGCAACGCTGGCTTGCCGGAGACGAATCTTAGCACTCGCAGCCCCCAGCAACGCTGGCTTGCCGGGGAGGAATCTTGGCACTCGCAGCTCCCGGCAACTCTGGCTTGCCGGGGCCCAGGTGCTGGTGTGCTCTTCTGGTTTCTCCTTGTTGCTGCAATTTCAGCCATGAAAACAGCTGAGATAGATCTGCAACAGCTTCATTATTTACATGTATATGTATGTAAATCTTTTATGTGCGACTTTGCAATACGATGCCGCGCCTTGCCATTCGTATGTTTATACTCTACGCTCTCGGGGAGCTTGCCGGTGCTAACACACTTGCTAAGTGCGGAACATCAGCAGCCCGCTGGCGGTGTTGCTTCCGGCAAGCCACCTTGCCGGGCCAGTTGCAGAGCGCTTGTGTTTGTTGAGCGGACTCGGAAACAAACCAAGGATGCAACTGGGCCACGACTCGGCTCCTCTCGCGCACAAGTCTCTCATACGAAGGGCATCTTACGGCAGGGCTTGCCACGTTATACCCTCTACTTCATTACATCCCTTGCACGTTTTTACCCTACGCTTCTAGGGAACTTGCCGGTCCTAACACACTTGCTGAGTGCGGAACATCAGAGTCTACCGGGCTGGTGTTGCTTCCGCAGCAACCTTGCAGCGTCTAGTCGCGACGACTTAGCTCGCCGAGCGCACTCGAAAACTAAACAAGGGCGCGAAGCTTGTCGCAGCTCACTTTTAACTCGTTGAGTGTGCTCGAAGCAAGATAAGGGTGCGGCTATCCACGGGCAGGCTCCTCCGCGCACAGGTTTTGCGTACAAAGGACGAACGCACGAGGGATATAACATAAAAAAGCATGGAACTAAGGAGCGCTTCTGCACAAAAGCTCGATCGACTTAGCTTTTCTATTTCTTGTTTCCTCGCACTTGCCGGTGAAGCTCGATGGCGCGTCCTCGACGGCAGCGCAGCACTCCGGGGAGATGCGTTTGCCGGAACGAGCACTAGAGCTGTCCTTGCCGGATTTGGAGCGCTCCGAAGAGCTGCGCTCGCCGGAGTGAGCACCAGAGCTGTCCTTGCCGGACTTGGAGCTCGATGGCGCGTCCTCGACGGGCGGCGCGAAGCGCTCAGGAGACGCTTCGCCGTATTGGAGGGGGAGCGGGGGCGAGCGGCGCGAGGAACGGGATATGCTCGGACTCCTAACAGCGATAGGAGGAGCAGGGTTCCCCCCCGGCACTTTCGCTTTGCTCATGCACGGACGGCGGTCCAGAGCATCCCGCGAGCCTCCGGCGTGTCTTTGCCCCGGCAGGTGGATATCACCTCCCATGGCACGGCGCTGCTGGGTTGTTGTGCGCTGAGATGGACGTGGATCCATAGAGACCGAGGCGCGGTCATCCGTCCTGTCCCTGGATCTGGTGGCGCCGCGAGTGCCCTCGCCGGCGACCACCCTTCCGCTGGCGTCTCCTCCGCCCACCATTGGCTCTGGTGGCGGCGGGTGAAATGCAGACGGGTCTGCAACCCTCGAAGCCCTCGTCTTCGGGGCCATGGCGCAGTTGTCGATGAAATTGCCGACGAAACTTGGAGAGGTTGATGAAGAACGCGCCCGCGCGAACGCCGGATCAGGTCCGCACAACCTCAACGCCCCCTACCTGGCGCGCCAAAGATGTCGGGGGAGGATCTGCCCGCCACGAACACCTATGGGGCCGGAGCCCCTTGTCTGAGCGGTACGAGGGCGGAGGGAGCACAGAGAGCAGATCGAGGCGAGCACGCGGGCGGATTTTTACCCAGCTTCGGAGCTCTCCGGAGAGATAAAACTCCTACTGCTGCTTTGTGTTTGTATTTGACCTTGCTCGAGAATGCGAGCGTATGGTGGTGTTGTGTGTCGAGTGAGTCGAACCCGCCGAACCTGCCGAACCCCTTCTACGTTGTGCATGGGCCGCCTTTTATAGTGCAAGGGGTCACCGACAGGTGTCAACGTAGGAGAAAGGGGTAAAAATGTAAAAGAGGTGGTAGTTGGAACAGTGCGGGAACAGTGGAGCTACAGTGCTTGAACAGTGGTTTCTACCTACTTTGACAGTGGGGGACAAGGGCATTTAATGCCCGTCGCCGTCGACCCCAAAAGCTCCCGCCCTTGCGTCTCCGTCTGCCACGGCGATGGATCCATCACCGTGAAGTGCCACCGCGTCCCCCAAGCTGCGCAGCCATCCGCCACGCGTCCCTGGAAAGGCCCCAGGGCGACGCGTGGGCCGATGAGCTGGAGCGCGGGCACACAGCGCAGCTCTCCCGGCAAGTACCTTGCCGGGGTCTTGATCTTGCTGGACCCGGGAGCTTGCCGGGCTCTATAACTTGTCGCTCCCCGGGCCCTCGCCGGGACGCATATAGCGCCGAGGCGCGTCTTCTATGATGCAATCTTCTAGTCTTCCTGGCAAGTTCCTCTTGCCAGGGCCTTGCGTGAGTGATGTAACCTTGAGCCTGGAACGGCCTTCCCGGCAAGCTCCGCTTGCCGGGGTCTCGATCTTCTGTCTTGTATACTTTGTTCTTGAATGGCTTGATATGGAGCAAGAAGGCCCCCGGCGAGCACGTGGTAAACCCTGCCGCGGGGAGCTGCGACTGCCCGTGCACAAGTTGGGGTACTGAGGTACCCCTACCTTAGTACACCGACATCCGTCTCCCTACCCGAGGGTCTTGGAGGACTTGCGGAGAAGCTTCAGGGAGCACGGCAGCGCTTTCATCTATGGAAGATATCGGCCTGCCGTCAAGGCGCTAGGGAGGCCTGGGCCATGGTGAAGACGCGGTACACGAAGGCGGATCCGAACCACATGGCCGAGGTCGGACCTGTGGGTCCTGATGGGAAGGAGATCCCTGTGGGCTTAATGTATGGCCAAGTAGAGTTGGCCGCTAAGTATTCCCAACGGGACTGTAAATTAGACAGCCTATTGGATGGGATTGAAGAGGAGTACAATCAGTCAATGTGACGATGTATTTTAAAATGACATGTATAATGCCTTCTAGCCGGATTGTAGATCGTTTGCCTTTGCGGACCTTTTCGCTTCAACCTCGGGACCCAACAGTCCGGAATGTGTCCGAATACCCTCGCGGTTATTGAAAAAACCGGGGCATGCATGGAGACCAGGCGTAGGGGTCATTAATGCTTTATCAGACAAGTGCCCAACTAGTTATGTTATATTACATGGTTAGTAAGAAACATCTTCCAGGGAGAATAGTTCCGTTAGGGGTTCCTTTCTCAGGAGGCATGCCCTAAAGTGCTTGTCCGGATGGGAAAAGATCGTAAAAGCATCCGGGGCAGATAAATAAATAAATAAGAAATCATCTTTCGTTACCGACCAAATATTCCCTTAAGAACGCTTAGCTTTCGGCTTCACCCGGTCGAGGTACACATCCGGTGACCCGGCAAGAATAATCGCAGAGGTGCTCCCTTTACCTCCTAGCCGAACAATCGGGAACGTAGGGCTAAGCACAGGAGCCAGGCAACCCAACTTGGCCAAAACTTAAGTCATATCGATGCATATAATGGTGAGTAAAAGGTACATGTGGAAGTGTGACGCATGTGTTGGGCATGAAGCCCGTTTAAATAAGCTTCTGTTAAAGAAGCCCCCAGGTATAATGAGTGCAAGCAGCACGTCAAGTGTGTGCAAATAATGCGCAGGTCAGCCCGCAAGGGCTTTACGAAAAAGTAGGGTGGGAAGAGAAAAAACAAAAGACAGCAAACATTTTAAAATGTGGACGGAGGAAGGAGACGAACTCTGAATCCGGCGCTAGGCATAGAATCTTCGGAGGCGGGCTGCATTCCATGGGTTCGGCTCGAGTCGATTGTTCGATGCTTGCCATAGACGGTATGCTCCGCCGGTCAGGACTTGGTCGATGATGAAGGGACCTTCCCACTTGGGCTTGAGTTTGTCCTTTTTCTTGTCCGCAGCGAGAACTAGTTCGCCAACATTGTAAGTTTTGGCCCGCATTTCTACTTTGATATCTTCGAGCCTGCCATCGATAGAATGCGAGCGAGCCTTTGCCACGTCGCTCCTCCTCCAATGCGCCCAAACTATCCTGCCGATCCAACTTGGCTTCTCTTTCTTCATACATGCGCACTCGAGGTGAGTCATGAATTATATCGCAGGCAAAACTGCCTCTGCCAGATACCGTAAAGAATGGTGTGAATCCAAAGAAGACGATTTGGCGTGGTCCACAGCCCCAGAGTACGGAGTCGAGCTCCTCCACCCAAAGGCGTGTTAGACTCGTGAGGGACCGCACTAACCTGGGTTTAATGCCGCTCATGATTAGACCATTTGCTCGTTCGACTTGACCGTTAGTTTGAGGGTGATAGACTGAAGCGTAGTCGAGCTTGATGCCCATGTTTTTGCACCAGAGTTTAACCTCGTCGGCCGTGAAGTTCGTGCCATTATCAGTGATGATGCTGTGGGGGATGCCATAACGGTGTACTACCCCAGATATGAAGTCTATCACAGGTCCGGATTCGTCCGTCTTAACTGGCTTGGCCTCTATCCATTTGGTGAATTTATCCACCATGACCAATAAGTATTTTTGCTTGTGGGTTCCCCCTTTAAGGGGTCCAACCATGTCAAGCCCCCTGCATCGCGAACGGCCGTGTAATGGGTATAGTTTTGAGGCGGTGGGTGGCATGTGGCTTTGATTAGCAAAGAGGCGGCAACCGACGATCGTTAGACTAAGTCCCGAGGATCTGCGGGCGATCGGCCAATAAAATCCTGACGGAAGGCCTTGCCCACAAGGGCCCGGGCTGAAGCGTGGTGCCCACGAGTCCGGCGTGAATTTCAGCCAGAGATTTCGCCCTTCCTCTTCGGAGATGCACCTTTGAAGGACTCGGTTGTGCTTTTCTTATAAAGTTCTCCCTCATGGACCTTGTAGGCTTTAGATCGCCGAACTATGCAGCGGGCCTCATTTTGGTCTTCGAGAAGTTCCAGCCTAATTAAGTAGGCTTGGAATGGTTCTGTCCACGGAGCAATTATTGCCATTATTTTGTGGGCTGAAGGTGTTATTTCATTGGCTGAGCCATCGATTGTGTCAGAATGTTCCGTGTTGGGTGGTGCGGTTGGTTCTGGGTTGTTATTTCCGGACTCCTCTTTCCATAATACGGATGGCTTAAAAAGCCGCTCCAGGAAGATGTTTGGAGGGACGGCGTCGCGTTTTGCTCTGATGCGTGCCAACACGTCGGCTGCCTGGTTGTTATCTCGGGCGACATGGTGGAATTCGAGTCCTTCGAACCGAGCTGACATTTTTAAGACGCCGTTGCGGTAGGCTGCCATTTTCGGATCCTTGGCGTCAAAGTATCCATTTACTTGGGATATTGCGAGGTTTGAATCCCCGCGCACCTCTAGGCATTGAATACCCATGGAGATTGCCATCCGGAGACCATGTAGAAGGGCCTCGTATTCGGCTGCGTTGTTGGAGTCCGTGTACATTATTTGAAGTACGTATTGGACTATGTCTCCAGTTGGGGACGTCAAGATGACGCCAGCCCCCAAGCCGGCCAACATTTTAGAGCCGTCGAAGTGCATGATCCAATTGGAGTATGCGCCGTACTCTTTAGGGAGTTCGGCTTCAGTCCATTCAGCGATGAAGTCGGCTAAGACTTGCAATTTTATAGCTCGTCGTGGTTTGTATGTTATGTCGAATGGTAAGAGCTCAATGGCCAATTTTGCTATCCTGCCCGTCGCGTCGTGGTTGTTTATAATGTCGTTGAGAGGTACTTCGGAGGCCACTGTTATCGAACACTCTTGAAAGTAGTGTCGCAGCTTCCGGGATGCCATGAACACCGCGTACGCTATCCTTTGATAATGTGGGTACCGGGACTTGCATGGAGTTAAGACAGTGGATACGTAGTACACTGGTTTTTGAAGAGGGAATTTGTGCCCTTCTGTTTCTCGTTCGACGACGAGCACCGCGCTTATAACTTGATGTGTTGTCGCGATATATAACAACATTGGTTCGCCCAAGTTGGGCGCGGCCAGGACCGGATTTGTTGCCAATATGGCCTTTATTTCTTCGAGTCCGGCCGTGGCAGCATCCGTCCATTCGAAGTGTTTGGTGCGCCTGAGGAGGCGATAGAGGGGCAATGCCTTTTCTCCCAAACGGGAGATGAAGCGGCTTAGAGCCGCCACGCATCCAGTCAACTTTTGTATTTGTTTGAGGTCTTTTGGGATATCCAAGCGTGATGAGCTCGGATCTTGGCTGGGTTTGCTTCAATTCCTCTACCGGATACAATGAAGCCCAAGAGCTTTCCGGCTGGTACGCCGAAAACGCATTTTTCCGGGTTGAGCTTAATGTCATATGCTCGGAGGTTGTCGAATGTGAGCCTCAAATCGTCTACTAGAGTTGCGACGTGCTTGGTCTTGACGACCACATCGTCTACGTATGCCTCCACTGTTTTGCCGATCTGGGTAGCCAGACATGTCTGAATCATGCGCTGATATGTTGCGCCGGCGTTTTTGAGTCCGAAGGGCATTGTGTTGAAGCAGAATGGTCCGTATGGAGTAATGAATGTCGTTGCGGCTTGGTCTGTCTCCGCAATCTTGATTTGATGGTAGCCGGAGTATGCGTCGAGGAAGCACAATGAATCGTGCCCTGGGGTAGCATCGATGATTTGATCAATGCGGGGAAGGGGGAAAGGATCCTTTGGACAAGCCTTGTTAAGGTTTTTAAAATCGACACACAGCGCCAGATTTGTCCTTTTTGGTACCATTACCGGGTTTGCTAGCCATCCGGATGTTTGATGTCTCGATGAATCCGGCTTCTAATAGTTTGGCTAGCTCCTCTCCCATTGCTCGTCTTTTGGGTTCGGAAAATCGCCAAGAGCCTGTTTGGTCGGCTTGAATCCTTTAGGATGTTTAGGCTGTGTTACGCCAACTGCGTGGGATTCTGGCATGTCCGAAGGGTGCCAGCAAAGATGTCCCAATTTTCCCGAAGGTATTCTCGTAGTGCGGCATCTACATCAGGGTTTAATTGTGCCCCAATGGTGGCCGTCTTTGTGGGGTCCATTGGATGGACCTGGAATTTGACTATTTTGTTCGCTGGTTTAAAAGAGGTGGACTTGGATCTCTTATCGAGTATCACATCGTCTCTGTTCACCGTGGAGCGCAGCGCAGTGAGTTCCTCTGCCGCTAGGGCTTCGGATAGTGCCTCTAGGGCTAGTGCAGCTGTCTTGTTTTCGGCGCGGAGTGCTATGTCCGGATCACTGACAAGAGTGATGATTCCATTGGGCCCGGGCATTTTAAGCTTCATGTACCCGTAATGGGGTATGGCTTGGAAAATTGTGAATGCCTCTCGCCCTAATAAAGCATGCTATCCGCTGCTGAACGGGGACACTTGGAACGTGACCTCCTCGGACTCAGAGTTGTCCGTGAGCGAACACCACATCAAGTGTAATTTTTCTGTGCAGCGTGCTTCCCGACTAGGGATTATTCCTCTAAAGGTTGTGCTGCTTCGCTCAATGCGGCTCCAGTCTATTTCCATTTTTCGAAGGGTTTCCTCGTAGATGAGGTTTAATCCGCTGCCGCCATCCATGAGTACCTTGGTCAGACGAAAGCCGTCCACTATTGGACTGAGGACCAATGCGGCTGGTGCTCGGGCTGTTCGGAATTTAGGTTCGTCGCTGGCGTTGAAGGTGATAGCCGTGTCGCTCCATGGATTTGTTGTTGCTACTTGGTAGACTTTGGCGAGGCTGCGGATTGTTCGCTTCCGCATATTATTTGATGCGAAAGTCTCGAAGACTGTTAATACCGTACTGGTACTGTTGGGGTGGTTCTCCGGGGCTAGAAGCTCTTCGCCACTTTTGGCCACCTGTCGTAGTATCCAACATGCTCGAAGGCTATGTGTTGGAGTGGCGTCCTCTGTACTATGGATTTTATAGGGTCCGCTGAGCCATCCCTCCAGTACGGTTCCGTGCCCTTTATGGGGGTTTTTGCTTTTTGGGTTTTGTCCCGGGTGCCTGAGCATGATGCACCCTTTTGTTTTGGACTAGGGTTGTGTTCGGAGCCGGATTGTCCCAAAACTTAGTTTCGTTTTTCCATGTACTCTCCATCGCACAGTACTTTCGTACTATGGACGCCAGGTTGGCGAAGCGTGTAATTCCACGGCGACTTATGGCGTTAGTGATTCCCTTGTCCGTGCAATTGTTGCAGAAAATTGAGATTGCGCTTTCCTCACGACAGTCCTTTATCCTGTCCATAACCAGGAGGAATCGCCCAAGAATGATGTCTCGCTCCGTGGGCTCTTGCCGGATTTGAGATAGATCGCTTATGTTTGGGTGGGAGGGTGGAATTAAGTCCGGAACCCTGCCCAACTTGAGGCTCAAGGGCCGAAAGGTTTCCGAATTTGGAAGCTTGGATTGCTGGACGTTGTCCAACAAATCTGGTCCGTTGCCTGACTTTAGGTTCAGTACTTGATTGACGTCTGTTCCTCCGTGGGAATCCAGCATCGAGGGATCAGGAGTCCGGACATAACCGGTCTTTAATACAGAAGAAGAGTCGCCGCGTTGTTCCTCTACCACCGCGACGTGGTGGGTAACCTGGGGAGAGTTAATCTCTCTCAGATCGGTTTTAAGCCCAATCTGATCGTAGTCTGTAGCGACTCCCAGCGCGGCGATGCAATCCAAGAGCTCGTTTACGGAAGAGAGCTCCATCTGATCCAGCTGCTCGGTGAATTCCGAGTTGACGTGAAGATTGCTTTTGATGACCCGAGATGTCATCGTCGAAGCGGCGGCCGAATAGGCGGTCATAAGAAAACCACCTAGCCGGATAGTTTGGCCGGCGGCCAAAGCTCCTTTGGCAATGGTGCCGTCTTTAAAGACGGGAAGAGGCATCCTTCCTGATCGTGATGGCACAGAGGAACTCTCAATGAAAGCACCAATGTCGGTGTCAAAACCGGCGGATCTCGGGTAGGCGATCCCGAACTGTGTGTCTAGGCGGATGGTAACAGGAGACAAGGGACACGATGTTTTTACCCAGGTTCGGCCCCTCTCGATGGAGGTAAAACCCTACTCCTGCTTGATTGATATTGATGATATGGGTAGTACAAGAGAGGATCTACCACGAGATCAAGGAGGCTAAACCCTAGAAGCTAGCCTATGGTATGATTGTTGTTGTGTCCTACGGACTAAAACCCTCCGGTTTATATAGACACCGGAGGGGGCTAGGGTTACACAGATTCGGTTACAATGGTAGGAGATCTACATATCCGTATCGCCAAGCTTGCCTTCCACACCAAGGAAAGTCCCATCCGGACACGGGACGAAGTCTTCAATCTTGTATCTTCATAGTCTTGGAGTCCGGCCGATGATGATAGTTTGGCTATCCGGACATCCCCTAGTCCAGGACTCCCTCACCAAGTCTCCTGGATTGCGTTTGTTCCAAAAATAACTCTCCCGAAGGTTTCATTCCGTTTGGACTCTGTTTGATATTCCTTTTCTGCAAAACACTGAACGAGGCAAGAAAACAACAATTTGGTTTGGGCCTTCGGTTAATAGGTTAGTCCCAAAAATGATATAAAAGTGTATAGTAAATCCCATTAAACATCCTAAAGAGGTAATATAATAGCATGGAACAATCAAAAATTATAGATACATTGGAGATGTATCATGCATCCCCAAGCTTAATTCCTGCTCGTCCTCGAGTAGGTAAATGATAAAAACAGAATTTTTGATGTGGAATGCTACCTAGCATATTTCTCAATGTAATTTTCTTTATTATGGCATGAATGTTCAGATCCAAATGATTCAAGATAAAAGTTCATATTAACATAAAAATAGTAATACTTCAAGCATACTAACAAGTAATCATGTCTTATCAAAATAACATAGCCAAAGAAAGCTTATGCCTACAAAATCATATAGTTAGGTCATGCTTCATTTTTGTCACATAAAATACTCCCATCATGCACAACCCCAGTTTCAGCCAAGCAATTGGTTCATACTTTTTAATGTGCTTCAGCTTTTTTTCAACTCTCACGCAATACATGAGCGTAAGCCATGGATATAGCACTATGGGTGGAATAGAATATGATGGTGGAGGTTGTGTGGAGAAGACAAAAAAGGAGAGTCTCACATTGACGAGGCTAATCAACGGGCTATGGAGATGCCCATCAATTGATGTCAATGCGAGGAGTAGGGATTGCCATGCAACGGATGTACTAGAGCTATAAATGTATGAAATCTCAACAAAAGAAACTAAGTGGGTGTGCATCCAACTTGCTTGCTCACGAATACCTAGGGCATTTTGAGGAAGCCCATCATTGGAATATACAAGCCAAGTTCTATAATGAAAAATTCCCACTAGTATATGAAAGTGAAAACATAGGAGACTCTCTATCATGAAGATCATGGTGCTACTTTGAAGCACAAGTGTGGAAAAAGGATAGTAACATTGTCCCTTCTCTCTTTTTCTCTCATTTTTTTGGTGGGCTTCTTTGGCCTCTTTTTTTATTTGGGTTTCTTTGGCCTCTTTTATTTTTCATAAAGTCTGAAGTCTCATCCCAACTTGTGGGGGAATCATAGTCTCCATCATCCTTTCCTCGCTTGGGATAATGCTCTAATAATGAAGATCATCACACTTTTATTTATTTACAACTCAAGGATTACAACTCAATACTTAGAACAACATATGACTCTATGTGAATGCCTCCGGCGGTGTACCGGGATATGCAATGAATCAAGAGCGACATCAATGAAAGAATTAAAACGGTGGCTTTGCCCCAAATACGATGTCAACTACATGATCATGCAAAAGTAATATGACAACGATGGAGCGTGTCATAATAAACAGAATGGTGGAAAGTTGCATGGCAATATATCTCGGAATGTCTATGAAATGCCATAATAGGTAGGTATGGTGGCTGTTTTGAGGAAGATATAAGGAGGTTTATGTGTGATAGAGCGTATCATATCACGGGGTTTGGATGCACCGGCGAAGTTTGCACCAACTCTCAGGTGAGAAAGGGCAATGCATGGTACCGTTGAGGCTAGCAATGATGGAAGGGTAAGAGTGCATATAATCCATGGACTCACATTAGTCATAAAGAACTCATATACTTATTGCAAAAGTTTATTAGCCCTCGAGTCAAAGTACTACTACACATGCTCCTAGGGGAAGGGTTGGTAGGAGTTAACCATCGCGCGATCCCGACCTCCACACATAAGCAAGGCAATCAAAGAGCACCCCATGCTACAAATTTGTCACACAACTTTTACCATACATGCATGCTACGGGACTTGCCAACTTCAACACAAGTATTTCTCAATTTCATAATTACCCAACTAGCATGACTCTAACATTACCACCTCTATATCTCAAAACAATTATCAAGTATCAAATTGATCATAGTGTTCAATGCACTCTATATGATAGTTTTTATTATACCCAACTTGGATGCCCATCATATTAGGACTAATTTCATAACCAAAGCAAATACCATGCTGTTATAAAAGAATCTCAAAATAATATAAGTGAAGCATGAGAGATCAATAATTTCTACAAAATAAAACCACCGCCGTGCTCTAAAAAGATATAAGTGAAGCACTAGAGCAAAATTGTCTAGCTCAAAAGATATAAGTGAAGCACATAGAGTATTCTATAAAATTCCGATTCATGTGTGTCTCTCCCAAAATGTGTGTACAGAAAGGATGATTGTGTTAAACTAAAATGCAAAGACTCAATTCATACAAGACGCTCCAAGCAAAACACATATCATGTGGTGAATAAAAATATAGCTCCAAGTAAAGTTACCGATAGACGAAGACGAAAGAGGGGATGCCTTCCGGGGCATCCCCAAGCTTAGGCTTTTGGTTGTCCTTGAATTTTACCTTGGTGTGCCTTGGGCATCCCCAAGCTTAGGCTCTTGCCACTCCTTATTCCATAATTCATCAAATCTTTACCCAAAACTTGAAAACTTCACAACACAAAACTCAATAGAAAATCTCATGAGCTCCGTTAGTGCAAGAAAGCAAACCACCACTTTAAGGTACTGTAATTAACTCATCATTTATTTATATTTGTGTTAAACCTAATATATTGCAACTTCTCTATGGTTCATACCCCCCGATACTAGCCATAGATTCCTCAAAATAAGCAAACAACACACGAAAAACAAAATCTGTCAAACAGAACAGTCTGTAGTAATCTGTAACTTTCGAGTACTTATGAAACCTTAAAAATTCTACCAAAATAGGAAGTCCTAGGCAATTTGTCTATTAATCCACTGCAAAAAGAATCAACTAAAAATCACGTTTCTGTGGTTTATTAAAATTATTCTTGTGCGTGAAAAAGTTTCTGTTTTTCAGCAAGATCAAATTAACTATCACCCAAGATGATCCTATAGGTTCTACTTGGCACAAACACTAATTAAAACATAAAACCACATATAAACAGAATCTAGATGAATTATTTAATACTAAACAGGAGCAAAAAGTAAAGAACAAAAATAAAATTGGGTTGCCTCCCAACAAGCGCTATCGTTTAACGCCCTAGCTAGGCATAAAAGCGAGAATAGATCTAAGTATTGCCATCTTTGGTATTCAAATCATAAGTGGCTCTCATAATAGATTCATAAGGTAATTTGATTTTCTTTCTAGGAAAGTGTTCCATGCCTTTCCTTAATGGAAATTGGAATATATTATTTCCCTCCTTCATATCAATAATTGCACCAATCGTTCTAAGGAAAGGTCTACCAAGAATAATAGGGCATGAAAGATTGCAATCTATATCAAGAACAATAAAATCTACGGGCACATAATTCCTATTTGCAACAATAAGAACATCATTAATCGTTCCCATAGGTTACGTAATGGTGGAATCCGCAAGGTGCAAGTTTAAAGAGCAATCATCAAATTCACGGAAACCTAACACGTCACACAAAGTTTTTGGAATCGTGGAAACACTAGCACCCAAATCACACAAAGCATAGCATTCATGATCTTTAATTTTAATTTTAATAGTAGGTTCTCACTCATCATAAAGTTTTCTAGGGATAGAAACTTCTAATTCAAGTTTTTCTTCATATGATTGCATTAAAGCATCAACGATATGTTTAGTAAAAGCTTTATTTTGACTATAAGCATGAGGAGAATTTAATATGGATTGCAACAAGAAATATAATCTATTAAAGAACAATTATCATAATTAAATTCCTTGAGATCCAAAATAGTGGGTTCATTGCTATGTAAAGTTTTGACCTCTTCAATCCCACTTTTACCAATTTTTGCATCAAGATCTAAAAACTCCGAATCATTGGGACGCATTTTAACTAAAGTTGACTCATCTCCAGTCCCATCATTATCAAGATTCATATTGCAAAACAAAGATTAAATAGGAGACACATCAATCACTTTTAGATCTTCATCATTATTTCCTTCTAACCCTTCTGGATTGGTGGCCATCCTATTAACTAGGTGGCCTCCTTATCAGAAATTTGGGCTATTGATTTTTCAAGACGAGCAAACTGATAATTCAAACCATAAATTCATTAGACATATCATCAAGCTCTTTATTCATGTATTCCATAAAGATTTTTTGTTCTTTAAGCTTGTTGCTAAAGAAACTATTATGCTCAAATTATAAAGTCATAAAGGTTCTAATGTTGCTTTATATCTCTTCCAACCTTCTAAGGTGAAGATCAGCGTTTTTAGGCAAGGCCATCAGAGCAAACAGGCACACAAGAGGCAAGCGAAAAAGAGGCAAACAGGCATGAGAGGGTGAATAAAACGGCAAGAATGAAGTGGGGAGAGGAAAACGAGAGGCAAATGGCAAATAATGTAATGCGAGAGAGAAGAGTTTGTGATGGGTACTTGGTATGTCTTGACTTGAGCGTAGACCTCTCCGGCAACGGCACCAGAAATCCTTCTTGCTACCTCTTGCGCACTGCATTGGTTTTCCCTTCAAGAGGAAAGGGTGATGCAGCAAAGTAGCGTAAGTATTTCCCTCGGTTTTTGAGAACCAAAGTATCAATCCAGTAGGAGGCTACACGAAAGTCCCTCATACGTACACAAACAAATAAGAACCTCGCAACCAACACGATAAAGGGGTTGTCAATCCCTTCACGGCCACTTGCAAAAGTGAGATCTGATAGAGATAATAATAAGATAAATATTTTTGGTATTTTTATGATGTAGATTGGAAAGTAAAGATTACAAAATAAAGTAGATTGGAAACTTATATGATGGAAAATAGACCCGGGGGGCATAGGTTTCACTAGTGGCTTCTCTCAAGATAGCATAAGTGTTACGGTGGGTGAACAAATTACTAACGAGCAATTGATAGAAAAGTGCATAGTTATGAGAATATCTAGGCATGATCATGTATATAGGCATCACGTCCGCGACAAGTAGATCGAAACGATTCTGCATCTACTACTATTACTCCACACTTTGACCGCTATCCAGCATGCATCTAGAGTATTAAGCTCATAAGAATAGAGTAACACATTAGGCAAGATGACATGATGTAGAGGGATAAACTCAGGCAATATGATATAAACCCCATCTTTTTATCCTTGATGGCAACAATACAATACATGCCTTATTGCCCCTGCTGTCACTGGGAAAGGACACCACAAGATTGAACCCAAAGCTAAGCACTTCTCCCATTGAAAGAAAGATCAATCTAGTAGTCCAAACCAAACTGATAATTCGAAGAGACTTGCAAAGATAACCAATCATACATAAAAGAATTCAAAGGAGATTCAAATATTTCTCATAGATAAACTTGATCATAAACCCACAATTCATCGGATCTCGACAAACACACCGCAAAAAGAGTTACATCGAATAGATCTCCAAGAAGATCGAGGAGAACTTTGTATTGAGATTCAAAGAGAGAGAAGAAGCCAACTAGCTAATAACTATGGACCTGAAGGTCTGTGGTAAACTACTCACACTTCATCGAAGAGGCTATGGTGTTGATGTAGAAGCCCTTGGTGATCGATTGCCCCTCCGGCGGAACGCCGGAAAAGGCTCCAAGATGGGATCTCACGGGTACAGAAGGTTGAGGCGGTGGAAATAGGGTTTCGTGGTGCTCCTGGATGTTTTGAGAGTATGTAGATATATATAGGCGAAGGAAGTCGGTCAAGGGAGCCACGAGGGGCCCATGAGGGTGGGGGGCGCGCCCACCCCCTAGGGCGCGCCTCCCTGCCTCGTGGCTTCCTCGTGTGTTTCTTGACGTCCACTCCAAGTCTCCTGGATTGCGTTTGTTCCAAAAATAACTCTCCCGAAGGTTTCATTTCGTTTTGACTCTGTTTGATATTCCTTTTGTGTGAAACACTGAAATAGGCTAGAAAACAACAATTTGGGCTGGGCCTCCGGTTAATAGGTTAGTCCCAAAAATGGTATAAAAGTGTATAGTAAAGCCCATTAAACATCCAAAAGAGGTAATATAATAGCATGGAACAATCAAAAATTATAGATACGTTGGAGACGTATCAGTTAGCAGTTGCCATATTTTATGAAATCAGGCAGATGGTTGTCAAAACTGCATTCCTGAATGGATTTCTGGAAGAAGAGTTGTATATGATGCAACCAGAAGGTTTTTGTCGATCCAAAGGGTGCTAACAAAGTGTGCAAGCTCCAGCGATCTATTTATGGACTGGTGTAAGCCTCTCGGAGTTGGAATAAACGCTTTGATAGTGTGATCAAAGCATATGGTTTTATACAAACTTGAAGTGAAACCTGTATTTACAAGAAAGTGAGTGGGAGCTCTGTAGCAGTTCTAATATTATATGTGGATGAGATATTGTTGATTGGAAATGATATAGAATTTCTGGATAGCATAAAGTGATACTGGAAATAAGAGTTTTTTAATGAAAGACCTAGGTGAAGCTGCTTACATATTGGGCATCAAGATCTATAGAGATAGATCAAGACGCTTGAAAAGATTTCTTAATGAGTAAATACCTTGACAAGTTTATGAAAGAGTTCAAAATGGATCAGTCAAAGAAGGAGTTCTTGTCTGTATTACAAGGAGTAAAGTTGAGTAATACTCAAAGCCCGACCATGGCAGAAGATAGAAAGAGAATGAAAGTCATTCCCTATGCCACAGTCATAGGTTCTATAAAGTATGTTGTGTTGTGTACCAAACCTATTGTGTACCTTGCCATGAGTTTGGCAAGGGGGTACAATAGTGATCTAAGAGTAGATCACTAGACAACGGTCAAATTATCCTTAGTGAGGACAAAGGAAATGTTTCTCGATGATGGGGGTGATAAAGAGTTCGTCGTAAAGAGTTACGTTGATGCAAGCTTTTACATAGATCTAGATGACTCTAAGTCTCAATCTGGATACATATTGAAAGTGGGAGCAATTAGATAGATTAGCTCTATGCAGAGCATTGTAGACATAGAATATTTGCAAAATACATACGGCTCTGAATGTGATAGACCCGTTGACTAAATTTCTCTCACAAGCAAAACATGATCACACCTTAGTACTCTTTGGGTGTTAATCACATAGCAATGTGAACTAGATTATTGACTCTAGCAAACCCTTTGCTTGTTGGTCACATGGCGTTGTGAACTATGGGTGTTAATCACATACAGATGTGAACTATTGATGTTAAATCACATGGCGATGTGAACTAGATTATTGACTCTAGTGCAAGTGGGAGACTGAAGGAAATATGCCTTAGAGGCAATAATAAAGTTACTATTTATTTCCTTATTTCATGATAAATGATTATTATTCATGCTAGAATTGTATTAACCGGAAACTTAGTACATGTGTGAATACATAGACAAAACATATTGTCCCTAGTATGCCTCTACTGGACTAGCTCGTTAATCAAAGATGGTTATGTTTCCTTACCATAGACATGTGTTGTCATTTGATGAACGGGATCACATCATTAGGAGAATGATGTGATGGACATGACCCATCCGTTAGCTTAGCATTATGATCATTACAGTTTCATTGCTACTGCTTTCTTCATGACTTATACATGTTCCTCATACTACGAGATTATGCAACTCCCGAATACCGGAGGAACAACTTGTGTGCTATCAAATGTCACGTAAATGGGTGATTATAAAGATGCTCTACAGGTGTCTCCAAAGGTGTTTGTTGGGTTGGCATAGATCGAGATTAGGATTTGTCACTCCGTGTTTTGGAGAGGTACCTCTGGGCCCTCTCGGTAGTGCTCTTCACTATAAGCCTTGCAAGAAATGTGACTAATGAGTTAGTTGCGGGATGAAGCAGTACGGAATGAGTAAAGGGACTTGCCGGTAATGAGATTGAACTAGGTATGATGATACCGACGACCAAATCTCGGGCAAGTAACATACCGATGACAAAGGGAACAACGTATGTTGTTATGCGGTTTGACCGATAAAGATCTTCGTAGAATATGTAGGAACCAATATGAGCATCCAGGTTGCGCTATTGGTTATTGACCGGAGATGTGTCTCGGTCATGTCTACATAGTTCTCGAACCCGTAGGGTCCGCACGCTTAAAGTTCGATGATGATTGGTATTATGAGTTTATGTGATTTGATGTACCGAACGTTGTTCAGAGTCCCAGATGAGATCACAGACATGACGAGGAGTCTCGAAATGGTCGATGCGTAAAGATCGATATACTGGAAGGCTATATCCGGACATCGGAAAGGTTCCGAGTGATTTGGGTATTTTTCGGAGTACCGGGGAGTTACGGGAATTCATCTGGAGAAGTAATGGGCCTTATTGGGCTTTAGTGGAGAGAGGGGAGAAGGTCCAAGAGGTGGCGCGCGCCTACCCCCTACCCAAACCGAATTGGACAAGGGGTGGGAGCGCAGCCCCCCTTTCCTTCTCCCTCCCCCTTTCTTTCCTTCTTTCCTACTCCGAATAGGAAAGGGAATCCTACTAGGACTTGGGAGTGAAGGAAATATGCCCTAGAGGCAATAATAAAGTTGTTATTTATATTTCCTTAGATAAATGTTTATTATTCATGCTAGAATTGTATTAACCGGAAACTTAGTACCTGTGTGAATACATAGACAAACATAATGTCACTAGTATGCCTCTACTTGACTAGCTCGTTGAATCAAAGATGGTTGTGTTTCCTAACCATAGACATGATTTGTCATTTGATTAACGGGATCACATCATTAGAGAATGATGTGATTGACTTGACCCATTCCGTTAGCTTAGCACTTGATCGTTTAGTTTGTTGCTATTGCTTTCTTCATGACTTATACATGTTCCTATGACTATGAGATTATGAAACTCCTGAATACCGGAGGAACACTTTGTGTGCTACCAAATGTCACAACGTAACTGGGTGATTATAAAGGTGCTCTACAGGTGTCTCCGATGGTACTTGTTGAGTTGGCATAGATCAAGATTAGGATTTGTCACTCCGATTGTCGGAGAGGTATCTCTGGACCCTCTCGGTAATGCACATCACTATAAGCCTTGCAAGCAATGTGACTAATGAGATAGTTGCGGAATGATGCATTATGGTACGAGTAAAGAGACTTGCCAGTAACGAGATTGAACTAGGTATTGAGATACCGACGATCGAATCTCGGGCAAGTAACATACCGATGACAAAGGGAACAACGTATGTTGTTATGCGGTTTGACTGATAAAGATCTTCGTAGAATATGTAGGAGCCAATATGAGCATCAAGATTCCGCTATTGGTTATTGGTCGGAGACATGTCTTGGTCATGTCTACATAGTTCTCGAACCCGTAGGGTCCGCACGCTTAACATTCGGTGACGATCGGTATTATGAGTTTATGTGTTTTGATGTACCGAAGGTTGTTTGGAGTCCCGAATGAGATCACGGACATGACGAGGAGTCTTGAAATGGTCGAGACATAAAGATTGATATATTGGAAGGTTATATTCGGACACCAGAAGGGTTTCGGGGATCACCGGATAAATACCGGAGTACCGGGAGGTTACCGGAACCCCCCGGGGAGTATATGCGCCTTAATGGGCTTTAGGGAGAGAGAGAGGTTGGCTAGGGCTGGGTTGCACGCCCCCCTAAGCCTAGTCCGAATTGGACTAGGGGGGAGGGGCGGCGCCCCCTCCTTGCTTCTCCTCCTCTCCTTCCCTTCCCCCTTCTCCTACTCCTACTAGGAAAGGGGAGTCCTACTCCTAGTGGGAGTAGGACTCCCCCCATGGCGCACCCTCCTCCTAGGCCGGCCGCCTCCCCCCTTGCTCCTTTATATACGGGGGCAGGGGGGCACCCCAAGACACACAAGTTGATCATTGATCTTTAGCCGTGTGCGGTGCCCCCCTCCACCATAATCCACCTTGGTCATATCTTAGCGGTGCTTAGGCGAAGCCCTGCATCGGTAGCTTCATCAACATCGTCATCACGCTGTCGTGCTGATGGAACTCTCACTCGAAGCTCTACTAGATCATGAGTTCGTGGGACGTCACCGAGCTGAACGTGTGCACATCGCGAAGGTGCCGTACGTTCGGTACTAGGATCGATCGATCGTGAAGACATACGACTACATCAACCGTGTTGTCATAATGCTTCCGCTTATGGTCTACGAGAGTATGTGGACGACACTCCCCCTCTCGTTGCTATGCATCACCATGATCTTGTGTGTGCGTAGGAATCTTTTTGAAATTACTACGTTCCCCAATAGTGGCATCCAAGTCAGGTTTATGTGTAGATGTTATATGCACGAGTAGAACACAAGTGAGTTGTGGGCGATACTAGTCATACTGCTTACCAGCATGTCATACTTTGATTCGGCAGTATTGTGGGCGATACCCGGACCGACATTACGCGTACGCTTACGCGAGACTGGTTCTACCGACATGCTTTCCACACAGGTGGCTGGCGGGTGTCATTTTCTCCTATTTTAGTTGAATCGAGTGTGGCTATGCCCGGTCCTTGTGAAGGTTAAAACATCACATACTTGACGAAATATCTTTGTGGTTTTGATGCGTAGATAAGGACGGTTCTTGCTTAGCCCATAGCAGCCACGTAAAACTTGCAACAACAAAGTAGAGGACGTCTAACTTGTTTTTGCATGGCATGTTTTGATGTGATATGGTCAAGACATGATGCTATATTTTATTGTATGAGATGATCATGTTTTGTAACAGAGTTATCGGCAACTGGCAGGAGCCATATGGTTGTCGCTTTATTGTATGAAATGCAATCGCCATGTAATTGATTTACTTTATCACTAAGCGGTAGCGATAGTCGTAGAAGATATAGTTGGCGAGACGACAACGATGCTACGATGGAGATCAAGGTGTCGCGCCGGTGACGATGGTGATCATGATGGTGCTTTGGAGATGGAGATCAAAGGCACAAGATGATGATGGCCATATCATATCACTTATAATGATTGCATGTGATGTTTATCTTTTATGCATCTTATTTTGCTTAGTTCGACGGTAGCATTATAAGATGATCTCTCACTAAATTTCAAGGTGTAAGTGTTCTCCCTGAGTATGCACCGTTGCGAAAGTTCGTCATGCCGAGACACCACGTGATGATCGGGTGTGATAAGCTCTACGTTCACATACAATGGGTGCAAGCTAGTTTTGCACACGCAGAATACTCGGGTTAAAACTTGACGAGCCTAGCATATGCAGATATGGCCTCGGAACACTGAGACCAAAAGGTCGAGCATGAATCATATAGTAGATATGATCAACATAGTGATGTTCACCATTAAAAACTACTCCATCTCACGTGATGATCGGACATGGTTTAGTTGATTTGGATCACGTGATCACTTAGATGATTAGAGGGATGTCTATTTGATTAATTGAACTTTAATTTATCATGAACTTAGTACCTGATAGTATTTTGCATGTCTATGTTGTTGTAAATAGATGGCCCGTGTTGTTGTTCTGTTGAATTTTAATGCGTTCCTTGAGAAAGCTAAGTTGAAAGATGATGGTAGCAATTACACAGACTGGGTCCATAACTTGAGGATTATCCTCATTGCTGCACAGAAGAATTACGTCCTGGAAGCACCGCTAGGTGCAAGACCCGCTGCAGGAGCAACGCCGGACGTTGTGAACGTCTGGCAGAGCAAAGCTGATGACTACTCGATAGTTTAGTGTGCCATGCTTTACGGCTTAGAACCAGGACTTCAACGACGTTTTGAACGTCATGGACCATATGAGATGTTCCAGGAGTTGAAGTTAATATTTCAAGCAAATGCCCGGATTGAGAGATATGAAGTCTCCAATAAGTTCTATAGCTGCAAGATGGAGGAGAATAGTTCTGTCAGTGAACATATACTCAAAATGTCTGGGTATAATAATCACTTGATTCAATTGGGAGTTAATCTTCCGGATGATAGTGTCATTGATAGAATTCTTCAATCACTGCCACCAAGCTACAAGAGTTTCGTGATGAACTATAATATGCAAGGGATGAACAAGACAATTCCCGAGCTCTTCGCAATGCTAAAAGCTACGAAGGTAGAAATCAAGAAGGAGCATCAAGTGTTGATGGTCAACAAGACCACTAGTTTCAAGAAAAATGGTAAAGGGAAGAAGGGGAACTTCAAGAAGAACGGCAAGCAAGTTGCTGCTCAAGTGAAGAAGCCCAAGTCTGGACCTAAGCCTGAGACTAGGTGCTTCTACTGCAAAGGGACTGGTCATTGGAAGCGGAAGTGCCCCAAGTATTTGGCAGATAAGAAGGATGGCAAGGTGAACAAAGGTATATGTGATATACATGTTACTGATGTGTACCTTACTAATGCTTGCAGTTGTGCCTGGGTATTTGATACTGGTTCTATTGCTAATATTTGCAACTCGAAACAGGGACTACGGATTAAGCGAAGATTAGCTAAGGACGAGGTGACGATGCGCATGGGAAATGGTTCCAAAGTCGAAGTGATCGCAGTCGGCACGCTACCTCTACATCTACCTTCAGGATTAGTTTTAGACCTGAATAATTGTTATTTGGTGCCAGCGTTGAGCATGAACATTATATCTAGATCTTGTTTGATGCGAGACGGTTATTCATTTAAATCTGAGAATAATGGTTATTCTATTTATATGAGTAATATCTTTTATGGTCATGCATGCTTGAAGAGTGGTCTATATTTAATGAATCTCGATAGTAGTGATACACATATTCATAATATTGAAGCCAAAAGATGCAGGGTTGATAATGATAGTGCAACTTATTTGTGGCACTACCGTTTGGGTCATATTGGTGTAAAGCGCATGAAGAAACTCCATTCTGATGGACTTTTGGAATCACTTGATTATGAATCACTTGGTAGTTGCGAGCCATGCCTCATGGGCAAGATGACTAAAACTCCGTTCTCCGGAACAATGGAGCAAGCAACAGATTTGTTGGAAATCATATAAACTGATGTATGTGGTCCGATGAATATTGAGGCTTGCGGCGGGTATCGTTATTTTCTCACCTTCACAGATGATTTGAGCAGATATGGGTATATCTACTTAATGGAACATAAGTCTGAAACATTTGAAAAGTTCAAAGAATTTCAGAGTGAAGTAGAAAATCATCATAACAAGAAAATAAAGTTTCTACGATCTGATCGTGGAGGAGAATATTTGAGTTACGAGTTTGGTCTTCATTTGAAACAACGCGGAATAGTTTTGCAACTCACGCCACCCAGAACACCACAGCGTAATGGTGTGTCCGAACGTCATAACCGCACTTTATTAAATATGGTGCGATCTATGATGTCACTTACTGATTTACCGCTATCGTTTTGGGGTTATGCTTTAGAGACGGCTGCATTCACGTTAAATAGGGCACCATCTAAATCCGTTGAGACGACGCCTTATGAACTGTGGTTTGGCAAGAAACCAAAGTTATCGTTTCTAAAAGTTTGGGGCTGTGATGCTTATGTGAAAAAGCTTCAACTTGATAAGCTCGAACCCAAATCGGAGAAATGTGTCTTCATAGGATACCCAAAGGAGACTGTTGGGTACACCTTCTATCACAGATCCGAAGGCAAGACATTCGTTGCTAAAAATGGATCCTTTCTAGAGAAGGAGTTTCTCTCGAAAGAAGTGAGTGGGAGGAAAGTAGAACTTGATGAGGTAACTGTACCTGCTCCCTTATTGGAAAGTAGTTCATCACACAAATTAGTTCCTGTGACCCCTACACCAATTAGTGAGGAAGCTAATGATAATGATCATGATACTTCAGATCAAGTTTCTACCGAACCTCGTAGATCAACCAGAATAAGATCCGCACCAGAGTGGTACGGTAATCCTGTTCTGCAGGTCATGTTACTTGACCATGGTGAACCTACGAACTATGAGGAAGTGATGATGAGCCCAGATTCCGCGAAATGGCTTGAGGCCATGAAATCGGAGATGGGATCCATGTATGAGAACAAAGTGTGGACTTTGGTTAACTTGCCCGATGATCGGCAAAAGCCATCGAGAATAAATGGATCTTCAAGAACAAGACTGACGCTGACGGTAATGTTACTGTCTACAAACCTCGACTTGTTGCGAAAGGTTTTTGACAAGTTCAAGGAGTTGACTACGATGAGACTTTCTCACCCGTAGTGATGCTTATGTCTGTTAGAATCATGTTCGCAATTGCCACATTTTATGATTATGAAATTTGGCAAATGGATGTAAAAACTGCATTCCTGAATGGATTTCTGGAAGAAGAGTTGTATATAATACAACCTGAAGGTTTTATCGATCCAAAGGATGCTAACAAAATGTGTAAGCTCCAGCGATCCATCTATGGACTGGTGCAAGCATCTCGGAGTTCGAATAAACATTTTGATAGTGTGATCAAAGCATATGGTTTTATACAGACTTTTGGAGAAGACTGTATTTACAAGAAAGTGAGTGGGAGCTCTGTAGCATTTCTAATATTATATGTGGGATAACATATTGTTAATTGGAAATTATATAGAATTTCTGCATAGCATAAAAGGATACTTGAATAAGAGTTTTGCAATGAAGGACCTCGGTGAAGCTACTTATATATTGGGCATCAAGATCTATAGAGATAGATCAAGACGCTTACTTGGACTTTCACAAAGCACATACCTTGATAAAGTTTTGAAGAAGTTCAAAATGGATCAAGCAAAGAAAGGGTTCTTGCCTGTGTTACAAGGTGTGAAGTTGAGTCAGACTCAATGCTCGACCACTGCAGAAGATAGAGAGAAAATGAAATGTGTTCCCTATGCTTCAGCCATAGGCTCTATCATGTATGCAATGCTGTGTACCAGACCTGATGTGTGCCTTGCTATTAGTTTAGCAGGGAGGTACCAAACTAATCCAGGAGTGGATCACTGGACATCGGTCAAGAACATCCTGAAATACCTGAAAAGGACTAAGGATATGTTTCTTGTATATGGAGGTGACAAAGAGCTCGTCATAAATGGTTACGTCGATGCAAGCTTTGACACTGATCCGGATGACTCTAAGTCACAAACTGGATACTTGTTTATATTGAACGGTGGAGCTGTCAGTTGGTGCAGTTCTAAACAAAGCACCGTGGCGGGATCTACGTGTGAAGCAGAGTACATAGCTGCTTTGGAAGCAGCAAATGAAGGAGTCTGGATGAAGGAGTTAATATCCGATCTAGGTGTCATACCTAGTGCATCGGGTCCAATGAAAACCTTTTGTGACAATACTGGTGCAATTGCCTTGGCAAAAGAATCCAGATTTCACAAGAGAACCAAGCACATCAAAAGACGCTTCAATTCCATCCGCGATCAAGTTAAGGAGGGAGACATAGAGATTTGGAAGATACATTCGGATCTGAATGTTGCAGACCCGTTGACTAAGCCTCTCTCACGAGCAAAACATGATCAGCACCAAGACTCCATGGGTGTTAGAATCATTACTATGTAAATCTGGATTATTGACTCTAGTGCAAGTGGGAGACTAAAGAAAATATGCCCTAGAGGCAATAATAAAGTTGTTATTTATATTTCCTTATATCATGATAAATGTTTATTATTCGTGCTAGAATTGTATTAACCGAAAACTTAGTACATGTGTGAATACATAGACAAACATAATGTCACTAGTATGCCTCTACTTGACTAGCTCGTTGAATCAAAGATGGTTGTGTTTCCTAACCATAGAAATGAGTTGTCATTTGATTAACGAGATCACATCATTAGAGAATGATGTGATTGAATTGACCCATTCCGTTAGCTTAGCACTTGACCGTTTAGTTTGTTGCTATTGCTTTCTTCAAGACTTATACATGTTCCTATGACTATGAGATTATGCACCTCCCGAATACCGGAGGAACACTTTGTGTGCTACCAAACGTCACAACGTAACTGGGTGATTATAAAGGTGCTCTACAGGTGTCTCCGATGGTACTTGTTGAGTTGGCATAGATCAAGATTAGGATTTGTCACTCCGATTGTCGGAGAGGTATCTCTGGACCCTCTCGGTAATGCACATCACTGTAAGCCTTGCAAGCAATGTGACTAATGAGATAGTTGCGGGATGATGCATTACAGTATGATTAAAGAGACTTGTCGGTAACGAGATTAAACTAGGTATTGAGACACCGATGATTGAATCTCGGGCAAGTAACATACCGATGACAAAGGGAACAACGTATGTTGTTATGCGGTTTGACCGATAAAGATCTTTGTAGAATATGTAGGAGCAAATATGAGCATGCAGGTTCCGCTATTGGTTATTGGCCGGAGACATGTCTCGGTCATGTCTACATAGTTCTCGAACCCGTAGGGTCCACACGCTTTACGTTCGGTGACGATTGGTATTATGAGTTTATGTGTTTTGATGTACCGAAGGTTGTTCGGAGTCCCGGATGAGATCATGGACATGACGAGGAGTCTCGAAATGGTTGAGACATAAAGATTGATATTGTCATGCCCAAGATGTGACCCTATCCTAAAGGAACTCGAAGGTCCCACCAAGGATAGAAGCGCATCTTGAAGACGCTTTTGCAAGGTGGATATTAAAATGAACAGAGATAATAAGGAAAATGCCAGGGAGATAGGAGAGTCCAAATGGGGTGCGGTTTTCGCCCACACGATCGTGATCGAACGACCGAGAGCATGGAGAGGGCTTGGATGGGTTTTGGGCCACTTTGGAAGGGGTGTTGGGCTGCACACAAAAGAGGGCTTTACGGTTACCCGGTTAACCGTTGGAGTATCAAACGACCTCCAAATGGCACGAAACTTGACAGGCGGTCTACCGGTGTTATACCAAGGCCGCTGGCAAGACTCGGTGATGTGGTCTTATAGGTAACATCTCAAGATCATGAGGTGATAACCGGCCACAAACGGAAAAGATTAAATAGCTGGGAAGAATGAAGAAATGCAAAACTCCAGTTCAAAAGAATACGAAGAATTAATTGCACTTCAAGATGCGAGAAGAAAAGATACTTGAACTCCACCAACAAAATCTTGATGAACACTTGAAGAATGAATTAAATCATGAAGAACCACCATGAAGAACTCCAGTGACAAGAGGATGATGAGATAGAAATGAAGGATGAAAGAATAAGATTAAAGCCTTGCGATGACTAGATGAAGGTTCCGACGAAATGACCAAGGAAATTTGAACTCCAGAAAAGAAAAAGATGAAAACACTTGGAACTAGAATTTATTCATGAAGAACAAACTCCAAAGAAAGGAATTACTTGACGATGATGAAATAAGAATAAGAATTACGTTATGCTTATCCTCATCAAATTTAATTGATGACAACCGGATTTGGCATGCAACTTATTCTTGTTGAAAAGGATTAAGAAGTGACATATCTCAAACTTGAGAAGGTCTTCATGAACCACCGGTAGGATTGAAACGAACGAATGGATTAATATGATAAACAAGGAAAAGAATCTGAAAGAACCATCGTGATAATTCGAAAATGACTGATGAAGGAGACTAAATCACCGGGAAGAATTAGAAGACAAATATGCTTGAGGGGATTTAGATGCAAAAGAACGAAGAGATCGCGAACTGATTGAAGAATACTTGAGCGAAGCACCGGAAGAATATTGAGACGAATGAAAGGGCACAATTATAGAATAATTGGAGATCGAATCTGAAAAACTTAGAACGAAGAAATCTTCCGAAAAGATGGCGTCCAGATGATCGAGAGAGAAAGCAACTCCTGAAATGCTCCGGATGGATGAAAAGAATTTGCATGACCGGAAACAATTTGATAGGATAACATCGAGCTAGGACCGCGAATCTCCGGGGGAACGGACAAGATTTAGAGGAAACACTCTTCTTCGGTCTTCGAAGTTGAGAATGACGACGAGAAACACCACCGAAATTACTGAGATACTCCGGAAGAATGAAAAACCGAAAAGGTTGAGCCAACAATGAAAAGAATTTGAAAGTGATCTTGGAGAAGGCATGTGACTGATGTGATCCATTCTTACATCACACTTGAAAAGAATTGGGAATAACTCCGGGGAAAAGAAAAGAGTCAGGTAAGATCCTGGGAAAAGACCTGTGGGTTAGGGCCCACTGAAGAGAAAAAACACCGTTGGAAAGGGATGATGAACAGATAGATGATGCAAAATTGAAATATTTGAATGAGGTGACAACCTCGAATTAATTCGAACACAGACGAATCTCCTAAGATTTCTTGAGCACTCCGGAACGATAAACTGGCGAGAGGCGAACGATCAAGGAGAACAGTTGATCCAAGGGAAAGAATATGATCAACCCGAAAAACTTGAATTGAATCCACCGGAAAGAAAAAAGAGATGAAGAATGACGAACAAGACGAGAATTCACCGGTTGAAATAATTGAGGGAAGACTGAAAAGGCTCCACATGAATGAAATTGATGGTCGAAAGAGACTCAGGCTCCGGGAAGAAGAGGGTGGGAGGGTGGGAAAAACAAAGGCAACTTGGAAGGGGAAACCGACGAATATCTTGAAGAGAAAACACCGGTTGAAATCATTGAAGAAAGAAAGCAAAAACTTCGCACGAGTATGATGGATACTATATTACAGGCTCCGGTTCCGAGAAGAAAAAGGGTGGGTGGGTGGGAAAAACAAGGACAACTTCGGACAAGGAAAAACAACGACGTCGGAGGAAGAATTGAGGATTGAACTTGGCAAAGATGAAGAGGCTCGAGTCAACTTGATGAGAAATGCACCGGATAGGAAAGAGCTGAGAACCAACGATCGGAAAACCAACTGTGTGAACCTAAAGAAAAATTTGAATGGGAAGAGGAGTAGTTCAAACACCTACGACAAGATTCCTCACCAGAGCGACGAAGGGGCAGAGGAGTAAAAAGAATTCCTACTCTCCGATATAACTAGACTGCGAAAACAGTTTTCTTCTAGACTCAACAACGGCCAAACTACACGATCAATCAAGGGGGCTCCTAGGGTCGGTCGAGGCTCTGATACCAACTTGTCACGCCCAAGATGCGACCCTATCCTAAAGGAACTCGAAGGTCCCACCAAGGATAGAAGCGCATCTTGAAGACACTTTTGCAAGGTGGATATTAAAATGAACAGAGATAATAAGGAAAATGCCAGGGAGATAGGATAGTCCAAATGGGGTGCGGTTTTCGCCCACACGATCGTGATCGAACGACCGAGAGCATGGAGAGGGCTTGGATGGGTTTTGGGCCACTTTGTAAGGGGTGTTGGGCTGCACACAAAAGAGGGCTTTACGGTTACCCGGTTAACCGTTGGAGTATCAAACGACCTCCAAATGGCACGAAACTTGACAGGAGGTCTACCGGTGCTATACCAAGGCCGCTTGGCAAGACTCGGTCCATTCCGAGAACGTTTAATACTCGCTCACAACGAGAGACAAAAGGGGGACGCCGGAGGACATAGGAGTGCCGGATTGCAAAACGGACAACGGGGAAAATGCTCGGATGCATGAGACGAACACATATGAAAAATGAAATGCACATGATGACATGATAAAATGCAACACGCAAGAAAATTACATGGCAACGACGGCGAATAACTAGCGGACACCTGGCGCATCGGATCCGGGGCGTTATAGATATATTGGAAGGTTATATTCGGACAGCAGAAGGGTTCCGGGGGTCACCGGATAAATACCAGAGTACCGGGAGGTTACCGGAACCCCCCGGGGAGTATATGGGCCTTAATGGGCTTTAGGAGAGAGAGAGAGAGAGAGAGAGAGAGAGAGAGAGAGAGAGAGAGAGAGAGAGAGAGAGAGAGAGAGAGGCTGGCTAGGGCTGGGCTGCCCCCCCAAGCCTAGTCCGAATTGGACTAGGGGGAGGGGCGGCGCCCCCTCCTTCCTTCTCCTCCTCTCCTTCCCTTCCCCCTTCTCCTACTCCTACTAGGAAAGGGGAGTCCTGCTCCTAGTGGGAGTAGGACCCCCCCTTGGCGCGCCCTCCTCCTAGGCCGCCCGCCTCCCCCTTGCTCCATTATATACGAGGGCAGGGGGCACCCCAAGACACACAAGTTGATCATTGATCTTTAGCCGCGTGCGGTGCCCCCCTCCACCATAATCCACCTCTGTCATATCGTAGTGGTGCTTAGGTGAAGCCCTGCGTCGGTAGCTTCATCAACACCGTTATCACACCGTCGTGCTGACGGAACTCTCCCTCGAAGCTCTACTAGATCGTGAGTTCGTGGGACGTCACCGAGCTGAACGTGTGCAGATCGCGGAGGTGCTGTACGTTCGGTACTAGGATCGGTCGACCGTGAAGACGTACGACTACATCAACCGTGTTGTCATAACGCTTCCACTTACGGTCTATGAGGGTACGTGGACGACACTCTCCCCTCTCGTTGCTATGCATCAGCATGATCTTGCGTGTGCGTAGGAATTTTTTTGAAATTACTACGTTCCCCAACAGGGAGTCCTAGTAGGACTCCCTATGCTTGGCGCGCCCCCTAGGCCGGCCGCCTCCTCCCTCCATCCTTTATATACGGGGGGAGGGGAGCACCCCAAGGACACACAAGTTGATCTTTAGCCGTGTGCGGTGCCCCCCTCCACAGTTTTCCACCTCGATCATATCGTTGTAGTGCTTAGGCAAAGCCCTGCGCCGGTAACTTTATCATCACCGTCACCACGCCGTCGTGCTGACGGGAATCTCCCTCGGCCTCAGCTGGATCTAAAGTTCGAGGGACGTCACCGAGCTGAACGTGTGCAGATCGCGGAGGTGTCGTGCGTTCGGTACTTGATCGGTTGGATCGCGAAGACGTTCGACTACATCAACCGTGTTACTTAACGCTTCCGCTTTCGGTCTACGAGGATACGTGGACACACTCTCCCTTCTCGTTGTTATGCATCACCTAGATATATCTTGCGTGATCGTAGGATTTTTTTTGAAATTACTAAGTTCCCCAACAGGGGTCCCGCTCCCGTCGACCGACAGCGTCGACGGGAGGGCGAGAGTGGAAGGGGGTGGCAGTGATGGATGTCGTTTCCGCCTGAGCCGCCCTAAGAGCAAAGCGGGGGCTGGACTGAATACTGTGCAAAGTTGGTACACTGATTAAAAGTGCTTGTATATTTAGCATGTGTGTGTAAAAAAAGTTTCAATCAGTCGCTTTCTTTCCTGATGATGGGATCAATATCCAACGGCCTCAATCATGTTGCGGACTGTTCATCTTCTTCCTCCTGGCGTGTAATAAAATGGTGATTGAGCGGGTCTTTCCGCGACAGGCCTCTGACTCCTTCAAATTCCTTGCTTTCCTGCAGCACCGGCACCCACTCTCTAGGTAGGTCGGCCGGAATAGGCTCGGGCCCATGCTGGATGCGCTTATGATTAGTGTGTGTTGCTTATCTTCTTCGTACGGCTGCATGTTGGCCGCCACTCGGTGCCTTTTTTTCTTCTTATCTCTCTTTTCTTTCTTTAGGCGTGAGTATTGTTGCCCCAGCCGTCGAATGTTGGTTGTATGGTTGGTTAGTTTATTTACAAAGCAGGGTGAAAGCCTATTTTGAGAAAATCTTCTTCCTCCTGACATCGGTTCTTTCTCCCCTGCCCCTTCCGCCTGCCTCCACTCCCCCTCCCCTCAACCTCCCCCCCCCACACACACAGTCCTTGCTCGCCACCGCCCCTCCCATCTCTCTAAGGCCTGCACCACCGGAGAAAAGATAGTTAATGAGGCTATGGCTTCTCCGGCAAGCTTGGGGTGAACTAGAAAATGTGACCGACGCGAAGAAAAATTGCAGGCACCCGAGATATAGCAAAACCGGATAAAAAAGGGAGATGATGACCACATTGCTGAGCACCTGCGGAGGTGCATTGTTGTCACGTGTGGCGCAACACCCGGCCAGGCCGGCAGGCCGGCGATGCTAAACAATACTATGGACAACGCAACTTGCGATGGCATCGGTGCCTGCTGTTCACACAGAGTCCAAACATCATTAGCGTACTTTTTTTTTTCTCTTCCAATTAGCAAAGATCAAATCACGGCGTGTTCTCAACAGCGATAGCAAAAATGGAACTGTTTGAGGATCGTACCTCACGACGCTTCCTTCCCACTCCCACTCCACTTTTCGCCGAATCAATCGTCTTCCGTTGACAGCGATTATCCGATTATCCATCTATATATCCATCTTTCGGGTGCGGGGCGTCATCATTGACACCACGACCGCCGTCATCTTTCGGGTGCGGGACGCCAGATTCCGCTCTCGCGATCGCCGCGCGGTCTCGCACCGTACAAACCAACCGCAGTCCACGGCCGCTGAAGAGACTGGACGAGCGCTCCCCTTGATGTTGATGTTGACGCCCGAGCAAACCCCAAATCCCCACCGCTGGAACAGTATATATCATCCGCCCCGGCACACCCCGCTTCCATCCCACCCGAGTACCCGACCCGACCCCCGCTCGGCGGCCGCACCCGTCCCCAGACCCGAGAGCGAGCCGACCGAAGATGTCCGACCAAACACCCGCCGCCGCCGGAGCCGGGGGCGGCGACGCGCTGTTCTCGCGGTGCCTGCTCGCGCTCTACGTCATCAGCCCGGTCACCGTGTTCCTGCTCCGCTTCGTCTCCGCGCCCTACGGCAAGCTCTCGCGCCCGGGGTGGGGCCCGGCCATCCCGGCCGCGCTCGCCTGGTGCGCCATGGAGAGCCCCACCCTCTGGCTCCCGCCCCTCGTCTCCCCCCTCCCGCTGCTGCTCGCCGCCGCCGCCGCCTCCGGCTCCCCGCTCGCCGCGCTCCCGACGGCGCTCTACGCGCTCCACTACGTCAACCGCACGGTCCTCCACCCGCTGCGCATCCTGCGCCTGCGCCGCGCCGCGGCGCCCGTGCCCGTGCTCGTCGCCGCCTGCGCCTTCGGGTTCAACCTCCTCAACGCCTACGTGCAGGCCCGCTCCTGGGCGCTCCACGCCGGCCGCCCCGCCTCCGCCTTCGCGCTCGCCCGCTGCCTCGCCGGGCTCGCCCTGTTCGCGTGGGGGATGCGGGTCAACGTCGCGGCGGACAAGGAGCTCCTGCGGCTCAAGGAGGCCGGCGGCGGGTACAAGATCCCGCGCGGCGGCTGGTTCGACGCGGTGACCTGCCCCAACTACTTCGGCGAGATCGTGGAGTGGCTCGGCTACTGCCTGGTGGCCTGGTCGCCGGCGGCCTGGGCCTTCTTCCTCTACACCTGCGCCAACCTCATGCCGAGGGCCAGGGACCACCGCCAGTGGTACCTCAACAAGTTCGGCGGCGAGTACCCGGCGTCGCGCAAGGCCGTCATCCCGTACATCTACTAGCCTCTGCAACTTCTGTTTGTCACCTCACCTGGGATCGAATGGAAAAAAAAAATGGTGTGGGTGAGGAGAACTGTACTTCCTTTTCTTCCTTTTCCTGATGGCTGCTTGTGATTGAGGATTGGCTGATTCCATTCCTTTGGAAAACTGAATATGGTATTGGAGAGAATTAACTTTTCTGAAACCTCAACCACCTTGTTCTTTGGATCAACTCTGGACCATGCTCATCTTAAAGTGATCCCATATGTAACCTGCAGACTAAAAATTGGACGATTCTTCAATAGTTGCGCAACTTAGTTAGTGCGGTTTTAGCTTTATTAGTAGTAGTTCAATTTCAGATTTTGAGATTGAGCTCAGAACGAGAATGGTTGGACCTTGAACCGAAGGCTTTAAATAAACAATTCCAAGTACGGAGTACATCAGTATGTCATCAGTACATCAGTATGTCTAAAATGTCAATCTCCAAAGAACTTGTATGACATTACCAACTCCAGAAAGCATAAGCTCCCCAAAGTTTATACCAAAGTTGTACTAAATCAAAAACACTTATTTTGGGACAGAGAAAGTACATTTCAATACCAAAGATAATCAGAACTTGAATTATTTTATTGAGAACCCGGACGATTCCAGTTGATGATCAAAATAGTATGGTTACAGACCAAAAGAAAAAAATAGAAGAAAAATGAAAGTTGCATACTATGGCCCTGTTTGTTTCAGATTTGGGGGCTGTTTTTGGACTTGGAAAAAGCTGAAGCTAAAACAAAAGCTATTTTAGAACAGTTGTGGAACCACAACCCAAAATTGTTTCGGGCTATTTTCAGTTTAACAATCCAATACAGCCAAAGCTGTTTTCCTAGCCCCTCTACCTTTGGTGTTTGGTGGCAATTACGTCATAAATGCCATCGCAGCACGACCTATCTCTCCCTTTGCGCCCTCTCTTCCTGAAACATAGCATTTTCACCGGCTCACAGGCGTGTACATAGCTAGATCCTCGAAACTAAAGCCCAAACAAACACGGCCTATATGCACTTCAAGGTCCAGCGGGACACACAACACAACAGGCTTCGTAAGTTGCTTCATTCTTCTAACCTATTACCATGTCCTGGTTTATTAGTCCCCTTGTATTTATGGTTATATTTTGACCATGATTTTAACTAATAAAAATAAGTTATATGTAGCAAAAATAATATCACCGGAAACTATTTTCAACGAATGCAACGAAATACATTTTTGTGAAGTGCATTAACATTTTGTTAGTTAAATCTATGATTAAAATTTGCGCAAAATACAAAGGGGATCAATAAACCAGGACGAAGGTAGTACAACAGAAGCAGGGTGATTCACCGTAGACCATTAAAACTCTTGAAGACGAGGGCAGAAGTTTGGTGGATGCCATCACCATGCTCTGTATGCACATGTCATATCATCCCACAAACAGCGCACCAATCCGCTAAACGCTCGTATTTGACTACGTAAATCTGCCTCTTACTGTTTTTCAAGGGCTCTCTAACATCTATCAACACTATGTCAGTAGAAGGCGTTTAGTAGTAACAAACTCACCAACCTTTGTAGTCAGAGATGTCACCATTGAGTCATCGTCATCGGGTAGATGATGTATCTGAATCCAAATTTTAAACATGTTCAATTCAAACAATGATGTCTTAGAGAAGTCATCATACAGAGCTAAAAGAACCGGATTCCCTCGGAAGGTCAAAGGCCCTCCTTCCATCACCTTATCCCAATCACCAAGGCACATGAGCTGCGCCGCAAACAACTTGCTACCCAGCAATCTGAATTTGACATCCTTTGCTAGATCCCATGTTGTTCTCATGTTCTTAAAGAACCAATATTCACTAAAATCTTTCTCCATATGCACCCGAACAATCGCTAACCAGCGGGTTGCCTCCGCTAGCGACTATTCTTCCTTCTTAAACACAACATCATCAAGATCTTCCTCTCTAATCCCAAGTCTCTTCATCATCCCTTCCAAGTCATCCTTGCTCTTGGTGCCTAATCCAGATGCACTAGGCGCTATGTTGAAAAACCCTAGACCACGTTACAGATTATGGGAGTTACCCCTACCGCTTGTCCCTCCCCACTAGCAATCCACGGGGCCAAAATCGCTGGTTTGACCCTTTGTGCTAACTTCAACACAAAATGAACATTCCTGAAAACTTTAGCACAATCTGAGTTTTTTAAAATGCCAAAGTACCTACCTAGCGTTGCTGGTCACTAAGAAACACCAAAGCTCATGGCGTTTCATCTTTGTGCAACGCCATACGGGTTGGTGTTTCTCCCTTGTAGTGATGGCTGATGCTAGTTCAAGGGCAGAACCGCCAAAGTCACCTGTTGCATACTGTAGGAGAAACGCCACGATGTTGTGTGTAAAAAGGGTCAAATCATGCTGAAGTTTGCTGCGAGGTTCATTTTGTGCTAAAGTTACAAAAAGGTCAAAACAGTGATTTGTCCGCACCAAGGCCGGGAAGGTAGGGCTGTCCCTTAATCAGCCCGAGTAGAGATAGCCTGCAGGGAAGATCAACCGGAGGGAATCGGGGACTTGATACCGTGGTGGCACGAGGAGCGAAACCCTACCAGGAGGAAAAATGTTGTGCTAAGTTAATACAGGTTAGTTAATACATTTTCAATTTTTTTTTCAAAATCAGTTACTAATTGCAACCAGGTGTTGTGACTCTTTATTATGTATCGATTGCAGTAGTTTCTAATGAGAAGAGAGCAATTTCTGGAAGGAAAATGTCCAACAGTGGACATTCATTTGTATTCAAGGACTTGCAAACTATGCAAAGACCTACATGAAACTATTTCACCAAACAAAAACTGTCACTCAATCAACCTCTTTGCTGCACTCCATATTTTATTTCTTTAACCAAATGAGCACCAAAAATTAAAACGGGCTCTCCTATGGGCGCAGCGTGCCGGCACGCTTTTCGGCGCTAGTTCTTCTCAAAACTGCAGCGGAATACGCAACACAATAGGCTTCGTACGTTGCTTCATTCTTCTCAGCTACAACGGAAGCAGGGGTTATTCACCGTGGATCATTATAAGATCCTTATTACTCCCAAGCATCATCGTGCAACACCTCTTGATCGCGCCTCCTCTTCATGGAACAGGGCAGGCCGAAATGCCCCAGATCTCCTTGGCGTACTGGTCGATGGTACGGTCGCTGCTGAATTTGCCGCTTCCAGCCGTATTCAAGATAGACATCTTGATCCATTTCTTCTTGTCTCTGTCATGGAAGCATGAGTTAAGCATTCAGCACTATGAAATTGAGAAAATCCCTGTCATGGGAACTGCAGTGAATATCTAGTTCTGGAATCCAAACTATCGACCCAACAGAAGGAATATTGTGTTTGTATCCTTACTTGTAGGCTTCATCAACCCGGGCCTGTGCGTCAATGTAGCTTGGGAAGTCATAGCCAACAAGGAAGTAGTCACCACGCCCAAATCCAGTGTTGCCTTCAAGGGAATCCAAGAGAGGAGTGTAGTCGTAAGTGCCGAAAGCACCACTCCTGATAAACTGCTTGGCTTCTTCAAAGCGTGGGTCTGGCTTGAACTGTTCACAGTGTAACAAAGAAGAAGTTAATAGTCCATCTGATAGTGAGAATATATACTGAATTAGTAGTCTATCAATACCACAAATTGATTTAGCTGTTTGCAAGCAGCAATATTGCCTGTAACTCACTAAGCACAATCCACTGTAACTCACCTGGCCATTTTCCCTTTCCTTCCTCAGACCAGCAATCTGATCTGCTTTGGCACCGAAAAGGAAGAAGTTGTCTTGCCCTACTTCTTCTCTGATTTCAACATTGGCTCCATCGAGAGTACCAATGATAACACAGCCATTCAGAGAGAACTTCATGTTACTTGTTCCACTTGCTTCCATGCCTGCAGTACTGATGTGCTGTGACAGTTCACTGCCAGGAATGAGCACTTCAGCCACTGATACGTTGTAGTTTGGAATGAACACCACCTGGAGGAACAAGAACCTCATATTAAATCATAAAACACAATCAAATTTTAATTTAATATTTCATTAATGTTTATTCAACAAGAATTGTATATATATATATTTGGATTGGATGGCAATTGCCAAAGAAGATGTGGATGCTGTACAATCGATACCTTCAGATATTTGTTGACGTCAGCATCGTTGTTCACCACAGCACCAACATCATTTACCAGTTTCACTATTCTTTTAGCATTGGTGTATGTTGCAAATGCTTTCCCTCCTACCATGACAGTGCGTGGTGTAACCTTCTGCCTCTCTTCTGCTTTCATTTCCTAAAATGATACATAAGCCTATTTCAGGACCGTAATACTGAATATTTTCCATCTAATTGAGACATAGTAAAGCTGTAAGAATAGGGACAGCTCCAAGAAATAAGCCAAACCTTTAGCTTCTTGTATCTGTACACAGCTCCCAAAATGTTCAAAAGCTGTCTCTTGTATTCGTGGATGCGTTTAATTTGTATATCGAAAAGGCTATTTGGATCAATTGTAACACCAGTCACATCCAACACATGCTTGGCTAGGCGCTTTTTGCTGGCCAGCTTGGCTGCTGCCCACTCAGCATGTAGTTTTTCATCATCTGCGAACTGTTAAAAAATTCAGTTATACTGTGATAGTGTGGTGGGCAATAACAAAAAAGAGATGGAAGATTAGAAGCATGCACACATACTTTCCGAAGACCGGTGAGAAGATCAAGGTTGCTTGTCCACTGATCTGTCTTTAGCCATTTCGTGACTATTTCACTCAGCTCGGGGTTGCAAAAACGGAGCCATCTGCGGGGTGTAATTCCATTAGTTTTGTTCTGGAATTTGTTAGGCCAAATAGAGAGATAATCTGCAAACAGCTCTTGTTTCAAGATGTTGCTGTGCAACTCGGCCACTCCATTCACCTGTCAGAAGAATTTGTAAACTTCATTATGGTGCACCTTATATGATAAAGGAAAGCAAATCGATGCTGGAGTAGCACAAAAAGTTCAGAACAGAGAGCTCCAGAACTAATTGAAACGCCCATGAATTACATTTTAATAAAAAATCTTAGCAAGTACAATAATGGGATTCCAAGCACCGTTTATCAGAGAATGAGTAGGATATACTCCTAGTAAACTGCAAAATACATAAATAAAGTAATCATGGTCCAGTAGGAGGATATTCACCATGCCTTTATTATCTTAAAAAGAAAGACAATGTAAAATGGTCCAGTAGGAGTATAGAGACAAAACTACTGTGTAATGGGCTGTAGAACAAGAAAAATGAAATAACAGGATGTAGAACATGGCAATGAAATAAGAATACCGTATGCCCAGCCACAACACACAAATTCGCCATCCGCACTACTGGCTTCTCGGGATTGTTATCTAAAACCCTCATCGATTCGATCTTTCCCTCCATATCCTTCCGGGTGGAGATTACCATTTCCCTAAACTGCAAGCAAATGGCACAACTTTGTCATTTTGTGCCATAACTGTTGTGTACCGAAAGAATAAATGCGGCTTGACAGTTACCCGCTTGTCAATTTCCTCAATGATTTCCATGTGACGTGGAAGCAATTTTCTCATTACAGCCTGTGACCATTTCTCAAGAGCTTCAGGAAGAACTGTGTGATTGGTGTAAGCTACCGTCCTGGACCACGAGACAGATTTGTAAATAAGTATGTAAAGGTAATAATGCAAATTTAATATTGGTGAAAATCTCACTTATTTGTGACAGCCCAGGCTTCGTCCCAACCAAGTCCCTCCACGTCCATAAGCAACCTCATTAGCTCGGGGATGGCAAGAGTTGGGTGAGTGTCATTCATTTGAACAGCAACTTTGGAAGGGAACTCACTCCACTTCCCTGAAACTCTGTCAGATTTCCTTTCCTTAAATCTGAAAATAATATCCTGGAAAACAAATCATAGTCAGTTATGCTTGTCAGACATTTATGATGGAGGATAAAAATAAAGATATTTATAGAAGACGAAATAAGACCACGTTGTAACTGAAAGGATAATTCAAATGTAATGGGACTGAAAAGTCTGGTCATGATAATAATAATAGTGATACAAGTTTTCTTAAACAAAACTTGATCTTGCATTTTTCTCATGCTAGGTGGTGGAAATTTGATGCAGCGCGCAACAATACAAGGAGGCTGTAAGAATACTGTTGCAAGTATCTCTTAACATCATTTCTCAAATAAACATAAAAGCACAAGCTGGACATAGGTGCAGCTTCCTATCATAGTAACCATTATAATTACCTGAAGTGATGCGCTGCAAAGGAAATACTGCTGCTTTAATCTCAGAAGCTTTCCTTCTTCTGTAGCATCACCAGGATAGAGAACAGCACATATCTACAGGATATAAAATATATTTTAAATCAAGCGCTAATTGCCTAATTTATAAATGACGAAATCAGAGCAAAAAGATACAATAGTTACTTCTGGTTTAGATATAGGCATTGATAACAGATAACAGATAGGAAGCACACATAATTTTCAACTTATTATCTAATATGGATTAACACCTCACTTATCAGTCAGAGCTAAAAATCATATTAAAACCACAATAGATAACCTTTTAGCGTTATTTTTTATCGAGATGTTTGATGAGATGGTTAGTGCGTGGAAAGCTATAGAAAAACATGGTTATCACATAGGGCAGGTTATATTGGACGGTGTTTCCTTTAAATAAAAGATTAAATTACTGGTTTTAGTATGTGATGCCATCGATCAGGAGCAGTATTCACAAAGTGGAAGGCTCTCTTCATTTAGTCTCAGCTAATGTATCCCATACAAGTAATTGAGTGAATCAGTTTAGGACTTGCATATCACCTGCTGTGCCCTCGAGTGAAGTTGAGCAGCTGACTCATACTGGCCATCATTGAACTGAAATAAGTTGAAATCCTCAGCAGTAGCTGTTGCATCCCAAAGGCGAAGACTGATTGCATTTTTTGTCTTGTACCCAGGAATTGGCACATCATAGGCTAAAGCGTTCAGAACTTCTCCTCCGGCCCATTTCCGCCTATCACATGATAAAGCAAACAAATGTATCAATTAGAGGGACACAAAAAGTGAGTCTGTGATAGTGGATCCAGTCTAGTGTACAAGAACTCTGATTAAAGCATCACCAAATCTACTCTTTTTTACCCAGTCTGATGTACAACAACTCTGCTTAAAGCATCGCCAAATGTAGTTTCATGCGTGAACATTCATTCATACACGCTCAACTCTTTTGGACCAACAAAAATACATATTCAAAACATCTGATCAAACAAGCAGGGACTACAGAGAAGATCCTAGATCTGTAAATTAAAACACGGAAAAGAAATGCAGTTAAAGAAACACCATACTATCGTTTTGAATTTAGAAGGCATCACGTCATAAAGAACTCCATCTCAAGCTATTAATCAATATTTTATCACAAATAGCACTTGTCCAGGTGTCAATCTATGGCTTACTTTCCATCGGGAGAAATCTCGACATGGCCGAAAAATCTGATTGGGTATATAACGTCATGCCTGACAATCTCCCATGGGCTAAACTTCTGAAAAATATTAAACGGCAAAGCTATTATCGAGATCTAGATAAAAAAAGGTTTGTGAAGAATGTTATGAGCATATAGAAGTGGTACATCAAGCCAGTCTTCAGCGATTTCTTCTTGGCCCTCCTTTGCAATGCGCTGCTTGAACAGGCCATATCGATAACGAAGGCCATAGCCCCAAGAAGGCAAGTTCAGTGTTGCCATTGAATCCAAAAAGCAAGATGCAAGCCTGCCCAAGCCACCATTTCCTAGAGCCGCATCTCTCTCCTGAATTCAAGAAAAAATAAATCACACCATCAATTACTGGTGAAAAGAGGCTCCAGATGTTTCAGTCAAAAGCTTTATTCGCTGACCTGCCCAGCAATGGCCTCGAGCTCGTAGCCGAACTTCTTCAGGGCGTCAGCGTAGGCGCCGGTGATGGCGAGGTTGCCGACGGCGTTGGTGAGCGCGCGGCCCTGCAGGTACTCCATGGACAGGTAGTAGGTCTGCTTGGGATCCGTCTTGTGGAAATGCAGGTACGTGTCGTTCCATCTCTGCACAAACAAAAGCACAGATCAACATTCAGCGCCGCGGCAGCGACGGAGGACGCGAGCGGGCGGCGCGAGAAAGCGAGAAAGCAAAGCAGCACCTGGAGGAGGTGGTCGCGGACGCTCTCGGCGGTGGCGTAGAAGGCCTGCTCGGGGCCGAATGCGAGCGGCGAGAAGTGGGGGCTGTACTGCGCGTGGTAGGAGATGTTGCCGGCGATGGCGGAGGGATCCTCCGACGCCGGACTGGCCGCCGGCTTCACCTTGTCCGCCGCGCTCATCGTGGGGTGGGAGATGGCGGTGTGTGTGGGGGAGGTGGTGAGTTCGGGGCGGGCACCGAATGGGAACGGTGAACTGTGGAGACCGGGGGGCTCCTTTTGTAGTGGGGGTGGAGAGAGCAACGGATCCGAAAAATTTGGGCGACACAGAGAATTCTGGGGAAGCTCAAGAGAGTTTTTTCTTCAGTTTAGAGCAAGTGGTAGAGGACCAAAAGCAGGAGAAAATGAAGGGCGCGTCGGTTGTTTTCTGGGCACCCCTTTGATAGTTTCTTTGGCTCCTTGTTTTACGAGATTGTTTTCCTTTTTGTTGTGAAAAATAGTGGGTTTTATTTGAGTGGGGCGTTTTGGTGACCCGGTTCCATGGAGCCCGAAAATAAAATAAAATTCAAACTTTTCGGTTTAAAAAACCTCAAAAATATATGCAAGTGTACAAGGATGAAATATATACGTGCGTAAAAATTCAGGATGAAATACCTTGAAATGTGACCTGTAAAAAAACAAATTCATGGACTTTGAGGATGAATAGTATCATGTGTTGAAAAACCCCTTGCACAACCCTCATTTCAACGTATTTCATCCTCAAAATTTACACACATGTACATTACGCCTCCATGTATAACTGTGTTATTTCCAGAATTTTTTAAAATGTTAAAATATGAATTTTATGAATTTTGCAAATGGAGGCCTCCATGGAGCTCTTCCTTCAAAAGCAATTTTCGGTTTCGGTTTTATTCCTCAATAATAGATGTCATGCAAGTTCTTATTATAAGCACGTATGACTATATAAGTATTACATGCCTACATTATATTGATAAATTGTAGCTATTGTGTATCGCTCTAGGCTGTGACTGTTATATGATGAACGTCATCCAACACAAATATCCATCACTGATCCAATGCCTACGCTTTGTTCATATTGATCTTTCCTAAGTTACTACTATTGTTGTTGTTGTTACAATCACTACAAAGTTGTTACCGTTACTATCACCGTTACTATCGCTACAATTACCACTGTTACCACTGCTATCAAACTATCATACTACGATGCTACTAACACTTCGCTGCACATATTTAGTTCTCCAGGTGTGGCTGAATTGACAACTCAACTGCTAAGCTCGTAAATATTCTTTGGCTTCCCCTGTGTCGAATCAATAAATTTGGATGAAATACTACCCTCGAAGACTTTTGCCATACCCTATACTATATGGGAATGACTACCCCTAGCCCCGCCATATATAGATGGAAGGGCTAGGGTTTACACGAGGGCTCATCCAATCTTGCCTTGCTGCCATCTTGGCTTGCACGCCAAGATGGTCCCCGAGCTCTATTTGGGCCTCAGGGCTCCCTCCTACGGTTGGGCTTCATCGAGCCATCCAACCCACATGGGCCTCGTGGTAGGCCTGCTACCAGTTTTCCCCTCCAGAGGCCACCCCGGTGTATTGCACCATCATTTACTAGGTTTAGGCCACCGTGGAGGTGTAATACCTACGTCATGTTGTGTTCTTGTTATCTGATGTATGATCTTTTATAGGATGATGAACTATTTCTATCTCTTTGCCTCTAAGTACTAGGTGTTCTATCTATGATCTAGCTAGTCTTCTGTCATTCAAGGTTTCCATGCCTATAGATGGCCTCAGTCCTCTGATACGTCTCCAACGTATCTATAATTTTTTTATTGTTCCATGCTATTATAGTATCAATCTTGAATGTTTTATATACACTTATAAGCAATTATATATATCATTTTTTGGGACTAACCTATTAACTTAGTGCCCAGTGCCAGTTGTTGTTTTTTTTGCTTGGTTTTGGTTTTTCAGAATATCAGTACCAAACGAAGTCCAAATGCCATAAATTTTTTTGGAGATTTTTTTCTGGACATAAGAGACCCTGGAAGCTTTGGGAGGGGGACGAGAAGATGGAGCAGTGGCCCACGAGGCACCAGTGCGTGCCTAGGGGGTAGGGTGCATCCTGGTGGCTTGTGGGGCCCACGTAGCTCCGTTTGACCTAACTCCGCCTCTATAAATTCTCTAAAATCAGGAAACCAACAGAGGAGTCCAGGAAATACTTTTTCCGTCGTCGCAAGTTCCTATTCTTGAGAGATCCCATCTGGAGGCCTTTTCCGGCACTCTATCGAAGGGGGATTCGAGCATGGAGGGGCTCTACATCATCCTTGTTGCCCTTTCGATGATGCATTAGTAGTTTACCACAAACCTACCACTACAAAAAAAATACACTTCCGTGATGATACGTGTTTGTTACAGTAGGTCACATTTTCTGTCATGCATGTACATCCATCACGATTTTATGACAGAATCAAGATAGTCATACATGTGCTGTCGTAGGAGTGTTTCATGACATTACTAAAATTATCATCACGGAAGTGTCCAATTCCATAACGATAAATGGCGCGTCATGGAAGTGTTATCGTCAAGGGTAACCGACACGTGGCATCCACCGTAATAGGTCGCCGTTAAGCTATCAGGTCCGGTTTTGGATCCGATAACCCGTTAACAGCCCGTACCAATGGGGATTTCCCACGTGTAAAATTCTCATTGGCCGGAGGAAACACGTGTTGGCTCACCGTTAGGACAGATGTCATCCACTCATTGGACAGGAGGCGCCTATGATACATCGACACGTGGCACAACCCAACAGAGGCCCATTTCGGTGAAAAGGCCGACTTGTTTGACTTGGTCAAAAGGTAACGGTCCGGCCCACGGAAAGCCTGTTAACGGCATGTTCGTATATAGCCCATTTATGGCCCGCTAACTCATGACCAGTTACGGCCTATCGGAATTAAGCCCAGTAGCTTCATCTAGGCCGTCCAATTTGATTCCAGCCCGTTGTAACTTTCGGCCCATGTATGGCCCATGATGTCTTTCAGCCCATATGAGGCCCTTTGTAACTCTGGGCCCATTAAAGGCCCGAGATGAAACTGGCCTATAATGAACAGTGTATCGCTTTATACCCATTAACGACCAATTATTCCGTCGGCCGTTTCCAGCCCGTGTTAACTTTCGACCTTCTAGGGGACCATTTATTCTTGGGCTCATTTCTAGAATTTAGTTAGTTACGGTCCGTTACTGGCATGTTCTGTTTGTGGGCCAAATTCAGCATGTGTTTACATTCGACCCGTTTGTGGCCCGTTAACCCGTTGGGCTGTTTTCATAGCGTTATCAAATACGGCCTATTAACGGCCCGTTATGGTCCACGAATAGTACGGCCCATGTTTGGCGAAATGTTTATACGCCCCGTAGAAGGCCCATGGATCGGATCCTACGACCCATAGAAGGCCAATGGATCCTACCTACCACCCATAGAAGGCCCATGGATCATACGACCCGTAGAAAGTCCATGGAACCTATGGCCCGTAGAAGGCCCATGGATCCTACGGCCCGTAGAAGGCCAATGGATCCTACGGCCCGCAAGAAGCCCATGGTTACAACAGTCCGTGTGTTGCCATGGTTATTGTGGCCTAGTTACCAAAAATAGATTATCATGGCCACTAGAAAAACACGGAAAAAGAACTGCAGTGACTACAAGCAAACAACTAAACAAGACAATAAGGAAATAAATAAGCAAGCAACTAACGCTAGCCTATTACAACTATTAAACATATTACATCCACTGGGCATCAAAGTTCACCACCAGTGCAAATATAGGGAATAAAGCAGCATATTACATACACTGGCCATCAAAATTGGCCACCAGTGCCAATAAATGCGGCAGCAAAACAAGTCCATAACTGAAACAACTTCATAAGAGCTCAAGAAACGTTATCCTGGGTATCCATCATGCTGGCAATAAGCTTAGCAAGCTTATTAGCTTTGTCCTGTTTGGCGCTAAAATCCTCCAACTTTCTTTGTTGCACGGAAAGTATGCATCTGAATGCTCCAGGGACTTCCGCAGTCCTTCCGCTTCTTGTCGCAACACAGCTGATCTATGTCTTTCAGCTTGTAGCTAAGACTCAAGAAACTGAACTGATTCAGACAGTGAGTTTGAATAGCTTGTGCAAGCGGTAGTGGCCAGTAACTTGAATAGTAAACCAAGACAAGACTTTGGGGTTGTCTCACTGTCTTCAAGATAGTTTTCCTTAGTTGTTTTATCAGCTTTGTTGAAGACCAACAAGGATGTCTCACTATCCTGAACCTTATCTGCATTACTTCCTTTACCATTGCTTAATAAGGCACTCTTCCCCAATATTCTGTCAGCATTCTAAAAGAAGAAACAAGCAGACACATAACAGGTTTAGCATGTACTAGTATATGAAACTCATTTCGGTGAACAAGTTCATTAGTAAGGTGGACAAGATTAAACTACCAAGTCTTCTATTTCCAAGTAGTACATTATAAAAGCATCAAATAAACAAATGTCTTTGTCCTATGGTCACTACATTGTCTTGCCAAATCAAAATAGAGACACAGTTCAAATCATATCAGTTCAAGAGAAAGCAACACTGAAAGAATGCAAAGCATGGGAAACTACATGGCACAACAAGATTTCAGATGGGTACCACGGGTCTACATGTACAACAACACTATTGGCTGCAGACTAAGGCATAGCCGGGCTGATGCCTTCCCACCCACCCAGGTTCAAGGCATGGTACATGCAATTTGGATTTGTTGCACCAATTATACTGTAGGGGGTTTCCTTACAGTCTTTCTGTCAAAAAATACAACACTATTGGCTCTGTTGTGATGCTAGTAATGTGCATGATATGAGAAGTCAACTGTATACACAATTGAAATTGAAATCAACAGTGCTATTTATAAGAGCAAACCTGTTAAAGAAACATGCGTAAACATACTTGTTGTGCCATTGGAGTTTCAATTGGATCGTTCAATTTAAAAATAAGTTTGTATGAGTAAATACAGTGATACAAGAGCAAAGCTGTATGCATGATAGCAATGGAATCTTAAATGAGAACAATTGTTCTTCAGGTTTAAGAACTTGTTCTACATGAACAGAGTATAGTAAGACGCAAGCATATAGTACTTAAAAAAATGAGCTCGTAGACCTTACCACATTCTTGGTTCGGAACCAGTACAGAACAAGGCGTTCCCAGTCATCTCCAATAAATGTGTCTCAGGAGAAAGTAATGGAATTTGATGAGTTTCTTTGCTAGTGAAGTACGTTTTCTTCAGGTAATTCTGATACTGCCACCAAGCATTCTTGCATATAGAAGAGGTATTAGCACAGGTTACCTCATCCTGAGCTTCCAAATCGGTCCTTCTCTATAGAGAAAAATGGGAAAATTTGCTGTATTATAACCATCATGGAGGTAGAATGTATGGGACAAAGCAAAGTAATTGCCATGAATAACATTACTTACACATAACTCCTGGAAAAACACCTGCAACTGGCATTTTCCTTCATCTTCAGTATAATATTTCCATGATGGGAAGATACGCACATAGGATTTGACAACATCAAATGCGATAGATGCTAAACTATGAATGGCTAGTTGTGCTTCCTCCACAGGAATAGGTGTACTAACTGGTGGAGTTGGGGTTCGCCGTGGTAGTACTGGTGCTTTGGGCACTGGAGTTGCCTTACTAACTGCTCTTGTTTGGGAGCTTTGTGGTGAAGATGGTGTTGTGTCAACAAGAACTGGGTTACTATCTGTTGGGGTTGGGATTGGGTGAAGATGCTTCTCTATCCATCGCAGTAGGGGTACAATCTGCGAGAGTCTGGGTTATGTGTGGTAGGGCTGGTTCTCGTGCACGTACAACCGGGATGCTATCTCCACCAAGAGGTAGCACTGTTTTATTTGAAGACCGTGTTTTTACTCCACTAGATACTGCCATCACCCGCTCCAATTCAAATGGGTGATAAACAGGAAACATAGTTGAATGTACAGACATTGTATGGGAGACAGATGCACTACATAGTGTGGAAAAAAGAGGGCATAAAATGGTTGACATGTATATTGTTTAACTAAAACAGATAGCATGACATAATTTCACATATATGATGTCTATCTAAACTGGATAGCATAGCATAACATAATTCAAAGATATGATGACTAACTAAAAATGATCGCATGGCATAATTCACATACATGTTATCTAAGTAATCAGGATCGCATGATTTAATTCACATATGTGATTTATATGCTAAGCAGAGGGCATTCGCACATATGATGTCTGAACTAAGAACATGGTGTTGAATATTGTGTATATGATGTCTAAACTATGCAATGCAAGACACCATATGCATGATATGAGCAGTATAACCGTGCCAAGTTAGATCATACACCTTGGTGGGGGAATAGGACTGATCATCTGTCTCTGAATCCATCTCTGAGGAGCTATTGGGACCCAGCAAGAGATCTGCTTCGACAGGTAGCACTATCTGCTCTGAAGGCCTTGTTTTTCACTCCAGATTTTTCCATCACCCACTCTAATGGCTGATTCACGGGAAGAGTAGTTTAATGTACAAACATTGTCGACAAATGGAAATGTAATGAAGAAAAGGATGGGCAAGATATCATTCAAATATATGATGCCTGGTTAAACATGATGGCATTGCACATTTCACATATATTATGGCTGGCTAAAAGACATGAGACTGCATAATTCCCATATATGATATAGAAACTAAACAGGTGGCATTCTAGAACATGTCTAAACTAAGCATATGACATATATGATGTCGAAAGTAGGCACTGCAAGGCAACATATGCATGGTATGACTAAGATTATCATGCCAAGTTAGAGCAAACACCTTGGGGGGTAAATAGGAGTGGTCAGCTGCGTCTGAATCCGCCTCAGAATAGACATCTTCCTCTGGGTTATAATCTGGAGAGGGGGGAGGGTTTGCCATTGAAACCACCATGGAGCGATGTCTGCATGACATTGTATTGCTGCGCAAAACTCTTCTCTTTTTCTCTACATGTTCAACATGACTGTGTATAATATCTGACACACATACAAAAAAATATAGTGAGATTATGTAAGGAGAGCATGCAGAAATCTAGAGTGATGGTAACAACTAGTGGATGGATCCAAAAATAATGATAGCAGGCTGATGATTGCTTTAATTTAATAAAAAAGCAGATGATGATTGCTTTAATTTAATAAAAAAGCAGATGATGATTGCTTTACTATTTGTTTCCCACCCAAGATGAACAACATAGGCATACCCTAGGTGAACCAAATATTAGACAGAGATACTATTCATTGCTGCCTCGATATGTGCCCCACAACTAATTTAGAACTCAAGTTTGAACATTAATTTGGACCTGACTTGGATTCTAAGAGGTGAACATGACGATAAAGTAGAAGGTAATATTAAGCAAAGCATAACATCAGCAGAAACAAAAAGTGCAACCTCTCTTGTGGACCCGTGTGCTCCTCAGGTTCATCTGCTGAGTCGATGATGGTGATGCCGTTGCGGTGGGTGCCGGCGGCAGGGAAGGAGATCTGAGGCGGCGAAAGACAGTCAGGAGTCGTGATGTCTGGTTTGGTGGATGCTTCTGTCGATGGAGCAACTCAGGTGAGGTGGACGACGTCGCGACAGGAGTAGGACAAACCACACTAAGTTTTCTTCGACACCTACCTGTAACTGAAGTAATTCTGTAAGGGTTCATTTGGCTTGCATGATTCTAAAAACGCAGGGATAGGAAAAACACTGGAATAGGATAGGAATGCACATGCGAAACAGAGCATTTGTGAACACATGATTTCTGTCAACTTGGGTGTTCGGTTCACAAGAATTGGAAGAGTAGAGGATGCAAAGAAACATGGCCAAATTAAAGTGAAACCATATGAAAGCGTGTATAGTTAGAATGTTATTATGCCACAAATACACTTGGTCTTGTTTTCATGCATAGGTGTAACATCCCAAAATTCTAAATTTTGGGATGTTATAATAAATAGACATTTATGATTGATTGTGTGAAGTTGAGTGAAATTTGAAACTTTTGAAAGTTAAATGAGAGGGAATAAAAGGACTTTCCCAAACTTTCATCTTTGCTTTCTGATCTCCTTGAATTCAAATTCCTTTCAAATACAAAACCCTCGAGAGAAGATGACATGACTTCTTCCATTTAAATAAATGAAAAGGGTTTTTGAAAAGATTTGAATTCCATTTGGACCTATTTTCAATTTCAGAAACTTCAAGCAACTCAATGATTTTCACGAGAGAAGATAAAATGACTTCTTCAAAATATATGAAATATGAGTTGGGAGTTTAAAAAAATCCAATTTAAAGTCCCTTTGAAAATTATTTTCAATTTGGACTTATTTGGGTTTTATTCAAATTATTTTTCTCCAAAAATAAAATATATGGAAATTAGGGTAAAATGATTCCTTACAAAAGAAAATTGGAGAGAAATAAATTTGAAATCATTTTGGTATTTTTAAAATGATTTTCAGTGGATTTTATTTGAGCAGTAGCACTGTTAAATTATTTGAATTTTTGTAGATTTTATTTAAAGCTAAAAAAATGTTCATCTTGTAGGAAATCTTTTTCTGAAAATTTTGATATAGTATAAGCCTATATAATATTTTATTTTATTTTCGTTTTCTTTTCATTTCCCTCTGTTTATAAAAAACTTTCCTCCATGATCGGTAGGCCCAAGGTCCGATCATGACAGCCATGCCCACCCAGCGCCGCCGTTCTTCCCGAGCGATAGTCCCGCTCGGCACTCTTCTTGCCGCCATGGGAGGTCAGGCTCGCTCGCCTCTTCTCGCTCGCCACGCCACGGAGCCGCCGCCTCCTTAAATACTGCGTCGCGCCGACCCTCTCTCTCTCGCGTGCGCATCTTGTGCCGCCGCCGCCACCACACATCTCACCGGAGCCGCCTCCACCCCGCTCCGTCTCGTCGCCGCGGACCAATACCGACGCCGCCATCCTCCTCGCCTCGCCGCGCCGCCCCTCCCTGTCTAATCCGCCACCGATGCCGACCACCGGAGTCGCCTCCCCGCACGCAGCCGATGCCGTAACCGCCGTCGTCGATGACCCGCCGGCCGATCTGCCCGAACCGGCTGAACCGGTATAAACCGCCGACCCCGATCCGGTTGTTTTTTGGGTTTCCGGTTTTTTTTTAAAAACCTGGTTTATTTCTTTTGTTTAGCTTAATTAGCGGACGTTTTTCCGTTAGTATACGTAGCGAACGGTTTTCGTTCGTTAGCGTTCTGTAGCGAGCGTTCGCTCGATAGATTTTTCCCTATTCTTTTTAATTTGAGGTAATATCACTGGTGGTGTCGAAACTTGCCACAGATGTTCAGTTTGGTGACTCAACTTGTAAAATACATGTAATGCGTTCTAAAACTTGACACTTTGGTTCAAATACGGTGCCAAACACGTTTGTCTACGGCTGCGCTGCTGACTCAGCTTGACAGCGTGGCGTGGGACCCCTTATCAGCCACTCGAGAGGCTGTGCCCGCGCCGCCGCTGGCCTTTTTCCACAAAACCCCTTGGATAATTTTTTCTCTCTCTCAGAAAAATCCCTGGCTCGGCGGGACAGGGCACATAATGATTCGCTCCCAAATCCCGGTCGACCAAATCCCTAACCCTCATTCCCCATTCACTGCAGTGGCAGGGCGAGGCAATATTGCTCATGGTCGGCGGCGAGGCCGTATCCTTGCACCACGGCGGCAAGCCTCCGGAGCTCAGGTGAGCTGACGCCGCATCCTCTTCTTTCCCCCTATCCAATCCCTATCTTAGACACTCTCCCACCCATGTCTCACTGTTTAGATGGGAGGATCTGGCATTCCGTGGGGTGAAGATGGAGGACGACGGGGGGCCATGGGCAAAGATTACGTCTGTCGTCTATTGGCGCAAAAAGTCAGGTACTGAATCCATCTCGCCTCTCTGGTTCTATAGTTCATCAAAGATTGGTATTTTAGATGATTTGCACGATTCAAACACAGGACCATGAGATGCCAGATGTGGTGGGTGCATGCCGCGGCACGAGGTAGATCACATCTTGCTTGCAAGAAAGAGGTCCTGGAGTAGAGTCTAAAGGAGAAAGAGGTCCTGGAGCAGAGTCTAAAGGAGAAAGAGGTCCTGGAGCAGAGTCTAAAGGAGAAAGAGGTCCTGGAGCAGAGTCTTTGGTTTAGTTGCAATCATGTTTGCAATGGCTGGGAGGTCCTAATGCATGAATGAGCAATGTTGAAGCTCTTCTTTTGGTGAACTCAGTGTGCTGTAGTAGCTACTTTGTATGTGTACTGAATGAAAATGGCAATACAATGAAGCTTCTGAATTTTACATGTTTTATCTGACATTTCCTGTACTGCAATGACTGAAAGTGAGCCTGCATTATGATGAATTCGGTACAGTAGATGCACTTTTAGAAATGTACTAGCTTTTGTGAACTGGACTAGTACAGAATCTTATAGGACTGCATTAACACAAGCTAACCAAACGGACAGGGGTACTACTCATCATCGGAAGAAATATCGATCGTCTCGAGGTCGGCCAATGCCTGCTGCTTGCGGCCCTCCGAACGGCTCTAGCAGCGGCCTCCTGCTGAGCTGCGTGGTGTACCTCTTCAGCCTGAGCAGCCATGATGCTCGCGTCGTACCCAGCCATCACTTACTGTTGATAGACTGAACTTTGACAACATCAGAAACTTTATAGTCAATTTGACAGCAAAATTGCAATTCGACGGCAGATTTAGATAACACTTGAATAATTAATTTTACAGCAGATTCACATAACTCTTGAATAATAAATTTTGAAAGCAGATTCACAAAACACTTGAACAATGAAAGATACTGCCAATGTGCTTCATGTCAACATACTTAAGTGCAAATATAACAAATCGCAGTTGCATAAATGATAAACTTCTGTCACAATGTGAAGCAGGACATATTTAACTTACTGAAATTATGGATGGATCATCAAACTCCTCTTCTGAATCATCATCTGTAGGTACTGGTGCCTCTCTATTTGTTTTTGCCCACTTCTGATGACCTTTCTTGTTGTGATTTGCTGCTCCACAAATAGAACAGTGCATGCTTACACCATGTTTAGTCAGTTTCTTGCCCCCTTCCTTGTCAAGCTTCTCTTCTGGATCTTTCTTTCTATTTCTCCTTGGTCTACCCATCACCTTGGTGTACACAAGTGGGTACACATCCACTCCTTCCATCCAACTTATGGGCCTACTAGGTTGACGATGATGTTGTCCTAAAAAAATTTTTGACGTGTACGCAAGGCTTTGTCAACTTAGTCAACACAGAGCAGTGACTGTTGGATGTCCATCCAACGGCCGCCGTGCTTCTTCGATCTCTGATCTTCCTGCTCCCGCCGCCCAAACCAGCGCTGGCGGGACTGCCTGCTCTCTCCTCCCGTGGCTGGGTGTGCTACCGCCAGGCCATCCCTCTACCCACCCGCACATCTTGTTATTTTCTGGCGATGTCAGCCTCACCCCGCAGCCGACCAGTCAGTGCTCGTACTCCCCTCAGCATGGGCATCTACTACAGTGGCTTCGCCAGCTCCGGGTCGTTCCCCTCCTGGTCCTCGCCCTTGTCTATCGCATTTGTGCTCTCGGCGCGGCGAGGTCAACATGGTCAACAAAACAACAACCATCGGAAGAGGCTGACAGTAGGGACCCACACAAGGAAATGCCTCCTTATTACGCGCAAAATAATGATTCCTCCACCTGGCAGCTAGGACCCACGGGAAGGGCCTCTGTATTTCGCAAAAAATGTTCCCCCCGCTGTCCGCTCGGACCCACCAGCTATATCTTCGCACGCAAGGAAGTGCCTCCTTATTACGCACAAAAAAGGAATACTCCCACCTGCTAGCTGGGATCCACCATAGTGGGAGGCTGACTTGTGGGCCTACTAAGTTGACGGGGACAGAGGGCTTTGTCAACTTAGTCAATATGAATGATTTTAGCTCCAGTGACCGTACGATGCCCATCCAACGGCCCTAGTGCTTCTACAACCTCTGGTCTTCTTGCTCCAGCCGCCCAAACCAGGGCCGGTCGTGTGCTTCGCTCACGCCTCCGTGGGTTTGTCTACCACGGAGGCCTCACCGCCCCTACTACTCCCCGCTTGTTGGCCGTGCCATCCCTCCATTCACCCACACCCCCTGTTATTCTGCGGCGACGGCAGCCTCACACCGCAGCCGAACCAGTGAACCCTCGTACTCCTCTCCGTGTGGGCATCCACTGCCACGTCTTCCCCAGCTCCACGTCGTCCCCTTCCTAGGCCTCGCCGTCGTCCACCGCCCTGGTGCTCTCAGCGTGGCGTGGTCAACGAACGACATCCATCAGAAGTGGATTGTACGTGGAGAGGCCGACAGCTGGGTCCACGGCCGCACACAAGGAAATGCCTCCTTATTATGCACAAAATAATGATTCCTCCACCTGACAGCAGGGACCCACCGGATGGGCCACCGTATTTCGCAAAAAAATGTTCCCCCTGACTGCTAGGACCCACCAGCTACATCTTCGCACGCAAGGAAGCGCGTCCTTATCCTCCCTGACAGTTGGGACCCACCCGGTCAAAGCGTACGTAGCGTTCTTTATGTACATATCGGTCGATCAGTCTGTCTGCCATGATGAACCGTGGCCGCGTAAGGAGCGGCAGCAGTACGTACACGCACGTACAACCAAGGTGCAAGAAAGTAAATACGGCCACGTACGTACAACCAGGGTGTAAGAAAGTAAATACGGCCATGTACGTACATATGGGCGGGGTCTCGAACACCTACTTGCGCGTACGTACGGCCTGGGCTCGTATACATGGCTGGGTCGGAACGAAGAAACTGCATCATCGTGCTCATTGGGAGCCAACCGGCTTGGACGGAACAACCGATCGAAACGAGGCATGGCGTACCATAGAACAAAGGAAACGGGCTTTTGTTCGACCGGCCACGGTCGAAACGTGATCCTGTTCATCGAGAGGGGTCTGGCGTATCGCAAAACAGAGGAAACAAACTTCTCTTGGACCTCCTATGGTCAAAACAGGGTCATGTTGATCGGGAGGGGTGTGGCGTACCGCAAAAAGGAGGAAATGGACTTGTGTTGGAGGCTTGGAGTGCTACGGTCGAAACGGGGGTCCTGTTCATCGGGAGGGGTGTGGCGTACCGCAAAACGGGACTCCATGGGATACTGTTCATCTCCACCGTCAAATACCTCCACGGGCTACTGTTCATCCACCGTCGACCTCCTCCAGCCTCCACCTACTACTGTTCCTGCCTCCACCAGCCACTGTTCATCCACGGGCTCTTGTTCATCCAGCCTCCACCGCTCCTCCACCGGCTACAGTTCAACCAGCCCTCTCCATGAGGTCCTGTTCAACCACCCCTGCACGGGCTACTGTTCATCCAGCCCTCCACCGGCTACTGTTCAACTAGCCCTCCACGGGGTCCTGTTCATCCACCCCCAACCGGCTCGATGGATCGGGGTCCTATTCATCCAGCGGCAATGGCCTCTACTACTACGGGGTACTGTTCATCCAACCCCCCACCGGGAACTGTTCATCCACCCCCCCAACAACGCTCACTGTTCATCAAGGGAAGGAGGCACCAGGGTTCGATTGGCTTCAGTTAGCAGCAGTACCAAAGGAATCACTCGATCGGGTTCAGTTAATAGCCAGATCGATCGATCGCTCGGGTTCAGTAACGCGTAGCCTACAGTGCAATCGTGCGGGTTCAGTAGGCGAACGCCTCGCTCGGGTTCAGTTAGAGCCCAATGCCTCGCACCCACATGCGTACGTGTACGAGAGAAACGCGAATCGCTCAGCCCCGACCACCCACCGTAACTGGGAACTCCCCGATATTTTCCTCGCCCTCGCTTCTACCATGGTTTTTTCTGTCATGGATGGCCCAAAGAATGTCTTGCAGCTGCGTCTCTGGCCCGCCCAGGATGAAAAGCCCATTTTCTATCATGATTTTTTGTCATAGAAGTAGGAGCCCACCACATCTATGATGATACCGGGTTTTGTCACAATTATCATCATAGAAGTGTCATAAGCATGACAGAAAAAAATTCATTCAGCTCAAAATGTCATGGATGTGTCTTTTTTTGTAGTGTACGGGTCCATAGTTAGTAGCTAGATGACTTCTTCTCTCTGTTTGATCTTCAATACATTCTCCTCGATGTTCTTGGAGTTGTGTCCGATGTAATCACTTTTTGCGGTGTGTTTGTTGGGATCCGATAAATTGTGAGTTTATGATCAGATCTATCCATGAATATTACTTGAGTTTTCTATGAACTCTTTTATGCATGATTACTATAGCTTCTTCTCTCTATTTGGATTGGCCAACTAGATTGATTTATCTTGCAATGGGAGAGGTGTTTTGTAATGAGTTCGATCTTGCAGTGCTCAATTCCAGTGACAGAAGGGGACATGACACATATGTATCATTGCTATTAAGGGTAAGAAGATGAGGTTTATTCATGTGTGAGTTTATCTTGTCTACATCATGTCATCTTGCTGAAGGTGGTAGTCCATTCTTTATGAACATAATACTCGAGATGCATGCTGGATAGCGGTCGATGTGTGGAGTAATAGTAGTAGATGCAGGCAGGAGTCAGTCTACTTGTCTCAGACGTGATGCCTATATATGATCATTGCCTTGGATATTGTCATAATTATTTCCTTTTATATCAATTGCCCAACAGTAATTTGTTTACCCACCGTATGTTACTTTCAAGAGAGAAACCTCTAGTGAAAACTATGGCCCCAGGTCTATCTTTTATTTATTTTATTAAAACAAAAAACACCTTGCTGCGTTTTTACTTTATTTATTTTATTTTGTATTTTTGTTCGATCTATGTATCAAACACCATACAATTTAATCTTGCTCGTAATCGTTGAGGGATTGACAACCTCTTGTTCGCTTTAGGTTGCAAGGATTTGTTGTTTGTGTACAAGTGCTGCTAAGGAGGTGTTGCTAGGTTCTCCTACTAGATTGAGAACAATGATTCTTAACTAAGGGAAATACTTATCTCTACTATACTGCATCATCCTCTTATCTTCGGGGAAATCCCAACGTGATACGTCTCCAACGCATCTATAATTTTTGATTGCTCCATGCTACTTTATCTACTATTTTGGACTATATTGGGCTTTATTTTCCACTTTTATATTACTTTTGGCACTAATCTATTAACCGGAGGCCCAACCCAGAATTGCTGTTTTTTGCCTTTTTTCAGTATTTCGAAGAAACAGAATATCAAACGGAGTCCAAACGGAATGAAACCTTCGGGATCGTGATTTTCCAACCGAACGTGACCCAGGAGACTTGGACCCTACTCCAAGCAGTGCACAAAGAGGTCACGAGGGTGGAGGGCGCCCCCTGGGCGCGCCCCCTACCTCATGGGCCCCTCGGAGCTCCACCGACGTACTCCTTCCTCCTATATATACCTACGTATCCCCGAACGATCAGAACAGGAGCCAAAAACCTAATTCCACCACCGCAACCTTCTGTATCCATGAGATCCCATCTTGGGGCTCTGTTAGGAGCTCGTCGGAGGGGCATCCACCACGGAGGGCTTCTACATCATCACCATAGCCCCTCCGATGAAGTGTGAGTAGTTTACTTCAGACCTTGGGTCCATAGCTAGTAGCTAGATGGCTTCTTCTCTCTTTTGGATCTCAATACAATGTTCTCCCCCTCTCGTGGAGATCTATTCGATGTAATCTTCTTTTTGCGGTGTGTTTGTTGAGATCGATGAATTGTGGGTTTATGATCCAAAGATTATCTATGAAAAATATTTGATTCTTCTCTGAATTCTTTTATGTATGATTGAGTTATCTTTGCAAGTCTCTTGAATTATCTTTTTGGTTTGGCCAACTAGATTGGTAGTTCTTGCAATGGGAGAAGTGCTTAGCTTTGGGTTCAATCTTGCGGTGTCCTTACTCGAGGATGTAAAGAGTTGCAAGGCACGTATTGTATTGTTGCCATCGAGGATAACAAGATGGGATTTTATCATATTGCATGAATTTATCCTCTACATCATGTCATCTTGCTTACGGCGTTACTCTGCTTTTTACTTAATACTCTAGATGCATCTTTGGATAGCGGTCGATGAGTGGAGTAATAGTAGTAGATGCAGAATCGTTTCGATCTACTTGTTTTGGACATGATGCCTATATACATGATCATTGCCTAGATATACTCATAATTATGCTCAATTCTGTCAATTGCTCAACAGTAATTTGTTCACCCACCGTAGAATACTTATGCTCTTGAGAGAAGCCACTAGTGAAACCTATGGCCCCCGGGTCTATTCTCATCATATCAATCTATATCAGTTTATTTACTTGCTTTGTTTTTACTTTACCTTTACTTTTTATTTTGCATCTCTCTATCAAAAATACCAAAAATATTATCTCTATTAGATCTCACTCTCGTAAGTTACCGTGAAGGGATTGACAACCCCTAAGCGGTTGTTGCGAGTTGCTATCATTTTGTGTAGGTACGAGGGACTTGTGCGTGGTCTCCTACTAGATTGATACCTTGGTTCTCAAAAACTGAGGGAAATACTTACGCTACTTTACTGCATCATCCTCTCCTCTTCGGGGAAATCCAACGCAGTGCTCAAGAGGTAGCAAGAAGAATTTCTGGCGTCGTTGTCGGGGAGGCTCACGCAAGCAAGTCAACTATACCAAGTACCCATCGCAATCCCTATCTCTCGCATTACATTATTTGCCATTTGCCTCTTGTTTTCCTTACCCCCACTTCACCCTTGCCGTTTTATTTGCCCTCTCTTTCCCAATCTCCTCCTCTCTTTCCCGTTTGCCTTTTTTTCGTTGCCTTTCTGTTTGTTCGTGTGTTTGTCATTATGTCTAATTCCTTGTCCGCTCCTATGTCTCCCGAGTTTGAAGTTCTTCACTTCAAGCAAAGGCAAGGAGAAAACTTAAAATATGCTTGGTATAGGATGATGGAATCTTATCGTAAGTGCACCCTAGAGGTGAACTTTAGAATTCTTCTTCGCAATTTTTATGTTGGGTTAAATATGACACATAGACAACTCTTGGATTGCATTGCCAAGGGAAATTTCATTGAGATTGATCCCAGTATTGCACATGAAATTATAGAGGGAATTGTGGGAACACTACCCCAAAAGGGAGGATCTCATCCTACCCAGGGAGAAACCCAAGTGTTTGAGGAAATTTGCGAAGTAACAAAATTTTTACATAAATCTCTTGAGCCTCTTAAAAGTGTTAGCGGGAATCTTCACCGCATGAATATGTTAATTACTCTTTGTAATAAGCGGTTGGATTCTTTAGATCTAAAAATTTCCGAATATGAAGGGAAGCGGAAAGAACCTCCCGGATTCGAGCATGACTCTGCTAAAAAAATGAAAATTAAAGATGGCAATACCTAGATCTATCCTTGCTTTTATGCCTAGCTAGGGGCATTAAACGATAGCGCTTGTTGGGAGGCAACCCAATTTTATTTTGTGTTTTTGTTTTTTCTTCTATTTAGGAATAAATAATCCATCTACCTTCTGTTTGGATGTGGTTTTATGTTTTAGTTAGTGTTTGTTCCAAGTAGGACCTATAGGATAACTGTCGGTGTACTAAAGTAGGGGTACCTTAGTACCCCGAACTCGTGCACGGGCAGTCGCAGCACCCCGCGGCAAGGCTTGCCGGGCGTCCGCCAAGACCCTCCGTCAATACCTATTACTGACATTCAAGAACAAAGTATCCCGAGAAGACAAAGGCCCCGGCAAGAGCAGCTTGCCGGGAAGGCCAGCCAAGGCGCTCCTAGAAGACTTGCCGCGACGCCCGTCAAGCGTCCGGCAAGAGCCAGCGGCCGGCAAGCTTGCCGGCACAACAAGAGAAGGGCCGCGGCAAGGCACTCGCCGCGGCAAGGCTGCCACCCAAAATCCAGCGCATCCAGTGGCGTGTCACCCCAGGGCCATTCCAGGGGCACGTGGCAAGGCGCTGCGTAGCCATGCGGAGCGAGGTGGCGAGCGGAGCTGACAGAGACGCCATCGTGGCAACCGGTGGCTCACCTAACGGTCGTTTCTTTGCACTATTGGGACGACCGGACGGGCATTTAATGCCCTTGTCCCCTGCCGTCAGAGTTAGGTAGGGGACACTGTTGGTCACTGTTGTACCAACCTACGTTTTTACCTTTTTACCCCCTCTTCCCACGCCGCCACCGTGGGTACCCCTTGAGACTATAAAAGGAGGCCCATGCGACGTAGAAGAGGTTCGGTCCATTCGACACCCACAACACCACCATACGCTCGTGCTCTCGAGCAAGATCAAATACAAGCACAAAAGCAGCAGTAGGGGTGTTATCTCTCCGGAGAGCCCCGAAGCTGGGTAAAAATCGCCCGTCTCCCCCGTGTGCCCGACCTCGATCTGCTCTGCGCACACCCTCCGCTCCCTTGCCGGACTAGAAGGGGCCCCCGTGCCCCATAGGTGCTCGGGGCCGCACAGAGACCGCCCCGATATCTTTGGCGCGCCAGGTAGGGGCTGCGTCGAGGTCGTGAACATCTGATCCGGCCTCCGCGCGCGCTACAACAACGTCTTCATCAACATGCCACCGAAGAAGAAGCCTTCGGAGGTGGCCGCCCGCTCTACACGATTCGCCTCCACCGCCGAGCAAGCGGGCGGTGGAGTGGACGCCAGCGAAGGAGCGGGCGCCGACAGTGGGACTCACCTCGTCACGGGTCCAAAAACAAGGCCTCGCAGCGTCGGCGATCGTGCAGACACCACACCCTTCCCGGGAGGTGCAAGGTCGACAACGCCCGGTGCTCCCAGACCGTGCTCGCGATTGGAGCAAGGCCAAGCTGGTGGGTCGCGGGACGCTCGAGGTCAACATGCGCGCCAAAGATGCTGCGGCATGAGTGAGGTACTGATCGCCCGGACGGTGTGGCACCTCCCAATCCAGCTTGGGAGTCCGAGCACATCCGCTCCTCACGCCACTCGCCGCCACCGCCACCTAAGATAGCAGAGGAAGCGCGGCCCGAGCCCAACTGCTTTAGATTACCCTCGGCGCCACACAAGATCGACGGCGGAGGATGACCATATCTGACCTCATCGGCCCGCTTAACGGCGACAAGCCCCGGCAGCCTAGCGCATCAAAGCCCCAGCAAGGCGCCCAGGCGCAAGCCGACACTGACAAGACCGCTGGGGGTGCCACCTCCGTGCACTCCCAGCCCCGAAGGCCAAGATCGCCAGCTCGCCGGACCAACCCCGACGCCGACTCCACCGCGTCGTCGGACCCGCGAACTCGCCGTGACCAACGCCACGTTCTCCGAGAATGACAACACGAGGACGCTCGCACTCGCATCAAGCGCCGGAGAGAAGCGCGACGTCAATCTGACCAGCGCGCCGGGCCCACTGTCGATGTGCACGCACTGGAACCAGCGACTTGTCAGTGCGCGGCAGGTTGCCCTACGCTCACCATGAGCTGCGGCAAGTCCAAATGGCCCAAAACCAAGAATTTCAAGCCGACGCGTGCGAGAAGTGCGATGGCGGGATACATCCATCGGAGTTCTCAAAGATCTACACCATCGCGGTGCGGCTGCTGAGGGCGTGACGAGAAGATCCTCGCCAACTACTTCACCGGTGCTCAAACCCGTCGCCGATCTTGGCTCATGCACTTGCCGGACGGCTCCATCTCCTCATGGGCGGACTGTGTCATCGGTTTGTCGGCGCCTTCACAGTGCCACAAACCCCATGGCGAGAGAGCGATCTGCATCTGCTTGTCCGAAGGAGGAGAGCCCTGCGCAAGTACATACAGAGATTCACCAGTGCGGCGCAACATCCCGAGACGTCCACCCGCCGCAGATTATCGGCGCGTTTCATCAAACGCGCGAATCAGCAGGATGAGGAGAGATGGCGATGTGCAAGATCGAGATGTCACGAGCTCTATGCTCGGCCGACAAGTGTGCACGAGTGAAGAGGGAGGAAAATCCCGGAGAGATTGCGGGAGCGAATGATCTCGACAGTGAGGATGCCGCCCGGCAAGGAAGAACCGGAGGCGGAACAACAGAAGAGAAAGGCTAAGGATGTGCTAGCTGTTGAACATTCCAAGAACGGAGGCGGCTCCGACAAGGCCAAAGCCGATGACTCCGGCGAGGCTGTAGTAGCCGCCGACAAGCAGGATGGCTCCGGCAAGCGATATTGCAAGATTCACCGCACCAAGGGCCATGACCTCCAAACCTACAAGAAAGTGGAGCAGATGGCGGAGCTACAGAAAGCTGAGTACGAGCGCCGCGATAAGGAGAGAGCCCAGGGAGGTGGCGGAGGATCCGGCAAGAAGCTTCCCGCCCGGGGAGGGCACCGCGGCAAGGCCAAGCCGCGGCAAGGAGATAGGCCTCCTCGTGGCCGCGACAAGGACGAAGATGAAGATGAGGATGATGAGATGGAGGAAGATGAGGCTGATGACCAAGAGTTTCAGAAGGCAACAGAGGTGTTGTGCATCGACGGCGGCGCCTCTCTGCACACCTCGCACCGCCAACTCAAGCAGTGGGTGCGAGAAGTGAACGCAGCGGAGCCGTCCGTCGAGTCACGCAAGCCTCTGAAGTGGTCCAGCACGCCCATCATCTTCGACGTTGAGGACCACCCTGATCGCATCACTGCGGTCGGGTGCTTGCCGATGTTGGTTTCACCAACAATCCGCAACCTCAAGGTCACGAAGATGTTGGTTGACGGTGGGGCCGGCCTGAACCTGATTTCCTCCGCAGTACTCAAGAAGCTCCAGATCCTCGACAGCGAGCTCGAAGAAACTGGTACCTTTCAAGGGATAAATCTGGGAAGGAGCAAGCCTAAGGGGAAGATCACACTGCCAGTGACGTTTGGCAGCGAGCTAAATTTTAGGACAGAGAGGGTCAGGTTTGATGTTGCTGATATCCCATTACCCTACAATGGGATACTCGGCCGACCAGCGCTTGCCAAGTTCATGGCAGCCTCTCATTACGCATACAATGTGCTCAAGATGCCTGGTCCGATAAGTGTCATTTCCGTCCAAGGTGACAAGAAGGATGCACTTATCTGCACCGACAAGATCTACCGGGAAGTAGCGGCCGCGGCGGAGTGCAAGCCACTTGCTGCTGAAGCTACCCGGGGGAAGAAGAAAGCCAAGTCCGGCAAGAGTAGCTCTGATGCCCACTCCGGCAAGCGCACCTCCCCGGAGTGCTGCGCCGCCATCGAGGACGCACCATCGAGCTCCACCGGCAAGTACAAGAAGGCAAAGGCAGATCTACCAAAGACTAAGCCCGGCAAGAACAGCTCTGGTGCCTGCTCCGGCAAGCGCACCTCCCCGGAGTCTTCTTGCCGCCGTCGAGGACACACCATCGAGCTCCACTGGCCAGTAGGGCAAAGAAAGTAGCCAGTTTCGAACTTTTGAGTTGTATTCCCTGAAAATCCGTACCTTGTATGAAGAACCTGTGCGCAAGAGGGGTTGAATCGTGGCTAAGTTGCGCCCCTGATCTGTTTCGAGTCCGCTCAACGATGAAAGCGCGCCGCAACTAGCCCGTCAAGTTCTTCCTGCCGGAGGCAACACCGCCAGCAGGCTGCTGATGTTCTGTACTCAGCAAGTGTGCTTGCGCCGGCAGGTTCCCTGACAGCGTGAGGGTGAAAACGTGCAAGGGAGGAAATCAAGGGAGAAGTGCGGCCCCGCTGGATCGCAGAAGACGGAAAAGCTAAGTCGCCCAAGCTTGAATACAGAGCACTTTTAGTTCTAAGCTTTTATGTTATATCCCTTGAACGTTCATGCCTTGTACGAAAAACCTGTGCGCGGAGGAACCAACTCGTGGTTAAGTTGCGTCCTTGCTTTGTTTCCGAGTCCGCTCAACAATGCAAGTCTTGCTGCAACAGCCCGAGAAGGTTTCTTGCGGAAACAACACCGCCAAAGCGAACTCGACGTTCAGACTCAGCAAGTGTGTTAGCGCGGCAAGTTCCCGAGAAGCGTAGGGTAAAAACGTACAAGGGATGTAATGAAGTAGAGGAAGTAACATAGCAAGCCCTGCCGTGAGACGTCCTTCGTATGAGAAACTTGTGCGCAGAGGAGCTGACTCGCGGCTGAGTTGCACCCTTGATTTGTTTCCGAGCCCGCTCAACAATGAAAGCGCGCTGCAACTAGCCCGACGAGGTTTCTTGCCGGAGGCAACACCGCCAGCACGCTGCTGATGTTCCGCACTCGGCAAGTGTGTATGCACCGGCAAGTCCCCTAAAAAGCATAGAGTATAAACATACGAAGGGCGAAACATGGCATTGCGTCACCCAACCCAAAGTTACGCCACGAAAGAGTAACTTATTGCGGCATTATCTAAGTTATTTTCATGACTATAATAACAGTGACAAGGAAAAAGCAGAAGGGCGCGCCGGCACGTGGGCCCCGGCAAACCAGTTTCACTAGGGGCTGCGAATACCGAAATCCCTTCGCGACAAGCCAGGATCCCCGGGGGCCGCAGCATCAGCGACAAGGGCAAAGAAAGGCGCCCCGGCACCTAGGTCTCGGCTGAGCCAGAGTTGCCGGGGGGCTGCAAATGCCAAGATTCATCCCTGGCGAGCTAGAGTCGCCGGGGGCTGCGGTATCAGATAAGTTTTTCTATCCCTCATCATGCATCCTCTTATGGACTGGGGAAAGCGAGGCCGCGTCCTCGAACAAGTGTGCCTTGTATGAAAAAAAACCTGTGCGTGGAGGGACCGAGTCGCGGCCAAGTTGCGCCCCTGCTTTGTTTCCGAGTCCGCTCAACAATACAAGTGCGCTGCAACTGGCCCGAGAAGGTTTCTTGCCGGAAACAACACCGCCAGCGGGCTGCTGATGTTCCGCACTCAGCAAGTGTGTTAGCGCCGGCAAGTTCCCTAGAAGCGTAGGGTGGAAACATACAAGGCACATAATCAAGTAAGGGACATAATCCGGCAAACATTCCCCTCTTTTCATTAAAAAACATCCCAATTTAGTATAAGTCCATAGAGGATGAAAAACATGAGAGGGAGGATTACAAGTTTTAAATGCAGCTAAGGCCCGAAGGCTTACAAACTAAAAAGAGATAAGATGCCCGTAATCCCTCTCCTGTTTCTCTCTTCAGAGGTAGGTCAAGGAGGCCCGGCAAGAGAAGCTTGCCGGGAGGGCGAAGGCGCCTAGGCGAGCCACAGTGCGAAGACACCAAGAGAACTTCCGGGGCCGGCCAGAGCTTGGCGGAGGCGAGGCGCCGGAGGCGAGCTCGAGGCGGGCGGCAGGATGTCGGCCTGTTGTCGAGGCGCCTCGCCTCGTACTCCAACAGACGGCCTTGCCGCCACCCTCTTCCTCTTCCGCAGCCTCCCTCACATGGCCGCCCAAGGAGACGGCACCGGGGAGTTCAGAAGGCCGGCGACCCGGATGATGGGGTCGCCGGTGGCACACGAGGCAACGGCCGACGCCTAGTCGGACTCACCGCCGCCATCGTCGTCGCTGTCGCTCTCCTCCTCGTCACTCTCGCTCGAGGGGGAGTCTTCGCTATCGGAGGAGCTGTCCACACAGCATCGCGCCCGGGTGCCGGAGTCCTCGAAGACCTTGACGGCGAGAAGGTCGCCTCCATTAACAAAATGGAGGTAAACCCGCCGTCGGGCTGTGGATCGGCGTGACGTCTTCCACCCCGATCGAAGTACATCATGCCGGGGGCTGGGGATACGACACTAACTCGAGTGCCGCTGATCCCGCAGCCCCTCATGCGCAACTCCAACATCTCGGGCGGGTCCGGTTCCATCGCGCTCGCAAACGGGGCCGGAAGCCGGAGGCGTCGACGAGGTGCCCAACGCAGCTTGATGAAGAACTCCCAGGGGTCGTCCCCGGTGTGGACCGCCTCGAGGAGAGGAGCTGCCGTCGGGGACGGGGGTGGCGCACCACCCCGACCGCCTCTCCCCCGAGCGCTCCGACCGCGTCCTCGACCTCGTCCACGGCCTCGCCCCCTCCCTCTTCCCCTCGTGGCCGGCTCCGCCACCACAGGCGCGGCATAGGGAGAGGCGCGCTGCCTGGTGGCAACCCTCGCCACCACCGACGAAGGACCAGGGTTCCCTCCCTCCATGGCAGATGGGAGGAAGAATAGCAGAAGTCGAAGAAAGAGGAAGAGGGGGAAGTGCGGGATTTTTTGCACTCCCTTTCCGCCCCTTTTAAAGGAGCAAGGTGGGGGCTCGGCCGCCCCGCTCAGCCAATCGGAGCGCGGGGAGGGCAGAAGAACAGGGCCGGCCCACCCTCTCTGCCCGTGACGGCTCGGTTTCCCACCTTCGCCGCCCACGACCCCATGCGCATGGGAGCCGCGTGGCAGGGAGGCGAAGCCGGGGCGACGGATGAAGTGACCTTACCCTGCCCCGTAATCACAGGGGTGGACGCCTTAAAAATCGCACACACCACGCACGCCTCCCACGACGCCGCAATCGGCGCGTGCCGTTGCGGGAGGGCGCGGTGGACCCGGAGTCCGACTTTGTGTGGACCCAGGCCGCGCGTGCCCGAGCACCGTTCTGGGCCTGGCCCAACAACGCTCGGCACCGTGTATGGCCCAGGCCCGGGGGCTCCTGTCGGTGTACTAAAGTAGGGTACCTTAGTACCCGAACTCGTCACAGGCGATCGCAGACACCAGCGGCAAGGCTTGCCGGGCGCCCGCCAAGACCCTCCATCAATACCTATTACTGACATTCAAGAACAAAGTATCAACCGAGAAGACAAAGGCCCCGGCAAGAGGAGCTTGCCGGGAAGGCCAGCCAAGGCGCTCCTAGAAGACTTGCCGCGACGCCCCGCGCGTCCCGGCAAGGCCCGGCGGCCGGCAAGCTTGCTGGCACAACAAGAGAAGGGCCGCGGCAAGGCTGCCACGCAAAATCCAGCGCATCCAACGGCGTGTCACCCCAGGGCCATTCCAGGGGCACGTGGCAAGGCGTTGCGTAGCCATGCGGAGCAAGGTGGCGAGCGGAGCTGACAGAGACGCCATCGTGGCAACCGGTGGCTCACCTAACGGTCGTTTCTTTGCACTGTTGGGACGACCGGATGGGCATTTAATGCCCTTGTCCCCTGCCGTCAGAGTTAGGTAGGGGACACTGTTGGTCAATGTTGTACCAACCTACGTTTTTACCTTTTTAACCCCTCTTCCTCGCTGCCACTGTGGGTACCCCTTGAGACTATAAAAGGAGGCCCATGCACGTAGAAGAGGTTCGGTCCATTCGACACCCACAACACCACCATACGCTCGTGCTCTCGAGCAAGATCAAATACAAGCACAAAAGCAGCAGTAGGGGTGTTATCTCTCCGGAGAGCCCCGAAGCTGGGTAAAAATCGCCCGTCTCCCCCGCGCGCCCGACCTCGATCTGCTCTGCGCACGCCCTCTGCTCCCTTGCCGGACTAGAAGGGGCCCCCGTGCCCCATAGGTGCTCGGGGCCGCACAGAGACCGCCCGGCATCTCTCCTGTCGGTGTACTAAAGTAGGGGGTACCTTAGTACCCCGAACTTGTGCACGGGCAGCCGCAACATCCCGCGGCAAGGCTTGCCGGGCGCTCGCCAAGACCCTCCATCATTTCCTATTTTTGCCATTCAAGAACAAAGTATTAACTGAGAAGACAAAGGCCCCGGCAAGAGGAGCTTGCCGGGAAGGCCAACCAAGGCATTTCCAGAAGACTTGCCGCGGCGCCCCGCGCGTCCCGGCAAGGCCCGACGGCCGGCAAGCTTGCCGGCACGACAAGAGAAGAGCCGCGGCAAGGCACTTGCCGCGGCAAGGTTGCCACCCAAAGTCCAGCGCACCCAGCGACGTGTCACCCCAGGGCCGTCCCAGGGGCACGTGGCAAGGTGTTACGCAGCCATGCGGAGCGAGGTGGCAAGCTGAGCTAACAGAGACGCCATCGTGGCAACCGGTGGCTCACCTAACGGTCGTTTCTTTGCACTGTTGGGACGACCGGACGGGCATTTAATGCCCTTGTCCCCTGCCGTCAGAGTTAGGTAGAGGACACTGTTGGTCACTGTTGTACCAACCTACGTTTTTACCTTTTTACCCCCTCTTCCTATGCTGCCACCTGTGGGTACCCCCTTCAGACTATAAAAGGGAGGCCCATGCGCACGTAGAAGGGGTTCGGTCCATTCGACACCCACAACACCACCATACGCTCGTGCTCTCGAGCAAGATCAAATACAAGCACAAAAGCAGCAGTAGGGGTGTTATCTCTCCGGAGAGCCCCGAAGCTGGGTAAAAATCGCCCGTCTCCCCCGCGCGCTCGACCTCGATCTGCTCTGCGCACGTCCTCCGCTCCCTTGCCGGACTAGAAGGGGCCCCCGTGCCCCATAGGTCATAGAGACCGCCCCGACAATAACCTACGATGATAGTTGATTAGATTTTGCTGATCAATAAACAAATTTTCCAGGACTTCCTATTTTGGTAGAATTTTTAGAGTTCCAGAAGTTTGCGTTAATTCTGATTACTCTGATCTGTTTTGTTTTTGATGATTCTGTTTTTCCTGTGTTGTTTGCTTATTTTGATGAATCTATGGCTAGTAAATTAGTTTATAAACCATAGAGAAGTTGGAATGATGAGGTTTAACACCAATATAAATAAAGAATGAGTTCATTACAGTACCTTGAAGTAGTCTTTTGTTTTCTTTCTCTAACAGACTCACGAGATTTCTGTTGAGTTTTGTGTTGTGAAGTTTTCAAGTTTTGGGTGAATTCTTTTGATGGATTATGGAACAAGGAGTGGCAAGAGCCTAAGCTTGGGGATGCCCATGGAACCCCCAAGATAATCCAAGGACACCAAAAAGTCAAAGCTTGGGGATTCCCCGGAAGGCATCCCCTCTTTCGTCCACTTCCATCGGTAATTTACTTGGAGCTATATTTTTATTCACCAACATGATATGTGTTTTGCTTGGAGCGTCTTGTATTATTTGTGTCTTTGCTTGTTCATCTACCACAATCATCCTTGATGTACACATCTTTTAACAGAGCCATACATGAATTGGAATTTGTTAGAATACTCTATGTGCTTCACTTATATCTTTTGAGCTTGATAGTTTTGCTCATAGTGCTTCACTTACATCTTTTGAGCGTGATAATTTTTGCTCTAGTACTTCACTTAGATATTTTAGAGCACGGTGGTGGATTTGTTTTAAAGAAACTATTTGATCTCTCATGCTTCACTTAGATTATTTTGAGAGTCTTTAATAGCATGGTAATTTGCTTAATGTTAATATACTTGGTGTTCAAGATATGTGAAACTTTCTTTTGAGTGAATTGAATACTAAGATAAGTTTGATGCTTGATAATTGTTTTTACATATGGAGGTGATAATATCAAAGTTGTGCTAGTTGGATGATTATGAATTGGAGAAATACTTGTGTTGAAGTTTGCAAGTCCCGTAGCATGCACGTATGGTTAAAGTTGTGTAACCAATTTGAAACATGAAGTGTACCTGGCTTGTGCATCCTTATGAGTGGCGGTCGGGGACGAGCGATGGTATTTTCCTACCAATCTATCCCCTAGGAGCATGCGCGTAGTACTTGAATTTTTGATGACTTCTAAATTTTTGCAATACGTATATGAGTTCTTTCGACTAATGTTGAGTCCATGGATTATAAGCACTTTCACCTTTCCACCTTTGCTAGCCTCTTCGGTATCATGCATTGCCCTTTCTCACCTTGAGAGTTGGCGCAAACTTCGCCGGTGCATCCAAACCCCGTGATACAATACGCTCTATCACACATAAACCTCCTTATATCTTCCTCAAAACAGCCACCATACCTACCTATCATGGCATTTCCATAGCCATTCCGAGATATATTGCCATGCAACTTCCACCATCATCATCATGACATACATTACTTTTGTCATATTGCCATTGCATGATCTTGTAGTTGACATCGTATATGTGGCAAAGCCACCATGCATTATTTTCCATACATGTCACTCTTGATTCATTGCACCATCCGATTACACACTGGAGGCATTCATATAGAGTCATATCTTGTTCTAAGTTTCGAGTTGTAATCCTTGTGTTGTAATCAATAGAAGTGTGATGATCATCATTATTAGAGCATGGACCAAATAAAAAAAAGAGAAAGGCCAGAAAGAAAAAAAGAAAGGCCCAAAAAAAGGGGCAATGCTACTATCTCTTTTTCCACACTTGTGCTTCAAAGTAGCACCTTGTTCTTCATGTAGTGAGTCTAATATATTGTGCTTCAAAGTAGAACCTTGTTCCTCATGTAGTGAGTCTCATAAGTTGTCCTTTTTATACTAGTGGGAATTTTTCATTATAGAACTTGGCTTGTATATTCCTACGATGGGCTTCCTCAAATGCCCTAGGTCTTCGTGAGCAAGCAAGTTGGATGCACACCCACTAGTTTTCTTTTGTTGAGCATTCATAGCTCTAGTGCATCCGTTGCATGGCAATCCCTACTCCTCATGTTGACATCAATTGATGGGCATCTCCATAGTCCATTGATTAGCCTCGTCAATGTGAGACTTTCTCCTTTTTTATCTTCTCCACACAATCCCCATCATCATATTCTGTTCCACCCATAGTGCTATATCCATGGCTCATGCTCATGTATTGCGTGAAGGTTGAAAAAGTTTGAGATTATTTAAGTATGAAACAATTGCTTGGCTTGTCATCGGGGGTATAGAAGTTGGGAACATCTTTGTGTGACGAAAATGAAGCATAGCCTAACTATATGATTTTGTAGGGATGAACTTTCTTTTGCCTTGTTATTTTGAGAAGACATGATTGCTTGATTAGTATGCTTGAGGTATTATTATTTTTGTGTCAATATGAACTTTTGTCTTGAATCTTTCGGATCTGAATATTCATATCACAATTAAGAAGATTTACATTGAAATTATGCCAAAGTATCACTCCGCATCAAAAATTCTTTTTTATCATTTACCTACTCGAGGACGAGCAGGAATTAAGCTTGGGGATGCCTGATACGTCTCCAACGTATCTATAATTTTTCATTGCTCCATGCTACTTTATCTACTGTTTTGGACTATATTGGGCTTTATTTTCCACTTTTATATTACTTTTGGGACTAACCTATTAACCGGAGGCCCAGCCCAGAATTGTTGTCTTTTGCCTTTTTCAGTATTTCGAAGAAACATAATATCAAGCGGAGTCCAAGCGGAATGAAACCTTCAGATCGTGATTTTCCAACGAACGTGACCTGGAGACTTGGACCCTACTCAGAAGTGCGAGGAGGTCACGAGGTGGAGGGCGCCTGGCGCGCCTCCTACCTCGTGGGCCCCTCGGAGCTCCACCGACGTACTCAGTCCTCCTATATATACCTCGTATCCCGAACGATCGTAACAAAAGCCAAAACCTAATTCCACCGCCGCAACCTTCTCAGATCCATGAGATCCCATCTTGGGGCCTGTTAGGAGCTCACGGAGGGGCATCCACCATGGAGGGCTTCTACATCATCACCATAGCCCCTCCAATGAAGTGTGAGTAGTTTACTTCAGACCTTCGGGTCCATAGCTAGTAGCTAGATGGCTTCTTCTCTCTTTTTGGATCTCAATACAATGTTCTCCCCCTCTCTCGTGGAGATCTATTCTATGTACTCTTATTTTTGCGGTGTGTTTGTTGAGACCGATGAATTGTGGGTTTATGATCCAGTATTATCTATGGAAAATATTTGATTCTTCTCTGAATTCTTTTATGTATGATTGAGTTATCTTTGCAAGTCTCTTCGAATTATCTTTTTGGTTTGGCCAACTAGATTGGTAGTTCTTGCAATGGGAGAAGTTCTTAGCTTTGGGTTCAATCTTGTGGTGTCCTTACTCAGTGACAGAAAGATTTGCAAGGCACGTATTATATTGTTGCCATCGAGGATAACAAGATGGGGTTTTTTTATCATATTACATGAATTTATCCCTCTACATCATGTCATCTTGCTTACGGCGTTACTCTGTTTTTACTTAATACTCTAGATGCATGATGGATAGCGGTCGATGAGTGGAGTAATAGTAGTAGATGCGAGAATCGTTTGATCTACTTGTTTTGGACATGATGCCTATATACATGATCATTGCCTAGATATACTCATAACTATGCTCGATTCATCAATTGCTCAACAGATAATTTTTTCACCCACCGTAGAATACTTATGCTCTTGAGAGAAGCCACTAGTGAAACCTATGGCCCCCGGGTCTATTCTCATCATATCAATCTATATCACTTTGTTTACTTGCTTTGTTTTTACTTTACCTTTACTTTTTATTTTGCATCTATCTATCAAAAATACCAAAAATATTATCTCTATCAGATCTCACTCTCGTAAGTTACCGTGAAGGGATTGACAACCCCTAAGCGTTGGTTGCGAGTTGCTATCATTTTGTGTAGGTACGAGGGACTTGTGCATGGTCTCCTACTGGATTGATACCTTGGTTATCAAAAACTAAGGGAAATACTTACTGAAAGTGCAACTATCCCTAGGTGGTTTTGGTAATTCATAACAACATATAGCTCATTGAGCTAATGCTATTCCAAGACTATTATTTAAGGAAATCTCAATGAATGGCATGGCATGGATGATGGAAGTGGATACCTCAAAATACTAAGGACAAAGGATTGGGTCAAGCAGAAAAGCTCAAGACTCTTCATTTTATATTTTAGTGATCCAAGATCACATTGAGTCTATAGGAAAAGCCAATACTATCAAGGAGGGATGAGGTGTTGCTTAATGAGCCTCTCGCTTCATGTGCTTAGTGATATGCTCCAAAACCCTCAGCTACTTTCCCACATCCACAAATGACCTGAACCCAAAGCCAAAATCGGTCACACCGATTCTTCCTATCCGGCGCCACCGATTCCAAAGGTCATAGCCACTGCCACAAACCCTAAGCAAATCGGTTTTACCGATAGGGATCTCGGTCTCACCGAGATGGGATTTTAATCTCTCTGTTTCCCTTCATAACATTTCGGTCTAACCGAAGTGAGCGATCGGTCCCACCGAGATTGCAATGTAAACTCTCTGTTTCCTTTTTGTAACATTTCGGTCTCACGAAAAGAGCAAATCGGTCCCATCGAGTTTACGACCAACTCTCTCGAAAGCTTATTACCAAAATCGGTCTCACCGAGTTTGTGTGTCGGTCTTACCGAGATTACGTTATGCCCTAACCCTAACGAATCGGTCTCACCGAGTTGCATGTCGATCCACGAAAATCACTATCGGTCACTAGGTTTACTAAATCGGTCCGACCGAGTCTGTTGAATCGGTCCCACCGAGTTTGGTAAATTGTGTGTAACGGTTAGATTTTGTGTGGAGGCTATAAATACCCCTCCACCCCCTCTTCATTCATGGAGAGAGCCATCAGAACAAACCTACACTTCCAACTTACCATTTCTGAGAGAGAACCACCTACTCATGTGTTGAGGCCAAGATATTCCATTCCTACCATATGAATCTTGATCTCTAGCCTTCCCCGAGTTGCTTTCCACTCAAATCTTCTTTCCACCAGATCCAAAACCTATGATAGAGAGTTGAGTGTTGGGGAGACTATCATTTGAAGCACAAGAGCAAGGAGTTCATCATCAATGCACCATTTGTTACTTCTTGGAGAGTGGTGTCTCCTATATTGGCTAGGTGTCACTTGGGAGCCTCCGAAAAGATTGTGGAGTTGAACCAAGGAGTTTGTAAGGGCAAGGAGATCGCCTACTTCGTGAAGATCTACCGCTAGTGAGGCAAGTCCTTCGTGGGCGACGGCCATGGTGGGATAGACAAGGTTGCTTCTTCGTGGACCCTTCATGGGTGGAGCCCTCCGTGGACTCGGGCAACCGTTACCCTTCGTGGGTTGAAGTCTCCATCAATGTGGATGTACGATAGCGCCACCTATCCGGACCACGCCAAAAACATTCGTGTCTCCAATTGCGTTTGAATCCTCCAAACCCTTCCCTTTACTTTCTTGCAGGTTGCATGCTTTAATTTCCGCTGCCTATATACTCTTTGCATGCTTGCTTGAATAGTATGTTGATTGCTTGACTTGTCCTAAAGAGCTAAAATCTGCCAAACTCTAAAATTGGGAAAAGGTTAAGTTTTTAATTGGTCAAGTAGTCTAATCACCCCCCCTCTAGACATACTTCAAGGTCCTACAAGTGGTATCAGAGCTTTGGTCTCCATTTGCTTTGATTTCCATAGCTTTTGGTGGTCATAGCCTTGGTTTCACAACCTAGGAGAGTATGGCGTCTAGCGAGTGAAGTTATTACCGTAGAGGTCCTTACTTTGATGGTACTAATTTTGCTAGTTGGAAGCATAAGATGAAAATGCATATTCTCGGACATAACCCCGCCGTTTAGGCAATTATTTGTATTGGCTTGCAAGGTGAATTCTTTGATGGGAGAGAGCCGAACCGTGAAGCTAATGCGGAAGAATTGAAGATGCTGCAATACAACGCTCAAGCTTGTGATATCATCTTCAACGGATTGTGCCCCGAAGAATTCAACAAAATCAGCTGTCTTGAGAATGCAAAGGAAATTTGGGATACTTTGATTGATATGCATGAAGGTACCGAATCCGTCAAGGAATCCAAGTTGGATGTGCTCCAAAGTCAGCTTGACAAGTTCAAAATGAAGGATGGTGAAGGTGTCGCTGAAATGTACTCTAGGCTTGCACTTATCACAAATGAGATTGCCGGCTTAGGGAGTGAAGAGATGACCGACAAATTCATCATCAAGAAAATCCTAAGAGCATTGGATGGAAAGTATGATACCGTGTGCACATTGATCCAGATGATGCCAAACTACAAAGATCTCAAGCCAACGGAAGTCATTGGAAGAATTGTTGCTCATGAGATGTCACTCAAGGATAAGGAGGAACTTCACAACAAGTCAAGTGTTGCTTACAAAGCCTCAAGTGAAGCCCCCACATCATCAAGTGAGAAACAAACCTTCAATGAAGAATTGAGCTTAATGATGAAGAACTTCAACAAATCCTACAAGAGTAGAAGTAAAGAAAGAAGCTCCAAGTCAAGGTCTTACAATGACAAAAGATCTTCTAGTCGAGAGCCAAATTGCTACAATTGTGGGAGACCCGGACACTATTCCAATGAGTGTATGGCATCCTACAAAAGAAGAGAAGATTCTCCAAGAAGAAGAAGCAAAAGAGTATGACCTATTGAGTATATAAATGACCTAGTCATCGCAAATTGTTCTTCTTGGAGAATCTTCTCTTCTTAAACGATGAGTATGACCTATGATCAAATGTTCTCATTTGACTCCTAAGTCAATATACTCATATATAGATGACCTAGTCATCGCCAATTGTTTGATAGATGCTAGAATTGGTTGTGCATGCTTTGCCACATATTTCATTTGCCATCTTATTGTGTGAGCATGTTGGTGCATATTTTAATCATTCAAGGACATCCACTTGTTGTTTTGATTGTTTGGCTTCTTTTCTTTTTGCCAAGTGGATGGACAAGAATGCCTAAGAACTTTCTCTAGCTATCTATGCTTTTCTCATCTCAAACTCTATTCATGCTACATCACAAAATTTGATCAAGTCAGATTCGAACCACTCTGTGTGAGGAGCACTCAGAGTCCCCAATTCGTCATAGACTTAAACTTCCAAAACCTCTTTGTGATTCTCGGCCTGACCGATTCCTCCATTTCGGTCCTACCGAGATCATTAAGTTGATCTAAGTTTTCAATCTCGATGCAACCGATTTGAACTTTTCGGTCACACCGATTTCTCTGAATGTATACGTTATGCATCTCGGTGCCACCGAAGTTGTTCCACTTTCGGTCACACCGGCAGGTCGGGCTATATATAGTCATGGGCAAAAATTTGGAAATTCCTCCGAACCCCTTCGCCCGCGCAATAGCTCGCTCTGCCATCGAAGGTCTCCGGATCGTCTCCTCGTCGCCAGCCGCCTCCAGTAGCTGGTCTCTGCCGCCGTCAATGGATTTCGCCCCCGCTGTTGCCGCCGTAGCGAGTTCATCGCCAAGCTAGGGTATGGACTTGATCATTGTGCTATTCTCGTCTGATTCTTAGCACATTGTGTTCTTATTGATTCTTGCCACGATTGAAACACTCCTATCCAGCCAAAGTAATCCGTAGAGTAGATGAGATTCAAAATTTTAGGGTTAGGTTTCCGCCGAAACCATCTCGGACCTACCGAGTTGAAAAACTTGGTCCTACCGATTTGGCTTATGCCATTGCACAAGTAACTCTCGGTCTGACGGAGAATTGCTAATCGGTGCGACCGAACTTAGGACTTTGTGAAACCCTAGCAGTCTCGGTGCCACCGAACTGTGACTCGGTCCAACCGAGTTCATCAGTTTAGGTTCCAAAACTGCTTCGGTATCACCGAGTTTGAAAATCAGTTGATCCGAAATGCTTTCTGTGGAAAACTAAAACTGAATTTTTGAATCATTCTTTTGCAAAAATCTCTGTGTTTTGTGATGCTCATCTATTCTATCTCATCTACAACTCTTCACAGGGTCAGCAGTCAGAGTTTGCAGCATGTCAGACCAGAGTGACAGCCAGAACGGGTCAGAAGAGCAGATTGACATGAGCAAGGGCACTAGTCCCTCAAGCTCTACAGATGAAGGGAGCAGAAGCACTCCTAGCAACCTGCCTAAGGCTGCTACCAGGCAAAGGAGGAAGAGAACTTCAGACTCAGAGGATGAGGACTACAAAGCTGAAGAAGATGTGGCTACTTCCAAGAAAGAAGTGCTCAAGAAGGAATATGGCTCAACACATAGCACAAAGCACGGATCAAAAAGAAAGTTCTGCCAAGAGGACACCAATGCCCAAGGCCGGAAGGTCCACTCAAGTGCCGAGCAGATCGAACCCAAAGAGGCACCCAAAAGAAAGTCACATCTTCCAAACCCAAGAAAGTTCCCTTTGGAGAGACAATGAAGTTTACCATTGAATCAGAGGATGAAGGTGCTCAGACAAGAAGAAGAAGAGAGCAAGAACCACAACCGCCTGTGTTCTTGGAAAGCCCTCTATGAGAAGAGATTCTGAAGAGGAAGAAGAGGTTGCTGCACCAGCACCCAAGGCACCAAAGCTTATGGGTGATGCTATTAGATCTGGGGCTGCAACATCTAAGCCCAAGGAAGCACCCAAAGCTGCCTCCAAGGCCAAGCTTATATCAAAGAGGAATACTAGGAGTATTCCAGCTGCTTAGAAGAACAAGGCCCAGTGCCAAATGTTGCTGATGAAGAATATGAAGAAGGACAGGTCCTAAGGAAGCTCAAGCCCAAGATACCAGACCACAATGATGCCCATCCTATAGCTGAGGACATGAGGATCAGGAAGGACTCGGGGTTGAGGCTATGGAGGATGGAAGATCCATATGCCTCAAGGAGAAGAATTGTTGTTGACTACAGATTCCATACAAAGGAACAGCAGGACTTCTATGAGACAATCTTGTTGGATAAGAAGCCCATAGTTTGTGACATGAGGTGGGTCGACTAGACCTACATCAAGGAAAATGAAGAGCACTATCCTGGAGTGCAAGATAGCTTTGTTGCTTGTGGAGTTGCTGATTTTGTTGGGCAAAAGCTCACCAACTGGAATGATGAACTTATCATGCAATTCTACTCCACAGCACATTTCTATCCAGATGGAAGGATAGTTTGGATGTCAGAAGGCACCAGATACTACCAATTTGTTGGAGAATGGGCAAGTCGATAAATGCCCCAAAGGAAAATGAAGATGACCTGGACATTTATGCCAAGAAGAAGATGGATCACAATTCCATGGCACACATGTACAAGGAGATCCCAGACAAGGCTGTTGAGACAAATAACTTTGGATCAGTCCACTTTCTGCTGTCAGGGCTGCCAACAATCAATTGGATTCTGAGACACACTCTGCTGCCTAAGTCTGGTGACCATAACATGATCAGAGGGCATGCCATCAACATGTCGCATGTGTTTGATGTGCCACAGAAGTTCAAAGTCATGAGCCTTATGATTGAAACCATTAAGAGGACTGCAGCAGATCAGAAGAGGAGCTCTGGATATGACCCTCAGATTCAGGAGTTGATAAACTCAAAGATGGGCACAGGGAAATATCAATTGGATAAGGAACATTTTCCACTTTATCCAGACTTTGAGGACAATGAGGTTGTCATGAATGAGAATGATCCATCATTAGTTCAAGCTCAAGAGAAGAAGGAGAAGGCAAGGAAGGAGAAGGCTGCCAAGATGCCAACTCAAGAGGAGGCATCTGAGTATTTCTTGAAGAACAAGCAGGAGCAGCTTGGTTACTTAATAGCATCAACATTGAGGATTGAGAAGGGACTGGCCACCCTCACTCAGAATCAGGAGAGCCTGGAAAGAATCATGGAGCTCAAATTCCATGACCTTGATGTGAAAGTAACTGAGATTCAGTCAGTGGTAGAGCAGCTGCAGGATGACATGCAGGAGAGGCAGGGCAAGACTACAACTAATGTGTTTGCCAAAGTGCCCAGAGCCCAGAGATCAGTTGCAGTGCCTGTGACAGACACCAGAGCAACATCTTCAGCACCAGCTACAGCCCCTACTACTCCAGTGCAACCAGCTCTAGCATCAACTCAAGCACCCTCTACTTCAACTGAAGCCTTCGTCCTTGGAGTTATCCGGACACCACCACCTGAAGATCAAGCCTGAGAGACGATCTAGCACTGTGCATTTTCTATGAACTTTTTGGTAACTTGTTGCCAAAGGGGGAGAAAAATGTATAGATCATAGGCTTCGAGAGAGAGAGAGAGAGAGAGAGTTGATTTTGTTCTCTCTTGTTTTGATTTGGTGGTTAAAACTTGTTTGCTTTTGATTGCTTGAGATACTATGCTTGCGAGACATTGATGATCATGTGTTTGATCATAAGCTACACTTATGCATGTTTGATGATATTATCCTATCTTATCCTATGTGATCATTCACTTTGCTTGGTGATGAGTGCATGTATTCAATATTTACTATTTTGAGCGCTTCACTAAGATGTATGTGACATGGAAGAGTAACCCATGAGCCTAATTCATTGTGCATTTGCAGTCCAAAGCAAATCTTAAACTATGCACAAATTTAGGGGGAGCTCTTGCTTATCACATACTTCTCAAAGCGACGATGTTATTCAATGTTATTATCATTTGTCGAAGTTTTGATCGATATGTTGTCATCAATTACCAAAAAGGGGGGGATTGAAAGTGCAACTATCCCTAGGTGGTTTTGGTAATCCATAACAACATATAGCTCATTGAGCTAATGCTATTCCAAGACTATTATTTCAGGAAAGCTCAATGAATGGCATGGCATGGATGATGGAAGTGGATCCCTCAAAATACTAAGGATAAAGGATTGGCTCAAGCTCAAAAGCTCAAGACTCTTCATTTTATATTTTAGTGATCCAAGATCACATTGAGTCTATAGGAAAAGCTAATACTATCAAGGAGGGATAAGGTGTTGCTTAATGAGCCTCTTGCTTCATGTGCTTAGTGATATGCTCCAAAACCCTCAGCTACTTTCCCACATCCACAAATGACCTAAACCCAAAGCCAAAATCGGTCACACCGATTCTTCCTATCCGGCGCCACCGATTCCAAAGGTCATAGCCACTGCCACAAACCCTAAGCAAATCGGTTTTACCGATAGGGATCTCGGTCTCACCGAGATGGGATTGTGATCTCTCGGTTTCCCTTCGTAACGTTTCGGTCTAACTGAAGTGAGAGATCGGTCCCACCGAAATTGCAATGTAAACTCGCTGTTTCCTTTTTATAACATTTCGGTCTCACCGAAAAGAGCAAATCGGTCCCACCGAGTTTACCTGACGAACTCTTTGGAAAGCTTATTACCAAAATCGGTCTCACCGAGTTTGTGTAATCGGTCTTACCGAGATTACGTTATGCCCTAACCCTAACCGAATCGGTCTCACCAAGTTGCATGTCAATCCCACCGAAAATCACTAACAGTCACTAGGTTTACTAAATCGGTCCGACCGAGTCTGTTGAATCGGTCCCACTGAGTTTGGTAAATTGTGTGTAATGGTTAGATTTTGTGTGGAGGCTATAAATACCCCTCCACCTCCTCTTCATTTGTGGATAGAGCCATCAGAACAAACCTACACTTCCAACTTACCATTTCTGAGAGAGAACCACCTACTCATGTGTTGAGGCCAAGATATTCCATTCCTACCATATGAATCTTGATCTATAGCCTTCCCCAAGTTGCTTTCCACTCAAATCTTCTTTCCACCAGATCCAAAACCTATGAGAGAGAGTTGAGTGTTGGGGAGACTATCATTTGAAGCACAAGAGCCAGGAGTTCATCATCAACGCACCATTTGTTACTTCTTGGAGAGTGGTGTCTCCTAGATTGGCTAGGTGTCACTTGGGAGCCTCCGAAAAGATTGTGGAGTTGAACCAAGGAGTTTGTAAGGGCAAGGAGATCGCCTACTTCGTGAAGATCTACCGCTAGTGAGGCAAGTCCTTCGTGGGCGACAGCCATGGTGGGATAGACAAGGTTGCTTCTTCGTGGACCCTTCGTGGGTGGAGCCCTCCGTGGACTCACGCAACCGTTACCCTTCATCGGTTGAAGTCTCCATCAACGTGGATGTACGATAGCACCACCTATCGGAACCACGCCAAAAACATCCGTGTCTCCAATTGCGTTTGAATCCTCCAAACCCTTCCCTTTACTTTCTTGCAAGTTGCATGCTTTAATTTCCGCTGCCTATATACTCTTTGCATGCTTGCTTGAATAGTATGTTGATTGCTTGACTTGTCCTAAATAGCTAAAATCTGCCAAACTCTAAAATTGGGAAAAGGTTAAGTTTTTAATTGGTCAAGTAGTCTAATCACCCCCCCCCCTCTAGACATACTTCAAGGTCCTACACTTACGCTACTTTACTGCATCATCCTCTCCTCTTCAGGGAAATCCAACGCAGTGCTCAAGAGGTAGCACAACGTAGTTCACAAGTAGCATTCTCCCCTTATATTGTACCGGGGGCACCACAGTGGCCACCAATAGCGTGCATGATACGTTGCACATGGTCGACACAACTTGCTCGACCCACATGGATCCCTTAGGGCGTTTTAGCCGTAGTGTGTGGCAGCCAAAGGCGGTTCCTAGGGACATGTTCCACCTTGCTGCCACCAGCTCATCAGCTCCCACCGGTTGATGACAGAGAGTTGATGTAGACATGATGCACTCCGCGTGGCTGGAGTCAAAAGTGGGGAGGGGGCACCTGTCATGTCTTTGATAAGCGCCACTCTCTATCACCTCAGACTTCATCAAACGAGTGTATTGTACCAGCATGAGGGGCCTTGACGGGGCATAGACCATCGTAGGCACACATATTCTGCCTTAAAAGCACCGATCGGCCATCAGGGCTATAAGAGAGCTCCACTAGCCTCTCATTGAATGTTTGGTAGGTTGGTGTCCCCTGAAGGATCCACCAGAGACGAGCTCATTCTCAAGGGATTTGAAGGTGCTCGGTATTGGGAAACATAGTAGAAAACAGAAAAATCACACCTACGCACAACCAGGATCAATATGAAGATGTATAACGGGTTGAGATCATGATCGTTACCGTCACCGAATTGCAGTGGAAGAAGATCGTGCTGGTGTAGACGTACTTGGAGTCCCTTGAACTGTTGATGAATGATCCTGCGAACCGCCCACTGATACGTCTCCAATGTATATATAATTTTTGATTGTTCCATGTTATTACCGTATCAATCTTGGATGTTTTATATGTAACTTTATATCTTTTTTTTGGACAAACCTATTAACCTAGTGCCCAGTCCCAGTTGCTATTTTTTGCTTGTTTTTTGGCTTTTCAGAAATCAATATCAAACGGATCCAAATAGAGAAAAATCTTTCGATTAATTTTTCTGGCGCAGAAGAGACCCACAAAGTTTGAGAGAAACCAGAAGAGCCACGAGAGAGCGACAAGCTCGCTAGGTGCGCCCCAGGGGGCACGCCCCTAGGCTTGTGGGCCCCTTGTGGCACCGCTTGACATAGTTCCGCCTCTATAAATTCTGAAATATTCCCAATATAGCAGAGAGCCACCCGAAACACTTTTTCCACCGCCGCAAGCTTCTGTTCTTCTGTGATCCCATCTAGAGGCTTTTTTCGATACTCTGCCAGAGGGGGAATCAATCACGGAGGGCTTGTACATCATCCTCATTGCCCTATTGATGATGCGTGAGTAGTTTACCATAGACCTATGAGTCCATAGCTTGTAGATATATGGCTTTTTCTCTCTCTTTGATCTTCAATACCATGTTCTCCTCGATCTTCTTGGAGTTCTATCAGATGTAATCTTCTTTTGCGGTGTCTTTGTTGGGATATGATGAATTGTGGGTTTATGATCTGAATATTTATGAATATTAATGGAGTCTTTTCTGAACTTTATTATGCATGATTGTTATAGCTTTGTATTTCTCTTCGATCTATCCGTTTGGTTTGGCCAACTAGACTGATTTATCTTCAGTGGGAGAGGTGCTTTGTAATGGATTCAATCTCGCAGTGCTCTATCCCAGTGACAAAGTAGGGAACAACACACGTATTTGTATTGTTAACATTAACAATAAAATGATGGGGTTTACTCATATTAGTTGAGTTTACTTTGTCTACATCATGTCATCTTGCTTAAGGCGTTACTCCATTTTATTAACTTGATACCCTGGATGCATGTTGGATAGCGGTCGATGAGTGGAGTAATAGTAGTAGATGCAGCTAGGAGTCGGTCTACATGTCTCGGACGTGATGTCTATATACATGATCATTGCCTTGAATATCATCATAACAATGCGATTTTCTATCAATTGCCCAACAGAAATTTGTTCACCCACTGTATGCTATGAGAACTATGGCACCGGGTCTACTTTTATCATATATAAGACACAAAAATACATTGCTGCAATTTTATTTATTTTCTTTTGTTTACAATTTACTTTATTATCTGCCACTACAAGATTTAATCCGTGCAAGTAACCGCCAAGGGGATTGGCAACCCTCTTGTTTGTGTTGGGTGCAAGTATTGGCATTTGTGTGTGCAAGTGTTGTTCACGAGGTTCTGTGTGGTTCTCGTACTGGATTGATAACCTTGGTTCTTAACTGAGGGAAATACTTATCTCTACTATACTGCATCATCCTCTCCTCTTCAAGGAAATCCCAACGCAGCTCACAAGTAGTAGGAAGTATTTCTAGCGCTGTTGCTAGGGAGACATCATCAAAACCTATCAAGTACCTTCACACAAACTATAATCTACTTGCTCTACTTTTTATTCACCTTTTTATTTGCCTTTGCCTCTCATTTTCATCTCCCCACTTCTCATAAAAATTACAAAAACACAAAAATGTTTTATTTTGCTTGCTTTTATTGCCTTCTTGTCAACACTCAACAAATAAAAAATGAAAGCAAAAATTTAAGATAACTATGGATCCTCATACACTTGCTAATCTTTTCAAAAGGTCCAATTATGATGATCCAATTGCTAGTGAGTTGAGTGCACTTTATTTCCTCTATGAAGTTTTGCTTGAAAGTCATGAATCTAAAAATTGTGATGAAGTGTTAAAAGAAGAAATTTATAGAGTGATTCATGATAGCTCATTGAATGATAAGCATGATTGCAATGATGTCACTATAAAGTCTATTAATGTCAATTTTGCTAATGGTATGCAAAGCTACAAGCTTGGGGATGACAATTTTGTTATGTCCACTACTTATTGCAATGATCATGATCGGGGTGACAATGCTTCTTACGATCTTGAAAATTTATTTAAGCCTCATGATGAGTATGTTATTGATAATAATGTTTAAAATACTATTGAAAGTGGGTTTGAAAGAGTGTCAACTTTAGGTCAAAAGAATCCCACATATTCGGAGAGTGTTCAATCTTATGAAATTTTTGATATAAAAGTGGGTTTGGAGAAGTCATGACTTTAGTTGATGTTGATCCCACTATCTTGGATGATTATAAAAAAATTATGCATGTGGATCATGAAGAGAAAATTTTATATGATAGCTATATTATTGAATTTTATTATGATCCTACATGTAATTATTACGAGAGAGAGGAAAATATGGTTGTAGAAATTTTTGTGTTACTAAATTACCTCTCGATGTGTTGAGATTGTCAATGATTTATTCTTCTTCTTCTTTGAATTTGCTAGATATTTCTTGTCTTGATAACTTGTTTGCTTATAAAATGCCTATGCACAAGAAGTATGTTAGACTTAAATGTGTTTGTCACATATACTATGATGCTCTCTTGGTGCTTCAATTCTTGTCTTTCATTTGAGCATCATTGATATCTCTAAGCCTATCTTAATGGCTATAAAGGAAAAGCTTGTTGGGAGAAGACCCAATAGTTATCATTTATATATTTATTAAGTGTTCAAATAATTATGCTACTGTTGTTATTATGTTTTTATGTTTTAGTTAGTGTTTGTGCCAAGTAAAGCCTTTGGGATGATTTGGTGCATAGTTGACTTGATTCTGTGAAGAAACAGAAACTTTTTCACCCAGTAATGGAATTTTTAAAATTCACTGGAACATGGTAAAATTCTGAACTTTTTACACATTATTTATATACAAATTTCCCACGTGGTCCTAATTTTTCAGAAGTTTTAAAGTTACAGAGGTATGATCGTTGTTCAGATCATTACAGACTGTTATGTTTTTGACAGATTCTGTTTTCATTGCATAGTTTGCTTGTTTTGATGAATCTACGGGTTATATCGGAGTTACAAGTCATCGAGAAGTTAGAATACAGTAGGTATTATAAAATATTAATTATTAATGAGTTTACAACAGTACCTAAAGTTTATGGTATGTTTATTATACTAACGGATCTCACGAGGTTTCTGTTGAGTTTTGTGTGTTGAAGTTTTCAAGTTTTGGGTGAGATCACGATGGATGAAGGAATATGGAGCAGCAAGACCCCAATCTTGGGGATGTCCAAGGCACCACAAGGTAATATTCAAGGAATACCTAAGTGTCTAAGTTTGGGGATGCCCTAGATGGCATCCCCTCTTTCGTCTACAAACCATCGGTAAATTACTTGGAGCTATATTTTTATTCATCACATGATATGAGTTTTGCTTGGAGCATCATGTATTATAGTGGTACTTGCTTTGTTTGCTTTTTAGTTTGCCACAATCATATTTTTTTGGACACAGTTTTTGAGAGGGGCATGCATTTATTCGTGATTCGTTAGAATACTCTATGTGCTTCACTCATATCTTTTCAGCTGGGCATTTGCTCTAGTGCTTCACTTATATCTTTTCGAGCACGGTGGTGGTTATATTTTAAAGAAATAGTTGCCTCTCATGCTTCACTTATATCTTTTTGAGAGTATAATAAATAGTAATGGCAATATGCACGGGTTATGAAATTGGTCCTAATATGATAGGCATTCAAGAGGGGTATAACAAAGACTTTAATAGATCACTGAATATGATAAGTTGATTCCTTGCAATTGTTTTGCGATGTTAAGAAGGTAATATGTGGGAGGTACTAGTGAATGATTGAAATTTAATAAAAATATCTGTGTTAAGGTTCGTGATTTCCGAAGCATGCACGTATAGTATCTAGTTAAGCCAAGAAGTTGGAGCATGATTTATTATTGATTGTCTTCCTTATGAGTCGTGGTCGGGGATGAGCGATGGTCTTTTCCTACCAATCTATCCCCCTAGGGGCATGCATAGTAGTAGTTTGCTTCGAGGACTAATACACTTTCACAATAAGTATGTGAGTTCTTTAAGACTAATGTGAGTCCATGGATTATACACACTCACATTTCCACAATTTGCTAGCATCTTTGATACCGTGCATTGCCCTTTCTCACCTTGAGAGTCAGTGCAAAATTCGTCGGTGCATCCAAACCCCGTGATATGATATGCTCTATCACACGTAAGCCTCCTTATATCTTCCTCAAAACATCCACCATACCTACCTATAATGGCATTTCCATAGCCATTCCGAGATATATTTCCATGCAAGTTCCACTGTTCCATTTATATGACACACACGCCTTCATTGTCATATTTCTTTGCATGATCATATAGCTGAGATAGTCTTTGTGCCTCAGCCATCGTTCATTATTTTTATACATGTTATGCTAGATCATTGTACGTTGCTAGAGGCATTCATATAGAGTCATATTTTTCGGTTTTATCGAGTTGTGATATCGAGTTGTAAGTAAATATAAGTGTGATGATCATCATTATTAGAGCATTGTCCTAGTGAGGAAATAAAAAAGGCCAAAAGAGCCCAAGCAAAAAAAGAAACATTGAGAGGAAAAGAGAGAAGGGGCAATGTTACTATCCTTTTCCAGACTTGTGCTTCAAAGTAGCACCATGTTTTCATATAGAGAGTCTCCTATGTAGTCACTTTCATATACTAGTGCGAATTTTTCTAGAACTTTGCTTGTATATATCGATGATGGGCTTCCTCAAATGCCCGAGGTCTTCATGAGCAAGCAAGTTGGATGCACACCCCACTTAGTTGTCAGTCTGAGCTTTCATAGAGTTATATCTCTTAGTGCATCCATTGCATGGCAATCCCTACTCCTTGCATTGACATCAATTGATGGGAATCTCCATAGCCCATTGATTAGTCACGTCGATGTGAGACTATCTTCCTTTTTTGACGTCCCCTTATCAATATCTATCACCGCATTTTATTCCACCCATAGTGCTATGTCCATGGCTTGCGCTCATGTATTGCGTGGAGGTTGAAAAAGCTAAAGCTGTTAAAAACTATGAACCAATTGCTCAGCTTGCAATCGTGGTTGTGCATGATAAATACTTTGTGTTAATAAGATGGAGCACGACAAGACTATTTGATTTTGTAGGGATAACATTATTTAGCATTTTTATTTTGAAAGACAAGATTGTTTGTTAGTATGCGTGAGTATTCATGTCTTTATATCAAACTATAGACTATTGTTTTGAATCATCCAGATCTTAATATCCATACCATAAAAGAAAGATTTCATGATGAACATGTTAGGTAGCATTCCACATCAAAAATTCTATTTTTATCATTTACCTACTCGAGGACGAGCATGAATTAAGCTTGGGGATGCTAGATACTGTTGGGAAACGTAGCATGCATATTCAAAAAAATACTATGCTCACGTAAGATCTATCTAGGATATGCATAGCAACAAGAGGGGGAAAGTGTGTCCATGTACCCTCATAGACCGAAAGCGGAAGCGTTTGACAACGCGGTTGATGTAGTCAAACTTCTTCTCGATCTGACCGATCAAGTACCGAATGTACGACACCTCCGAGTTCTGCACACGTTCGACTCGGTGACGTCCCTCGAACTCTTGATCCAGCAAAGTGTCGAGGGACAGTTCCGTCAGTATGATGGTGTGGTGATGGTGATGGTGAAGTGATCCACGCAGGGCTTCGCCTAAGCACTACGTGAATATGACCAAAGGCGTAAACTGTGGAGGGGGGCGCCACACACGGCTAGGAATCAATGTTGTGTCTTCGAAGCTGTGTGCCCCCCCACACATATATATATAGGTGGGAGAGGGAGAGGGGCAGCAAGGGGCGCCCCAAGTAGGAAGGATCCTACTTGGGTGCCTCCTCCAAGTCGGCCTCCCCCCTTCCATATGCATTGGAGGGGGGAAGGAAAGAGAGGGGGAAGGGGAAGGAAAGGGGGAGGCCGAATCCTCCCCTTTCCTTCTCCCTTCCCTCCTTTCCTTTCCCCCTTATTTCGGCCTATAGGGGGTGCACCAACCCCTTAGGGGCTGGTATGTCCCTCTCTTGGCCCATTAGGCCCATATAGTTTGCCGGGGGTTGCCCGGAACCCCTTCCGATGACCCGATGCGTACCTGGTACCCCGAAACACTTCCGGTGTTTGAATACTATCGTCATATATATGAATCTGTACCTCTCGACCATTTCCAGACTCCTCGTCACGTTCGTGATCTCATCCGGGACTCCAAACAACATTCAGTCACCAAATCACATAACTCATATAATATAAATTCGTCATCGAATGTTAAGCGTGCGGACCCTACTGGTTCGAGAATTATGTAGACATGATCGAGACACCTCTCCGGTGAATAAACAATATTGGAACCTGGATGCTCATATTGGTTCCTACATATTCTATGAAGATCTTTGTCGGTCAAACCATAATGAGAACATAGGTTATTACCTTTGTCATCGGTATGTTACTTGCCTGGGATTCGATCGTCGGTATCTCTATACCTAGTTCAATCTCATTACTGGCAAGTCTCTTTACTCGTTTTGTAATACATCATCCCGCAACTAACTCATTAGTCACATTCTTGCAAGGCTTATTATGATGTGTATTACCGAGAGGGCCTAGAGATACCTCTTCGATGCTCGGAGTGACAAATCCTAATCTCGATCTATTTCAACCCAACAAACACCTTCGGAGATACCTGTAGAGCATCTTTATAATCACCCAGTTACGTTGTGACGTTTGATAGCACACAAGGTATTCCTCCGGTATTCGGGAGTTGCATAATCTCATAGTCAAAGGAATATGTATATGCCATAAAGAAAGCAATAGCAATAAAACTTAACGATCATTATGCTAAGCTAACGGATGGGTCTTGTCCATCACATCATTCTCCTAATGATGTGATGTTGTTCATCAAATCACAATACATGTCCATGGTTAGGAAACTTAACCATCTTTGATTAACGAGCTAGTCTAGTAGAGGCTTACTAGGGACACTGTGTTTTGTCTATGTATCCACACATGTATCAAATTTCCGGTTAATACAATTCTAGCATGAATAATAAACATTTATCATGATATAAGGAAATATAAATAACAACTTTATTATTGCATCTAGGGCATATTTCTTTCAGCCTCCCACTTGCACTAGAGTCAGTTATCTAGTTCACATCGTCATGTGATTTAACACCAATAGTTCACATCTTTATTTGATTAATACCTGATGTCTACTATGCAACTTTATTCTTGTAGACACGTGTTGGGCCTCCAAGCGTAGAGTTTTGTAGGACAGTAGCAATTTTCCCTCAAGTGGATGACTTAAGGTTTATCAATCTGTGGGAGGTGTAGGATGAAGATTGTCTCTCTCAAACAACCCTGCAACCAAATAATAAAAAGTCTCTTGTGTCCCCAACACACAAAATACAATGGTAATTTGTATAGGTGCACTAGTTCGGCGAAGAGATGGTGATAGAAGTGTAATATTGATGGTAGAAATATATTTTTATAATCTGAATAAATAAAAACAGCAAGGTAGCAAATAGTAAACGGGCACAAAAACGGTATTGCAATGCTTGAAAATGAGGCCTAGGGTCCGTACTTTCACTAGTGCAATCTCTCAACAGTGCTAATATAATTGGATCATATAACCACCCCTCAAAGTGCGATGAAGAATCACTCCAAAGTTCCTATCTAGCGGAGAACATAAGAAGAAATCGTTTGTAGGGTACGAAACCACCGTGGAACTATTCTTCTCGATCGATATATCCAAGAGTTTGTACTAAAGTAACACCAAATACTTTCAGATTCATAATACTCAATCCAACACAAAGAACTTCAAAGAGTTCCCCAAGATTTCTACTGGAGAAACAAAGACAAGAACATGCATCAACCCCTATGCGTAGATTACCCCAATGTCACCTCGGGAATCCGCGAGTTGAGTGCCAAAACATATATCAAGTGAATCAAAATAATACCCCATTGTCACCATGAGTATCCATTTGCAAGACGTATATCAAGTGCTCTCAAATCCATAAAAGTATTCAACCCGATAAAACGAAATCTCAAAGGGAAAACTCAATTCATCACAAGATAGAGAGGGGAAAACACCATATGATCCGACTATATTAACAAAGCCCGTGATACATCAAGATTGTGACATCTCAAGAACACGAGAGAGAGAGAGAGAGAGATTAAACACATAGCTACTGGAACAAACCCTCAGCCCCAGGGGTGGACTACTCCTTCCTCATCGTGGTGGCCGCCAGGATGATGAAGATGGCCACCGGAGATGATTCCCCCCTCCGGTAGGGTACCGGAAAGGGGTCAAGATTGGTTTTCAGTGGCTACAAAGGCCTGCGGCGATGGAACTTCTGATCTAGGTCAACCCCAAAGGGTTTTGCAATATTTGTGAATTTATAGGGCAAAGAGGGGGTGCGGGAGGCCACCGAGGTGGGCACAACCCACTGGGGCACGCCTGGGGGTTGTGCCCCCCCTTGAGACACCCCCAAGTGCTGCTCTGGCCCATCCTGAGTGTTTTGGTCCATAAAAAATCTCCAAAATGTTTCACAGTGTTTGGACTCCGTTTGATATTGATATCCTGCGATGTAAAAAAACAAGCAAAAAACAGCAACTGGCACTGGGTCAATAGGTTAGTCCCAAAAAATGATATAAAGTTGCTATAAAGTTATTGTGAAACATCCAAGAATGATAAAATAATAGCATGAATACTTCATAAATTATAGATACATTGGAGACGTAACAGCATCCCCAATCTTAATTCCTACTCATCCTCGAGTAGGTAAATGATAAAAAAAATTATGAAGTGTGAATGCTAGCAAAGTGCATAAGTTTGATCAATGATAATTTCAATCACTTTTCCTAGCATCATAACTGGCGGATTCTGGGTTCCGCAGACCCTTGAGAGGTTCGAACTCTAGGGTGCGCACGAAGAACTCTCTCTCCCCAGCCTGCCTTCCCAACGATTCCACGGCCTAGCTCGACGAACCCAAAGAATGAGAGACACACAGGTTTACACTGGTCCGGGCCACCTTGCGGTGTAATACCCTACTTCAGTGTGGTGGTGGATTGCCTCGAGGGGCTGAGGATGAACTAGTACAGTGGACGAACAACCTCAGGAGGTGAGGTGTTCTTGAGCTCGATGAGCTGGTGGGTGTGAGCATGATCTGAATGATCCGTCCCCCTCTATGGTGGTGGCTAAGTCCTATTTATAGGGGCCTTGGTCCTCTTCCCAAATGTAGGCGGGAAGGGATCCCACAACAGCCAATTTTGAAGGGAGACAACTAGTACAAGCTATCCTGACAAAAGTAGTCTTCACCTGCCAAAGGCTCTAGTGGTGACGCTACTGTGGGCTCCGCGATGACCTCCGTCTTGCCGTCCTGGCGATCTTGGTCTTGTTGCACCGATAAGGAAACCTTTGCTTGATTCCTCGGGACTCCTCGCCTGCGCTTGCCTCCTTGGCACCAAAGAGGAAACGGGTACACTGCGCCCGCTGGCGCCCGCCTGGCCTTGGTCGTCATGGCTCACATCATGTGAACCTCGCGAGGTGCTCCTTGCATAGATATCTCCGCTCCTCGGGAGCCAGCCTAGCAAGGCTGCCCCCAGGGAGGTCTTGGTGTTGTCCGCCTCGTGAGACTTGGCCCCTCGCGAGGGTCTTGAGTAGTTGCTGCTGAAGCTGGGCCGTACTGGGCCGTTGGTGGAGCCACGTCGTGGGCCGCAGGCAGGCAAGTCTGGGCACCCCCGTTCCAAGGACGCCAACAGTAGCCCCGGGCCCAAGGCATGCTTGGACTTGGCTTCGAGGCTAAGCCAAAGGGCAAGTGCAGAGCGCCGCAGGCCCCAACTACCTGCGGCCTCGGTCGATGTGTGGCGATAGTGGTACGTGGGCGTCTCCACTCCCCCATGCAGCCTTGATATCTGCCAGGCTAGGCGGCCGCCGTTGCCAACACAACTCCGCCTCCATTGCTGGTGGCGTGCTCCCACAGCTCCTCTGTCTTCCAGAAAACAGCGGTTTCCTCCTCTGGCCTAACCCAGCACCGATCCTTCCCGTCGCCATGGCGCCGAACCAGAAGAAGAAGATGGGAAGGGGAAAACCCATACCTCAGCCCAAGCGCCGCCGGTCTTTGAGCCCGCCATCAAGTGGTCGGTGGTGGTCAACCAGGAAGGGTTGGACAAGGTTCGCCCGGCGCTCACTGCCGATTCCAATGAATGTAAGGCGACGGTGGCTTGGCCTGCTTCCCGCACCGCGATTGATCGGACGGCCACTGAGACCCCCCCTCCACCTTCACGCCCTCTGGGCGGGCCAGATTCCCCCGTCTCTGATTTTTTCAACGTCATGCTCTCGCATTATCAAGTCAATGAGCTACACCTGGATCCCCAGTCCATCATCCTCCTTGTCGTCTTCGCCTTCGTTTGCGAGGCCATGGTGGGCCCCTTCTGTGGCTTTGCTCTGACGTTTCTTCTCACTGCACCTGACTGGTGCCTACCAGCGCTCGGGGTGGGTGACCTTCCAGGCCGTGGCGGCGACGGCCGGCTGGGGGGTCGACTTCGAGCTCCCTCCAGTTGTGGACGGATTTCAGAAGCGGTGGGTGTTCGTTGATGTTGGCGTGCTCAGCCCTCTACTCTTGCTCCCCCGAGCACCGGCTGGGGGCATGCGAGGCTTCCCGACAAGCGGCTCGCCCACGTCTGGCGTCGGTTGGCTAGGTTGAAGCATCTTGGGGTGACCGCGCCCACGGTGGTGAAGGAATTCATCCGGTGCCGCATTGCTCTGCTCCAGCGTCACTCCCGGCAAATGTGGACCTTCTCCGGTAGCGGGGACCCCATAAGGCTTCACGCACCCATGCTTCCTCCCAAGGTGCTTCGGACGGTGCTTGAGCTCTTCACAGACGACCCGACACCAGCTGACCTGCCAGAGGAGGATTGCCTCTTGTACTACTGCTCGAACAAGGTGGAGTTCGCGAGGCAGATGCCCCCTTTCAACGAATGGGGGCTGCGACCGGTCGGCCTTGAAGGGTCCCACGAGAGCCCCGTTCTTGTGGTTCCTCTGCCTGTCGCCACCACGGTGCTCACCCAAAAATAGGGTGCAGGGGGGCGAGCACCGTCGAACGCCAGAGACGTGGCTGCTGAAGAAGCAGCGCTGGCCGGGGCTCCCGAGACGACGAGCCCCGGGGCTCAGGCGAGCTGTCCTGAGGCGGAGGCTGAGGAGCCGAAGCAGCCCGACACTCCCGAGGTTGGCCCCTTAGGGACCACGCCGACCGCCCAGGAGCTGGCGGTCGCGCCCAGGGCTTTGGCCAGCCTCGCCTGAACTTTGAAGCACTCCACAAGAGGAAGGGGTCTCCGAGCAACAGTGGTGACTGTCGGATCACGGGTTCCGGAAAAACCCTTAAGGTTCAAACTCTGGGGTGTGCATGAAGATTTCTCTCCCCCAAGCTCACACACTCACCACGATCTCAAGGCCTAGCTTGCCGAACTTGAGGAATAAGGGACACAAGAGTTTATACTGGTTCGGGCCACCGATGTGGTGTAATACCCTACTCCAGTGTGGTGTGGTGGATTGCCTTGTAGGCTGAGGATGAACAAGTACAAGGGAAGAACAGCCTCCTGAGGAGAGGTGTTCTAGAGCTCGGTGAGCTGGCGCGTGTGAGGATGGAATGGGTCCGATCCCAGATCCCCTCTCCTATGGTGGTGGCTAGTCCTATTTGTAGAGGCCCTGGTCCTCTTCCCAAATGTTTAGGCGGGAAGGGATCCCACAACGGCCAATTCAAAGGGGGACAACTAGCACAAGCTATCCTGACAAAAGGTGGTCTTCGCCTACCAAAGGCTCTGGTGGTGACAACATTGTGGGCTCCGCGGTGACCTCCATCCTGCCGTCCTGCTGGTCTTGGTCTCATTGCACAATATGGAAACCTTTGCCTCATGCCTTGAGACTCCTCGTGTGCGCCTGCTCCTTTAGCACCAAAGAGGAAACCAGTACTCTGCACCCGCTGGCACCCGCCTGGCGCTCGCCTGGCCTTGGTCATCATGGCTCACATCATGGAAACCTCACAAGGTGCCCCTACCTTGATCTCTCCGCTCCTCGCGAGCCAGCCTAGTGAGGCTGCCCCCGAGGAGGTCTTGTGTCGCCTGCCTCGCGAGGGTCTTGAGTGTTTGTTGGTGAAGACGGGCCGTACCAGGCCGTTGGTGGAGCCACGCTGTGGGCCACAGGCAGGCAAGCCTGGGGACCCCCGTTCCCAGGACGCCAACAGTAGCCCCCGGGCCCAAGGCGCGCTCAGACTTGGCTTCGAGGTGAATCCAAGGGGCAAGTGTGGAGCACCGCGGGCCCCAACCGCCTGTGGCCTTGATTGATGCATGGCGACTGGTGGGACATGGGCGTCTCCGCTTCCCCATGCTGCCTCGGCAACTGCCTGACTTGACGAGTCCTTGGTGCATGCAGCAAAACCATCATTACCTGCGATCATGGGGGTCGTTGGTTGGCCTCCTCCCGCTATAAATGGGGAGGGGGCGGAGCCCCCGTCGCCCATCTCTTCCTCCGTTCCGCTTGCTTCTTCTTCCTTGCTCCTTGTTTCACTGCTAGCAGCGACACCCATGGCACCGACGAAGAGGTTCTCGGCCGCGGAGAAGGGGAAGGCTCGTCAAGAGGGGCCCGGCTCTCCTCTGCCCAAGAGGTGGCGTGGTCGCCCTCGTAAGCACACCGCGACCCCTACTGTGGTTCCTCATGGGCGAACCGAGTCACTTCAGGGTCCGGTGCCACTCCGGGCGTCCGAGGCGACGTTTCTCCTCCTGGTTGAAGACGCTTGGGGCGTGGCGGTCCCGTCGACGAGGGGAGGCGCTCCATGGTCGCCAGGCCTCCCCGGCCATGCTTCCACTCGGTGGAGGTGCTGTCGGAGTTTGTTGTGTGGTCGGAGAACCCCGACCGGCACCTGGCTCCTGCTTCTGCGCTCCTTTGCCGGAGAGCTAGCGACTTTGGGTCCCGGCGGCCTTTGGCTGCAGGCAGACGGCTGCTACAGCAAGGCCTCATGGGTCGCGGTGGAGATCTCTGTCATGGGCAACATAGCCCTGGCCCGCGGCTGGCAGACGTTTGCCCATGCGCGCGGCCTGGGAAGGCGGTGCACCCTCCACTTCAAGTACGACGGTGCCGCGACCCTTTTTGTGAGGGTGTTCGGGGAAGATGGTCGCCGTGCTGGGTGCTGCCCTGAAGGCAGCAACAGTGACAAAGTGCTCTGCCTTGGCGACGGCCGGGACGAGGACGAGGGCGAGCTCTCCCTCGGCGATGGCCATGGCTCGTCCAGCAGCGGCGACTCCTCCTCCGGCGAAAGCTCCAGCAGCAGCTGCTATGACCAACCGCCCCATCGCCATGCTCGCTTCAAGGACGGTGGTGGTTCGTCCCGGCGTCGCGCCCCAGTGAAGCGCGAGGAGGGCTCCCACTGAATTTGGGGGCGTGCTGGGGGCTGATTCTCGGGAGTAGCTGCGGGCATGGGAGCTGCTTTTGCCTGTTTTTCTTTCTTTTCTTCCTGCATCACAAGAAACTAGTATGGGGCCCTGCGGGGGCGTATGATGAATCGTAACGCTTTCTCTGCCTTGTGTTGTGCTTATTGCTTATGAGTACTTTACATAGGTATGTAAGGATCACTTAGCTCGATGCGTCTGAAGTAGTTTCCACCTCGTGATGCGTGCATCTCCCAGAACTTGATAAGACTTCCCTGCTGCGGGCCTGGAAGGCGTTGAGACACTGCAAAAATTCGTTAAGAAGCCCTTATTCCGCCTTGCTCGGGGCCTCGGGCGTGGCTGGTCATGGCCTAGTGCACCACGTTGCGGTACCCATGGGGCACGGACCAAAAAGGGGTGCACCGGTCACGAGCTCGAACGAGGGTGCCTCGTGGAGGCCAGGAGAAGCGCTTACGCGTGCACGTGTCTAGCCCCCTCGCGAGGCGTGCGAGGGAGAGTATCAGGCAAAACAGAGGAAAAAGGGGAGAAACAGAGAGAAAAGGGGGAATCGAACCAAGCCATCGAGAAACACCAGAATTCAAATTTCCATTAAAGAGGGGCAAGCCAACTACGGAAAGCAAATGAACAGCCGTGTCCGGCACCTAGTCTAGTCTTATCACGAGCGCAAAGCTAAGTGCTACCACCAGGACGTGGGAGGGAGCCCCCGAGGCCCGAGGGCTGCACTCCGGAGACTCCGGGGCATGTACAGCCCCACTCATTATTACGTGAGAGTGTCACGGGCGGAGACCTTCACAGGCACTGGGCCTTGCTTCATGGGTAGAACTTCCAGAGGTGCTGAATTTTCCAGGCATTCTGGATGGGGATCCCGTCCTACATCTCCAAGCGCACGGCGCTAGGCCTGGAGATATGGGAAATCCTAAACGGTCCATCCCACATGGGCGAGAGCTTATGCAGCCCTTCCCTAGAGAGAACCCGCCTTAGGACGAGATCGCCCACCTCGAGCGTCCTGGAGCGGACGCTGCGGCAGTGATACCTTACCGCCTGGAGCGACGCTTGGTGGCAGCGCTCCTCCCCCAGCACGAGGTCCATCCCCCGCATGGCGTCCTGATGCGCTTCATGGAACGCCAGGACCCGCGGGTAGCGATGCTTGACCTCATGAGGGAGGACTGCTTCAGCTTCATAGACGAGGAAGAACAGCGTCTCACCTATTGGTCTAGTTGCGGTGGTGCGGATGAACCATAGCATGGACTGGAGCTCATTGTTCCATCCCCTACCGCAGGCCTCGGGCTTCTTCTTGAAGGTTCTAGTCTTGAGGCCTCTCAGGACATCTGCGTTGGCGCGCTCGGCCTGGCCATTGCTCTTGGGGTGTGCTACTTAGGCGTAGCATATCTGCGTTCCAAGGTTAGCACAATATGTCTTGAAGAGATTTCTAGTGAACTGCGAGCCGTTGTCGGTGATGATGCGGTTAGGGACCCCAAACCGGCTCACGAGGCCCTTGATGAACTTAACTGTGGATCCGGCTGGGATGGTGTGGACGGCCTCCACCTCCGCCCATTTGGTGAACTTGTCGATGGCAACGTAGAGGTAGCGGTAGCCCCCAGGCGCTCGAGGGAATGGGCCTAGGATATCCAGCCCCAGACCGCGAACGTCCATGAGAGCGGGATAGTCTGGAGGCCCTGAGCTGGCTGGTGGATCTGCTTGGCGTGGAATTCGCAGGCCTCGCAGGATTTCACCAGCTCGGCTGCGTCGCTGAGTGCCACGGGCCAGTAGAACCCGCTGCGGAATGCCTTGCCAACCAGGGTGCATGATGATGAGTGGTGCCCACAATCTCCGTCGTGTATGTCAGCTAACAGCTCACCACCTTGCTTCCCGGAGATACAACGTAAGGAAACATCATGCGACTATTTTCTGTAGAGCTCACCATCTTGGATGCAATATGCCGTGGCTTGCCGGGCCACACGCTCCGCATCTTCCTCCTTCTCTGGCAGCGTCCCCCGCACCAAGTATGCCCTGAACTCTTTGGTCCAACACCCCTCCTGGGGCTCGAGCGCTAGGAGTAGGCGAGCCCCTGAAGTCGGGCCACAGGCGGGGGCCCTTGAGGTTGGTGGCGCGGGGAGCTCCTCCTAAGGTGGTACAAGTTTGGTGGTAGGGGGCGCCAAAGGCTTGAAGAATCGCTCCTCGAAGACGCCGAGTTCCTGGGGCTGGCACTTCGACGCCCTCTTGGTGATCTCGTCGGCCTCTTTGTTGGTGTCGCGTGGTACATGCTGCAGTTCCATGCCCAAGAATTGCTTCTCCATCTTGTGCACTTCCGCGAGGTATGCCTCCACGTGCTCGTATCTTGGCTCATACATCTTGTTAGAGAAGTTGACGAGTAGCTAGTGAAGGAAATATGCCCTAGAGGCAATAATAAAGTTATTATTTATTTCCTTATTTCATGATAAATGTTTATCATTCATGCTAGAATTGTATTAACCGGAAACATGATACATGTGTGAATGCATAAACAAACAAACATGTCACTAGTATGCCTCTACTAAGACTAGCTTGTTAATCAAAGATGGTTATGTTTCCTAAACATGAACAAAGAGTTGTTATTTGATTAACAAGGTCACATCATTAGTAGAATGATCTGATTGACATGACCCATTCCATTAGCTTAGCACACGATCGTTTAGTATGTTGCTACTGCTTTTATCCATGACTTATACATGTTCCTGTAACTATGAGATTATGCAACTCCGTTTACGGAGGAACACTTTGGTGCTACCAAACGTCACAACGAATCGGGTGATTATAAAGGAGTACTACAGGTGTCTCCAAAGGCAGATGTTGGGTTGGCGATTTGAGATTAGGTTTTGTCACTCCGATTGTCGGAGAGGTATCTCTGGGCCCTCTCGGTAATACACATCATCTGAAGCCTTGCAAGCATTACAACTAATGAGTTAGCTGTGAGATGATGTATTACGGAACGAGTAAAGAGACTTGCGTAACGAGATTGAACTAGGTATTGATACCGACGATCGAATCTCGGGCAAGTAACATACCGATGACAAAGGAACAACGATGTTGTTATGCGGTCTGATCGATAAAGATCTTCGTAGAATATGTAGGAACCAATATGGGCATCCAGGTCCTGCTGTTGGTTATTGACCGGAGACGTGTCTCGGTCATGTCTACATTGTTCTCGAACCGTAGGGTCCGCACGCTTAAGGTTTCGATGATAGTTATTATGAGTTTATGTATTTTGATGTACCGAAGAAGTTCGGAGTGCCGGATGTGATCACGGACATGAAGAGGAGTCTCGAAATGGTCGAGACATAAAGATTGATATATTGGAAGCCTATATTTGGAGTTCGGAATGGTTCCGGGTGAAATCGGGAATTCGGAGTACCGGAGGTTACCGAACCCCAGGAACTAAATGGGCCTTAGTGGGCCTCGAGGGAGAAGAGGAGGGGCGGCCAGGGCAGGCGCGCGCCCCTCCCCTAGTCCGAATAGGACAAGGAGGGGCGGCGCCTTCCTTCTTCCCCTCCCCAATCCTACTCCAACTAGGAGGGGGAGTCCTACTCGGTGGGAGTAGGACTCCTCCGCCGCCTCCCTTGGGCGGCCGCACCTCCCCCCCTCCTTTATATCTGGGCAGGGGGCACCCTAGGACACACAAGTTTGATCTACGGATCGTTCCTTAGCCGTGTGCGGTGCCCCCTCCACCATATTCCACCTCGGTCATATCGTCGAAGCTTAAGCGGCTGCGCCGTAGAACATCAAGATCGCCACCACGCCGTCAGTCTCGACGGAACTCTCCTCGACACTCGGCTGGATCGAGTACGAGGGACGCCATCGAGCTGTACGTGTGTCAAGAACTCGGGCGCCGAGTAACGGCGCGGGATCGGTCGGATTCGCGAGGAGAACGACGACTACTTCCTCTACGTTGTGATCGCTTCCGCCGGGTCTACGAGGGTACGAGACAACACTCTCCCTCTCGTTGCTATGCATCACCATGATCTTGCGTGTGCGAGGAAAATTTTTGAAATTACTACGCTCCCAACAGTGGCATCCGAGCCTAGGTTTTTATGGTTTGATGTTTTGCACGAGTAGAACACAAGTGAGTTGTGGGCGATACAAGTCATACTACCTACCAGCATGTCATACTTTGGTTCAGCGGTATTGTGAGATGAAGCGGCCCGGACCGACATTACGCCAGACGCTTACGCGAGACTGGTTTCACCGCCACGAGCACTCGTTGCTTAAAGGTGACTGGTGGGTGTCTGTCTCTCTCACTTTAGTTGAACCGAGTGTGGCTATGCCCGGTCCTTGAGAAGGTTAAAACGGAGTCTATTTGACGAAGTATCGTTGTGGTTTTGATGCGTAGGTGAGACTGGTTCTTGCTTAAGCCCGTAGCAGCCACGTAAAATTTGCAACAACAAAGTAGAGGACGTCTAACTTGTTTTTGCAGGGCATGTTGTGATGTGATATGGTCAAGACGTGATGCTATATTTTATTGTATGAGATGATCATGTTTTGTAACCGGTTATCGCAATCGGCTGGAGCCATATGGTTGTCGCTTATTGTATGCAATGCATCGCCTGTAATGCTTTACTTTATCACTAAGCGGTAGCGATAGTCGAGAAGCATAAGTTTGGCGAGACGACAACGATGCTACGATCGAGATCAAGGTGTCGCGCCGGTGACGATGGTGATCATGGTGGTGCTGCAGAGATGGAGATCATGAAGCACAAGATGATGATGACCATATCATATCACTTATATTGATTTGCATGTGATGTTTATCCTTTATGCATCTTATCTTGCTTTGATTGACGGTAGCATTATAAGATGATCTCTCACTAAATTATCAAGAAGTGTTCTCCCGAGTATGCACCGCTGCCAAAGTTCGTCGTGCCTGCACACCACGTGATGATCGGTGTGATAAGCTCACGTCCATCTACAACGGTGCAAGCCAGTTTTGCACACGCAGAATACTCGAGTTATACTTGACGAGCCTAGCATATGCAGATATGGCCTCGGAACACGGAGACCGAAAGGTCGAGCGTGAATCATATAGTAGATATGATCAACATAAGATGTTCACCATTGAAAACTACTCCATTTCACGTGATGATCGGTTATGGTTTAGTTGATTTGGATCACGTGATCACTTAGATGACTAGAGAGATGTCTGTCTAAGTGGGAGTTCTTAAGTAATATGATTAATTGAACTTAAATTTATCATGAACTTAGTACCGATAGTATCTTGCTTGTTTATGTTTGATTGTAGATAGATGGCTCGTCTTTGTTGTTCCATTGAATTTTAATGCTTTCCTTGAGAAAGCAAAGTTGAAAGATGATGGTAGCAATTACACGGACTAGGTCCGTAACTCGAGGATTATCCTCATTGCTGCCTGTAAGAGTTACGCCTGGATGCACCGCTAGGTGCCGTGCTCTTCTGCCGAGCAACACCGGATGTTATGAACGTCTGGCGAGCAAAGCGATGACTACTCTATAGTTCATGTGCCATGCTTTACGGCTTAGAACCGGGACTTCAACGACGTTTTGAACGTCATGGAGCATATGAGATGTTCCAGAGTTGAAGTTAATATTCCAACAGTAATGCCCGGATTGAGAGATATGAAGTCTCCAATAAGTTCTATAGCTGCAAGATGGAGGAGAATAGTTCATTAGTGAGCACATACTCGTAATGTCCGGGTACTACAATCACTTGACACAATTGGGAGTTAATCTTCCGGATGATTGTGTCATTGATGTAATTCTTCAATCACCGCCACCAAGCTACAAAGGCTTCGTGATGAACTATAATATGCAAGGGTTAGTAAAGACTATACCGAGCTCTTCGCAATGCTAAAGGCTGCGGAGGTAGAAATCAAGAAGGAGCATCAAGTGTTGATGGTCAATAAGACCACTAGTTTCAAGAAGAAAGGCAAAGGGAAGAAGAAGGAACTTCAAGAAGAACAGCAAGCAAGTTCTTTGCTCGGGAGAAGAAACCCAAGTCCGGACCTAAGCCTGAAACTCGAGTGCTTCTCGCAAGCGATCGTCACCGAAGCGGAACTGCCCCAAGTATTTGGCGGATAAGAAGGATGGCAAGGTGAACAAAGGTATATGTGATATACATGTTATTGATGTGTACCTTACTAGAGCTCGCAGAGCACTGGTATTTGATCTTGGTTCATTGCTAATATTTGCAACTCAAAGCAGTGGACTACGGATTGCTTAACACCGCAAAGGACGAGGTGACGATGCGCGTGGGAAATGGTTCCAAAGTCGATGTGATCGCGGTCGGCACGCTACCTCTACATCTACCTTCGGATTAGTTTTAGACCTAAATAATTGTTATTTGGTGCTGCGTTGAGCATGAACATTATATCTGGATCTTGTTTGATGCGAGACGGTTATTCATTTAAATCGAGAGAATAATGGTTGTTCTATTTATATGAGTAATATCTTTTATGGTCATGCACCCTTGAAGAGTGGTCTATTTTGATGAATCTCGATAGTAGTGATACACATATTCATAATGTTGAAACCAAAAGATGCAGAGTTGATAATGATAGTGCAACTTATTTGTGGCACTCGCCGTTTAGGTCATATCGGTGTAAAGCGCATGAAGAAACTCCATCTTGATGGACTTTTGGAGTCACTTGATTATGAATCACTTGGCACTTGCGAACCGTGCCTTATGGGCAAGATGACTAAAACCCGTTCTCGGTACTATGGAGAGAGCAACAGATTTGTTGGAAATCATACATACTGAGATGTATGTGGTCCAATGAATGTTGAGGCTCGTGGCGGATATCGTTATTTTCTCACCTTCACAGATGACTTAAGCAGATATGGGTATATCTACTTAATGAAACATAAGTCTGAAACATTTGAAAAGTTCAAAGAATTTCAGAGTGAAGTTGAAAATCATCGTAACAAGAAAATTAAATTTCTACGATCTGATCGTGGAGGTGAATATTTGAGTTACGAGTTTGGTCTACATTTGAAACAATGCGGAATAGTTTCAGCAACTCACGCCACCCGAACACCACAACGTAATGGTGTGTCCGAACGTCGTAATCGCACTTTACTAGATATGGTGCGATCTATGATGTCTCTTACAGATTTACCGCTATCGTTTTGGGGTTATGCTCTAGAGACGGCCGCATTCACACTGAATAGAACACCGTCAAAATCCGCTGAGGCGGCACCTTATGAACTGTGGTTTGGCAAGAAACCAAAGTTGTCGTTTCTTAAAGTTTGGGGATGCGATGCTTATGTGAAAAAGCTTCAACCCGATAAGCTCGAACCCAAATCGGAGAAATGTGTCTTCATAGGATACCCAAAGGAGACAGTTGGGTACACCTTCTATCACAGATCCAAGGCAAGACATTCGTTGCTAAGAATGGATCCTTTCTAGAGAAGGAGTTTCTCTCGAAAGAAGTGAGTGGGAGGAAAGTAGAACTTGATGAGGTAATAGTATCTTCTCCCTTACTTGAAAGTAGTTTGTCACGTAAACCGGTTTCGAGACATCTACACCAAGTAGTGAGGAAGTTGATGATGTTGATCATGAAACTTCAGATCAAGTTACTCGCAGAACCTCGTAGATCAACCAGAGTAAGATCCGCACTGAGTGGTACGGTAATCCTGTTCGGAAATCATGCTACTAGATCATGATGAACCCACGAACTATGAAGAAGCGATGGTGAGCCCAGATTCATAAAATGGCTTGAGGCCATGAAATCGAGATGGGATCCATGTATGAAAACAAAGTATGGACTTTGGTTGACTTGTCCGAGGGTAGGCAAGCAATAGAAAACAAGTGGATCTTCAAGAAGAAGACCGACGACGGTAATGTTATCGTCTACAAAGCTCGACTTGTCGCAAAGGGTTTTCGACAAGTTCAAGGGATTGACTACGATGAGACCTTCTCACCCGTAGCGATGCTTAAGTCTGTCCGAATCATGTTAGCAATTGCCGCATTTTATGATTATGAAATTTGGCAAATGGATGTAAAGCGCATTCTGAATGGATTTACGGAAGAAGAGTTGTATATGATGCAACCGAAGGTTTTATCGATCCAAAGGAGCTAACAAAGTATGCAAGCTCCAATGATCCATCTATGGACTGGTGCAAGCATCTCGAGTTGGAATAAACGCTTTGATAGTGTGATCAAAGCATTTGGGTTTGTCTGAGACTTTTGGAGAAGCTTTGTATTTACAAGAAAGTGAGTGGGAGCTCAGAGCATTTCGATATTATATGTAGATGACATATTGTTGATCGGAAATGATATAGAGTTCTGGATAGCATAAAGGGATACTTGAATAAGAGTTTTTCAATGAAAGACCTCGGTGAAGCTGCTTACATATTGGGCATTAAGATCTATAGAGATAGATCAAGACGCTTAATTGGACTTTCACAAAGCACATACCTTGACAAAATTTTGAAGAAGTTCAAAATGGATCAAGCAAAGAAAGGGTTCTTGCCTGTGTTACAAGGTGTGAAGTTGAGTAAGACTCAATGCCCGACCAACGCAGAAGATAGAGAGAAAATGAAAGATGTTCCCTATGCTTCAGCCATAGGCTCTATCATGTATGCAATGCGTGTACCGGACCTGATGTGTGCCTTGCTATAAGTTTAGCAGGAGGTACCAAAGTAATCCAGAGTGGATCTCGGACAGCGGTCAAGAACATCTGAAATACCGAAAAGGACTAAGGATATGTTTTCGATATGGAGGTGACAAAGAGCTCATGAACAGTTACGTTGATGCAAGCTTTGACACCGATCCGACGATTCTAAATCGCAGACCGGATCGATTTACACTAAACGGAGGAGCTGTCGGTTGGTGCAGTTCTAAACAAAGCGTCGTAGTGGGATCTACATGTGAAGCGGAATACATAGCAGCTTCGGAAGCAGCTAATGAAGGAGTGCGGATGAAGGAGTTCATATCCGATCTAGGTGTCATACCTAGTGCATCGGGTCCAATGAAAATCTTCGTGACAATCTTCGAGCAATTGCCTTAGCGAAGGAATCCAGATTTCACAAGAGGACCAAACACATCAAGAGACGCTTCAATTCCATCCGGGACTTAGTCCGGTGGGAGACATAGAGATTTGCAAGATACATACGGATCTGAATGTTGCGCACCGTTGACTAAGCCTCTTCCACGAGCAAAACATGATCAGCACCAAGACTCCATGGGTGTTAGAATCATTACTATGTAATCTAGATTATTGACTCTAGTGCAAGTGGGAGACTGAAGGAAATATGCCCTAGAGGCAATAATAAAGTTATTATTTATTTCCTTATTTCATGATAAATGTTTATCATTCATGCTAGAATTGTATTAACCGGAAACATGATACATGTGTGAATGCATAAACAAACAAACATGTCACTAGTACGCCTCTACTAAGACTAGCTTGTTAATCAAAGATGGTTATGTTTCCTAAACATGAACAAAGAGTTGTTATTTGATTAACAAGGTCACATCATTAGTAGAATGATCTGATTGACATGACCCATTCCATTAGCTTAGCACACGATCGTTTAGTATGTTGCTACTGCTTTTATCCATGACTTATACATGTTCCTGTAACTATGAGATTATGCAACTCCCGTTTACCAGAGGAACACTTTGGGTGCTACCAAACGTCACAATGTAACTGGGTGATTATAAAGGAGTACTACAGGTGTCTCCAAAGGCAGATGTTGGGTTGGCGTATTTCGAGATTAGGTTTTGTCACTCCGATTGTCGGAGAGGTATCTCTGGGCCCTCTCGGTAATACACATCACTGAAGCCTTGCAAGCATTACAACTAATGAGTTAGCTATGAGATGATGTATTACGGAACGAGTAAAGAGACTTGCCGGCAACGAGATTGAACTAGGTATTGGATACCGACGATCGAATCTCGGGCAAGTAACATACCGATGACAAAGGGAACAACGTATGTTGTTATGCGGTCTGACCGATAAAGATCTTCGTAGAATATGTAGGAACCAATATGGGCATCCAGGTCCCGCTGTTGGTTATTGACCGGAGACGTGTCTCGGTCATGTCTACATTGTTCTCGAACCGTAGGGTCCCTGCACGCTTAAGGTTTGGATGATGTTATTATGAGTTTATGTATTTTGATGTACCGAAGAAGTTCGAGTCCGGATGTGATCACGGACATGATGAGGAGTCTCAAATGGTCGAGACATAAAGATTGATATATTGGAAGCCTATATTTGGAGTTCGAATGGTTAGGGTGAAATCGGAATTTACCGGAGTACCGGAGGTTACCGAACCCCCAGAACTAAATGGGCCTTAGTGGGCCTCGAGGGAGAAGAGGAGGGGCTGGCGGGGCAGGCCGCTCCCCCTCCCCTAGTCCGAATAGGACAAGGAGGCGGCGCCCCTTCCTTCTTCCCCTCCCCAATCCTACTCCAACTAGGAAGGGAGTCCTACTCCGGTGGGAGTAGGACTCCTCCGCAGCGCCTCCTTGGGCCGGCCGCACCTCCCCCTCCCTCCTTTATATCTGAGGGGGGGGGCACCCTAGGACACACAAGTTTGATCTACGGATCGTTCCTTAGCCATGTGCGGTGCCCCCTCCACCATATTCCACCTCGGTCATATCGTCATGAAGCTTAGGCGAAGCTCTGCGCGATAGAACATCAAGATCGTCACCACGCCGTCAGGTCCGTGGAACTCTCCTCGACACTCGGCTGGATCGAGTACGAGGACGCCATCGAGCTGTACGTGTGTCAAGAACTCGGGGGCGCCGGAGTAACGGCGCCGGGATCGGTTGGATCGCGAGGAGAACGTACGACTACTTCCTCTATGTTGTGATCGCTTCCGCTTCGGTCTACGAGGGTACATAGACAACACTCTCCCCTCTCGTTGCTATGCATCACCATGATCTTGCGTGTGCGTAGGAAATTTTTTGAAATTACTACGTTCCCAACAGCTAGGAGTCGCCCTTGATGGTGAGACGCTTCACCCCCAAGGTTGTTGCTGCCCTGAGGCCGGCGATCAACCCCTCGTATTCGGTAATGTTGTTGGAGACCTTCTCGCCCCGCTGGAAGCGGAGCTGCACGGCGTAGTAGAGCTTGTCTTGGGTAGGCTAGATGAGCACGGCTCCAGTCCCCGCGCCTTGGCATGTGAAGGCGTCGTCAAAGTAAATGACCCAACCATCTGGTGCTTCACTTCCTGGCGAGAGGGATTGATTCTGGCCAACCTCAGGTTCCGGGGCATCAGTCCATTCAGCCAAGAAGTCAGCAAGGGCGGCCCCTTTGATGACCCTGGTTGTGCCGAACTCGAGCTGAAATGCCTGAAGTTCGATGTTCCATTCGGCGACCCTTCCTACCGCATTAGGGCTCCGGAGCACCCTCTCCAGTGGGTAAGCTGAGACGACCTTGATCGGGTGGCCTTGGAAGTAATGGCGCAGCTTGCATGAGGCCACCAAGAGTGCGAGCAGGAGCTTCTGTGGCATGGGATACCGTGCTCTCACGTCTCGTAGCACTGTGCTGACGAAGTATACCGGGTGCTCGACAAGGGTGGGAGCGTTGGTGGAGCCTGTGCCCTCCGGAGGTTGTTGTGCCCCCTGAGGTGGGAGGACCTCAGGGGCCTGGTCGCTCATCTGGGCCTCTACAAGCCCGGGAGCACCGTCTCGCAAGATCTGATCGTCTACCAACGCCGTTGTGGCCTCCGCGGTGCTGTCTTGGTGTTGTGTCATTCCCGTCGAGGGCGCGACGCTGCGCGGCGGACTCTTGGTCTGGCGCTCCTCCCGGACTGCCACTAACGCCGTGCAGGTGGAGTGGGTAGTGGCGGCCAGGTAGAGCACCAGGGGCTCGAGGGGACGAGGCGCCACCATCACCGGAGGGCTGGTTAGGTATCTCTTGAGGTCTTGAAATGCCAGATCGGCCTCCAGGGTCCATTCGAACGGGCCCTTATTCTTCATCAGCTTGAAGAATGGCAAGGCGCGCTCCCCCAGCTTGGAGATGAAGCGCCCCAGCGAGGTCACACAGCCTACAAGCTTCTGCATTTCCTTGAGAGTTTGCGGTGGGCTCATGTCTTCTACGCCTTGACCTTCTCGGGGTTAGCCTCGATCCCCCTGTGAGACACGTGGAAACCCAGTAGCTTGCCGGAAGGGACACCGAACACGCACGTCTCTGGGTTGAGCCGCAAATCCACCTGGTGCAGGCTAGCAAAAGTCTCCTCCAGGTCCTGAATCAGGGTCCTTGCCTCCTGAGATTTTACCACGATGTCATCGACATAGGCTTCAGCGTTTCTCCCGAGCTGCTGACCCAGTGCGATGTGCATCAGCCGCTGGAAGGTCGCCCCGGTGTTGCGCAGTCTGAACGGCATGCAGGTGTAGCAGTAAACTCTGCATTGGGTCAAGAAGGAGGTCTTCTCCACATCCTCCACCGCCATCCTGATCTGGTGGTACCCCGAGAACGCGTCCTGGAAACACAGTAGGTCGCACTCGCGGTGGAGTCTGGTCGATGCGCGGAAACGGGAACGGGTCTTGGGGACAGGCTTTGTTGAGGTTGGTGAAGTCGACACACATGTGTTCCTTCCCGCCTTTCATTAGCACGACGACGGGGCTCGCTAGCCACTCCGGGTACCGGACCTCGCAAATGACACCTGCCGCCTCCAGCATGCGAGTTTCCTGGACGATGAAGGACTGCTTCTCCGTGGACTGCCGCCGTGCCCTCTGCTCACAGGGCGCACATTGGGGCACGCCTTTAAGTGATGCTCGATTATCCCCCTTGGGACCCCTACCAGCTGCTTGGGTTCCCAGGAGAATACCTCCTTATTCGTGTGCAGGAACTTCACCAATGCCTCTTCTTGATCCAGGTCGAGGTTGGCGCCTATGGTGAAGGTGGCTTCTAAGGGTCCACCTTCCTCGACCGGGACTTGCTTCATTTCGGCCCGATCTTGAGTGACCAGCTGCTTCTTCTTCGCCGGTGCGGCCTCCTTGGCCCCTGGGGTGGCTTTGCCGGCCGAGTATGCTGCCGCTGCGGCCCTAAAGGCAAGCTTAAGGGCCATAAGAGCCTCCTTGGTGTCTCCAGCCATGGTGAGGATGCTGTTGTTGCCCGGCATCTTCATGAGGTTGTAGGCCGGATGAGTCGCTGCCATGAACTGAGCCAAGGCAGGGTACCCGAGGATGGCATTGTATGGGAGGCTGATGGGGGCGATGTCGAAGTCAATAAGCTTGGTGTGGTAGTTGTCACAGGTGTCGAAGGTCATGGGGAGGCGGATCTGCCCTAGGGGGTTGGTGGAGCCGTTGCCGACCCCGGAGAAGGGCTTGGTGGGACGGAGCCATTCGAGCGGCACGTGGAGCAAGCCAAAATCCTCCACGGAGAGCACATTGAGGCCGTCGCCGCCATCGATGAGGGTCTTGGTGACAGCTACGTTGCAGATGGTGGGTGTGCAAAGCATTGGGAGCATGCCCGAGCCGGCAGTGGTGATGGGGTGATCCCCCAAGTCGAAGGTGAGGTCGGCCTTGGGTGCCGCCCATCCTGGAGGAGCTCCTTGTTGCACAGAGGCGGCACTGATCTGGTGGAAAAACTGCTTGGCATGGCGGTTCGAGGGTGGTGCTTGCAAGCCACCGAGGAGGACTGCGACGGCGACAGGCGCCGGTGCCGCGAAGTGTGCAACGAAGGCTCTTCCCGAGTGGCCACAGAGGATCCTGGCAGGTTGAGTAGCCAGGCGCGCGGCGCGCCAGCGAGGGCCATGGGGAACCAGTTTGCCATGACCTTGTCGTCGCCTCTAGCTTCCAGGACGGCCTCCTCGTACGCCAGCTGGAAGGCCGATGGATCCGCTGCACCATCGTAGCGTGGCGACATCTCTGGCTTAAACTTGGGTGGCCACTACACCCGCCGCAAGGCGGGGGTAAAGGCTCTGAGCCCCCTGGCACCGTCTCTAGCGTCTGTTGGCCTAGTAGGAGGAGCGACGCCGGCCATGGGGACCGAACGAAGAGGCAGTGCCGGTGGAGAGACGAACTTCGGCGCACCCCTACCTGGCGCGCCAAATGTCAGATCACGGGTTCCGGAAAAACCCTTAAGGTTCGAACTCTGGGGTGCGCACGAAGATCTCTCTCCCCCAAGCTCACACACTCACCACGATCTCAAGGCCTAGCTTGCCGAACTTGAGGAATAAGGGACACAAGAGTTTATACTGGTTCGGGCCACCGATGTGGTGTAATACCCTACTCCAGTGTGGTGTGGTGGATTGCCTTGTAGGCTGAGGATGAACAAGTACAAGGGAAGAACAGCCTCCTGAGGAGAGGTGTTCTAGAGCTCGGTGAGCTGGCGCGTGTGAGGATGGAATGGGTCCGATCCCAGATCCCCTCTCCTATGGTGGTGGCTAGTCCTATTTGTAGAGGCCCTGGTCCTCTTACCAAATGTTTAGGCGGGAAGGGATCCCACAACGGCCAATTCGAAGGGGGACAACTAGTGCAGGCTATCCTGACAAAAGGTGGTCTTTGCCTGCCAAAGGCTCTGGTGGTGATGACATCGTGGGCTCCGCGGTGACCTCCGTCCTGCCGTCCTGCTGGTCTTGGTCTCGTTGAACCAATATGGAAACCTTTGTCTGATGCCTCGGGACTCCTCGCGTGTGCCTGATCCTTTAGCACCAAAGAGGAAACCAGTACTCTGCGCCCGCTGGCGCCCGCCTGGCCTTGGTCGTCATGGCTCACGTCACGGAAACCTCACGAGGTGCCCCCACCTTGATCTCTCCGCTCCTCGTGAGCCAGCCTAGTGAGGATGCCCCCGACGAGGTCTTGTGTCGCCCGCCTCGCGAGGCTTGGCCCCTCGCAAGGGTCTTGAGTGTTTGTTGGTGAAGATGGGTCGTACCAGGCCGTTGGTGGAGCCATGCCGTGGGCCGCAGGCAGGCAAGCCTGGGGACCCCCATTCCCAGGACGCCGACGGTGAGGCCTACCGGTCGTTGAAGCAGAGGAAGTATATTGCCATAGACGAGTAAGTACCTCATCTCCCTGATTCCCTGAGTGCTGCACCCCCTCCTGACCATAGCTCTTCAGGATCCCTTCGGCTGGAGCAACAAAATCTCCTGAGAAGCGGCCTCCTCCCGTCCTGAGCTCACCACTGATCTTGAGCACTCCCCTTCGGGCTGCTGCATGTGGCTCGGGGCCTGTTGAAGAGGTGGACATGCCAGCGGGGGGTCTTGATCCCGCGTTCTTGTCGTACCTCCTTCACGGTCCTGTCTGGGAGGTGGGAGGCATGCCTAGGGATCCCCCATTGGTCATTGACCGTAGCTGGGTGACCCCAGCCCTGGCATCGTCTTCAAGCGGTGAGGCCTCGCGCTGCAGCTCCTCTGCCGAGGCCCGAAAGGCGGCGGGGAAGGCGTCGGCTTCTATCCCCTGCTAGGAGCAGGCAGGCCATCTCAAGCTTCCCTGACGATTCCCTGCACGAAGGATGGACTCGGCCACGTGCTTGAGCTCGCGTGCGGGCGTGGTGTTATCCGCCATGAGCTTTTCCGGGAGGCGATGGATGTGCTGAGCCGACTTGGAGAAGAGCTCGTTGGTGTTGACGCTCGCCTTGAGTCGGAAGACCTCCGGCTGGCAGGCAAGTGGCATAAGTTGAAGGTGGCCGTCAACCTTGGGCGTCTTCAGCACGAACGCCCCAACGCAAAGGCCGAGGTGTCCCTTGCGACCTCACGCGAGGCCAGCGCCCAGGCCTTGGAGGAGGCCAGGGAGGCTGATCACCGACGCGAGGTCGCCAAGGAGCATGAACGGGATCTCTAGGCCTTGAATGCTGCTCTTGAGCAGCAGATTGAGGCACGTAGGGCCGTCCTGGCGTCAATGAGGGGGGCATCCTCCAAAGAGAAGAAGATCCAGGAGTGCGAGGAGGCACTGATGCGAGAGGCTTCGGAGCGCGGCCTCGAGCTTGAACGGTTGGAGACGAGGGAGCGCCAGGTGACCCTGGCTGAGGACGTCGTCAACGTGCGCGAAGCCGGGATCTGGGAGGAGGTTGACCGAAGGGTGGTGAGGGCTCGCACAGATCTTGCCAATGAGTACGATCTGAAGCTAAAGTTCCTGGAGGCTGAAGCTGAGGGCAAGACCGCCGCCCTCAGGACACGACTGAACGAGGCGGAGCAGCGCGAGAGGGCCGCTGCGGCGGCCCTTACCTCTACCCAGGCTGATCTGGGCTCCACGCGCGCCGACTTGCTCTCGCTCCAGCAGCAGATTGATGATGCAGCGACCCTCGTGAAGCAGAATGGGGAGGAGGCGTGTCGTCGGCAGACGCTGCAACACAAGCACGCCCCCATGCTTCAGGCCCTCAGGGTGAGGGCTAACCGAGCCCCGGGCTTCATCTGCGAGGAGAACGCCCCTCATCCCCGCGTGGAAGATTACGCCAGCCACCTTCGCTTCTTCACCGAAGTTGTGATGCGTCTGGAGGACTGGGCCGCGTGGGATTGTGAGCTTGTCGAGGAGAGGAGTCGGGGCCTCCTTGGGCGCGCGTTCTCACGCATCTTTAGTCATCTTCAGACCCTCGACCCCCACTTCGACTTCGACGTTGCCATAGCCCCAGTGCCCAGGGTTATCCGGGACAACCTGTCGCACTGGGTGGACAATCATGTGGATGCTTTGGTCAGGGCGTTCGCCACCAAGGACGACGCGGTGGTGGTCATGGTGGACGAAGATGGCGCAGTCGACGACAGCGAAGACAACGCTAGTGACAGCGCTAGCAGCGTGTATGAGAGCGACCAGGGCGATGTTGTGTGCAGCACGTCCAGTTAAGCATTCCTTCGCCTGAACTTGCATGCGAAGACTTGGACACGGCCCCGCAGGGTGTGAGAGCATTTTGGAGGGGGAGCCCCTTGTGTATGTAATTAATGTTCTATCTTTTAAGTCGGACCTGAAACGTGCAAGCTTATGAGCCCTTGAGTAGGGTTGTCGTTGTGACTTACCTCGATCCCAGCAGGCCTTGAGCGGGTTTTGAGGTTGCTGATGCGCCTTTCTCCTGAGGGGAGCCCTTTAGGGGCTCACGAGGTTTTAGATCTCCCGAGGAGCCTGCTGATCCGCCTGAGAGAGCCTCACGAGGAGCAAATGCCAGAATATGGCAAGGTGTGCGTGCGGTGGTCCCACGGCGATAATACTCTCGGTCCTGGGGGGCTGTCACCACCAGGGCTCGCCCGAGCACAGTCAACATGCGCATACCATGCCCAACCCCCGCTTGTGAAGCGCTCGCAAGGGGAGGGGTAGCAGGCGCGAGCCTCGAAATAAAGCACGCAACCAAAACGCAAGAAACCGATAGGAACAAGAGAATACTCCCCCCACGCTTGTCAACAAAAAAGGCTTCAAATTCGGTCCAAAAGGGTGGTGAATCGAGTTACAGAAAAAGGGATGAAAGCAAATGGTCGCGTCCGGCACCTAGCTAGTCTTCCTGTCTTCCCACCAGCGTCGAGCTAAGTGCTTTAACTGGCTGTGAGCATAGTCATTGGGGGACAGTGTCGACAGCCAGCGCGGAGCATGGTGCTTCTACTAGGACGTGGGTGGGAGTCCCCGAGGCTCGAGGGCGGCACTCCGGAGGCTCGGGGCGTGTGCAGCCCCACTCATTATTACGTGAGAGTGTCATGAGCGGAGACCTTCATAGGTGTGAGCCTTGCTTCATATCGCCAGACAAGGGCCCCGCCCTGCGCCACCCCTGACCATCATTGGGGCGTCCGGAAACCAGGATGAGACCAAGGGGCAAGGAGGACGCTAGCGGCGCCCTCGGAGACACGGGCCCTCTGCTAGGGGGAAGAGCTCACCGGCGGAGGGAGTCCTGGATTAAGGGTCCTCGGGCGTCCGGGCTATCTAACATGGGCCAGATTAATGGGCTATGAAGATACAAGACAGAAGACTTCTTCCCGTGTCCGGATGGGATTCTCCTTTGCGTGGATGGCAAGCTTGGCGTTCAGATATGTAGATTCCTTCCTCTATAACCGACTTTGTACAACACTAGTCCCCTCTAGTGTCTATATAAACTAGAGGGCTTAGTCCGTAGAGACAATCACAATCATAGAGGCTAGACATCTAGGGTTTAGCCATTACGATCTCGTGGTAGATCAACTCTTGTAATCCTCATATTCATCAAGATCAATCAAGCAGGAAGTAGGGTATTACCTCCATCGAGAGGGCCCGAGCTTGGGTAAACATCATGTCCCCCGTCTCCTCTTACCATCGACCCTAGACGTACAGTTCGGGACCCCCTACCCGAGATCCGCCGGTTTTGACACTGACATTGGTGCTTTCATTGAGAGTTCCACTGCGTCATCGTCAAGAGGTTCGATGGCTCCATCAATCATCTACAACAATGCTGCCCTGGGGGAAGTTTTTCTCCCCAAGTCCAGATCTTTGTGTTCGGCGGCTTCGCACTGCAGGCCAACTCGCTTGGCCATCCAGAGCAGATTGACAGCTATGCCCCAGGTCACCAGATTAGTTTTGGAAACCTGGAGTATGTCGCTAATATCCGAGGAGACTTGATCTTCCAAGGATTCGCGACCCCAACCTCCGCTCTGGCCTTAGATCTGGAGCGTATCGCCAGGTCCAAAGATGGGCTTCCTGAGCCCGCCGGACTATCTGCGGCCACTAGGCCCATTACAGGAGAGCCGGAGGAAGTAGTGTTGCTGGCAACCATCATGAAGCCGGACCCTTCTACGGACACTGGCTCTGAACCCACGGAGTCAGCATCGTGTGAGTTCGGCCAAGGAGTTTCCCCCCTGCCGTACTCCACGGACTCCCTTTTCCCTGGCCAAACCTCGCCTTTAAGTGAGGCTCTGGACTTGATGCGATCTCTTGTCATTCCAGAGGAGCAATATCTGAACTACGCCCAGCTCGGACTAGGGGCTGAGAGCAGGAAACTTTACGTCCCACCCACTGACGGTGTCCTGGACTAGGGGTACTCACCACGTCATCTCCCGATCAGTTGGATTGGGCCGAGGACCCCCATGGCCGTTTACTCATGGGCCAGTTCGGACAACCGATGTATACGCAAGGAAGATTCCACAAGACTTGGTGATCAAGACAAGGACTCCTCTCCACCGGCGTATTCGACTAGGATTCTTGTTATCCTATGCCTCTGGTATGTTATATAAGCCGAGGCTAGGCTAGTCGATAGAGGATTATGACATTATTCATCATACCCTTAGGTCTTAGACCACAACATATGATCTCGAGGTAGATCAACTCTTGTAATCATATATTCATCAAGATCAATCAAGCAGGAAGTAGGGTATTACCTCGGTAGAGAGGGCCTGAATCTGGGTAAATATCGTGTCCCCTGTCTCCTGTTACCCATCGATCCATGGCACACAGCTTGGGACCCCCTACCCGAGATCTGCCGGTTTTGACACTGACAATGGTGCTTTCATTGAGAGTTCTGCTGTGTGATCAGCAAAGGATCAATGGCTCGCCCGAGGATTAATTGCGATGTCGGCATCTTCGTCACCAGCTCGACTGGTCACCTTGGCTCGACCAAGGACCACGCTCCATCTCCGATCGTCATGTTTGGACAGGGGCCTTCATCAACATCAACTCTGATCTCTATCATGATCATAGAGTAATCATCCATGGAGCTCGGGGGCTCAACGTCAACATTGCCCTCGAGCGTCGGTTTGACGATTGCTTTGGTGGAATAGTGCGGAATTAAGTCTACAACAGCCATGCAAAATTTTGTCGAGCTCCGATGGAGGAATCTCTGGCAATCTACGATATACCGGAGCCCTGTCAAATCTAGACAGGAATCTGGACGAGTTTAGGGCGTGGTCTCCAGATCCCAACTCGGAGGTCCTTTGGAAGATCCAACCGTTCATCTACTGCAAAATTTCCATATCTACAAACCCTCAAAATTTCAGCTCGATCCGACGGTTCAAACTCTGGGAACCTTCCGATGAGTGGACCAATTTTCGGATCTGTTTTCTGCGCGAATACGGATCCGACCCGAATTCATGTTTCTTTGTGAACATGATATTGGACAACCTTCTTAAACGAATTTTCTTCTAGGGTATTGTGCGTTGTTTGTAAACACGTGCCCATAAAATTTTAAGCCTCCTCTGAGGTAATCTTCACCATCATGCTGGTGTCAAACCAGTCCGGCAATATTGCTCCACGGCTGCCGACCTGCGCTAGACCCGTCATCGCTTTTTGAGCCGAGCTCAATTTCTTCGAATCATCATCTCGGTGAGCGAACAAGAGTTTGGAATCGCCAAGGATAAATCATCACCAACATTGCCGCCCCACGGGTTACACGGAGCGGGCACACCGGCATCGCCGCATGGTCACTTCATCAAGCCGGCATTGACCGCGCCACAAGTTACGACCGGCGTCGGCATGGCCTCACTGTTGCTTCTTTAGGCCGATGTCCATCACATCGAACTGCTTCAACACCTCGGCTGACATGGCAGCTGCAACATCTCCTTACCGACCTGCTCCGTCTCCTCGGTTAGACCAAGGGCTTCGCCATCTCTTCATCAACTTACTTCGGAGACTTCGGCATCACCAGCCAACCAGCTTCATCACATTAGCTGGACCACGGGCTTTGCCTTGGCGAGCCAACCTTTGCCAGCACCGCCATGCCATCGCTTCATCACCCATCAGGCAATGGGTGTGCCGATCGAGTCCCAATTTTGGGAGTAACCTTCCTTCATATTGCTACAACAGATACACCAGGTGTTATTAATCCTAGTAAATTTTTCTTGCTTGGGTTTATTTTTCCTGAGGAATTACTACTCTGGTTTGTTCCATCATCTGTACACAGGTCTATCAAATGGTGGCCGCATTAACAAAGGTCACGTAGTGGTTCGGTCATTTTCCGTATATAGTTCAACGATTGGCGCATCCGGAACTCGGACCAGCTTGTGAATTCAGGCTTTGCCACGTCTTCACCGTGTCACACCGACGCCTTGCATCGACATTGACTTCAGCGCCAGGCCACATCTCTTTAAATAAATTATTTTTGTGAAAATCAATTATGCAAGGAATAATATATATATTATTCCTTTTGGACCGCGAAAGCGTTTGACAACGTGGTTGATGTAGTCGAACTTCTTCTCGATCCAACCGATCAAGCACCGAACGTACGGCACCTCCGAGTTCTGCACACGTTCAGCTCAATGACGTACCTCGAACTCTTGATCCAGCAAAGTGTCAAGGGAGAGTTCCGTCAGCACGATGGCATGGTGACGGTGATGGTGAAGTGATCCGCGCAGGGCTTCGCCTAAGCACTGCGTGAATATGACCGGAGGCGTAAACTGTGGAGGGGGGGCGCCGCACACGGCTAGGAATCAATGTTGTGTCTTCTAGAGGTGCCCCCCCACACACACATATATATATAGGTGGGAGAGGGAGAGGGGCAGCAAGGGGCGCCCCAAGTAGGAGGGATCCTACTTGGGCGCCTCCTCCAAGTCGGCCTCCCCCCGTTCCATATGCATTGGAGGGGGGAAGGAAAGAGAGGGGGAGGGAAGGAAAGGGGGAGGCCGAATCCTCCCCTTTCCTTCTCCCTTCCCTCCTTTCCTTTCCCCCTTATTTCGGCCTATAGGGGGCGCTAAGGGCTGGTTTGTCCCTCTCTTGTCCCATTAGGCCCATATAGTTTGTCGGGGGTTGCCCGTAACCCCTTCCGGTGACCCGTTATGTACCCCGTACCCCTGGAAAACTTCCGGTGTCCGAATACTATTGTCCTATATATGAATCTTTATCTCTCGACCATTTCCAGACTCCTCGTCATGTCTGTGATCTCATTCGGGACTCCGAACAACATTTTGTCCCCAAATCACATAACTCATATAATACAAAATCGTCATCAAACGTTAAGCATGCGAACCCTACGGGTTCGAGAACTATGTAGACATGACCGAGACACCTCTCCGGTCAATAACCACCAGCTGAACCTGGATGCTCATATTGGTTCCTACATATTCTACGAAGATCTTTGTCGATCAAACCGTAATGACAACATACGTTATTCCCTTTGTCATCGGTATGTTACTTGCCCGAGATTTGACCGTTGGTATCTTTATACCTAGTTCAATCTCATTACTCGCAAGTCTCTTTACTCGTTCTCTGATACATCATCCCGTAACTAACTCACTAGTCACATTGCTTGCAAGGCTTATTATGATGTGTATTACCGAGAGGGCCTAGAGATACCTCTCTGATACTCGAAGTGACAAATCCTAATCTCGGTCTATTTCAACCCAACAAACACCTTCGAAGATACCTGTAGAGCATCTCTATAATCACCCAGTTACGTTGTGACGTTTGATAGCATACAAGGTATTCCTCCGGTATCCGGGAGTTGCATAATCTCATAGTCAAAGGAATATGTATATGCCATGAAGAAAGCAATAGCAATAAAACTTAACGATCATTATGCTAAGCTAACGGATGGGTCTTGTCCATCACATCATTCTCCTAATGATGTGATCCCATTCATCAAATGACAACACATGCATATGGTTAGGAAACCTAACCATCTTTGATTAACGAGCTAGTCTAGTAGAGGCTTACTAGGGACACAGTGTTTTGTCTATGTATCCACACATGTATCAAGTTTCCGGTTAATACAATTCTAGCATGAATAATAAACATTTATCATGATATAAGGAAATATAAATAACAACTTTATTATTGCGTCTAGGGCATATTTCCTTTAGATACGTCTCCAATGTATCTGTAATTTTTGATTTTTCCATGCTATTATAGTATCAATCTTGGATGTTTTACATGCAATTTTATATCATTTTTTGGGACAAACCTATTAACTTAGTGCCCGGTGCCAGTTGTTGTTTTTTCTTGTTTTTTATTTTTCAGAAAATCAATATCAAAGAGAGTCCAAATGGAGACTCTTTGGATTATATTTTTATGAATCAGAAGGGACCCACGAAGGTTTTGGAGAAGACCAGAAGAGCCACGAGGGAGAGACAAGTTCGCTAGGCACGCCCTAGGGGGAGTCCCTTAGGCTTGCAGGCCCCTCGTGGCACCTCTTGACCTAATTCCGCCTCTATAAATTCCAAATATTCCCAACATCTAGAGAGCCACTTGAAACACTTTTCTGCCATCGCAAGCTTTTGTTCTTCTGCGATCCCATTTGTACTCTGTCGGAGGGGGAATCGATCATGGAGGGCTTCTACATCATCCTTGCTTCCCTACCGACGACTGATGTCTACTACACAACCTTCTTCTTGTAGACGTTGTTGGGCCTCCAAGTGCAGAGGTTTGTAGGACAGTAGCAAATTTCCCTCAAGTGGATGACCTAAGGTTTATCAATCCGTGGGAGGCACAGGATGAAGATGGTCTCTCTCAAGCAACCCTGCAACCAAATAACAAATAGTCTCTTGTGTCCCCAACACACCCAATACAATGGTAAATTGTATAGGTGCACTAGTTCGGTGAAGAGATGGTGATACCAGTGCAATATGGATGGTAGATATAGGTTTTTGTAATCTGAAAATATAAAAACAGCAAGGTAGCAAGTGATAAAAGTGAGCACAAACGGTATTGCAATGCGTTGGAACGAGGCCTAAGGTTCATACTTTCACTAGTGTAAGTTCTCTCAATAATAATAACATAATTTGATCATATAACTATCCCACAACATGCAACAAAGACTCATTCCAAAGTCACTAATAGCGGAGAACAAACGAAGAGATTATTGTAGGGTACAAAACCACCTCAAAGTTATCCTTTCTGATCGATCTATTCAAGAGTCTGTAGTAAAATAACATGAAGCTATTCTTTCCGTTCGATATATCATAGAGTTCGTACTAGAATAATACCTTAAGACACAAATCAACCAAAACCCTAATGTCACCTAGATACTCCAATGTCACCTCAAGTATCCGTGGGTATGATTATACGATATGCATCACACAATATCATATTCATCTATTCAACCAACACAAAGTACTTCAAAGAGTGCCCCAAAGTTTCTACCGGAGAGTCAAGCCGAAAACGTGTGCCAACCCCGATGCATAAGTTCACAAGGTCACGGAACTCGCAAGTTGATCACCAAAACATACATCAAGTAGATCACGTGAATATCCCATTGTCACCACAGATAAGCACATGAAAGACATACATCAAGTGTTCTCAAATCCTTCAAGACTCAATCTGATAAGATAACTTCAAAGGGAAAACTCAATCCATTACAAGAGAGTAGAGGGGGAGAAACATCATAAGATCCAACTATAATAGCAAAGGTCGCGATACATCAAGATCGTGCCGAATCAAGAACACGAGAGAGAGATCAAACACATAGCTACTAGTACATACCCTCAGCCCCGAGGGTGAACTACTCCCTCCTCGTCATGGAGATCGTCGGGATGATGAAGATGGCCACCAGTGAGGGATCCCCCTCCGGCAGGGTGCCGGAATAGGGTCCCGATTGGTTTTTGGTGGCTACATAGGCTTGCGGCGGCGGAACTCCCGATCTAGGTTATGTTCTGGAAGTTTGGGCATATAAGAGGTGTTGGCGCCGGGAACAAGTCAAGGGGGTCTCCGAGGCGGCCACGAGGTAGGGGGCGCCCCCCCCCCCCACCCTCGTGGGTGCCTCGGGACTCTTTTGGTCCATCTCCGATGCTCTGTGGGCTTCTTCTGGTCCAAAAATAATCTGCGTCAATTTTCAGGTCAATACTCCGTTTGGTTTTCCTTTTCCGCGATACTCAAAAACAAGGAAAAAACTGAAACTGGCACTAGGCTCTAGGTTAATAGGTTAGTCCCAAAAATCATATAAAATAGCATATAAATGCGTATAAAACATCCTAGATGGATAATATAATAGCATGGAACAATCAAAAATTGTAGATACGTTGGAGACGTATCAAGCATCCCCAAGCTTAATTCCTGCTCATCCTCGAGTAGGTAAATGATAAAAACGGAATTTTTTATGTGGAATGCTACCTAACATATTTATCAATGTAATCTTCTTTATTATGGCAAGAATATTCAGATCCATAAGATTCAAAACAAAAGTTTAATATTGACATGAAAACAATAATACTTCAAGCATACTAACAAAGCAATCATGTCTTCTCAAAATAACATGGCCAAAGCAAGCTATCCCTACAAAATCATATAGTCTGGCTATGCTCTATCTTCATCACACAAAATATTTAAATCATGCACAACCCCGATGGCAAGCCAAGCAATTGTTTCATACTTTTGATGTTCTCAACCTTTTCAACTTTCACGCAATACATGAGCGTGAGCCATGGACATAGCACTATAGTTGGAATAGAATGGTGGTTGTGGAGAAGACAAAAAGGAGAAGATAGTCTCACATCAACTAGGCGTATCAACAGGCTATGGAGATGCCCATCAATAGATATCAATGTGAGTGAGTAGGGATTGCCATGCAACGGATGCACTAGAGCTATAAGTGTATGAAAGCTCAACAAAAGAAACTAAGTGGGTGTGCATCCAACTCGCTTGCTCACGAAGACCTAGGGAAATTTGAGGAAGCCCGGTAAAAGGATAGTAACATTGTCCCTTCTCTCTTTTTCTCTCATCATTTTTTCTCTTTTTTTTGTTTGGGCCTTTCTCTTTTTTATGGCCTTTTTTTAGTCCGGAGTCTCATCCCGACTTGTGGGGGAATCATAGTCTCCATCATCCTTTCCTCACTTGGGACAATGCTCTAATAATGATGATCATCACACTTTTTATTTACTTACAACTCAAGAATTACAACTCAATACTTAGAACAAAATATGACTCTATGTGAATGCATCTGGTGGTGTACCAGGATATGCAATGAATCAAGAGTAACATGTATGAAAGAATTATGAAGGTGGCTTTGCCCCAAATACTATGTCAACTACATGATCATGCAAAGCAATATGACAATGATGAAGCGTGTCATAATAAACGGAACGGTGGTAAGTTGCATGGAAATATATCTTGGAATGGCTATGGAAATGCCATAATAGGTAGGTATGGTGGCTGTTTTGAGGAAGGTATATGGTGGGTGTATGATACCGGCGAAAGTTGTGCGGCACAAGAGAGGCTAGCCATGGTGGAAGGGTGAGAGTGCATATAATCCATGGACTCAACATTAGTCATAAAGAACTCACATACTTATTGCAAAAATCTATTAGTAATCGAAACGAAGTACTACGCGCATGCTCCTAGGGGGATAGATTGGTAGGAAAATACCATCGCTCGTCCCCAACCGCCACTCATAAGGAAGATAATCAATAAAAAAATCATGCTCCGACTTCATCACATAATGGTTCACCATACGTGCATGCTATGGGAATCACAAACTTTAACACAAGTATCTCCCAAATTCACAGCTACTCAACTATCATGACTCTAATATCACCATCTTCATATCTCAAAACAATCATAAGGAATCCAACTTCTCATAGTATTCAATGCACTTCATATGATAGTTTTTATTATACCCATCTTGCATGCCCATCATATTAGGACTAATTTTATAACCAAAGCAAATTACCATGATGTTTAGGACTCTCAAAATAATATAAGTAAAGCATGAAAGTTCATTTATTTCTTCAAAATAAAACCACCGCCGTGCTCTAAAACGATATAAGTGAAGCACTAGAGCAAATGACAAACTACTCCGAAAGATATAAGTGAAGATCAATGAGTAGCCAAAAAATTATGTAACTATGTGAAGACTCTCTAACATTTAAGAATTTCAGATCTTGGTATTTTATTCAAACAGCAAGCAAAACTAAATAAAATAAAATGACACCCCAAGCAAAACACATATCATGTGGTGAATAAAAATATAGCCTCAAGTAAAGTTACCGATAGACGAAGACGAAAGAGGGGATGCCTTCCGGGGCATCCCCAAGCTTATTCCATAGTACATCGAATCTTTACCCAAAACTTGAAAACTTCACAACACAAAACTCAACAGAAAACTCGTAAGCTTCGTTAGTATAAGAAAATAAATCACCATTTATGTACTGTTGTGAACTCATTCTAAATTCATATTGGTGTAATATCTATTGTATTCCAACTTCTCTACGGTTCATACCCTCCGATACTACTCATAGATTCATCAAAATAAGCAAACAACACATAGAAAACAGAATCTATCAAAAACAGAACAGTCTGTAGAAATATGTATCATTCGAATACTTCTGTAACTCCAAAAATTCTGAAATAAGTTGGTGTACCTGAGGAAATTGTCTATTAATCATATGCAAAAGAAATCAACCTAAAATCACTCTCCAGTAAAAAATGGCAGCTAATCTTGTGAGCGCTAAAGTTTCTGTTTTTTACAGCAAGATCATAAAGACTTCACCCTAGTCTTCCCAAGGGTTCTACTTGGCACAAACACTAACTAAAACATAAAACCACATCTAAACAGAGGCTAGATGAATTATGTATTACTAAACAGGAGCAAAAAGCAAAGGACAAAAGTAAAATTTGGTTGCCTCCCAACAAGCGCTAACGTTTAACGCCCCCAGCTAGGCATGATGATTTCAATGATGCTCACATAGGAGATAAGAATTGAAACATAAAGAGAGCATCATGAAGCATATGACTAGCACATTAAGTCTAACCCACTTCCTATGCATAGGGATTTTGTGAGCAAACAACTTACGGGAACAATAATCAACTAGCATAGGAAGGTAAAACAAGCAAATCTTCAAGATTTTCAACACATAGAGAGGAAACTTGATGTTATTGCAATTCCTACAAGCATATATTCCTCCCTCATAATAATTTTCAGTAGCATCATGAATGAACTCAACCATATAACCAGCACATAAAGCATTCTTTTCATGATCTACTTGCATAGAAATTTTCTAGTCTCCACAAAAGAAAATTTATTCTCATCAATAGTAGTGGGAGCAAACTCAACAAAATAACTATCATGTGAAGCATAATCCAATTTAAAATTAAAATCATGATGACAAGTTTCATGGTTATCTTTTTTCTTTATAGCATACGTGTCATCACAATAATCATCATAAATAGGAGGCATGCTTTCATCATAATAAATTTTCTCATCAAAACTTGGGGGACTAAACATATCATCTTCATCAAACATAGCATCCCCAAGCTTGTGGCTTTGCATATCATTAGCATCATGGTTATTCAAAGAATTCATACTAAAAACATTGCAATCATGCTCATCATTCACATATTTTATGCCAAGCATTCTATGTAATTCTACTTCTAGTACTTGAGCACAATTTTCCTTTCCATCATTTTCACGAAAGACATTTAAAAGATGAAGCATATGAGGCAACCTTAATTCCATTTTTTTGTAGTTTTCTTATAGAGACTAAACTAGTGATAAAACAAGAAACTAAAAGATTTGATTGCAAGATCTAAAGATATACCTTCAAGCACTCACCTCCCCGGCAATGGCGCCAGAAACTGCTTGATGTCTACTACACAACCTTCTTCTTGTAGACGTTGTTGGGCCTCCAAGTGCAGAGGTTTGTAGGACAGTAGCAAATTTCCCTCAAGTGGATGACCTAAGGTTTATCAATCCGTGGGAGGCGTCGGATGAAGATGGTCTCTCTCAAGCAACCCTGCAACCAAATAACAAATAGTCTCTTGTGTCCCCAACACACCCAATACAATGGTAAATTGTACAGGTGCACTAGTTCGGCGAAGAGATGGTGATACAAGTGCAATATGGATGGTAGATATAGGTTTTTGTAATCTGAAAATATAAAAACAGCAAGGTAGCAAGTGATAAAAGTGAGCACAAACGGTATTGCAATGCGTTGGAACAAGGCCTAAGGTTCATACTTTCACTAGTGCAAGTTCTCTCAACAATAATAACATAATTTGATCTTATAACTATCCCTCAACATGCAACAAAGAGTCACTCCAAAGTCACTAATAGCGGAGAACAAACGAAAAGATTATTGTAGGGTACGAAACCACCTCAAAGTTATCCTTTTTGATCGATCTATTCAAGAGTCCGTAGTAAAATAACATGAAGCTATTCTTTCCATTCCATCTATCATAGAGTTCGTACTAGAATAATACCTTAAGACACAAATCAACCAAAACCCTAATGTCACCTAGATACTCCAGTGTCACCTCAAGTATCTGTGGGTATGATTATACGATATGCATCACACAATCTCATATTCATCTATTCAACCAACACAAAAAAATTCAAAGATTGCCCCAAAGTTTCTACCTGAGAGTCAAGCCAAAAACGTGTGCCAACCCCGATGCATAAGTTCACAAGGTCACGGAACTCGCAAGTTGATCACCAAAACATACATCAAGTGGATCACGTGAATGTCCCATTGTCACCACAGATAAGCACATGAAAGACATACATCAAGTGTTCTCAAATCCTTAAAGACTCAATCCGATAAGATAACTTCAAAGGGAAAACTCAATCCATTACAAGAGACTAGAGGGGGAGAAACATCATAAGATCCAACTATAATAGCAAAGGTCGCAATACATCAAGATCGTGCCGAATCAAGAACACGAGAGAGAGAGAGAGAGAGAGAGAGAGAGAGAGAGAGAGAGAGAGAGAGAGAGAGAGAGAGAGAGAGATCAAACACATAGCTAGTGGTACATACCCTCAGCCCCGAGGGTGAACTACTCCCTCCTCGTCATAGAGATCGCCGGGATGATGAAGATGGCCACCGGTGAGGGATACCCCCCTCTGGCAGGGTGCCGGAACAGGGTCCCGATTGGTTTTTGGTGGCTACATAGGCTTGCGGCGGCGGAACTCCTGATCTAGGTTATGTTCTGGAAGTTTGGGCATATATAAGAGGTGTTGGCGTCGGGAACAAGTCAAGGGGGTCTCCGAGGCGGCCACGAGGTAGGGGGCGCGCCCCCCACCCTCATGGGTACCTCGAGACTCTTCTGGTCCATCTCCGATGCTCCGTGGGCTTCTTCTGGTCCAAAAATAATCTCCGTCAATTTTCAGGTCAATTGGACTCCGTTTGGTTTTCCTTTTCTGCGATACTAAAAAACAAGGGAAAAACAGAAACTGGCATTGGGCTCTAGGTTAATAGGTTAGTCCCAAAAATCATATAAAATTGCATATAAAACATCCTAGATGGATAATATAATAGCATGGAACAATAAAAAATTATAGATACGTTGGAGACGTATCAATGACGCATGAGCACTTTACCACAGACCTACGAGTCTATAGCTAGTAGCTAGATGGCTTCTTCTCTCTCTTTGATCTTCAATACCATGTTCTCCTCGATCTTCTTGGAATTCTATCCTATGTAATATTCTTTTGTGGTATGTCTGTTGGGATCCGATGAATTGTCGGTTTATGATCTGAATATTTATGAATATTAATGGAGTCTTTTCTGAACTTTATTATGCATGATTGTTATAGCTTTGTATTTCTCTCTGGTCTATTCGTTTAGTTTGGTCAACTAGATTGATTTATCTTCAGTGGGAGAGGTGCTTTGTAATGGGAGAAAAAAATATGCCAAAGAAGCCCAAATAAAAAAGGAAGCCAAAGAATCCAGAATAAAAGAAAAATAAAAAAATAAAAGAAAAAAATGAGAGAAAAAGAGAGAAGGGACAATGTTACTATCCTTTTTCCACACTTGTGCTTCAAGTAGGACCATGTTCTTCATAATAGATAGTCTCCTATTTTATCACTTTCATATACTAGTGGGAATTTTTTATTATAGAACTTGGCTTGTATATTCCAATGATGGGCTTCCTCAAAATGCCCTAGGTCTTCATGAGCAAGCAAGTTGGATGCACACCCACTTAGTTTTCAGTTTGAGCTTTGATACACTTATAGCTCTCAGTGCATCTGTTGCATGGCAATCCCTACTCCTCGCACTGATATCAATTGATGGGCATCTCCATAGCCTGTTGATTAGTCGTGTCGATGTGAGACTTTTTTCCTTTTCAACTTCTTATTAATTTCTATCACCATATTCTATTCCACCCATAGTGCTATATCCATGGCTTACGCTCATGTATTGCGTGGGGTTTGAAAAAGCTAAAGCGCCTTAAAAAGTATGAACAAATTGCTCGGCTTGTCATCACGGTTGTACATGATAAATACTTTGTGTTAAGAAGATGGAGCATGGTAAGACTATATGGTTTTGTAGGGATAACATTCTTTAGCATTTTTATTTTGAAAGACATGATTGTTAGTTAGTATGCCTGACTATTGATGTCTTTATATCAAATTATAGACTATTGCTTTGAATCATTCAGATCTTAATATTCATACCATAAAAGAAAGATTACATGATGAATTGATCTAACTCCACATCTTGCCCCTTGAGATTGTGGGCCCCTCGTGGCACATCTTGACCTAATTCCACCTCTATAAATTCACAAAATATTCCCAATATACCATAGAGGCACCCGAAACACTTTTTCCACCGCTGCAAGCTTCTATTCTTCCGTGATCCCATTTGGAGGCCTTTTACGGTACTCTGACGGAGGGGGAATCGATCACGGAGGGATTCTACATCATCCTTGTTGCCCTTCTGATGATGCATAAGTAGTTTACCACAGACCTACGGGTCCATAGTTAGCAGCTATATGGCTTCTTCTCTCTCTTTGATCTTCGATACCATGTGCTCCTCGATCTTCTTGGAGTTCTATCCGATGTAATCTTCTTTTGCGGTTTGTTTGTTGGGACCCGATGAATTGTGGTTTATGATCTGAATATTTATGAATATTAATTGAGTTTTCTCTGAACTCTTTTATGCATGATTGTTATAGCTTTGTAATTCTCTTCGGTTTATCTGTTTGGTTTGGCCAACTAGATTGATTTATATTGCAATGTGAGAGGTGCTTTGTAATGGGTTTGATCTTGTGGTGCTCCATCCTAGTGACAGAAAAGGAAAGGACATGTATTTGTATTGTTGCCATTAAGGATAAAAAGATGGGTTTGTTCATATTGCTTGGATTTACTTTGTCTACATCATGTCATCTTGCTTAAGGCGTTACTCTGTTTTTATTAACCTAATACCCCGGATGCATGTTGGATAGCAGTCGATGGGTGGAGTAATAGTAGTAGATATAGACAGAAGTCGGTCTACTTGTCTCGAAGGTGATGCCTATAAACATGATCATTGCCTGGAATATCATCATAACTATGCATTTTTCTATCAATTACCCAATAGTAATTTGTTTACACACTGTATGCTATGTGTTCGGGAGAGAAGCCTCTAGTGAAAACTATGGCCCCGGGTCTACTTTTATCATATATAAAATCCAAAAATACCTTGCTGTACTTTTTCTATTTTGTTTTATTTTGCAATTTACTTTATCTATCTACCACTACAAGATTTGATCCTTGCAAATAACCGCCAAGAGGATTGACAACCCTCTTGTTTGTGTTGGGTGCAAGTATTTGCTTTTGTGTGTGCAGGTGCTGCTAACGAGTTTCTGTGTGGTTCTCCTACTGGATTGATAATCTTGGTTCTTAATTGAGGGGAAATACTTATCTCTACTATACTGCTTCATCCTCTCCTCTTCGAGGAAATCCCAACGCAGCTCACGGAGTAGCAAAAACCAGCAACATACTTTTAAGGGCGTAATTAAATTTCCTCTACGGATATGATTATCAAAGTATTATCAGCATATTGGATAATATGGTAATCTTGGTCATGGCAAGGGATTGGGAGCTGCAACACACACCTCTAATGCATGTCATTAACCAACGACTGAAGCTGATTAGCTGCAAGTATAAACAACAAAGCAGATAAAGGATATTCCTGCCTAACACCCCTCTTACAACAAACTACTTCCCAGGAACACCATTCAAAAGAACAGATGATGTTCTAGTGGATAAAAGTTGCTCCACCCAGCAAATCCATTTAGAATCACAACCTTCATGTTTGTGGATCTCCAAGATGGTTGAATGCTCAATAGAATGAAAAGCCTTTTCAAAGTCCAATTTCAGAATTAAAATGGGCATTGTGGATTGATGGCACCGATGGAGGTATTCAAGTGTCCAACCAATGCAATCTTGTATTGTCCTGCTCGTAATAAAACCATATTGATTTCTGTGAATGCATCTCATATTATCCTTCTGAAACCTGTTAGGAGCAATCTTTGACAAAAAACTTCAAGCCCATGCCAGTAAGAGAAATTGGCCTATAACCCCCTATTGTCTCGGGTGAAAGCTTATTGGGAATTAGGGTAATATAAGATCCATTAATATTATCTAACCTGACGTTCCGCTCATAGAAGGACTAAGCAAGAGCATAAATTCTTTGCAAATGATGGGCCAACATTTCTTAAAGAAAGGCCATTGAAGCCATCGGGTCCTAGGGCCTTGTCAATAGGCATATTCTTGACAATTAAATCCATTTCATCATTTTCAAAAGGCTTTATTAATTCATCCAGTCCATCCACATTGTTGAGGAGAGAATTTAAATCAAATAATATATTAATCCCTTTAGCCACCCCCCATCCTCCCCTTAAAAGTAGACCAAATAACATCTCCACCTGGCTGTGATTAGGAATCACAGTCCCATCGGTAAGCTGCAAAGACTGGCAATAGAATTCCTGTTGAACCTCTCAGTTGCTATACCATGAAAGAATTTTGTATTCTCCTCCCCCACCTTGATATACCTAATGGTACATCTCTTTTTTCGAGAAAACACAAAGACTTTGCGTTTCTTTTCATTGAAAGTGGGGGGGGGGTTACATGCCTCCTAGGAGGGGGGGTCTACAGTTTATGTTACAATGATCTTGATGGACATCCCAGGTGCTTGGGATCACCAGTCGAAGGCTTTGAAGCCCCAGCCTCAACCCATAGGGCGGCCTCTGCTTTGATTCTCTTTGTTAGCTGGTGGACGGATGGTTGATCACCATCGAAGACACAAGCATTTCGTTTTTTCCAAATCATCCATCCCATCAATAGCATCGCGGTTGCCAGTCCCTTGCGAAGCGGTTTGGGGGTCGTCGCCTTGACAGCAAGCCACCATCCGGAGATGGAGGCATCCCAGTTAGGTGGTCCACACGTCATCCTTAACCAGACAAGGGTGTTGTGCCATACCTGCCTCGAGAAGGGGCATGAAACTAGTAGGTGGTGCATCGTCTCCGGTTCCTGGTCGCAAAAGACGCAGCAGGGGTGGTGTTGCAGGCCACGACGTTGCAGTCTCTCAACAGTCCAACACCTATCCAGGTTGGCGAGCCAATCGAAAAACTTGACTTTTGGTGGCGCCCAGGTCTTCCATATCAATGTCGAGGCGCTGCAGCTGGTACATCACTTTTTTATGCAACAAATGTTCCACATGCAACTTAATAATCTTCCTAAAATTGAACTTCTGCCTATACAAAGGTCTCGATTCCTCCAAATTATTTAGAATAACAATGACCTTGTTGCCATTTCTTCAAATCCTACCTAAGAGATTTCAGCTTATTATGAGTCTTTCTGGATGGCCTCTCCCAAGACTACTTGACACAACAAAAAAAACTTCAATTTCCACCCAATAATTCTCAAACCTGAATAAATTAGATTTATGGATGGAGGTTGTAATCAAAACTTGAACTATTTTATTGAGAACCTGGATGATTCCCCCATTCCAGTTCAGGATCAAAATAGTATGGTTACAGACCAAAAAAGAAAAAGAACAAAAGAAAAGTCGCATCCTCTATGCACTTCAAAAGTGCAGCAGAATACACAACACAACAGGCTTCGTACGTTGCTTCATTCTTCTCAGCTACAACGGAAGCAGGGGTTATTCACCATGGACCAGTATAAGGTCCTTATTACTGCCACACATCATCATCCAACACCTCTTGATCACGTCTCCTCTTCATGGAACAGGGCAAGCCGAAATGCCCCAGATCTCCTTCGCATATTGGTCGATGGTGCGGTCGCTGCTGAACTTGCCACTTCCAGCCGTGTTCAAGATGGACATCTTGATCCATTTCTTCTTGTCCCTGTCATGGAAACATGAGTTAAGGATTCAGCATTACGATATTCAGCAAATCCCTGTCATGGGAACTGCAATGGTATTTAGTTCTAGAATTCAAAGTATCAGCCCAATAGAAGGAATATTGTGTTTGTATCCTTACTTGTAGGCTTCATCAACCCGGGCCTGTGCGTCAATGTAGCTTGGGAAGTCATAGCCAACAAGGAAGTAGTCACCACGCCCAAATCCAGTGTTCCCTTCAAGGGAATCCAAGAGAGGAGTGTAGTCGTAGGAGCCGAAAGCACCACTCCTGATAAACTGTTTGGCTTCTTCAAAGCGTGGGTCTGGCTTGAACTGTTCATATTGAGACAAAGAATAAGTTAATAGCCCATCTGATAGTGACTTGGTGAGAATATATACTGAAATCGGTAGACTATGAGCACCACAAATAGATTAGCTATTTGCAAGTCCGGCTAGCCTAATATAGTAATATTGCATTTAACTAACGCGCAATCCACAGGAAGATATATTACCAAGCCATCTTCCCTTTCCTTCCTCAGACCAGCAATCTGATCTGCTTTGGCACCGAAAAGGAAGAAGTTGTCTTGCCCTACTTCTTCTCTGATTTCAACATTGGCTCCATCGAGAGTACCAATGATAACACAGCCATTCAGAGAGAACTTCATGTTACTTGTTCCACTTGCTTCCATGCCTGCAGTACTGATGTGCTGTGACAGTTCACTGCCAGGAATGAGCACTTCAGCCACTGATACGTTGTAGTTTGGAATGAACACCACCTGGAGGAACAAGAACCTCATATATATATTTATTTATTTATTTGGATTGGATGGCAATTGCCAAAGAAGATGTGGATGCTGTACAATTAATACCTTCAGATATTTGTTGACGTCAGCATCATTGTTCACCACAGCACCAACATCATTTACCAACTTCACTATTCTTTTAGCATTGGTGTATGTTGCAAATGCTTTCCCTCCTACCATGACAGTGCGTGGTGTAACCTTCTGCCTCTCATCTGCTTTCATTTCCTAAAATGATACATAAGCCTATTTCAGGACCGTAATACTGAATATTTTCCATCTAATTGAGACATAGTAAAGCTGTAAGAATAGGGACAGCTCCAAGAAATAAGCCAAACCTTTAGCTTCTTGTATCTGTACACAGCTCCCAAAATGTTCAACAGCTGTCTCTTGTATTCGTGGATGCGTTTAATTTGTATATCGAAAAGGCTATTTGGATCAATTGTAACACCAGTCACATCCAACACATGCTTGGCTAGGCGCTTTTTGCTGGCCAGCTTGGCTGCTGCCCACTCAGCATGTAGTTTTTCATCATCTGCGAACTGTTAAAAATTTCAGTTATACTGTGATAGTGTGGTGGGCAATAACAAAAGGAGATGCAAAGACTGGAAGCATGCACACATACTTTCCGAAGCCCGGTGAGAAGATCAAGGTTGCTTGTCCACTGATCTGTTTTTAACCATTTCGTGACTATTTCACTCAGCTCAGGGTTGCAAAAACGGAGCCATCTACGTGGTGTAATTCCATTAGTTTTGTTCTGGAATTTGTTAGGCCAAATAGAGACATAATCTGCAAACAGCTCTTGTTTCAAGATGTTGCTGTGCAACTCAGCCACTCCATTCACCTGTCAGAAGAATTTAGTACACTTCATCATGGTCTACCTCATATGATACAGGAAGGCAAATCGATGATGGAATAGTACAAAAAGTACAGAACAGAGAGTTCCAGAACTAATTGAAGCGCCCATAAATTACATTTTAATAAAATCTTAGCAAGTTAGCATAAAGAAGCAGGTACAGTAATGGGATTACAAGCAACATTTTCTCAGAGAATGAGTAAGATACAGTAAATTGCAAAATACATAAATAAAGTAATCATGGTCCAGTAGGAGGATATTCACTATGCCTTTATTATCTTAAAAAGAAAGACAATGTAAAATGGTCCAGTAGGAGTGTAGAGACAAAACTACCGTGTAACGGACTGCAGAACATGAAAAATGAAATAACAGGATGCAGAACATGGCAATGAAATAAGAATACCGTATGCCCAGCCACAACACACAAATTCGCCATCCGCACTACTGGCTTCTGGGGATTGTTATCTAAAACCCTCATCGATTCGATCTTTCCCTCCATATCCTTCCGGGTGGAGATTACCATTTCCCTAAACTGCAAGCAAATGGCACAACTTTGTCAGTTTGTGCCATAACTGTTGTGTACCGAAAGAGTAAATGCGGCTTGACAGTTACCCGCTTGTCAATTTCCTCAATGATTTCCATGTGACGTGGAAGCAATTTCCTCATTACAGCCTGTGACCATTTCTCGAGAGCTTCAGGAAGAACTGTGTGATTGGTGTAAGCAACCGTCCTGGACCATGAGACAGATTTGTAAATAAATATGTAAAGATAATAACGCAAATTTAATATTGGTGAAAATCTCACTTATTTGTGACAGCCCAGGCTTCATCCCAACCAAGTCCCTCCACGTCCATAAGCAACCTCATTAGCTCAGGGATGGCAAGAGTTGGGTGAGTGTCATTCATTTGAACAGCAACTTTGGAAGGGAACTCACTCCACTTCCCTGAAACTCTGTCAGCTTTTCTTTCTTTAAATCTGAAAATAATATCCTGGAAAAAATCATAGTCAGTTATGCTTGTCAATATTTATCGTGGAGGACCAAAAGAAGAGATATTGAGAAAAGACGGAATAAAACCACGTTGTAACTGCGTAAAAATAGGAAGGATAATTTAAATGTAATGGGACTCAAAAGTCTGGTCATGATAATGATAATAGTGATACAAGTTTTTTTAATGAGCCCTGATCATGCATTTTTCTCATGCAAAATGGTGGAAATTTGATGCAGCGTGCAACAATACAAGAAGACTTGTAACAATGCAAGTATCTCTAACATCATAGGTGCACCTTCCTTTTACAGTAACCATCATTCCAAATGAAACTAACTACATAATTACCTGAAGTGATGCGCTGCAAAGGAAATACTGCTGCTTTAATCTCAGAAGCTTCCCTTCTTCTGTAGCATCACCAGGATAGAGAACAGCACATATCTACAGGATATACAATATAATTTAAATCAAGTCAGCTAATTCATGAAAGACGAAACTGGAGCGAAAAGATACGACAGTTATTTCTGGTTTAGATATAGGCATTGATAACAGATGACAGATAGGAAACACACATAATCTTCAACTTATTAACTAGGATGGATTAACACCTCACTTATAGTCACATCTAAAAAGCATGTTAAAACCACAATAGATAACCTTTTAGCATTATTTGTGATCAAGTTGTTTGATGAGATGGTTAGTGCGTGAAATCCATAGGAAAACATGGCTATCACACAGGGCAGGTTATATTGGACGTGCTTGCTTTAAACAAAAAATAAAATTACTGGTTTAGTATATGATGCCATCGATCAGGAGCAGTATTCACAAAGTTAAAGGCGCTCTTGATTTATCATATACGAGCAATTGAGTGACTCGGTTTAGGACTTGCATATCACCTGCTGTGCCCTCGAGTGAAGTTGAGCAGCTGACTCATACTGGCCATCATTGAACTGAAATAAGTTGAAATCCTCAGCAGTTGCTGTTGCATCCCAAAGGCGAAGACTGATTGCATTTTTTGTCTTGTACCCAGGAATTGGCACATCATAGGCTAAAGCGTTCAGAACTTCTCCACCGGCCCATTTCCGCCTATCACATGATAAAGCAAACAAATGTATCAATTAGAGGGACACAAAAGGACGGAGACTAAAAGGCCTTGGCATAAACACCAATAAAATGAAATAAATAACGAGTCTGTGATAATGGATCCAGTCTGAGGTACAAGAACTCTGAATAAAGCATCACCAAATCTAGTTTTTCTTATCCAGTCTGATGTACAAGAACTATGATTAAAGCATCACCAAAAGTAGTTTCATGCATGAACATTCATTTATACACACTCCAAGTCATTTGGATCAACAAAAATACATAAACAAAACATCTATTCAAACAAACATGAACTACAGAGAAGATCATAGATCTGTAAATTAAAACACAGAAAGGAAACACAGTTAAAGCATCATACTTATCGTTTTAAATTTAGGAGGCATCACGTCTTAAAAATTCCATCTCAAGCAATTAATCGATATTCTCTCCCAATAGAACTTGTCCAGGTGTCCATCTATGCTTACCTTCCATCTGGCAAAATCTCGACATGGCCAAAAAATCTGATTGGGTATACAACGTCATGCCTGACAATCTCCCATGGGCTAAACTTCTGAAAAATATTAAACAGCATAGCTATTATCGAGATCCAGATAAAAAAAATTGTGAAGAATGCTATGAGCATATAGAAATGGTACATCAAGCCAATCTTCAGCGATCTCTTCTTGTCCTTCCTTGGCAATGCGCTGCTTGAACAGGCCATAACGGTAACGAAGACCATAGCCCCAAGAAGGCAAGTTCAGCGTTGCCATTGAATCCAAAAAGCAAGATGCAAGCCTGCCCAAGCCACCATTTCCCAGAGCCGCATCTCTCTCCTGAATTCAAGACAAATTCACACCATCAATTACTGGTGAAAAGAGGGTCCAGATGTTTCAATCAAAAGCTTTATTTGCTATCCCAGTGCCATGAACCCACAATTCAGCTTTTGGTAACAGATCTAGATTCATATTAAGTGATGGTGCTTAACAGAGGAGAAAAATGTCAATCTTGCAGACCCTAGATCTGCTCGTGTTGCTATTGTAAACAACTGATTTTCAATTGTTCTTACTACCAGTGATCTACGACCCCGGGGTAGTAGGGTATAAAAGTGCTTCTAGAATGTTCATCTAACAGACTGAGTTCCAATAAAGGCAGATACCGGAACAGAGACATGAAACCAGATAAACTTACGGTTTCAGATCTAAAACAGTGCAGTGGTTCTCTTGTATAGTGCAGCTTCTACGCCTTGCACAATTCTTTTTTAGACATGCAGTGATCTACGCCTTGTGTAGTGAACTTTTTTTTTGTTTGGTTAAATAATGGATCAAGAAATCTAAGCCACCCAACCAGATACCTGAACCGCTTCTACAAAAGGCCACACAAAACGTAGTAGTGCTACTTCAATTAGAAAAATGTCACGGTCAAACAAGGCACTAATTAAATAATGCCACTCCCAGGAGTACGAAAATAGATAGCCTTAATTAAGCGAAGCACACTGTAATTTAGGACGATGGGCACTTGGATCGCTCACCTGTCCAGCGATGGCCTCGAGCTCGTAGCCGAACTTCTTCAGGGCGTCGGCGTAGGCGCCGGTGATGGCGAGGTTGCCGACGGCGTTGGTGAGCGCGCGGCCCTGCAGGTACTCCATGGACAGGTAGTAGGTCTGCTTGGGATCCGTCTTGTGGAAATGCAGGTACGTGTCGTTCCATCTCTGCACACACAAAAGCACAGATCAACATTCAGCGCCGCGGCAGCGACGGAGGACGCGAGCGAGCGGCGCGAGAAAGCGAGAAAGCAAAGCAGCACCTGGAGGAGGTGGTCGCGGACGCTCTCGGCGGTGGCGTAGAAGGCCTGCTCGGGGCCGAAGGCGAGCGGCGAGAAGTGGGGGCTGTACTGCGCGTGGTAGGAGATGTTGCCGGCGATGGCGGAGGGATCCTCCGACGCCGGGCTGGCCGCCGGCTTCACCTTGTCCGCCGCACTCATCGCGGGGTGGGGAATTGCGTCGAGCACGAGCAGGAGCAGTCGGTGTGTGTGGGGGAGGTGGCGATAAGGCCTCGGGGCGGGCACCGAATGGGAACGGTAAACTCTGGAGGCCGGTGGCTCCTTTTGTAATGGACGGGAGGGGTCACGGAGAGGGGAGAGTGACGGGATCCGAGAAACTGGGCGAGACGAACAATTCTTGGGAAGCTCTAGAGATATTTTTTATTTTCAGTTCAGTGGTAGAGGACCAAAAGGCAGGAGAAAATGAAGGGCGCGTCGGTTGTTTTCCGGGCTCCCCTTCGATAGTTATTTCTTTGGCTCCTTGTTTTCTGAGGTTATTTTTGCTCGCCATTTTCCATGAAAGAGTCAATAGATTTGTGTCATTGTGTGTGTGAGAAGATACGGAGTAGAACGTCGAATTATACGCGAATGTAAAGTTTCTTTGTGGTGGTTCATGATCTCATTAATGAAGAAAAAATATTGGCTAGTTAATTGGAGAAAAATCAAATAAAATTGAGAAACATGTTCAACAACCATCATGGAGCATGGCATCCTAGAGGGCATCAACGGCCCATCTAGGTATCCACACAAACTCGGCACGTCACTAGATAAAAAACATTCATGGAGGCCACACACACTGTTGGCGTCATCCTCCCTTGCCTTCGATCGAGCGACTCCAACTTCATTATAAACTTTCTCTAACGGAACGGTCACCGCAACAGTTGCACATGGATGTTTCTAATAACTCGGCTGGAAATCAAAATCCGGATGTGTCAACTTGATAACAAATCTCTTTTTGCTTGGATGCAGCGGGGGAGCTTGAAAGAAAAAGCTGAGCGGGTCGAGCTAAAGAAAAGGCACAATTTAGTTATTACTCAGTACTCTGTACCTTTTGTTCTCATTATATTTCACCTTTTCTATGTTTAATAAACAAGTTACAGGCAAGATGATCTTCATACACAAGCGGTTCCGAATTAAGGCTTGAAGAAGTTCACTGTATCAAAATGAAGCAAATTTGAGCATTATGGTAAGTACAGATCAACCAAAAAAATCATGTCAATTGCCCGAACTACACAATCACGATCTGAACACAAGAAAGTGTAGCAAAATATCTTCTTCCTACAAAATTTCTCACAGAAGTATACATCATCTTCTAGTACAAAAATCATCTCCTCTGAACAATCACACTTAACAATTTCAGGACCTGTTCTGTTCTGGACGTATGTATATATATGCACAAAATAGATTAAGAAGTCAAGAACGTATTCAGAGATCTCAGCAACAACTTGAATAGTGCACTTATCAGCATCCACTAATTTTCCTACAATTGAAATACAAAGAAAGGTCAACGAGAGAGAAGGCAGAGCAGGAGATGAAGGAGCTCCGGCGACGCTGACTTTTTTGAGCCCCATGTCGTGCGCGTGAGAGAGATGATACTTGGTCATAGGCGGCCGCGACCAGGGACGGCGGCGAGCTTGGGCAGAGGCGGAGCTGGGGCAAACGCGACGACGACCAGGGGATTGGACGGGGCGGCGACTGGGGCGATGGCGAGTTCGTGGTGGTGGAGGAGGGGACACTATGGTGGACCGGGCTAAGTACGCTACAAAGGAGCATAGGGTAAAAAGAAAACCGTGAAAATCCTAGGCAGGCCACGATCCAGTTTAGCCCCAATGAAGCACCGCCCCTGCTTGGATGGTACATTCTCAATGTTGCAAAGAGGTCCGCATGTGTTTACGAAGGGACCAAGAACACATAATTTGTTGTCCATCCTTCTGAAGGGTTCCCTCTCTCTTTTCTGCGGGGGAAGGCTAAGGTTCTCTTTGATCTAAACGATCTTCATATGTATCCAAGAGGATTTGAATCCTAAGGAATATTTTCTACGTTGGTTTGGTTGTTTGATCGTATGCAAGAATTACAACTTATTGCGAATCAATATCTGGTTGGATGGTTAGATGGACAGAAGTATCCTAGCCCACAAAAGTTCAAGTCCTGGTGCTCGCGTTATTCCTGTATTTATTTCAGAATTTTCGGCGATGCGCTTTCAGTGGTCGGAGACGTTCCCGTCGACAACGAGACGCCTACGGTGACTTCGTAAATCTCAAGATGATATGTCGGCTTGGTCTCTCGAAGATGCTCATAGGGGTAGGGCCATAGTGTGTGTGTGCGCGTTCACAGGGGTGAGTGTATGCGCGTGTGTATGAGCACTTGCGTCTGCATTGTGTTCAAAAAATGAACTAAAAGTTATTTTCGCTTCACGTCAAGAAAAAAAGATATTTTCACTACATTACGACATTTTATCAGAAAATTTGGATCCGATCGTATCTATTATTAAAGATAATCATTTACTAATATTTTGAGAATCCGTTCATACATGGCATTGCAATTCTTTTATTATTATTATTACTATCCGACCAACCAAATGGATGAATAGGAATGAGGTCCTCGGTGCACGGTGGCGCTGGTACACCTGAGGGAGGGAGAGCCGGAGTGTGGGGAAGCAGGGCCTGGACGATACACGTGTCACGTGGGTGGTGTCAGCCACGCTTTTGCCTGCGCCCCTGCTGGTAAATCGGGCAAGATGGATCGAGCCACCATTTCATTTCCAGATTGGGCAGGATTGCAACTTGTCAGCTTTCCTATTTAAGTATGATATCTTGTGCTATCGGCCACCGTGACGCACTCAGACGCTTGTCTCCTGTAGCATGCTAGTAGATCTGAACATCCGTTTCTCAAGTTCGTGTGCCCGGCTCCGTTCATTGAACTGCATTTGACCATCTCCAACGATGACCCCAAACCGGCTCCCGCGTCTGTCCAGGTACCCTGATGTGAGAACCGATCATTCAAAGCTATCCTTAAATGTAGCAAGGTAAATTTGAAATTCAAATCCATTCAATTACATAGCTAGCGTTCACGAAACCAAGTGTGAATGTTGGTAAAATGTTGTGCCATTTTGCTCCGAGAGCCATGGATCGGATCGAGGCTAGTGGTCAACCATGCATTGCACAACAGCTCGTCCTCCAATATGTTGAAGTTTTCTTCTTTACCCATCTGTTTTGGATCGGCAACAAATTCATCTCGATCATCATCGTTGTTGTCCTCCTCCTGCTCTTGCTCTCCGACGGCCCAATCCTACTCCAGTGTGTCTGTAAACCGGCTTGAGTGTACGTGCCGGACTAGGTGTAGTCTGGCTGCGTGTCCCGGCCGAGTGTACGTGCCGGACTAGGTGTAGTCTGGCTGCGTGTCCCGGCCGGGTGTACGTGTCGGACTAGGTGTAGTCTGGCTGCGTGTCCCGGCCGGGTGTACGTGCCGGACTAGGTGTAGTCTGGCTGCGTGTCCCGGCCGGGTGTACGTGTCGGACTAGGTGTATCCCGACTGCGATCCTAGCTCAGTGTACGAGCCAGTCTGAGTGGGCTCTGAGTCATTCACCTCCCCGTCGTCGTAGCAACCTCCTCCCTCGCCTCCCTTGTGGATGACCTCAAACATCTCTCTATATGCGTCGTTGTACGTCGGCTCGGCCGTTTTAGGCTTACCGGCGAACAACGTGCGGACACCCAGCCACTCCACACCTAGCGTCCGCATCTGGACAAGCTGCGGTGATGAACACTCCGAAAAGAGCAGCGGCGCGACCTTGACGTCGACGATGTAAGGCACTTGCCCGACGGCGGATGCCAGGGACTGCCTACCGAACTGCTTGACAGTGTAGTAGTATGGAGGCTTGTAATGCTTCGGCCATGCTGGCGTCTGCACGGTCAGTGACATCACGGGGCCCCGCGGCCCAGGCTCCGACCTCCACTGTGCCCGCCACCTGCACGTCCATTGCCATGACCTCCACTCGGCCTTCTGTTTCTTGAGCGACGTTGTCTTTGCGGTCTTCGCTTTGAGACGGCGATTTTGCCATGTAGTTGATCTTTCGAGCGAGCGTGATCGACGGATCCTCCAACTTCACCGTCTTCGGTAGGTTCTTCTGCGGGTCCATGCATCGGCGACAGGATGGAAGAAGAGAGTGAGCGGAAAGGGCGGGAGTTGAGTGGAGAGATGGAAGAAGAGAATTGGGATTTTGCCGTAGAATCAGATTGGCTAGCTAAAAACGTAGGCTCCGCCTTAGTTTTGGGTGCACGTGGGGTGTTGGAGTCTTACATGACTGGTGTCCGGACTCCCGTAAAATCCTTATATTTGGTTTTGATTTACGAGAAAATTATGATCCGGACAGCTCCATGATAAGATCGGTGTTGGATAGCTTGCAGGATCCTAACAACTGCGTCTGGACGGATACAGAGAGTTTAAGGGGTCAGTATTGAAGATGCTCTTAGTTTCTTTTCTTTTGCAGGTAGAAATGAAATTGCAGTAGTTGCTTCAAAGGGTTCCGTTCTAAGTTATGTATAATCGTACGAGTTCGCGAGATCACGATGATGTGGTTGATACTAAATCGCGCCTATATACACGCCTTAGGCATCCCTAACTGAGGCGTAGTTTATGTGGGCTCCCTCTGTTCGGAAATATTTGCTGAAAAAATGAATAAAAATAAATATATTAACTAAAATACATCTAGATACATTATTTCATGATAAATATATTCGGATGAAGAGAGTATCTTTTTGTTGTAGAATTAGTCTAGGTTCAAATTTTACACTTGGCATTAATACTTGCATTTTCTTGAATTTATTTTATATTTTATGACGATGTTTGTTCGATGAGAGGGAGACATTAGGTTTTTATGTAATTAATCTCAAGATGTGTCGGTTCAGTATCTTAAAGGTAAGGTTCATATGGATGAGTGTTTGTGCGTGTATGTGATTAGAGCATCTATAGCCGCTATGGGCAAATTCGACCTCTCAAACGCCCGCGGACGCGTCCGCGGGCACTGACCGGTCATGTCTCAAATTTGTATTCTCGCAGCCGGACACCTCAATTACCATCCTCAAATTCATACAAACCTATGCAACTACGTCGATGCATTACACACATCGTCCAGCTACTACATCACTAAACATGCCATCGGACTATCAAAATTTGGCATGTTTGGCTATGATAGAGAAGAACATCCATGGCTGCCCTTGCCCTTCCCGGCGCCCTTGCCGTCCTTGTCGCGAAAGTACCGGTCAAAGATGCAATACGAATCGAGCCGGATCTGCTCATCGCCGGAGTTGTCCTCCTTTTCCTTCTTCGGTGGCAGTCCGACCATGGCACGGACAGCCCGATTCTGCTCTCGGGGCGAGAGCGCGCGTTCTCCTCTGCTGTCGTTTCTTCATAATGCGGGCATGGATGGCTTCCTCCTCCTGCGACTGCCCGTGTCGCCGCCATGTCTGCAACGGCTCGGGCCTCGGCGCCCTTATCCTCTCCTTGCCACGGCGGGCACTCCGCTCCCGGTGGGACTCATACTCCGCCCGACCGGAGATGGGGAAGGAGAGATTTGAAGAATGTCGGGATTATGATGATCCAGCCCAGAGGATGCGAGCGCCCATTGAGACGACGCTATGGAGTCACGCCGGACAGATACTGCCGTCGGCCGAGCGCTGTCCTCTCAGGAGCGGCAAAGTACAATACAGACGACCATTGCCTCCTCCAACCTGCATGGATGACGCCCCAGTCGACGGATCTGGACTAGTCGGAGTTAGATCCGCTGCCCACCATGCCAGAGACGGGCGGAGATTGCCAAGGTGAGTTTAGGTGGCAAAGGGGAGTGGGGCGGAATGAAGTGAAACGATTAGGGTTTGATCCGGCAAGCGGATGAAGAGGAATATACTCGGGGTCGGGCGGGCCAGCGTGGGCTGGGTCTGACGTGACGGACACGCCCAAGCGCCCTATATCCGCCCCATATTTGAGCTCGATATAAAGGGTGCCGGTCCGTTCGGGTGTTTGAGACGAGTTTGGGGCATCCGGTTGTAGATGCTCTTATACTTTGTTTAAAAAAAATCTCAGACGCCTTTTGGGGGTGACGTGACAGCGGCGGCGCCGAGACACTGTGCGATCCACGAAACGCACGGGAAGGAGTGGCCAGTTGCGCGGCGCTCTCGTAGTCTCGTGTCCCGTACACGCGCGGGGAAGAAGACGGGGACGCCGCGGGGGTGTCACGTCTGGTTTCCGCGCGAGGCTCGTGCTGGTCGTTCACTGAGCTGTCACGGACATGGGACCTATATGGTGACGCGTGCGCGACAGAGTAGCTTCGGATCGTGTGCTTTTGGTTCGTTCACTCGGCGGCCACCAAAATGGACGGTGCTGCGTGGTACTACCGGATACAGGATTTTCAGAGCCCGGCTTTGGCTGCGTCTCGTCGCTCGCCAAGCATAATGAAGCTCGAGCCACTTGCTGGAACTCTCATTCCGAGCCTGAATCTACGGTTTGTTGAGGTTTCACAACTAATGTTGTACTTTACGTTTGAGGCACACTATCGGGTTGCGAAACCAATTATTATCTTAGACATGAACAAACTCGCGTGGGCTCAACTTCAAACTACTATTCCACCTTTGTATCACAAAAATATAATGTAGCAATACACATCGGCACGATCTTCAAGATGTAATTTTGACCGCTAATTTCTATTGAGTATATGTGTTCAAACCAAACAAGCTAAATGTTGTAGAAATGCTTTTCAAGATAAATTTATACGTATGGTTTTCAATTTCCTAATCCAGATAATTGAATGATATATGTGTTCAAAATTTTAAAGTTTAAACAAAGACATATCCAAAACGCCATGCTTTTGTGTTACAGAGGGATCAATATGCTTCGATTTGGGAAAACTAAGCTATAGAGATCACTTGAAACAATGTTCATTGATTGACCTTTTGCCACTAGGGAAGAGATGGATATTTTTTGGGGGAGACTTGTGTCAGATCTTGCATTAGGTGAGATCAATGAGATCGACTTTTTTGAAAAAAAAAGATACATGTTCAAACATTCCCATTTTTTTTGTAGACACATATCAATATTTGATGTACAACCTCACAAAAAATCCGCTCCTAATTCGACTTACATTAATAGAAACAAAAAAGACAAAATCAGACGTAATTAGGAGCTGCCACCATTCACATTCAAATTTGTTCCTTTTGAATCTCTAAATGTACATCAAGTTTTGAGCTAATTTTTTCCGGAGTTGTAGACATACCTCACATGAATATTGTCAAATAATTTAATATTTTTTTAAATGTCTAAATATGAATTTTTGGGTTGATCTCATGATCTCACCTAAATGTGAGATCTCATACAAGTCTCCACCGAGATTTTTGCCTTCTTCTTGACAAACTCATTCTTTCGGTTTACAACCGCCACTCGGTGAGCTTCATTGGCAATGAGTGTTCACACAACAGTACCTATATATTCATAATACTGTGAAGTGTCGTTGTTGACTAGCGGTCCTTGGTGCGCGAGTGGCATCACAGCTACAAAGCTGCCCAACCAACGACAAAAACAAAACAAATAGAATTGTAGAAGCCACATTTATATCACAATGGCTACTATGCCATCGATTATAATTGGAGCGGAAACATATCTATATTCAGATTTATTTGCTTCTTTGAAACTTTTTGTGCTATAAGTTCCATCAAAATTTGTGTAGCTCTCCATGCCGCTAACATTTTGGGAGAGAAGTTGACAGGGATGTCATTTGTGGAAATTCACCACCAAATCCTTTGGTGAATAGGCAATTCGATGGTCGATACAAGATTCACTTTCAATTATCTTAGACAAAATCGACAATCTTAAAGCAGGTTTTAGCTACATCGTTACATAAAAATAACTTAGCATGCAGTTCTAATGAATTAACTTTGCGAAGGGAATTGCAATAAGTAAGGAACCGCAAACACAAAGACGATTGGGTGTAGTTCTCCCAAAGTTCAATTTGTTAGCGTAATCCTATGTTCTCTGGAGGATGTTCGAACACCAAGACCTAAGTCGCAACTGTTTCCGACCACAAAGGCCCTCCTTTTACTCTTTTAGCTTGGATACAAAGTTCATGTTCAAGACTCCGGTGAAGTAGACGACCTTCCCCCTTTACAGACTTCTTGGCTCGTCCACGGTCCAAATGCTTCCAAGTAACGTCTACTTGTATAGGAGACGCACACCCTATCTTTGGGAGGGACACGATGTCAAATGCAGGCATGAAGTTTCTGCTCGCGAGCTCATATGCAGCCTTATGAAAAAAATATTGTAAACAATTTTTTTTTAAAAAAAATGGGGACAAACATTGACGAATTTTCAACGTGCGTGCAAATTTTCATGAAGAAAAAATATTCCAAAATGCTTCCGTACAAAAACAAAATTGATGCTCCAGGAAACAGACTTTTTGGAGCCTCAATTTCTTTTCGGAGGAAATTTGGAATGTTGTTTCTTAATGAAAATTTGCAAGCATGTTCAGAATTCTTCAATGTTTGTAAAAAAAAATCATTTTTTACTGTTCACAAGAGTGCATACCAGCTCGTGAGAAGAAGGGTACTTTTTGGTCAAAAGCACCATTTATTGTCATGCCATTAACCAACCACAATTAGGGGACCTCGATGCACTTCAAAAAAGGAAAAATGATTTAACTTTAAAGGCCAACATGTCCGGACATGGTTTAGGGTGACATTAATCAAAGCAATACATATTTCTCCATTTTTACATTTAGAGGGGACTTTAAAATAGGCATGTTTGATGTGTAATATGTTCATTTATTGCCCCTTGATTATTTGCCTACAAGGTTGAATTCAAACTACTCCCTCCGTCTCATAATATAAGAGCGTTTTTACACTAGTGTAGTGTGAAAAACACTCTTATATTATGGGACTAGTGTGAAAAACACTCTTATATTATGGGACGGAGGGAGTATCTTTTTGAGCCACGCGGTCGTATTCAACTGATCTATCTAACCGAGAAATGAGTGATGTGCCACATGAGAAAAAGCTTTGTTTTATCCTTCATCTTGGTGCACGTCTCCTCCTCCGTCTCTCCTCTCTCCCCAAGACCCCCCCTCTTGTAAGCTCCTCTTCTTTCCATGACCCCTCTTTCAAAGCACCATAGATACCTTGTGATGGAGATTGAGGTCACACCACCAAGCTCCGAGAAGATGTCAGGACTGCGGGAACGGATCCAAGGTCACCCAATCAGGTTATGTTGAAGCTCCCAAGAGCCAGATTCGTGGACCGCAAACCAGAATCGACAAAAGTCAATACCTCTGTTTTTTTGCGGGTAAAAACTTGTACCGCTCAGAGTCAACCTTACAAAGATCAACGACCTCGGGGGGAGGGGGGTGGGGGTCGGAGCCCAGCCAGACAAAAGTGAGTGCCTGTGTTGTTGATGGAGACGTTAGAAGTTTTTGTTGCATACTCACAACGTTCAATTTTGTGGATGTGTCTAAAATGTTGTAACATAGTGAACGCCATTTAACATGGTCATGGGAAGAAACATCGCAGTTCTGCAAAAAAATTTTTTTGCATAGAGTTCTATATTGCACCAAGAAAAAAAAACCAAGTCCACAGTTAGATGGGGTGTATGCAAAGGAGCTGATCGGTGAAAATATGAATTGACCAACTACTCTGGTATCATTGCCACTCATCTATTTATGACTTTTGTTGTGGGTTGTTTAGGAGCTCATGCTGCTAGACAGTTGTAATCAACTTATATTGAATAAATAGTTGTATGAATCGATTAACACAGAGTCTAGATATTGTAAATAAACTTGACGATACCATGTGTGACCTCTAATCAACTCAAATCATTCCCGCAAAAGAAAAGAAAGGGTTTTTATTAGTTTTGCTATTAATTGTGTCACACTGCTTAATTTTGCATTAGAAGTTTCAAGTATTAAAAAATGCCATCCTTTAGTTAAACATGTACTCCCTCCGTCTAGGTGTGTAAGTCATCTTACGAAAACCAAATATTCCCAAAACTCTTAGGCGCGGTGCATTAAATTCTATCTCGTTTCTTATTTCTTGACATATCAACCAATAAAAGATGTGGGGTGTGCATGCTTTTAATGACAAGAGACTACCAAACACGACATGCATTGGTTAGTTCATTGCATGGAATGCTATTAATTAGCAAATGAACATTAAGTACTCTCGTTTTCCCCTCCTCCTTGGTCACGGTGCACAACTTAAGATGACTTACTCACCTAGACGGAGGGAGTACTTAAAAAATGTCACTCAGCATCATTATCGTTTGCTCGAAGACCATTGATTGGGGTGAAGTGATTAAAATACCCCTGGACCCCATTTATCAGCGTCCCCTCTACAACTCTTTGTAACTGTGGGCCATAGTTTCAATATATGAAGAATGAAACTAGAAGCAAAAATAGCTTCACACGCAAGTGATCGAATCTCCACGTGTCATTATTTTTTCCTGTAGTTTAATTCTCGGTGTGATGACAATTAGAACCCACAGGTTATAGGGGAGCACTGACAAGTGAGGTCCAGATTTATTTTGGTCATTTCACAACGGTCAATGACCTTTGATCAAATTATAACGGTGTCGAGTGATATTTTTTAGCATATACTTAACGAAAGGATTACATTTTTTTAGTAGTTGAAACTTCTAATGACAAAATTGAGTAGCGTGGCAAAAGTGATAAAACCCAAAAATAAAAAAATTCAAATCATGTTCATAGCCGCGTAGACAAAGTGACAAACATCCCGATCTTTCCTACTGTTCCATACACGACGACCCGTACGTGGCGGTGGAGCCATCTCGCCGCCTCGTTCCTGCTCCCGCTCCCGCTACTGCGCCCGCGGCGCGCTGCTGCTCCTGCTGGAAGTCGCGCCTGACGGACCAGAGCACCTCGGCGCACCGCCGCATGGCCGGCCGCGCCGCGCGCTCCGGGGACGCGCACTCGGCCGCCAGCGCCATCATCCTCTCCACGGCCGCGACCGCCGCGCTGGTCCTGCGCATCCGGGGGTCCATCGCCACCACCACGTCGCCCTCCCTGCACTTCCGCAGCGCCTGCGTCCACACGGTAATTCCGTCGAACACCTTAATTGCAGTCCCTTTGAACACACGAAATGTTTGCTAGGGTGGAGATTTTTTACCCATTCGGTGCTGAGGCGTTGCTGCCGTCCACGGTTGCGCTCTACTGGTCGCCGGCCGGTGATGAGCTCGACGAGGAGGACGCCGAAGGAGTAGACGTCGCTGCGTTCAGTGAGGTGGTTCGTGTTCAGGTAGTCGGGGTCGACGTACCCTACCGTGCCCTTCACCATTGTTGAGATGTGAGTTGCTTCGCTGTCGTATGGGGCTAGGCGCGCAAAGCCGAAATCGGACACCTTTGCTCTCAGCTGATCTGTTAGGAGAATGTTGGACGACTTGATATCACGGTGGATGATTGGGTTGTCTGCATCTCCATCATACAGAAATATTCGTCAGACATTAGGATGTCGGTAATTCGTATCTGTCGTGGATGCAGATACACTATTTAGGGATTCAGAAATTTAATGTGTGCAAAATACCAACAAATTCTGATAAACAAAATTGAAAATTGTGGTGATTCATTTAGACTTTCAGGGCTTTGCCCATGTATCTGTTCGTGACCTCACGTGAGTGCGGATATGAACATATACATGATATCTGCAAAGTACATCTATAAGTTTGTTCATAATGTAGCACATTTCCCCCCTTTGAAGGTCCAACAGACATTTCAAATTATAAGACAAAACATGCTTGTGAACAAAGATGTATCAAATTTGCAAACCATACTCTGTGGGATATCAAATATGCTAATTGAAATTGAGTGGTCTTGCTGTTGCCATACAGAAATACAGTAGAGCATAATACCTGTGTATCCATGTAAGTAGGCAACAGCATGAGCTATGTCGATGGCAATGTTGAGACGCTGTGAAAATTCCAATGGTTCCCCTCTTGACCCTGCACAGTGACAAAGTTTATGGTCTCAAAATTCCTTTAATCTAGTAGAATTTTGTGAGAGAAATATCATTACATCTACGTCATACATTCAGTCTTAACAAGACTTGAGTAAAATTAAGAAGGAACATTGAGCAGGTATTGTCATAGAAAAAAATAGAGTACAAACATTTACTTAGTGACTTGCATACGAAAATACCTACTCCCTCCATCCCATAATATAAGATCTTATTACATCCAATGTACTCACATATTGGATGCAATAAGATCATATATTATGGGGCGGAGGGAGTACTATAATGTTTGATTTCATCCAGTTCCACGGCCTTACTGGGTTCTCTGTCTGTACACTTCTTAACAATATTACGATGAGCTCAAGCAAATTTGACCTACCATCCAAGTGTTCACGTAGTGTTCCGTTGCTGATATACTCAACCAGAATTAAGCGCTCATCCTGATGCTCCAGGTGCCCGAGAAACTTCACCAAGTTTAAATGTTCGACCTTCGACAATATCTGGATTTCACTCCTGAACTCTGCAGATAGGTTCCTGTCAAACATGTTCTGCCAATTCCAGATGTTACGTGAAAGGATTTCATTCATTTGGTTGCTCGAAGTAATTTGTTACTAGACATGTGATCTTCCAGTGGTAAGACATTCGTCCACAAACCTTCTTAGCTCGCTTGACGGCTATTATGGATCCATCCCTGAGCTTCGCCTTGTACACGGTGCCAAAATTTCCTTTCCCAATTTTGTTCTGTTCACTGAAGTTTGAAGTAGCCAGGCAAACTTCCTGAAACGAGAACTGGTCTTGCCAGGACTTGTTTTGACTAGTGCTTGTGCTGCTTACTGATGAAATTCTTGAGACTGCTATAAACAATTGGAAACCTTAAATTTCTTATATGTAATTAATCAAACTCGGTTTACTTGATCAATGGAACTGCTAACATTGGAAATACATTGCATGCACACTAATGAACATGCAAGATGAATATCTTGAATAGCAGAATAACGATTGGGAGAAATATCTGGATCGTATTAACTGAACTACAATGCTAACTTGAAGGATTTCGAATTAAGTCAATTAAAATGAGCTTACATGCCCAAGATTAATGGAAACAGGACAGAGAAGGTGGCAAATTGTGATTCTCTAAAGCTTTTAACAAGCTGATTTAGTGATAGACAAACATCATGCCATATTATATCATATTTAACCCAGAAGTCATGACCTGGATCAGGACTGACTCCTCATTGTTGTTGTATGCTACTCCCTCCGTTCATAAATATAAGATGTTTTGGATATTTCAATATGGGCTACATACGGACTAAAATGAGTGAACAAACACACTAAGGGCCTCTTTGATTCGCAGGATTGGAAAAACGTAGGATTGAAATGACATGGCCATTGGATTCCTATAGGATTTGAGTTTGTTTGATTGCATCACGGGAAAAACAAAGGATTTCTTCCTAGAGGGTGGAGTGGATGCTAGAATTTCTATGAAATGTAGTACAAATGAATCCTTAGAAAAAATTCATATAGGATTCAATCCTACGAAACAAACAATCAACTTATGAAAATTTCGCAAGGATTCAAATCCTTAAAAAATCCTTTGAAAAGAGGCCCTAAAATGTGTCTACATACAACCGTACAAAAAAAAGTTAGAACATCTTATATTTGTGAACGGAGTACATGATGGAGGAATGAAGAAAGAAAGCTGAACTTACTGGAACTAGTGGACACATCATGAGCATCTTCCGAGGGTTTGACATGGCCCTCCCTAATTTTAGATTGGCGAGGAGCGAGGCAGTTTGTGCATGCTCCGGCAATCATCGTAGCAGCTTCTTCCCAGAATGATTTCCTGCTCCTGGCCTTCTCCTCAGGCACACTGGAAGGAGGTGTATAGGTGGATGCCCTGTAGAAGACAGGATCTGTCTGAAACTCATGGTTGGAGGCAGAGAGGTCTCCTCCATGGCCCGAGCTGAGTGCTCGATGGCGCGCTGCCCACATAACTTTCTTTTTTGGAGATCAAACTGCCTGCATAACCGACGGGGTTAGAAGATGGCGTTGAAACCTGCTCTCACAGAAGCAGGTAGCAGTTCATCTGGTTCTTTCCTTGAACTTTGTTGGACATAACGCAATGGACCGGTTCAAGCTTGACCTGGTGGGTACCTCTAAATAACTATGAAAGGAATGCTCCTTTGGGCCTAAGGTCAAACCAGTGGAGCCCTGATGTCCTTTATGATAACAACACTTCACAGACCAGGAATTTAATATGGGTGAAGGATTCAGAGATTGAGCCTTCAGACTCTTGGCAAGAGAGAAGTGCAACAGGCTTCCATCCTGTGTCGTCCTCTACTCTGGAGTTCTAACCCTAGCGAAGGAAGCATTATATTGACATTCTGGACGGTTCAGCCCTTGAGGGATGACTCGGCGTTACGATGTCGTACGCCACCACAGCAGTTGCTTTTCGAGTTTGGTGTTTGTTCTTTCAGTAACAATCAGTATGACCAGCATGTACACGTTCGTCCACGATTGCACAGCAGCTGTTTTTCTTTTTTCCTTTATTCAGGGCATTTTGACACCTAAGCCCTGTTTGGCATCAGCCGGGAGCTCGAAGTGGCGTTTTACAACTCAATGCCCCCTAGCACATCAATATTTGAGGGGACTGGGTATGCTGATAGTTACAACCATTCAACATTTTTCGCACATCAAACATTATTTATGAACAGCAAGAAATTGCAATAACTATAGTTCTCCTTCGGTCAACGCCGACCCAAGCTAAAGTGAACAAACATTGTGAAGCCGACAGATAATTCTGGATCTTTACAGTAGCCTCACGTTATGAGTTTAATTGCCCTCCACGACTTATATTGCTGTCTTTACACCCTCAACAGGTTCCCCACTTTGTTTGTGAGTTCCTGGTCTCACCTTTTCACTAATCATGCAGTACAACTGCTAGCCATTTTAAACAAGGACAACTCTTGCCTCACCAAACTATGCTAGATCAAGCCATTCAACCATACTGTCCATTATTTTCGGTCTCTACCACTGCCATCGCCAGTTCGTCACCCCTAAAGTACAGCTCCTACACCGCCATTTATTCTCTGGCATGCTTCAGGTATCCTTGACTCCTGAAATTCACATTTCGGACTTGCGCATCAGAAAGATTCACATGATCTAAACCTCTGAAACTCTGCTTCCACAATAAGACAATTCGCCGCATACTTCCACTACATTGAAGCACACGATGTTGTAGTCTGGATGTGTAATGCTCATCTCTCGGTTCATGGAAATTTTCGGTACTATCCCATATGATAACGCCACAAAACTCCCAGTGAATCATGAAATCGTTTACTATATATTTCCTCTTTGCCGCTAGCTAGTGCCATCAAAATCAACACGCTCTCCAGTAGCAAAGATATCCCAGAACAGGGCACTGCTGAAATATAGAAGTGATGTTAATGTTAAAAATCCACGGAAAGAACCCATCCGATCAACAAAGAATCCTGCTCCAATAGTTCCTAAAATGGCAGCAAATGTTCCGGCCGTATTTGCCATTCCTGTTAGCACACAAACATAGATTAAATATAGTAATGCATATGCACAAAAACTATAACAAAAACATAGGGAGCACAAGGAACTTATTCAGTACCATGTAGCACTCCAGCATATTGTGGGGCGATCTCCTGGTAAGAATTTAAAAATTATTTCCATCAGATAGGAAAGAGAATCCAAATTGGGTGTCAGGGGAGGGGGGTGGGGGTGGGGGGATGAAATTTAAAAAAATGTGACTGCTTCGCACACTGAACTAATGTATACAAGTTTAAACACCTGAAAATTTACAAGGAATCCTGAATGACCAAAGGACTTCAAACCAACAGCAATAGTTAGCCAAGCTGAAGCAATGGCTGGACTCTTTGCTGCATTCAAACCAATAAGAGCAATACCAGGACCCACAAAGCCAATTGTCTGCACGAAACAATATCAAAGGGTCAAGGCTTGGATTTAATCCCAGCAGCATATATCCACATTGAGATGACAAATTTTATTTTCAAATCAATAGTAATTAAATAAACGGCAGGTGGTAGCACAAAAACTTGGCATTTTCACCAGAGTATTTTACTGTCATTTACCATTGTGAGAATTGTGTTACGGATATACAATCAGCTCTGACTATAATTTAGCCAAGCTGGATAACAAAAAGAAGGGTAGATTGGTAAAGTTGTTGTTCATGAAGGGTCACCTATGTTAATAATTGTTTTGAAAATATCCATGCCTTGCATTCCAAACATGCAATAGCTTACAAATTTAACATATGTAAAGTTGCTTTGTTAATATCCATGCCTTGCATTCCAAACATACAATAGCTTACAAACTTAACATATGCTGATTGATGTATCTTGGGAAACCAACTGCCAATAGTTAAAGCACATCACATCACAAAATTATGGTATGTTTGGTAAGAATGTGGAGGTGTACTCAAGATCTTATTCAATAAAACAAACTAAAAACACAATGATGATTCTTCACTTTTATTTTAACCTGAAAATTTTCAGCAACACACCTGCATTATCTTCCGAGTTAAAGTAATGCTTGTGCCATTTCGGATAAGTGCGTCTGATACAACACCAGCCACATAACCTAAAACTGCCATCATGACCCAGGGAATTGCACTAAACCATGCAGCTTCTCTCAGATTGACATGAAATATCTGACCACCAAGGAAATATTTATTAAACCACAGGGAGAATCAGTTTATTTAGTCTAGAAACATGCAGCGGAATCAGGGCTTACGGTTTTGAAATACACTGGCATCCATGAAAGGATGACGAAATAGCCCTGAAAAAATAACACAGCCCTCAAGAGATTACTCATAAACAGTATTCTTCAACAACAACAACAACAACAACAGAGCCTTTAGTCCCAAACAAGTTGGGGTAGGCTAGAGGTGAAACCCGTAAGATCTCGCAACCAACTCATGGCTCTGGCACATGGATAGCAAGCTTCCACGCACCCCTGTCCATAGCACAATCTAACAAAGTAAGTTTATAGGAGTTACCCAGCTATGCATAGCATTTGCAGAAATTAAAGCCCAGGCCGGCCATTTAGAAAGTAGGTTTCTAAACGGAGGGATCTTTCTTAGTTTTTCACTTTGAACTTGAGGTTTCACCAATTTCTGACCCTTTGTTATATACTCTAGTTCATATGCTGATATTTGAGGATGTTCACCAGGAGTTCCCGTTATAGCAGATATCCACACCAGCACCCACAGAAATCCAAACAAACCAAAAATCACAAAGGGTCCAAACGTTCCAGTTCGTGACATGATAATAGGGGAAAGAAGTAAGCCGATGGTATTTCCAAGCTGAAAGCCAGCCATCGCGATCCCCACAGCACTAGATCGTTCAGTACGAGGAAACCACCTGTAAGAAAAGGCCCAATGTAAACGTTTTCATAAATCTTTACGGGCAGGGCAACAAAAACAATATAAATATTAGGTTCTGGTAAAAGCGTGAAGACTGATCAAGTGAACAAAAAATCAGAAATCAAAAGAAATACCTCAGCACCATATTGTTCATACATGGCAATGCCACTCCTTCTGCAACACCGAGCAGAATTCTAGTTGAGATGAACAACCACAGTGCGCGTGCAGCTGCCCAAGGGGAAAGGAATGTAGCGAAGGACCATAAAGCCACACCATACGCCATGACTCGCTTCCCGCCGTAGTAGTCAACAAGCGCTCCGCCAATTATAGGTGATATCAGATATCCCCAAAGGAAGGACGACTGTATGAAGCATCAAAAACACAATGGCATCACCACATCATTCAAGGAAGAGGCAGAAAGTCATGTAGAAAACTAGAACAGTATAGGCAGTGGTCACTCCATGGTTTGGTTAAGGTGAACAGATATCTGGACTTCCGTGCTTTGTCAAATGCAATAGTTTGTGCATTACTTTACAGCTGCCAACGGAGGTAACTATGCATGGCGTATCATATGGATGAAGAAACTGAAAGAATTAACATGTGAGTCACTGATTTAGTGGAAAATGCATTAAATCTTATACCAGCGTGTCATCCGAGCCATGCCACCGTTAAAGTATTATATTAAACCTTAATTGCAATTGAGCACCGGGCCACCTGTTTAAACCTTAATCGTCGCAGTTGAGCATTCAATCACCAAACACAGTTACACAATTGCGTTCAGTCACTGATGGAATAGTGGTGTAGTGTAGTGCAGTGCAGACAATGAGACAATCAACAGCAAACAGAAGCAGCGAGAGCTGGGAACCTGCACGACGCCGGCGAAGGAAGGGGTCCATCCGTACGCCTGGGAGAGCGGGACGATGGCCACGGACATGACGACGCGGTCGGCGTTGCAGAGCGCGAGGGCCAGCCCCAGCATCGCCGCCACCTTCACCCTCTCAGACGTCATGAACTCCGCCGCCAGGGCCTGCGCCTCGCCTCCGCCGGCCGCGGAGGCCCCAGGAGGCGCAGCAACGGGGCGGGTCCTGTTCCCGGCCAGAGGGCGGAGCGGCTGAAGAGGAGAAGGACACGAAAGGCGGCTGGACTGCCATGGAGGCGGACGCGAGGTTTGAGCGCGGGCGGGAGGAGGCAGGCGACGGCGGCCGGAGAGGAAGGGGGGAGCGGAGGGAGGTAGAAGCGAGCGGGTCAAGGGGAGCAGTTGGCCGGGAGCGGCCATGGTTTGTTTTCTCCGCCGTCCGGGTGCGCTCGGCCGGAGTGGAAGTGGTGGGTGGATGATTCAGGTGAGGTGGATTGGTGCAGTGACGTGTAAGATTTACGGGCTCCTTTGTTCACGTCATCACGTGGTCCGTGATGCTGGCGCTGGTTTGTTCTGGCCCGGCCTGTACAACTCGCAATTTGCATGGGCCGGAGCCGGTGATAAGTGGCCCTCGGCCCCAAGGTCCGCCGGCTGCTCCGTCTTCTCCGGTCTGCTGTGCAAGAATTATCGAGGCAAGGCACTTCCCACAATTGTCTCAAAAAAACAAAAAACAAAAAAGGGAGTATTTCCCACAATCTGAATTTCTGCAATCAGAGTTGGGTAGCTCACCATTCCAAGTGTGGAGCACGATCTTTGAAGGCAACTTGCTCAAGGCTTGATACATAGAATTTACTCCCTCCGTTTCAAAATAGATGATCCAACTTTATATTAACTTTAGTATAAAATTAGTATAAAGTTGGGCCAACTTTGTATTAACTTTAGTATAAAATTAGTATAAAGTTGGGTCATCTATTTTGGGACGGAAGGAGTATAACAGTGCACTCGTACATGACGTGACAACTTGCTTCCTCAAAATTTTAACACGAGACACATCACAAGTTTGACATCAGATACACCACAGTTGGTCAGCGAACTCATCTTGCATAGTACGGAGACTAGGACAGGGAGCTGGTTTGAAACACATTCATGGCTTTTGATGTTGAGGCGATTATTTCCATTCCATTATGCACCTTCTCCATGACAGTGAATTTCTGGTCGTGGAGTCACGATCGAAAGGGGACCTTCTCCTTTAGATCAGCCTACCGGATGCTTGTCATCACATAGCACCGTCGGGAGGACTCGTCAAACTCCGAAGTCGAACATCGATCATGGTGTCATCTATGAAAAGTACACGTGCCCTAGAAAACTAGAATATTTTTTTCTCGAATATGCACGAGTGTGCATATCATATGCCACCACCATAGTTACAAGTGTTACATAAAACTTTACTCCTCATGCCTATCCCACCTTGCTAGCCGACTAAAGAAGGGTGCTACATCTCCTTTTAGCAGGCCAGCCGACAACCGCACTAAACCCTCTAGTCTAATTCTACCAAGTAGCACCTCACACGAAGGTCGTGCTCCGTCGAAGACAATTGCATTCATGTGCTTCCATATTTCCCACAAGGTTAGCCCAAGGATGGTGCGTAAATCCTTTGTGCTGGCTTTGTTCGGTCCACTTTTGCCGCACATCCATGGTGTGAGAGAGTCATGTTGTGACGGCACCCAATCTGGCTTCCCCAAGGCCTGACAGATCTCGGTCCAAATCGTCCTGGCAAAGACACATGTGAGCAATAAGTGGTTGATTGATTCCTCCTCCTGGTCGCAAAAGGGGCATGCGTCCTGGTGTGGTAGTCCTCGCCTTGCCAGGCGGTCCGATGCCCAGCATCTATCTCGCAGAGCAAGCCATGTGAAGAATTTGCATTTTGAGGGCGCCCGTAATTTCCAAATGAGATCCGCCGTAGGTGCCACTTCTCTCGCCCAGAACTTGGCCGCATATGCCGAGCGAACCGTGAACTGTCCATTGGCCTCCCAAGACCATGAAATTTCATCATGCGTGTTCTTCGTAGGCTCCCAAGCAATAACCTCATGCCAAAGTAGGATGGATTCCTGCAAAGCATCCGTTCCTAGGTTCGGACCCACGTCATGTGCCCATGCTCCATCCTCCATGGCATGTCCAACCATCCTGGTAGATCGAATCCTTGCCGGGATCATGTTGTAGATCAAGGGAGCAACCTCATGAATCCTTTGCCCATTTAACCAACGGTCCTCCCAGAACAAAGTCGCTAGCCCATCCTGTGCAATGCTCCTTGTGGCTTCTTGGAAGAGTAACAATGAGTCGTTGGGTACCTTGATGTTAAACTCATTCCAAGGCCTAGTAGTGTTAGTTCTTTTGAGCCATGGCCATCTAGTTTGCATAGCCACATTCATCCAGCGCAAGTTGGGCAATCCGAGACCACCTGCCCATTTCAGGCTGCACACTGTCTCCCAAGCAACTGCACAATTCCCACCATTCCCCTCCTTCCTCCTGCACCATAAGAATCCCCTACAAATCTTGTTCATAGCTGCAATCATTTTCATTGGCAGATCCAAAGCCACCATCGCATGGATTGGCATGGCGCAAAGCACGGACTGCACCAAAATCAACCTTCCACTCTTCGTCATTAGGGCAGCTCTCCACTTCGGCAGTTTTTTAGCCATCTGATCCACTAGGTATTGCAGTTGAGCCACGGTTTGCTTCCTTAATGACAATGGCAATCCAAGGTACTTGATAGGAAATGATCCCAAGGGACACCCGAGCTGTGTGCATACCATGCTGATTTCATCCTCTGTACATCGGATCGGCAAGGCGGCTGACTTGTTCATATTAATCCGTAGGCCCGACGCTTCCCTGAACATGTTAAAGATGCACTGGCAAACTAGAAGGTCCATCGGAATAGGCTTCACAAATAGAGCCACATCGTCCGCAAAAATGGACAGTCTCTTCCTAATGCCCACATGTGCCAATGGCGCAAGAACTCCTCTATTCACGGCAAACTCAACAGTCTCTGGAGAAGCTCCATCGTTATAATGAACAACATTGGCGAGATGGGGTCTCCTTGACGTAAACCCTTGCAGTTGAGGATTGTATCGCCGGACTCCCCATTGACCATGATTTTGGTTAGATGAGGTAGCGAGAATACCACAAATCCATGATGTCCACCGTGGCCCGAAGCCCAAGTGCTGCATAATCTCAAGGAGGAAAGGCCACCTCACCGAGTCAAGTCCTTAGATATATCAAGCTTTAGCAAGACTGAAGAGTTCCTTAGGGCATTGAGACGCCGAGCTGTGCATTGCACCAACATAAAGTTATCATGCAACGATCTCCCTTTCACAAAAGCACTCTGATGGTTACCAACTAATCTCGGTAAGTCCACCACAATCCTGCATGCCCGAACCTTCTCGAAAATTAGAATACCTTCAGAGATTAGCTCAACAATCAATTTCATTGGCAGATTTATTCCATCATCTAAACATGGCTACAACCAGCAATTGTGTCTTGGGCGGGAATGTTGATTCCTGGCGAAACTCACTGTTAGAATGCACCAAGTCGTGTTGTGTTTGGGCCCACGAGGACCAAGGCCTAGTGAATGTCATAAGTGAAACAATAGAGCCTGATGCAAAACGTAGGATATTCACTGTCATGGAGAAGCTCCCCCACCCAACATTCATTCGTGTGCTCATCACTTTATGGGAAACTTGTCACGCCAGACAGAAAGCGATACACGAGAATGATTTTCAGAGCCTGACCAGCACGCGTGCATTCATTGATCGGTTCATAGCAAAAATAAATGGAGGTAGACCAACTCTTTTGCTGCCACAGACACAAAACCGATCATGATGCTTGTTCTTGCTGCCCCCTCCCCGCCGGTAGGCTATGGTAAAATCAAGGTAGATAGCATTGTTTTCAGGTCTTCAAATCATGGAACCATTGGTACAATATACAGGAGCAACGATGGAACTTGCATGGGAGCTTCTGCGTCTAGGGGGTCTCTGATCCAACAACACTGGAGGCTTTGGCCTGCCGTGAAGCCATGGCATTGGCTTCTGATATTATGCACACACATCGCCGTCAGGTTCGGCTACAAGGTGGTGATCTCAAATATTTCAGAGGGTAATGGTGGGAAGTATGACCACATCATTCGAGAAATTCAGCTCATGTCTTTAGATTTCTAGCGCTGCTCGCTACTCTTTTCTTTTTGAAGGAAGGGCCTCGAATATTGAGGTACATAGCCTCGCTAAGTACACACTTAGTCTTTCTGTAAGCCACCATGTTTGGCTACTACAACTTCCTGATCTCAAATTCCTCTAAACATTCTTGAGCAATACATAAAGTGTGTGTTTAGCCTAAAAAAAGTTATCCCTTTTTAGAAGGCCATCATGGCTAGCTTGTTAAAATCAAAATAAGATTATGTCGGTCATGAGCTTACTAGGAACAAACTCATTAGGCTCATCTAACCAATTAAAAACAGAATCATTACAATAACTTTAGTTTGCTATCACATGAGTCATTTGATTAGCCGAACGAAAACAATAGTTAAATATGACCTTGCCAATCATTGTAGCTATACCCACACACTCTATGAATGTTGTCGATGCCTCATCCCACCATCTTGCTTGCCCGGTGCAAAAATTAATCACTTGAAGAGAGACATATTTTGTCTCCATTCGGTTGAAGCCAAGGGCGTTAGCAAGTTCCACACCATCTCTCATATCCATTGCTTCTGTTGTAATTACGCGGGCAACCTACATAACAAACTTGCATTGAGCAGACAAGAAATTACTAGTGTCATCTCGTAAAATAGCAGTAGTTGTGTCTACTCCTTCATCCAAAAACAATGCAACATCCACATTCAGTTAATTGACATGGATAGGCTTACACCGTTTCAAATCAGACTTAGAAGAGACATGAAAAGGTGTATTCTAAGAGTTGCTCGCTATTGACAACACTGAAATTGGCCATCCCCATTATGTGTGTGTGTGTGTGGGGGGGTGTTGATTGTGTGTAACTTGGCGCCGAATCCACCAAAGGTACCAGCTCCCAATAACTAGAACTTGCTTGCCATTCAGACTTGGGTATAAACTCAGTTGTTGTAGGGTGGAGACCCTAAGTGAAGATCTTTCACGAATTGGAGGGGGATTCCCCAAAGAACACGAATAACACAAAGGGAAATCACAAGAGGAACACTCAAGAACAAGTCCAATGACACATCCACTAGACTAGCAACACATGGATCCACAAGATACTTGAACAACAAAGGGAAACAAGATACATGGTAAGGTTCATCCCAAATCCTATGAAGGAGATGAGGTCTTGATGATCTAGATAGATCCTTCCCACAAGGGGGTCTTGAATCCCTAAGGATTTTCTCCAATGGATGTCTTGAACTCCAATGAAGTGTTCTCTCTCTCAAGAGGAATCCCACAAGGGGATATACATGAGCTAAGCTCTAATGTCTAGATATATTCTTAGCTAAGTCTAAATGGAGGGGTAGGTGGTGTATATATAGGTCCAAGTGATGAAAGGGTAAGGAGGGGCGAAATGGGAATACATGGGCAAAGCCCAACAGCAACACACAGGGGGCCCCATGTGCACGGGGTAAGTGGAGCCCGTGGGCACGGGGTCTCCAGCGACCTGACGCAGTAGCCCGTGCGCACAGGGCCTGTGAGGCCTGTGGACACGGGGGTCCCATGGGCACGGTACATGCCCATGCGCACGGGGTCTTCAAGACCGTGCAACCTAGGAGGCCCGTGGACACGGGGTTGGGGATGCCCGTGCGCACGGGGTCGCCTAGGAGCTTTTGCTTTCTTCTTGGCCGGTTCCTTCTCGGCTTCCAGGCTTCCCTCTTGGATGGTGTAGTTGTTCTCCTGAGCTTGGACTCCTCGATGAATGTGTAGCTCCGCTCACACCTATGTATGCACACGAGAGAGGGGTCAAGTACTATACCATCCTCGAAGGGTACAAGTGGACACATGTAAAGGAGATGATTCACCTTTATGTGAAGTAGATGTGGCACATGTCACTTGCAAAATGGACTCTTGACATGGTGATGTCCATAGGATGCTCCGCATCATCCCCTCCCCCTTGGGAAAAATCCATTCTCGGATCAAAATCCAAATCACCATGGGAAAGAGATGTCGTCGCCGTGTATAAGTGGACGATCACCAAGCGTTCATCATCTTGAAGCTCACAATGGGAACTCTCCAATGTCGCACCGTCTAGTGATTCCTCCAAAAGGAGCAAGGACAACAAGCACTTGGAAAAACGAATGTGGTTAGCATTAGTGCAAAAGCAAGCATTCAAGAGGTGATTCACCCAACAAGTGTCGTCATCAAGCATAGCATAGGGTGTGACAAAGGATTGTGACATGGCATGTAAGCACATAAATTGAGCACATGTAAAAGCAACATGGAAACAATCATGCAAAGGTGAGGTAAAGGTGCTATGTGTGACAAGTGAACAAGCATCTACCTCAATGTCATAGCAAGCATTCATAAAGCGCTCAAAAAATGGTCTATGGTATGCATGAAGGAAATATCACTACTGCAGGATGCTGCTAACGCAACACTACGATCAGAGACCCTTCGACGAAACTGTGTACGATGCAATAATCGCAAACGGTGGTGTAAAAGAATTGTCAAAAAAGGTGCAAAATGTTTGCGATGACAGATGCATCAAACACGGTTCAGATTTTGGTTGTGTGTGCGATGCAGGGCATATGGTTCAGTTCAATGAACTGTTTGCGATGAGGAAGAAGAACGGAAACAGGCAGCCAGATGAAGGCGTGTATGATATACGGCATACAGTTCGCTCAGATTAACTGTTTGTGATGAGGCAGAACAATAGAAATGGGCAGCTAGATAAAGGTGTGTGCGATTGAGGGCATACGCTTCATAAGGATTAGCTGTTTTCGATTAGGCAACAATACAGAAACGGTCAGCCAGATCAAAGTGTCTGCGATTGATGCATACACTTCACACAGAGGAACTGTTTGTGATTAGTCACAACAAACAGAAACAGTTAGACAGATCAACATGTGTGCGCTAGATGGGCACACATTCTAATTAAAAGAAGCGTGTACGATGGTAATAACGAGCGCACACGGTTCTTGGAACAAGACGTGTGCTGACATTGCCTATTGCAATGTACCCTATGGTGCAAACGCCACGTATGCGGCCGAGAAAGTGTGCCCACGTCACGCCGTCCGGGAATAGTGCCGCACTTAGAAATTAAACCGTCAATAAATTTTGAGCGTGCGTCCCGTCACATTCCAAATTGCAAACCTGTTCACACCGATCAAAACCTAAATGGTTTCCCACTTAGGAGCTTATTAGTACTCGGTTATAAGTACTACTACTCCAAGAAGACTGCACATTCCTCCTCAACTCCTCATCCACAAAAACAAACAAGTCATTCATCACCGTTCCCTTGCATCTACCATGGCCAGTGTGAGTTCTGGGTCGAGAGATTGCCACCAGGGAGAGGCGAGCATGAAGCGGAAGCACGAGAGATGTCCCGCCTCACCATGAAAGTAGCCGACATGTCCCGCCGTGCGGCCGTAGCAGCACAGAGGTCCCGCCGCACCGTCGATGCAGCAGACTGGTGCGGCCATGCAGCGGAAGCAGCAGAGTTGTTCGGCCGCACCGCGGAAGCAGCGGAGATGTCCTCCCGCGCCGCGGCGGCCTGGGAAAATGTCTCACGGGCAGGCACGGCTCTTACAGGCGCATGCATGCGATCATCCATAGCCAGATGGATCAGATCTCCGGCTGGGCGTGGTTGCAGGACAACATTAAAGCCTCGTTTGAACAAGCTACCGACATCATCCGGCAACTAAGGGAGAGCAATGAAAGCTCCAGGCCGAGCGCAACCTGCTGAAGGCGAAGATCGTTGGAAGTGTGGAGCAGCAGGAGGAGACCACTGCCTTGTTGAAGAGGACCAGCGTCATCGTCGAGAAACTTATGAACGAGAATGTCGTGCTGCGCATGAAGCACAAAAGGCTGGTGGAGGAATCCGTGGATGCTCTCAAGCAGCATATTGAGGACAGGAAAGAGCTCATCACCGCTCGCCACGGAGACTAGTTCCGGCGGCCTACAGCAACACATCAAGAAAGTAGAGATCAGCGAGCCAGATCGTCGTCTTCCTTCTTCTTTTGCCCTTGTTTATTTCAGGCGTTGCCGCATGTGGCTTTTTTTAATTATGTTCCTAAATATGTAAGACAATTATTATCCACTGTCATCATCCTTATATTCATCATCAAGATCCATGCAAAACTTTCTTTTCATATTTTCATTTTTCTCTCTTAAATCTCAGTCCAGTGAGACATAGCCACGCCGTGAAACAGGGTCTCGGGCGCCATTAATGGAGACGTTGGGAGGGAGGTGCGCGGCGGATAGAGGTCAAAGGGCTCTCCTCCCGATGAGCACACGCAGGGGTTTGATTGCACGCCTCTTATACTCAAATAGCTACCCCGCACGACACCTCCTAGCCAATAAAAAAAGGGTACGTGTGGCGGCACGTAGTAAGTAGAACGCCCATGGTTTCAATAATAATTGTGTTTCCAATTTGTAACGTGACAACACTTGCTCCAAAATGACTTTGTTGATTATTAATGTGTGCGCCTTCGCAAATCGGACAGAAAAATTACCACAACATGTTGGTGCCATGTCATGACACCATGCCAAGTTTCATGATTTTCTGCGTGTTTTGGATTTACAAGAACTAAAAAAACAAGTTTCTCAATCTCTCCGGCCGAGCCACGACGCCTAGATGTTCAAATTTCATTCTCATTTCTCGCATGAGACCTAGAAATTCACCCAAGGACACACATGTAATATTTCAACCAACTTTGGTGCAATGGAGCATGTGCTTGTAGTTCAAATTTGAATTATGCACATTAAATGCCCAGAAATTCAGTTAATGCATAAAAAGGCCAAACGAACCCAGAATGATTCCAAAATTTAGCATGATACTTTTATTTGGTCTAATTTGCCCATGTAAAAAATTAAGGCAAAGGAAGGCAGTGTACGTATGTCGTTTCGCACACGGAGGTGACACGTTCCCTCTCGGAACCACGAGCCTTTTTGAGAGAAGCTTCATTTTGCAAGAAGCTTATACCAAAGCTTGTCGCAATTCAGCCAAAAAAATTACCACAGCATGTTGGTGCCAAGTCATGACACCATGCCAAGTTTCATGATTTTCAGGCGTGTTTTCGATTTACATGAATTAAAAAACCAAGTTTCTCAATCTTTCCAGTCGAGTCACGATGCCCAGATAATTGAATTTCATTCCCATTTCTTGCATGGGACCTAGGAATTCACCCAAGAACACACATGTGATTTTTGAACCAACTTTGGTGCACTGGAGCATGTGCTTGTAGTTCAAATTTGAATTATGCACATTAAATGCCCAGAAATTCAATTAGTGTATAAAAAAGGCCAAATGAACCCGGAATAATTCCAAAGTTTAGCACGATACTTCTATTTGGTCTAATCTGCCGGTGTAAAAAAATTAAGGTGGGAAAAGGTAGTGTACGTATGTCATTTTGCACACGAAGATGACACGTTCTCTCTCAGAGCCACGAGCCTTCTTGAGAGAAGCTCCGGTTTGCAAGAAGTTTATACCAAAGCTTGTCACAATTCGGCCAAAAAATTTACCGCAGCCTGTTGGTGCCATGTCATGACACCATGCCAAGTTTCATGATTCTCAAGTGTGTTTTGGAGTTACATGAATTAAAAAAACCAAGTTTCTCAATCTTTCCGGCCGAGCCACGAAGCCCAGATGTTTGAATTTCATTCTCATTTCTTGCATGGGACCTAGAAATTCACCCAAGGACACACATGTGATTTTTCAACCAACTTTGGTGTATTGGAGCATGTGCTTGTATTTCAAATTTGAATTATGCACATTAAATGCCCAGAAATTCAATTAATGTATAAAAAAGTCCAAACAAACCCGGAATAATTCCAAAATTTAGCATGATACTTCTATTTGGTCTAATCTGCCCGTGTAAAAAAATTAAGATGGGAGAAGGCAGTGTACGTATGTCATTTCGCACACGGAGGTGGCACATGTTCCCTCTCGGAACCACGAGCCTTCTTGAGAGAAGCTTCGGTTTGCAAGAAGCTTATACCAAAGCTTGTCCCAATTCGGCCAAAAAAATTACCGCAACATGTTGGTGTCATGTCATGACACCATGCCAAGTTTCATGATTTTCATGTGTGTTTTAGATTTACATGAATTAAAACACCAAGTTTATCAATATTTCTAGGCGAGCCACGACGCCCAGATGTTTGAATTTCATTCCCATTTCTTGCATGGGACCTAGGAATTCACCCAAGGACACACATGGGATTTTTCAAGAAACTTTGGTGCACTAGAGCATCTGCTTGTAGTTCAAATTTGAATTGTGCATATTAAATGACTAGAAATTCAATTAATGTATAAAAAAGGCCAAATGAAAGCGGAATAATTCCAAAATTTAGCATGATACTTCTATTTGGTCTAATCTGCCTGTGTAAAAAAAATTAAGGCGGGAGAAGGCAGTACGTATGTTGTTTCGCACACAGAGGTGACACGTTCCTCTCGGAACCACGAGCCTTCTTGAGAGAAGCTCCGGTTTGCAAGAAGCTTATACCAAAGCTTGTCCCAATTCGGCCAAAACATTTACCGCAGCATGTTGGTGCCATGTCATGACACCATGCCAAGTTTCATGATTTTCAGTCGTGTTTTGGATTTACATGAATTAGAAAACCAAGTTTCTCAATATTTCAGGCCGAGGCGTGATACGTCTCCAACGTATCTATAATTTTTGATTGTTCCATGCTATTATATTACCCCTTTTGGATGTTTATGAGCTTTATTTTACACATTTATATCATTTTTTGGGACTAACCTATTAACCGGAGGCCCAGCCCATATTGTTGTTTTATTATGCATTTGATATTTGAAGAAAAGGAATATCAAGCGAGTCCAAAGCGGAATGAAACCTTCGGCGGCGTGATTTTTTGGAAGAATATGATCCTGGAGACTTGGAGTTCACGTCAGAAGATCCCCGAGGACTCCATGAGATAGGAGGGCGCCCCCCTGTAGGGCGCGCCCCCTGTCTCGTGGGCCCCTCGAGCACCTCCCGACCGACTTCTTTCGCCTATATAACCCTCGTGCCCTAAAACCATCGAATATCAAGATAGATCGGGAGTTCCGCGCCGCAAGCCTCTGTAGCCACCAAAACCTCTCGGGAGCCCGTTCGGCACCTCACTGGGAGGAATCCATCACCGTGGCCATCTTCATCATCCCGGCGCTCTCCATGACAAGGAGGGAGTAGTTCACCCTCGGGGCTGAGGGTATGTACCAGTAGCTATGTGTTTGATCTCTCTCTCGTGTTCTCTCTATGGCACAATCTTGATGTATCGCGAGCTTTGCTATTATAGTTGGATCTTATGATGTTTCTCCCCCTCTACTCTCTTGTGATGAATTGAGTTTCCCTCTTGAAGTTATCTTATCGGATTGAGTCTTTATTTGAGAACACTTGATGTATGTCTTGTTGTGTTTATCTGTGGTGACAATGGGATATCACGTGCCACTTGATGTATGTTTTGGTGACCAACTTGCGGGTTCCGCCCATGAACCTATGCATAGGGGTTGGCACACGTTTTCTTGACTCTCCGATAGAAACTTTGGGGAACTCTTTGAAGTACTTTGTGTTGGTTGGATGAATCTGAGATTGTGTGATGCATATCATATAATTATGCCCACGGATACTTGAGGTGACAATGGAGTATCTAGGTGACATTAGGGTTTTGGTTGATTTGTGTCTTAAGGTGTTATTCTAGGACGAACTCTTTAATAGATCGATCCGAAAGAATAACTTTGAGGTGGTTTCGTACCCTACCATAATCTCTACGTTTGTTCTCCGCTATTAGTGGCTTTGGAGTGACTCTTTGTTGCATGTTGAGGGATTGTTATATGATCTATCTATGTTATTATTGTTGAGAGAACTTGCACTAGTGAAAGTATGAACCCTAGGCCTTGTTTCCTATCATTGCAATACCGTTTGTGATCGCTTTTATCATTAGTTACCTTGCTGTTTTTATATTTTCAGATTACAAATACCTATATCTACCATCCATATTGCACTTGTATCACTATCTCTTCGCCGAACTAGTGCACCTGTACAATTTACCATTGTATTGGGTGTGTTGGGGACACAAGAGACTCTTTGTTATTTGGTTGCAGGGTTGTTTGAGAGAGACCACCTTCATCCTACGCCTCCCACGGATTGATAAACCTTAGGTCATCCACTTGAGGGAAATTTGCTACTGTCCTACAAACCTGTGCACTTGCAGGCCCAACAACGTCTACAAGAAGAAGGTTGTGTAGTAGATATCAAGCTCTTTTCTTGCGCCGTTGCCGGGGAGGTGAGTGCTTGAAGGTATATCTTTAGATCTTGCAATCGAATCTTTTTGTTTCTTGTTTTATCACTAGTTTAGTTTATAAAAGAAAACTACAAAAAAATGGAGTTAAGGTTGTCTCATATGCTTCGTCTTTTTAATATCTTTCGTGAGAATGATGGAAAGGAAAATTGTGCTCAAATGCTAGAAGAAGAATGCATTAAAATGCTTGGTACTAGATCTTTGTATGATGAGCATGATTGCAATGTTGTTAGTATGAATTCCTTGAATATCCATGATGCTAACGATATGCAAAGCCACAAGCTTGGGGAAGCTATGTTTGATGAATATGATATATTTTGTCCCCCAAGCTTTGATGAGCAAATTTATTTTGATGATAGCATGCCTCCTATTTATGATGATTATATTGATGAAAGTGGGTTTGGAAGAGTGTCAACTTTAGAAAGTAGTGATCCCACTATTTTGGAGGATGTTGAATCTTATTGTGATGAATATGAAAGTGGATTTGGAAGAGTGTCAACTTTATTTAGTGATGATTCCACTATTTCGGAAGAGGTTCCAATTGATTATGAGAACAAAGTTGCTATCTATGATGATTATTGTGATGACTTGTATGCTATTAAGAATAATGATAACCATGAAGCTTGTCATCATGATTTTAGTTTTCAATTGGATTATGCCTCACATGATAATTATTTTGTTGAGTTTGCTCCCACTATCATTGATGAGAAGAATTTTACTTATGTGGAGAGTAGTAAATTTTCTATGCTTGTAGATCATGAAAAGAATGCTTTATGTGCTGGTTATATTGTTGAATTCATTCATGATGATACTGAAAATTATTATGAGGGAGGAATATATGCTTGTTGGAATTGTAATAATATCAAGTTTCCTCTCTATGTGCTTAAAGTTTTGAAGCTATGCTTGTTTTACCTTCCAATGCTAGTTGATTATTGTTCCCATAAGTTGTTTGCTCACAAAATCCCTATGCATAGGAAGTGGGTTAGACTTAAATATGCTAGTCATATGCTTCATGATGCACCCGTTATGTTTCAATTCTTATCTTTTATGTGAGCATCATTGCCATCATCATGCCTAGCTAGAAAGGCATTAAAGAAAAGCGCTTGTTGGGAGACAACCCAATATTTATCATTACTGTTTTTGTGTGTTCACATGATTATGCTACTGTAGTAATCATGTTTTATAGCTTTTGTTCCAATAAAGTGCCAAGTAAGACCTTTAGGATAGCTTACGGTGATAGTTGTGTTGATCCTGCTGAAAATCAGAAACTTTTGCACCCAGTAAATTAGTTTTGTTAATTCACAGAAACGTGCTCTTGATCTTATTCTTTTTGATCTGGATTGGTACCCAAATTTCTTAGGTCTTCCTAATTTGGTCGGATTTTTGGAGTTCCATAAGTGTACGTTTGATACAGATTACTACAGACTGTTCTGTTTTTGTCAGATTCTGTTTTCTATGTGTTGTTTGCTTATTTTGATGAATCTATGAGTAGTATTGAAGGGTATGAACCATAGATAAGTTGGAATACATTAGATATTACACCAATATGAATTTATAATGAGTTCATTACAGTACCTAAGTGGTTGTTTTATTTTCTTATACTAACGGAGTTTACGAGTTTTCTGTTGAGTTTTGTGTTGTGGAGTTTTCAAGTTTTGGGTAAGGATTCGATGGACTATGGAATAAGGAGTGGCAAGAGCCTAAGCTTGGGGATGCCCAAGGCACCCCAAGGTAATATTTAAGGACAACCAAGAGCCTAAGCTTGGGGATGCCTTAGATGGCATCCCTCTTTCGTCTTCATTCATCGGTAACTTTACTTTGAGCTATATTTTTATTCACCACATGATATGTGTTTTGCTTGGAGCGTCATTTTCATTTATTACAGTGGGATTCCCCAGAAAGTTTACCGCTGTTGCAAAAATTCCCTAGAAAAGTCAGAGAATGGTATAGTGTTGAAACTTTTTGCATATTGAGCTCTGATAAATTTATTACAGTGGGATTTTTATTTCATAATTTTTGGAGTTAGGGAAGTATGATGAATCTTTCATTCTTTACAAGAACTTGTCCAAATGCGGCCAATTTTTGTACCACAACATGTTGGTGACATGAAATGACACCATGCCAAGTTTCATGATTTTCAGGCCAGTTTTGAATTCCCAGGAATTTAAAAACCAAGTTTCTTAATGTTCCCAATTGATCCACGATGCCCAGATGTTTGAATTTCATTCCCATTTCTTGCATGGGACCTATAAATTCACCCAAAGACACAGATGTGATTTTTCAACAAACTTTGGTGCACTGGAGCATGTGCTTGTAGTTCAAATTTGAATTATGCACATTAAATGCTGAGAAACTCAATTAATCCATAAAAAAACCAAACGAACCCAGAATAATTCCAAATTTAAACACGACACTCATGTAGTTGCATGTTCACTGTACATAAATGTCCTAGCAATTCAAACACCATCCTTTTGTTGGGGAACGTAGCAAAAATTCAAAATTTTCTACGCAACACCAAGATCAATCTATGGAGTAATCTAGCAACGAGGGGAAGGGGAGTGCATCTACATACCCTTGTAGATCGCTAAGCGGAAGCGTTCAAGTGAACGGGGTTGATGGAGTCGTACTCGTCGTGATCCAAATCACCGATGATCCTAGCGCCGAACGAACGGCACCTCCGCGTTCAACACACATACGGTTGGGAGAGACATCTCCTCCTTCTTGATCCAGGAAGGGAAGGAGAGGTTGATGGAGATCTAGCAGCACGACAGCGTGGTGGTGGAAGTAGCGGGATCCCGGCAGGGCTTTGCCAAGCACAAGCGGGGAGGAAGAGGTGTCACGGGAGGGAGGGAGGCGTCAGGGACTTAGGTACGGCTGCCTTCCCTCCCCTCCACTATATATAGGGACCTAGGGGGCGCCGGCCCCTTGTAGATCCCATCTAGGGAGGGGGGCCGCTGCCCTAGGGGTGGCTTGGCCTCCAAGCCAAGTGGAGGCGCCCCCACCCCTTAGGGTTTCCAACCCTAGGTGCATGGTTCCCACGCCCACCAAGGGCTGGTTCCCACGCCCCTTCAGCCCATGGGGGCCCTCCGGGATAGGTGGCCCCACCCAGTGGACCCCCGGGACCCTTTCGGTGGTCCTGGTACAATACCGATGACCCCCGAAACTTTCCCGGTGGCCGGAACTGGACTTCCTATATATAAATCTTTACCTCCGGACCATTTCGGAACTCCTCGTGACATCCGGGATCTCATCCGGGACTCCGAACAACTTTCGGGTTACCGCATACTAATATCTCTACAACCCTAGTGTCACCGAACCTTAAGTGTGTAGACCCTACGGGTTCGGGAACCATGCAGACATGACCGAGACAACTCTCCGACCAATAACCAACAGCGGGATCTGGATACCCATGTGGGCTCCCACATGTTCCACGATGATCTCATCGGATGAACCACGATGTCGAGGATTCAATCAATCCTGTATTCAATTCCCTTTGTCTACCGGTATAGTACTTGCCCGAGATTCGATCGTCGGTATCCCGATACCTTGTTCAATCTCGTTACCGGCAAGTCTCTTTACTCGTTCCGTAACACATCATCCCGTGATCAACTCCTTGGTCAGATTGTGCACATTATGATGATCTCCTACCGAGTGGGCCCAGAGATACCTCTCCGTCACACGGAGTGACAAATCCCAGTCTTTATTCGTGCCAACCCAACAGACACTTTCGGAGATACCCGTAGTGCACCTTTGTAGCCACCCAGTTACGTTGTGATGTTTGGTACACCCAAAGCATTCCTACGGTATCCGGGAGTTGCACAATCTCATGGTCTCGTGAAATGATACTTGACATTAGAAAAGCTTTAGCATCTGAACTACACGATCTTTGTTCTAGGCTTAGGATTGGGTCTTGTCCATCACATCATTCTCCTAATGATGTGATCCCGTTATTAACGACATCCAATGTCCATGGTCAGGAAACCGTAACCATCTATTGATCAACGAGCTAGTCAACTAGAGGCTTACTAGGGACATGGTGTTGTCTATGTATCCACACATGTATATGAGTTTCCTATCAATACAATTATAGCATGGATAATAAACCATTATCATGAACAAAGAATATAATAATAATAACTAATTTATTATTGCCTCTAGGGCATATTTCCAATAGTCTCCCACTTGCACTAGAGTCAATAATCTAGTTCACATCGCCATGTGATTAACACTCACAGGTCACATCGCCATGTGACCAACATCCAAAGAGTTTACTAGAATCTATAATCTAGTTCACATCACTATGTGATTAACACTCAATGAGTTCTGGGTTTGATCATGTTATGCTTGTGAGAGAGGTTGCAGTCAACGGGTCTGCAATATTCAGATCCCTATGTAATTCGCAAAACTTTATGTCATATCGTAGATGCTGCTACCACGTTCCACTTGGAGCTATTCCAAATTGTTGCTCCATTATACGTATCCGGTATCTCTACTCAGAGCTATCCGGATAGGTGTTAAGCTTGCATCGATGCAACTCTTTACGTCGAACTCTTTATCACCTCCATAACCGAGAAACATATCCTTATTACTCTAAGGATAATTTTGACTGCTGTCTGGTGATCCACTCCTTGATCACCTTTGTACCCTCTTGCCAGACATGTGGCAAGGCACACATCAGGTGCGGTACACAACATAGCATACTATGGAGCCTACGTCTAAGCATAGGGGATGACCTTCGTCCTTTCTCTCTATTCTGCCATGGTCAGGTCTTGAGTCTTACTCAACACTCACACCTTATAACACAACCAAGAACTCCTTATCTGCCGATCTATTTTGAACTCCTTCAAATTCTTGTCACGGTGCGTACTCATTTGAAAGTACTACCAAGCGATTTTGATCTATCCTTATAGATCTTGATGCTTAATGTTCAAGTAGCTTAATCCAGGTTTTCCCTTAAAAACACTTTTCAAATAACCCTATATGCTTTCCAGAAACTCTACATCATTTCTGATCAACAATATGTCAACAACATATACTCATCAGAAATTCTATAGTGCTCCCACTCACTTCTTTGGAAATACAAGTTTCTCATAAACTTTGTATAAACCCAAAATCTTTGATCATCTCATCAAAGTGTATATTCCAACTCTGAGATGCTTACTCCAGTCCTTAGAAGGATTGTTGGAGCTTTGCATACTTGTTAGCATCTTTTAGGATTGACAAAAACCTTCTGGTTGTATCACATGCAACCTTTCCTCAAGAAAATTTTCAAGGAAACAATGTTTTGACATCCTATCTGCAAGATTTCATAAATAATGCAGTAACTGCTAATAAGATTCCAATAGAATCTTAGCATCACTATGAGTGAGAAAGTCTCATTGTAGTCAACTCCTTGAACTTGTCGGAAACATCTTAGCGACAAGCTGAGATTTGTTAATGGTGACACATACCATCATTGTCTATCTTCCCTCTTAGAATCCAGCTGTACCCAACAGCCTTACGACCATTAAGTAGTTCTTCCAAAGTCTACACTTTGTTTTCATACATGGATCCTCTCTCGGATTTTATGGCCTCGAGCCATTTGCCGGAATCCGGGCCCACCATCGCTTCTCCATAGCTCGTAGGTTCATTGTTGTCTAGCAACATGACCTCCTAAGACAGGATTACGTACCACTCTGAAGCAGTATGCATCCTTGTCGACCTACGAGGTTTGGTAGTGACTTGATCCGAAGTTTCATGATCACTATCATAAGCTTCCACTTCAATTGGTGTAGGTGCCACAGGAACAACTTCCTGTGCCCTGCTACACACTAGTTGAAGTGACGGTTCAATAACCTCATCAAGTCTCCACTATCCTCCCACTCAATTCTTTCGAGAGAAACTTTTCCTCGAGAAAGGACCCGATTTTAGAAACAATCCCTTTTGCTTCCTGATCTGAGACAGGAGGTATACCCAACTGTTTTGGGTGTCCTATGAAGATGTATTTATCTGCTTTGGGTTCGAGCTTATCAGCCTGAAACCTTTTCACATAAGCGTCGCAGCCCCAAACTTTTAAGAAACAACAACTTAGGTTTCTCCAAACCATAGTCCATACAGTGTCGTCTCAACGGAATTACGTGGTGCCCTATTTAAACTGAGTGCGGTTGTCTCTAGTGCCTAACCCATGAACGATAGTGGTAATTCGATAAGAGACATCATGGTACGTACCATATCCAATAGGGTGCAACTATGATGTTCGGACACACCATCACACTATGGTGTTCCGGGCGGTATTAATTGTGAAACAATTTCCACAATGTCTTAATTGTGTGCCAAAACTCGTAACTCAGATATTCATCTCTATGATCATATCATAGACATTTTATCCTCTTGTCATGAAGACCTTTAACTTCACTCTGAAATTACTTGAACCATTCAATAATTCAGACTTGTGTTTCATCAAGTAAATATACTCAGTATCTACTCAAATCATCTGTAAAGTAAGAACATAACGATATCCACTGCATGCCTCAGCACTCATTGAACTGCACACATCAAAATGTATTACTTCCAACAAGTTGCTTTCTTGTTCCATTTTACTGAAAATGAGGCTTTCAGTCATCTTGCCCATGTGGTATGATTTGCATGTCTCAAGTGATTCAAAATCAAGTGAGTCCAAACGATCCATCTGCATGGAGTTTCTTCATGTGTATATACCAATAGACATGGTTCACATGTCTCAATCTTTTCAAAAACGAGTGAGTCCAAAGATCCATCAACATGGAGCTTCTTCATGCGTTTTATACCATTATGACTTACATGGCAGTGCCACAAGTAGGTGTACTATCATTACTATCTTGTATCTTTTGGCATGAACATGTGTATCACTATGATCGAGATTCAATAAACCATTCATTTTAGGTGCAAGACCATTGAAGGTATTATTCAAATAAACAGAGTAACCATTATTCTCCTTAAATGAATAACCGTGTTGCGATAAACATAATCCAATCATGTCTATGCTCAACGCAAACACCAAATAACAATTATTTAGGTTTAACACCAATCTCGATGGTAGAGGGAGCGTGCGATGCTTGATCACATCAACCTTGGAAACACTTCCAACACATATCGTCAACTCACCTTTAGCTAGTCTCCGTTTATTCCGTAGCTTTTATTTCGAGTTACTAACACTTAGCAACCGAACCGGTATCTAATACCCTGGTGCTACTAGGAGTACTAGTAAAGTACACATTAACTTAATGTATATCCAATATACTTCTATCGACCTTGCCAGCCTTCTCATCTACCAAGTATCTAGGGTAATTCTGCTCCAGTGGTTTTTCCCCTTATTACAGAAGCACTTAGTCTCGGGTTTGGGTTCAACCTTGCCCTTGCCCTTCTTGAAACTAGTGGTTTCATTAACCATCAACAATTGATGCTCCTTCTTGATCTCTACTTTCGCGGTGTCAAACATCGCGAATATTTCAGGGATTATCATATCTATCCCTGATATGTTATAGTTCATCACGAAGCTCTTAGCGGCTTGGTGGCAATGACTTTGGAGAAACATCACTATCTCATCTGGAAGATTAACTCCCACTCGATTCAAGTGATTGTTGTACTCAGACAATCTGAGCACAAGCTCAACGATTGAGCTTTTCTCCCTTAGTTTGCAGGACAAGAAGCTCGTCGGAGGTCTTATACCTCTTGACGTGGGCACGAGCCTGAAATTCCAATTTCAGCCCTCGAAACATCTCATATGTTCCGCAACATTTCAAAATCGTCTTTGGTGCCTCAACTCTAAACCGTTTAACTGAACTATCACGTAGTTATCAAAACGTGTATGTCAGATGTTCGCAACATCCACAGATGACGTTCGAGGTTCAGCACACTGAGCGGTGCATTAAGGACATAAGCCTTCTACGAAGCAACGAGGACAATCCTCAGTTTACGGACCTAGTCCGCATAATCGCTACTATCAACTTTCAACTAAATTTTCTCTAGGAACATATCTAAAACAGTAGAACTAAAGCGCGAGCTACGGCGTAATTTGCAAAAACCTTTTGACTATGTTCAGGATAATTAAGTTCATCTCATGAACTCCCACTCAGATAGACATCCCTCTAGTCATCTAAGTGATTACATGATCCGAGTCAACTAGGCCGTGTCCGATCATCACGTGAGACGGACTAGTCATCATCGGTGAACATCTTCATGTCGATCATATCTACCATACGACTCATGCTCGACCTTTCGGTCTCTTGTGTTCCAAGGCCATGTCTGTACATGCTAGGCTCGTCAAGTCAACCTAAGTGTTTCGCGTGTGTAAATCTGGCTTACACCCGTTGTATGTGAACATTAGAATCTATCACACCCGATCATCACGTGGTGCTTCGAAACAACGAACTTTCATAGCGGTGCACGATTAGAGGGAACACTTTCTTGAAATTATTATGAGGGATCATCTTATTTACTACCGTCGTTCTAAGCAAATAAGATGCATAAACATGATAAACATCACATGCAATCAAATAGTGACATGATATGGCCAATATCATTTTGCTCCTTTTGATCTCCATCTTCGGGGCTCCATGATCATCATCGTCACCGGCATGACACCATGATCTCCATCATCATGATCTCCATCATCGTGTCTCCATGAAGTTGTCTCGCCAACTATTACTTCTACTACTATGGCTAACGGTTTAGCAATAAAGTAAAGTAATTACATGGCGTTGTTCATTGACACACAGGTCATACAATAAATTAAGACAACTCCTATGGCTCCTACCTGTTGTCATACTCATCGACATGCAAGTCGTGATTCCTATTACAAGAACATGATCAATCTCATACATCACATATATTATTCATCACATTCTTTTGGCCATATCACATCACATAGCATACCCTGCAAAAACAAGTTAGACATCCTCTAATTGTTGTTTGCATGTTTTACGTGGCTGCTATGGATTTCTAGCAAGAACGTTTCTTACCTACGCAAAAACCACAACGTGACATGTCAATTGCTATTTACCCTTCATAAGGACCCTTTTCATCGAATCCGATCCGACTAAAGTGGGAGAGACTGGCACCCGCTAGCCACCTTATGTAACAAGTGCATGTCAGTCGGTGGAACCTGTCTCACGTAAGTGTACGTGTAAGGTCGGTCCGGGCTGCTTCATCCCACAATACCGTCGAAACAAGATTGGACTAGTAACGGTAAGCATATTGAACAAAATCAACGCCCACAACAACTTGTGTTCTACTCGTGCATAGAAACTACGCATAGACCTAGCTCATGATGCCACTGTTGGGGAACGTAGCAGAAATTCAAAATTTTCTACGCAACACCAAGATCAATCTATGGAGTAATCTAGCAACAAGGGGAAGGGGAGTGCATCTACATACCCTTGTAGATCGCTAAGCGGAAGCGTTCAAGTGAACGGGGTTGATGGAGTCGTACTCGTCGTGATCCAAATCACCGATGATCCTAGCGCCGAACGGACGGCACCTCCGCGTTCAACACACATACGGTTGGGAGAGACATCTCCTCCTTCTTGATCCAGCAAGGGAAGGAGAGGTTGATGGAGATCCAGCAGCACGACGGCGTGGTGGTGGAAGTAGCGGGATCCCGGCAGGGCTTCGCCAAGCACAAGCGGGGAGGAAGAGGTGTCACGGGAGGGAGGCGCCAGGGACTTAGGTACGGCTGCCCTCCCTCCCCTCCACTATATATAGGGGCCTAGGGGGGCGCCGGCCCCTTGTAGATCCCATCTAGGGAGGGGGGCGGCCCTAGGGGTGGCTTGGCCTCCAAGCCAAGTGGAGGCGCCCCCACACCTTAGGGTTTCCAACCCTAGGCGCATGGGAGGCCCAAGGGGGGGGGCGCACTAGCCCACCAGGGGCTGGTTCCCACGCCCTTTCAGCCCATGGGGCCCTCCGGGATAGGTGGCCCCACCCGGTGGACCCCCGGGACCCTTCCGGTGGTCCCGGTACAATACCGATGACCCCCGAAACTTTCCCGGTGGCTGAAACTGGACTTCCTATATATAAATCTTTACCTCCGGACCATTCCGGAACTCCTCGTGACATCTGGGATCTCATCCGGGACTCCGAACAACTTTCGGGTTGTCGCATACTAATATATCTACAACCCTAGTGTCACCGAACCTTAAGTGTGTAGACCCTACGGGTTCGGGAACCATGTAGACATGACCGAGACAACTCTCCGGCCAATAACCAACAGCGGGATCTGGATACCCATGTTGTCTCCCACATGTTCCACGATGATCTCATCGGATGAACCACGATGTCGAGGATTCAATCAATCCCGTATTCAATTCCCTTTGTCTACCGGTATAGTACTTGCTCGAGATTCGATCGTCGGTATCCCGATACCTTGTTCAATCTCGTTACCGGCAAGTCTCTTTACTCGTTCCGTAACACATCATCCCATGATCAACTCCTTGGTCACATTGTGCACATTATGATGATGTCCTACCGAGTGGGCCCAGAGATACCTCTCCGTCACACGGAGTGACAAATCCCAGTCTTGATTCGTGCCAACCCAACAGACACTTTCGGAGATACCCGTAGTGCACCTTTATAGCCACCCAGTTACGTTGTGACGTTTGGTACACCCAAAGCATTCATACGGTATCCGGGAGTTGCGCAATCTCATGGTCGGAAATGATACTTGACATTATAAAAGCTTTAGCATACGAACTACACGATCTTTGTGCTAGGCTTAGGATTGGGTCTTGTCCATCACATCATTCTCCTAATGATGTGATCCCGTTATCAACGACATCCAATGTCCATGGTCAGGAAACCGTAACCATCTATTGATCAATGAGCTAGTCAACTAGAGGCTTACTAGGGACATGGTGTTGTCTATGTATCCACACATGTAGCTGAGTTTCCTATCAATACAATTATAGCATGGATAATAAACGATTACCATGAACAAGGAAATATAATAATAATAACTAATTTATTATTGCCTCTAGGGAATATTTCCAACACCTTTCCCTCCATAACACCATTTTTTCTTTAAAACCATAATGAAAAATCAGGTATACCGCAAACAGTTTACTAGAAAGAATCGTGTGGGATGCAATATAAAATATCTTGGCGCACCTTCTTGTCTGGCTTACGTAGGAAACTTCGTCGTCTATAGTCCACCGCCCCCGCTTGAACCACACTTGCGCGCTAGTTTCTCGCAGCACTGAGCGAAATTTTTTTGCCACCGCTTCTATCTCCCCGCCCCCTCCCTCCCACCAAAAGCCACATTTTCACTGTTCCTCCTTTCTTTCCAAGTTCAAACCTTCACTACTGCTTACTGGCAGCTCAGCCTCCTCGCTGGCGACCCTTCTTCTTGCAGCGCCGCCTCCTCGCCGGCTACCCTTCTTCTTGCAGCGCCGCCTCCTTGCCGGTGACCCTTCTTCTTGCAGCGCCGCCTCCTCGCCGGTGACCCTTCTTCTTGTTGCGCGGCCTCCTCGCTGCCGACCCTTCTTCTTGCTGTGCGGCCTCGTCGATATGGTCAGGTAATCCACACCCCACCCACACCATCCTCCTCCTTTCCTGCTCCACATGCCCCCGACCGACGGCGCGACACCTTCCGCTGAAATCACCGTCCCTCGCCTCCAATTAAGCGCCGCCCACAGCCATTTTGCACGTGGTATAACATGGAGCTTAGTAGCATATGGCAGCGGAGAAGCAAATCACGGCCGCACGCGCGCACGAGGTCGCTATGGCTGCCATGCGTGCCGACCGCCAGATCTTGGAGGAGCACCTCGTCTTCGAGGCCACCGTCAACACCGCAACGCGGTTGTCTACTTTAAAATACAGTTCGTGTTGTTTTCTCGAGGCCACCACCAATGCCTTCTAGTGATTTGTCCTCTGTAATGTTAATATGCAATCGATGTTAGGTTCTGATTTGGTCCTCTGAAATTTAATGTTCAGTTAACACTTTGGTCCTCTGAAATGTAATGTTCAGTTAACAGTTTGGTCCAACAATCGCTACATTTCGTAGTAGTTTTATCAAGCATTATTTGTTTTGTTAACTGTCTTATCTTCTAGTACATGTTTCTATTCTGCAATGTCGTGCTCAGTTAACTATTTTGGTTCATTTGGTCTGCTGTCCATTTAACTGTTTGGTTCAGTTCTACAATTTGATTTTCATTTGCTTTGGGTACAATTTTGTATTGTTACGCATGTGAAATAAATCGAATTTGTCTGTACTCCATACATATTCTACTGATAGTATGACAACTCTCAGTTAACCTGATCAAGATCTTCCTTATGTGTGTTGCAGGGAAACAATGGGAGACACTGCGGTTCACCATCGAGGTTTGTTCAAGCATGGTCCTTTGGCTAATAGCACATTATTGTGCAGTTGCAGGAATCATCCTAATATTTAGGTTTCTTACAATTTGGTCTTGCACATGTAGGTCCTGCTGTCAGAAGCTTAGAGCCACTATTTGCCCAATTTTGCATATGGGGAAATGAGATGTCCAGGAATATCAATCAAGTTAAGAAACTCAGAAAGATTGTTAGGTTGAAGAAACTTGTAACGAATAATAGCAAGATCTTTGTTTGCACAATGAAGAAGACATCAGTCAAGTATAGGATGGTACTAACTCTTTTACCTTGTTTTTACCCCTTGCGCCATCAGTCAACTATAGGTTGGTACTAACTCCTTTACCTTGTTTGCATATCTTTGTTTTCAGTACTTTTTAAAGCAGTTCACCGATAATTACCTCTCAAACCACCGGCATGGTCAAGAGGCGAGGAATGTATTCATTCAACACCCACGATACAATATTGAAGTCTTGCTGAAGAGGACGAAGGTTGGGCGGGTAATTATCCATAGCCACTGGCCTAAAGTTGCAAGGACATTCAACATCACTAAAGGCTCAATATTTGCCTTCCGCTTCTGCAGTTTCCCAGATGAGATTCATCTATCTATTTACCGTGTATGATGCTACTTTCCAAAGGTTTTTGATGTTGCATGTGAAATTGGTGCTGTTGTGTAATGGCAGAAATGAGTGCCAAAGCTATCTTATGTAATTTGATTATGAAATCCTGATTGCTGTTATACGGATATGAAATATCTGGTGTGTTCTATAAGAAATATCAATTTGATTAGTACATGGATTATCAATAATAGGATAATTACCCTGCTTATTGGGGTTTTCTATTGCAGACGGTTACTCAGACAACACCGTGGGCGATGAACTCAAACAACACGCACGGTTTCTAGAAAGTAGTTGTGTTCGATCAACTAACAATCACACACGGCTTCTGGCAGAGAACAGTTTGCCTTAGGCCACCTTGCACAAATGTTTCCAGACAAAAAACCATGTGTGATATACATATGAACGGAAATGTTTTTCTAGGATTCACCGTGTGGGATGTACATACGAACAGAAACAATTGGGTTTCGATGCCCCGCCATATCGCACACGAACTCATTTGCCCCAGCCTGTGTGCCAGGAGGGCCTATCCCCGATGGTTTCTAGGTCATGTGGGAAGGACTCCCCTATCGCCCACACTCACTTGGTGACGGTTCCAAACACCGTCGTGGAAAGGGGATAAACATTGTTTGTATAGCAGATCTGTGCACCAGTGTATGCCCTAGAGGCAATAATAAAGTTGTTATTTTATATTTCCTTATTCATGATAAATGTTTATTATTCTTGCTAGAATTGTATTAACCGGAAACTTTATACATGTGTGAATACGTAGACAAAACACCGTGTCCCCAGTATGCCTCTACTTGACTAGCTTGTTTATCAAAGATGGTTAAGTTTCCTAGCCATGGACATGTGTTGTCATTTGATGAACGGGATCACATCATTAGGAGAATGATGTGATGGACAAGACTCATCCGCTAGCATAGCATTATGATCGTTTAGTTTTATTGCTACTGCTTTCTTCCTGTCAAATACATATTCCTCCGACTGTGAGATTATGCAACTCCCGGACACCGGAGGAATGCCTTTTGTGCTATCAAACGTCACAACGTAACTGGGTGATTATAAAGATGCTCTACAGGTATCTCCGAAGGTGTTTGTTGGGTTGGCATAGATCGAGATTAGGATTTGTCACTCTGAGTATCGGAGAGGTATCTCTGGGCCCTCTCGGTAATGCACATCATATGAAGCCTCGCAAGCAATGTGACTAATGAGTTAGTTGCGAGATGAAGCATTACGGAACGAGTAAAGAGACTTGCTGGTAACGAGATTGAACTAGGTATGAAGATATCGATGATCGAATCTCGGGCAAGTAACATACCAATGACAAAGGGAATAACGTATGTTGACATAGCGGTTCGACCGATAAAGATCTTCGTAGAATATGTGGGAACCAATATGAGCATCCGGGTTCCTCCATTGGTTATTGACCGAAGAGATGTCTCGGTCATGTCTACATAGTTCTCGAACCCATACGGTCCGCGCGCTTAACGTTCGATGACGATATGTATTATATGAGTTATGTGTTTTGGTGACCGAAGGTTGTTCGGAGTCCCGGATGAGATCAAGGACATGATGAGGAGTCTCGAAATGGTCGAGAGGTAAAGATTCATATATTGGAAGGCAGTATTCGGACATCGGAAGGGTTCCGGAGTTTATCGGGTACATACCGGAGTACCGGAGGGGTTACCGGAAATCCCGGTGGAAGATATGGGCCATAGGAGGGAGGCACACCAGCCCACAAGGGGTTGGCGCATCCCCGCCAAGGGGAAACCGAATTTGACAAGGGGTGGGTGTGACGCCCCCCCCTTTCCATCTCCTACTCCCTCTCCTTCCCCCTTTCCCCCTCCGGTAAAAGGAAGGAGGGGCCGAATTGGATTAGGAGTCCAAGTGGGACTCCTCCCCACTTGGGGCATGCCTAGGTGAAAGTGCAACTAATCCCCGGGTGGTTTTGGTAATTAATAACAACATATATATCATTGAACTAATTGTTTCTTGAGAATATTTCAGAAAGTTCAGTGATATGGGTATGGCAATGACTGATGATGTGGACCCCTCAAAATGCTAAGGAAAGCATTGGCAAAAGCTCAAGACTCCATTTTTTGGTTTAGTGATCTATGATCACATTGAGTCCATAGGAAAGCCAATACTATTAAAAGGGGATGAGGTTATGATGATGATCTGGTTGCTCAAAGTGCTTAGTGATTTATCTCCCAAACTATCAGCAATCTTTCATTCCAACATATACTCATAAGTAATCTCGGTCCCACCGATTCCATAAACTCAGTCACACCGAGATGAACCACCTCACCATATACCCAAACCCTAGTAATTTGGATTTTCCGATTCCAAACTCGGTCTCACGAAACTAGTGTTGCCAACCTTCAGAACATACGTAATCAAATCGGTGTCACCGAGATGATAAAGTCGGTCCCACCGAGAATGGCAAACCCTAGTCTTTGGAAGAATCGGACTAACCGAGATTGTATTTTCGGTCCCACGAAAATCCCAACGTTCACAAGATTTGAACTTTCGGTCTCACCGAGTTGTCAACTTCGGTCCGACCGAGATTGGTCAAATGTGTAACAGTTGGATTTTGTGTGGAGGCTATAAATACCCTCCACCTCCTCTTCATTCGTGAAGAGAGCCATCGAAAGAACTACCACTCCTACCTTACATTTCGAGAAGAAAACTACCTACCCTTGTGTTGAGATCAAGTTGCTCCACTCCCACCATATGAAACTTGATTTCTAGCCTTCCCAAGTTGCTTTCCACTCAATCCTTTCTTCCACCACAGCCAAATCGGTGAGGAGAGTTGAGTGTTGGGGAGATTATCATTTGAAGCACAAGAGCAAGGAGTTCATCATCACCAACACCATCTATTACCTTTTGGAGGTGGTGCCTCCTAGATTGGTTAGGTGTCGCTTGGGAGCCTCCGTCAAGATGTGGAGTTGAACCAAGAAGTTTGTAAGGGCAAGGAGATCGCCTACTTCGTGAAGATCTACCCCGAGTAAGGCTAGTCCTCCGTGGGCGTAAGCCATGATGGCATAGACAAGGTTGCTTCTTCGTGGACCCTTCGTGGGTGGAGCCCTCCGTGGACTCTCGCAGCCGTTACCCTCCGTGGGTTGAAGTCTCCATCAACGTGGATTGACGATAGCACCACCTATCGGAACCACGAGAAAAAATCTCCGTGTCTCCAAATTGCGTTTGCTCTTCTCCACCTCTATTTACTACATGTGCAATTTACTTTCTGCTGCCATTACTCTAGAATTGCATGTGTAGGGTGATACTTGACTTGGTCATCATTGTGAACTTGCTAAAACCTTGTCCTAATCAAAAGGCTAAACTTTTAAATTGTCAAGTAGTCTAATCACCCCCCCTCTAGACATACTTCCGATCCTACAAGTGGTATCGAGCTTTGGTCTCCATTGGATTGGTTTCCATTGCATTGGACTCCATAAGCTTGGTTTCACAACCTAGGAGAGTATGGCGTCTAGTGAGGTAATTTTCAGAGAGGTCCTTACTTTGATGGTTTAAATTTTGCTAGTTGGAAGCATAAAATGAAAATGCATATTCGTGGACATAACCCGCCGCATGGGGCATTATTTGTGTTGGCTTGCAAGGTGAGTTCTTGAGGAAGGAAAAGTTCCGGATCGCGAAGCTCTGACGGATGAGTTGCGGATGTTCTGAACAATGCTCAAGCTTGTGACATTCTCTTCAATGCTTTGTGTCGAGGAGTTCAACAAGATCAGCCGTCTTGAGAATGCAAAAGAGATTTGGGATACTTTGGTCGAAATGCACGAAGGTACCGAGTCCGTGAAGGAATCAAAGCTAGATGTTCTTCAAGGTCAACTTGACAAGTTCAAGATGAAGGAAGGTGAAGGAGTCGCTGAAATGTACTCTAGGCTTGCTCTCATCACAAATGAGATTGCCGGCTTAGGAAGCGAAGAAATGACCGACCGATTCATCATCAAGAAGATTCTCAGAGCTTTGGATGGAAAGTATGACACCGTGTGCACTTTGATCCAAATGATGCCAAACTACAAGAATCTCAAGCCTACCGAAGTCATTGGAAGAATTGTTGCTCATGAGATGACACTTAAAGACAAGGAAGAGTTTCACAACAAGTCAAGTGGTGCTTACAAAGCTACAGTTGAAGCTCCCACAACCTCAAGTGACAAGCTGGTTTCCAATGAAGAGATAAGCCTAATGGTGAAGAACTTCAACAAATTCTACAAGAGTAGAAGCAAGGAAAGAAGCTCAAAGTCTAGATCATATGATGAAAAGAGATCTTCTAGTCGTGATCGAAGCTGCTACAATTGTGGAAGACCGGACACTACTCAAATGAGTGTTCGACTCCCCACAAGAGAAGAGAAGAATCTCCAAGAAGAAGAAGCTCAAGAGAAGAGTCACCTCGGAAAGAGAGAAGGAGTAGAGATGATCGTTATGAACGAAGATCCTCTCGGAGAAGCAAGGATTCAGAAAGGAAAGACAAGTCATCAAGGAGCTACACAAGAAGAAAACATCTAGCTCATGTTGGTGAATGGGTCTCCGGCTCCGACTCCGACAATCACTCCGAAAGAAGCTATCACTCCAACTCCGAATACAGTCAAGATGAAGGTGTTGCCGGTCTTGCTCTCGTATCCTCCAACTCCAACTCCTATGACTTGTTTGATTCACCAAATGAGGGAATTGGAATATGCTTCATGGCTAAAGGCCCCAAGGTATCACACCCTGAATTCATTGACTTTGATAGTGATGAGGATGACTTGCTTGGTGAAGATGAGCTTTTACATGACAAATCTAGTGAGCTTAGTAATGATGAACATGCTAGTAGTCTTTATAGTCGAGAAGAGTCGAATGACAATGCTATGAAGGAGATTGAGCGTCTAACTAAAGAACTAAACACTCTTAAGTTAGCTCATGAAACAACTCAAGAAGATCATAGAGAGCTCCTAAGATCTCATGAGAAGCTACGCCGAGAAGCTCAATCTAGAGCAAGAACATGAGTTTCTAAAAGCTATCAATGGCGATCTTCAAAGAAGAGTTATTCATATCTTGCCAAACGACTTCTCTTGTCTAATTTCTTGCCACCTATTAAAACTAAGCATGACAAGCATAAGAAAAATTCTTCATCTAGTAGTAACAATAACCATGCTAAATCCAATGTTGTTACTTCTAGTAATTCTCTTGATTCCACTAACAATGTTTCAAGCCAAGTTTCACTTGAGCAAGAAAATAGTTTATTGAAAGGGATTATAGAAAGGTGTCTACAAGAGCCTTGCGGAAGCAAGAACTTTGAGGAAATTGTTCGCAAGCAAGGAGGCACCGGAAGAATCAAGGAATTGGTTTTGAGCGAAAGTTCAACGCCGAGGGTGTTGAATGGGAAGAAGGTCAATATCCCACTCCAAAGTTTGTTTCTCAAAAGGAGAAGTATGATCCTACTTCTTCCAATGTGGAACAAGCTCAAGATGACCTTCCACCACAAGACCACAAGCTAAAAGGCAAGGACAAGCTTCAAGAGGAGATTGATGCATTCATTGAAGCACCCAAGGCCATGGTCAAGTGGGTTCCCAAGGAAACTTCAAGTTCTACTTCGTCAAGCTCAACTACTACCCCAAGGATTCCCATCAAGATGATGTGGATCCCGAAGAAGAAGAACTAGAGAGTTCTTGAGGGTTACTCCGCCAACATACTTCACTCACATTCATTTTGGCAAGAACTTGTGCAATCAACTTCCACATCTTGCACTAGTTCATGGAGTCACAAACCCTCTTGTTGGTAAGTCAAGGGACAAGGTAATCATTGCTTTCATGGACATCATCTTTGGTGTACTTCAATCTATGTCCATGGATATCCTTGTTTGTTCCTTGTGGGACTAACCCATGTAGGTATTGAAAGTGCCCGAATCCAAAGGATTGCTCCCAACTCTTGATGATCTTCATCAACATTGAGCATCCACATCTTCAACATCTACATGAAGTCTTCTCGACAACCCAAGGTTAGTTTGACCCTTTAAAAGGGTTCTCACATCAAGGGGAGCTTTGCTCTAAAGATTTGAGCTAAAGTATCTTCAAATGATGTGAACACATTAATGCTTTATGTAAAAGTGGTAACCCCACTTGTGCTTAAGCGATGAGTATGACCTATGATCAAATGTTCTCATTTGACTCCTAAGTCAATATACTCATATATAGATGACCTAGTCATCGCCAAATTGTGTGCTAGTTGCTAGAGTTTTGTTTGTGCATGTTTGACACATATTTCATTTGCTATCTTATTGTGTGAGCATGTTGGATGCATAATTTTATCCATTCGAGGACATCCATTTGTTGCTTTGGTCTTTTGGATTTTTCTCTTTTGACCAAATGGATGGACAAGAATGCCTAAGTTCCTCCCTAGCTATCTATGCTTTCTTGTCTCAAATTCTATTCATGCTTATATCACAAACTTTGATCAAGTTTTTCGGACAGACCGAGTGAGGAGCACTGAGCCACCGATCCGTCAAAAGCTTAAACTCCAAAACCTTCTAAGTACTTTCGGTCAAACCAATCTACTCAAATCGGACGGACCGAAATCACTTGGATTGATCTAGGTTTTCACCTCGGTGAAACCGAGTTACAAATTCGGCGTGATCGATGTGAGTAATCGCTTGCGTTAACCATCTCGGTGCCACCGAAGTTTTCAACTCGGTCCCACCGACGGTGAAGGGTATATATACCGAGGGGCAGCGTTGATTATTCCTTCAAAACGTCTCACCCCAAACCCTTAGCTGCCGTCGCCGTGGTCTCCGGATCGTCTCCGCCGTCGCTTTGTGCGCCCTCGCCGCTGGTCTCCGTCGCCGTCAGCGGTCAATCTCATTCGCCGTTGCGCCAGAGAGAAACTCCACCAAGTTAGGGTGAGTTTGATCCTCTCGTCTTCAACCTCGATTCAATGCACGATTGGTTTGCCTAGCTTCTTGCCACGTTTGAAATCTTCCTATCCAGCAGATTAGTTCTTAGAACGAAATTGAGTGAAAATTTTAGGGTTAGGTTTCCGCCGAACACATCTCGGTGTGACCGATTCTACATTCTCGGATGACCGATTTGGCCTCTGGCCATTGATCGCACCTTCGGTCCAACCGAAGTTGTGCAAATCGGTAAGACCGAAATGAGGATTTAGTGAAACCCTAGTGTTCTCGGCTAGACCGAAACCCATTTCGTCCAACCGAAAGTTGTGTGAATGGTTCTGTTTAGACACTTCGGATTCACGAATTTTAGACTCGGTCGACCGAAATGCATTCTGTGAAAACTTAAAACTGAAATTTGAACTCATTCTTTTGCAAAATCTTCGCAGTTTGTGATAACTCTTCTATTCGCCTATACCTATTCTATTCACAGTTGTCGGTCATGTCGATGCAAGTGACAGTCGTAAGCAGTCCGAATCACCGATTGAGATTCCGAGGCGGGCACTAGTCCCGAAGCCAGCAGCTTTTTCGATGATGGTGAGAGGAGCACCCAAGTGGTTTGCCTCCTGCTGCCACCGGGCTGTGAAGAAGAGAAATTCGATGAAGAGGATTCGACTTTGTTCTTGAGGAAGAGATCACTTCTAAGCCTAAGAGGAAAGTGGTTGCCAAAGAGCAACAAGGGCAACAAACAAAGAAAGGCACCACAAAGTGAAGAAGTCCACAGTTGCTAAGAAGCTGAGCATGGAAGAAGAAACCTCGAGCAAGATAAAGAAAACTTCCAAGAGGAAGAGGATAGTACATGATGAAGGCGATGATGATTACGATGAGGAAGCACCCACCTCCTCGAAGCCTAAGTTGATGGGAGATGCCATCAGGCGGAGCACCTACCAAATCTAAGCCATCTGCTCCAAAGAAAGGCAGCTCAAGCCAAGCCTGCTGCCAAGCCCAAGAAAGCAGTGAGAAACATTCTGCTTCAGAGAAGAAGAAGGACAATGTGCCACCAGTGAGTCGATGAAGAGGCACATGTATTCTCAAACTCGCATGTAAACTGCCAGTCCACAATGATGCTCATCCTCGAGCAAAAAATATGAAGGAAAGGAAGGACAAAGGCCTCAGGCTATGGAGGCAAGTTGATCCATATGCCACCAGGAGAAGGACAGCTGTTGATCCAAGGTTCCACACCAGAGAGCAACAAGATTTCTATGAGACAGTGCTCATGGACAAGAAGCCCATTGTTGCTGACACAAGATATGTTGACTGGGAATACATCGACAGTGAAGAGCACAGAGACTACTTCCCACATGTGCATGAGAGCTTCACTGCATGTGGAGTTGCAGAGTTCGTTGGTCAGAAAGTGACTGCTTGGAATGATGAGATGATCATGCAATTCTATGCCACAGCACATTTCTATCCAGATGGCAGAATCGTATGGATGAGTGAAGGCCAGAGATTCTCTTCAACAGTTGAAGAGTGGGCTGCACTTGCTGAATGCTCCGAAGATCAAGAGATGATGATGTTGATGTCTATGGAATCCCCAAGAAAAACCATGAGTCAATGAAGAACATGTACAATGAGGTACCAGCCAAAGATGTAGAGATATGGAAGCTCGGCTCAGTGTATCATCTTCAGGCAGGTCTCCCAACCACAAACACGATTCTGAGGCATACCTTGATGCCCAAGTCAGGAGATCATCGCATGATAAGAGGCTATTCTATCAACATGCTGCATATTCTAGATCAGAAGGCACCTTTCAAGGTGATGGACACGATAGTAGAGACTATCAAGAGGACAATGACAGCAGACTGAAGAGGTCATGTGGGTTTGCCCGCACATTCAGATGCTCATCAATGCCAAGTTTGGCACGGCACCTACTTGTTGGATAGACCCCACTTGCCACCGCAGCCTGAACATGAGGATAATGAAGTTGTGATGGTGAGGATGATCCCACATCTGTTGAAGGTCAAGCTAAGTCTGAAGCTGCCAAACAAGCTAAAGCTGAGAAGGAAAAGAAGCAGCAGCAGCTAAACCCAAGAGCGTTGGAGAACAGCTTCTTGAAGCTACCAGAGGATTGAACTAAGCTGGCCAGCATAGTGCAGTCTCAGGAGAGTCTTGAGAGGATAGTTGAAGACAAGTTCCATGCTCTGGATGTCAAGCCGACTGAAGTGCAAGTCACCGTCAACAAGCTTGAGGCAGATATTGAGGAAGCCAAGAGGGAGAAGGCAGAGCTCATGAAGGAGATGCAGGATGACCTTGTCGAGATGACTATGAGCAGCCTGCTCCGGTCCCCACAAAGCCCAGATCATTGCTATTCGGTGGCAGACCCTGTGGCTACAAAGATCAAGACCTCCCACAGCTCCATCGGGCCCAGCCCGGCTCCAAAGTGTCCCTCCTCCAGCTCCACAGACTTCAGCAGAAGCCTTTGCAGATGCAGCTATCTCCACTCCATCAACCTGCATAGAGCCGCCCGGCAGAGTCCCTAGTGACGCTTAGCTCTATACCTTTCGAACTTTTTGGTAACTTGTTGCCAAAGGGGGAGAAATTGTATAGATCATAGGACTTCGAGAGAGAGAGTGCTCGCTTTTGCTCTTTCGTTTGCGGTTTTCTTTGAGATACTTTTGAGTTTTCCGAGACATTTCGTGTGTTTGATACTACGTTTGCTCTACTTTGATGAGTGCTTGATCATACTATGCTTAATGTGTGCTTAATGCTTATCATATGCTATTCATATCTTGTATGATCATTTACTCATGTCTTGGTGATTGGGTGCATGCTATTCATTCTTATCATTTTGTGCGCTCCACCAAGATGTATGTGACATGGAAGAGTGACCCATGATCCTAATCGATTGTGCATTTGCATTCAAACGCAAATCTTAAATAATGCACAAATTTAGGGCGAGCTCTTGCTTACCACATACTTCTCAAAGCGATGATATCATTCATTGATTATATCATTTGTCGAAGCTTTGATCTATATGTTGTCATCAATTACCAAAAAGGGGGAGATTGAAAGTGCAACTAATCCCCGGGTGGTTTTGGTAATTAATAACAACATATATATCATTGAACTAATTGTTTCTTGAGAATATTTCGAAAGTTCGGTGATATGGGTATGGCAATGACCGATGATGTGGACCCCTCAAAATGCTAAGGAAAGCATTGGCAAAAGCTCAAGACTCCATTTTTGGTTTAGTGATCCATGATCACATTGAGTCCATAGGAAAGCCAATACTATTAAAAGGGATGAGGTTATGATGATGATCTGGTTGCTCAAAGTGCTTAGTGATTTATCTCCCAAACTATCGCAATCTTTCATTCCAACATATACTCATAAGTAATCTCGGTCCCACCGATTCCATAAACTCACCACACCGAGATGAACCACCTCACCATATACCCAAACCCTAGTAATTTCGGATTTTCCGATTCCAAACTCGGTCTCACGAAACTAGTGTTGCCAACCTTCAGAACATACAGAATCAAATCGGTGTCACCGAGATGATAAAGTCGGTCCCACCGAGAATGGCAAACCCTAGTCTTTGGAAGAATCGGACTAACCGAGATTGTATTTTCGGTCCCATCGAAAATCCCAACGTTCACAAGATTTGAACTTTCGGTCTCACCGAGTTGTCAACTTCGGTCCGACCGAGATTGGTCAAATGTGTGTAGCAGTTGGATTTTGTGTGGAGGCTATAAATACCCTCCACCTCCTCTTCATTTGTGAGAGAGCCATCGAAAGAACTACCACTCCTACCTTACATTTTGAGAAGAAAACTACCTACCCTTGTGTTGAGATCAAGTTGCTCCACTCCCACCATATGAAACTTGATTTCTAGCCTTCCCAAGTTGCTTTCCACTCAATCCTTTCTTCCACCACAGCCAAATCGGTGAGGAGAGTTGAGTGTTGGGGAGATTATCATTTGAAGCACAAGAGCAAGGAGTTCATCATCACCAACACCATCTATTACCTTTTGGAGGGTGGTGCCTCCTAGATTGGTTAGGTGTCGCTTGGGAGCCTCCGTCAAGATGTGGAGTTGAACCAAGAAGTTTGTAAGGGCAAGGAGATCGCCTACTTCGTGAAGATCTACCCGGAGTAAGGCTAGTCCTCCGTGGGCGTAAGCCATGATGGCATAGACAAGGTTGCTTCTTCATGGACCCTTCGTGGGTGGAGCCCTCCGTGGACTCTCGCAGCCATTACCCTCCGTGGGTTGAAGTCTCCATCAACGTGGATTGACGATAGCACCACCTATCGGAACCACGAGAAAAAATCTCCGTGTCTCCAAATTGCGTTTGCTCTTCTCCACCTCAATTTACTACATGTGCAATTTACTTTCTGCTGCCATTACTCTAGAATTGCATGTGTAGGGTGATACTTGACTTGGTCATCATTGTGAACTTGCTAAAAACTTGTCCTAATCAAAAGGCTAAACTTTTAAATTGTCAAGTAGTCTAATCACCCCCCCTCTAGACATACTTCCGATCCTACATTAGGCCGACCTCCTCTCCCTCCCTCCTTTATATACGGGGGGGGGGGGGTGCCCCTATGAGACACACCAATTGCTCCAAGCCGTGTGCGGCGCCCCCCTCCACAGTTTACGCCTCTGGTCATATTCTCGTGGTGCTTAGGCGAAGCCATGCGCGGATCACATCACCATCACCGTCACCACACCGTCGTGCTGACAGAACTCATCTACTCATTCGACCCTCTGCTAGATCAAGAGCTCGAGGGACGTCATCGCGCTAAATGTGTGCAGAACTCGGAGGTGCCGTACGTTCGGTACTCAACCAGTCAGAACGAGAAGACGTTGGACTACATCAACCGCGTTGAGCAAATGCTTCCGCTTTCGGTCTACGAGGGTACGTAGACACACTCTCCCCCTCTCCTTGCTATGCATCTCTGTCGGAGTAATGGGCCACGGGTAGGCTGACCCGGGACCCAGGATCTTTCAAGACATCGGGGCAGGCTATGCCCCTCCAGCCGAGTCCCAGCTGGCGACCTCCAGAGAGGCCGAGTCCCAGCTGGCGATCTCCCAAGAAGCCGAGTCTCAACTGGCGATCTCCGGAGGAGCCGAGTCCCAGATGACGACTTCAAAGCAAGCCGACTCCAAGCTTGCGACCTCCAGGAGTGCCGACTATGGGAGTCGGCCCATGACACTCCACGAAGACCGATGCGGGGTACGGCCACGACGTGGCCGTCCCTCCCTGCCTACGAAGGGTTGGCATGGCTATAGTGAGCCGTGTCATTTGGGAGATCTCCGTGGAGGCGCGCCCTCTGCCATGCATGCCTGACGACCTCAGCCACAAGATCGTGACATCTGTGCCCACGACGCCGGCTCAGACGGCCCGGAAGGCCGCAGGCCACTGTCGCTGGGAGAATCAAGGCGGCAGAGTGCGAAAGCGGCCCTATGGGAGTCGGCCTCCCGAGTCGGCCGTCTCCCTCGAGGCCCCACAAGCCATAAACAAGATTGGATGGGGAGTGGCGGCGGTGATCGCTGACAGACGGCGGCATTGTTGCCCACGACCCCATGACCAAGCCCACGTCATCGAGGCGCCGCCACGATTGTCAGCCTGTCCACAGGACCCACCGGTCGGCGGGCCCTGGCCAGCGGGAAGGGCGGCGGCATGAGAGACGAGCGGCTGGGACCCACCCGATCCGATTACCATTGTACCCCCGGGGGTAGGCCTATATAAACCCCCCGGGGCACCCATGCAAACGGTTCGGCCCTTGATAGAGATAGACACATCGACCAGGGAGGAGAGAACTAGCCTTGCTCTCTCCTGCCTCCCGATACAGCTCTAGGAGCACCATTGTAGCCACCTTGCTATAGTGACCATGCGGAGACCCCCCGAGCAGCGATGGGGTGTTATATCCCGGAGAGCCCCGAAGCTGGGTAAGATTCGCCGGCGTGCATGTCTACGCCTCATCCCGTTTCCAGGCACCGGCGACGTTCTACTCGCCCCCACCATGATAAGCCATCCTTTGGCATATGTCGCACCCAACCCCCGACATTTGGCGCCCACCGTGGGGCGAGGTGCACCGTCGTCCGGAGATCTGTTCTGGACGGGAACCCTCTTCCTCCCAGGCGAGCGCAGCCAGCCAGGCTCGCCTGATGGAGTCTGCATCGACACGCTGCGCAGCGCTGAGGCCGCCTGTGCCGTGAGCGGCCTCGCCGAACTTATCGGTGAGGTGCGCCTCTCCGACGAGCCTGCAGCCGACGCAGGCACGGGTGGCCCCGAGAACCTTCTCGCGGGCCTCCTCGACCAACTCCACGTCGCCATCGAGCCCGCCGTCGACTTGGAGTCCGTAGGCTCCTCCGACCCGATGCTAGTCGACTCCGACGCCGTATCGATTGACATCTTCCCCACAAACGTGGTGGTCTACGACGAGCTGCTTCCGTACGAGGAGAGCGACGGAAGCGCCGTCACGGAAGTGCTCGTCATCAGCCACGGCGAGCACTCCGGCGAAGAAGCCCAGGACCCGCTAGTTGCAGCCCTGCAAGACCTAACCGCGCCCATTCCTGAGGACGCAGACGCCGAGACGCTGGAGGCGCGCCGCCCTCAGATCATCGAGAGCACCAAGAAGCTGGCAAGCATGAGACGCTTGTCAGAGGCATACCAGCGCGAGATGGATCGCGCCATAGGCGCTCGCCGCTCCAACTGGGCTGAGCCGTCTAGGTGCGGTCCGGCAGCGCGGCGCAGCCATCGCCGACTTGCTCGGGGCAAAACGCCCCGTGTACGCCACCCCAGCAGAGAATATCCGCGCCACCCAAGTGGCGAATGACGAGCTGAAGAACTTCGAGGGCGAAGAGCGCCGTGTGATGACGAAGCGAGTCCAGCAACTCCTTGATGCGGTTGCTGCGCAAAACGCGGTCGGCGGCCGCGTAGATGCGCTGCAGCAGCCGAACGACGACTTGCCTCACCACCGAGATCAAGGCGCGACCTCCTGGACGCCGACTGGCGGAGTCCGCGGAAGGAAAGAGAAGGAGCCGGCTGCCAGTCACAGTCGGACTCATATTACCATCGAGCGAGACCAAGACGGCCGCCCAAGAGCAGTAGAGCGGCGGGACGATTATCTGCCTCCCCCGCCCAGACGAGAACGGCGAGTTTCCCCGCCGCCTGTCGAGCATCCGACTCTCGGAGGTCGGCTTGGCCGCCGAGAGGGAGTCAGAGAGAATGACGCCCGCCATCGGATCGACCGACTCCACCGATCCTTGGCGCTGGAAGAGGAAGATGAGCTGGGTCCGCCTTGCTTCGGGCCCCGCATCAGAGACGAGCCCTTCCCCAAAGGGTTCACGCTCCCCCGAGACACACCCAAGTACACCGGCTCTGTGAAGCCGGAAGACTGGCTGATAGATTACTCCACCGCCGTCAGCATAGCAAACGGCAACAAGCGAGTTGCCATGAAGTATGTTCCTCTCATGCTCCAGGGCACGGCCCGGACATGGCTGAACAGCCTGAAGCCCCACGGCATCAATAGCTGGGTCGACTTCACCGAGGCCTTCATCCGCAACTTCACAAGCACGTACAAGCGACCTCCCAAGCCGCGCCAGCTCTCCTTGTGCGTGCAAGGCCCCGAAGAATCAACACGCGACTACCTCATGCGCTGGGGCGAGCTTCGAAACTCCTGCGAGGGCGTGCACGAGGTGCAGGCCATCGAGTACTTCACTGCCGGGTGCCGAGAGGGCACCCTCCTCAAGCACAAACTCCTCTGCGACGAGCCAGAAACCCTCGACGAACTGCTAGTCATAGCAGATAAGTATGCCACGTCCGACTCTTCTATGAAGACGGAGATTCAAGTCAACGCGGCTGGCAAAGTGACTCCCCAAGCTCCCAGAACTCCTGCTGGAGACGCCAGTCGGCGACAGCAACAGAACGACAACAAATGCAAGGCCCCACCGCCGACTTCCAGCAGCCGGCAGGTCGCGGCAGTCGAAGATCAGCAGCCGGAGGGGCAGCCTCCGGCCAAGCGGCAGAAGGGCGGCAAGTCAAATTGGTTGCCGGCTTTCTCCTATGAGAAGACTTTGGATGGCCGATGCAAGTTCCACGGCGGCGCGAAGCCGTCAAACCACACCACCAGAAAGTGCCACTGGCTCACCAGGATCGCCAAGGGATACGGCCTCACTCCTCCGCCGCCTGCTGAGCCGCCGCCTCCGCCACCACCCCAGCAGCCGGCGGCTCGGCCAGTCGGCGCAGTACAAGACGAGTTCCCAGAAGAGCATGGAGCCTACATAGTGTTTACGGTGTGGCGAGATGACCAAAGAAAGAAAGCGCCAACAAAGAACAAGAAGTGAATGCAGTAGCAACGGATGCTCCGGAGTTCATGCATTGGTCCGAGAGGCCTATCAGTTGGAGTCGGGCGGATCACCCAGAGGTGATGACGAGTCCGGGATCCTATGCCTTGGTCCTAGGTGCGACCTTGGCCACTGATAGGCGGGCCGCCCATTTTTCGCGGGTCCTGATATATGGAGGCAGCAGCATAAACATCCTGTACAGAGACACCATGGAGAAGCTAGGAATCAAGCGCAGACAGCTGCAGAGCAGCCGCACCGTGTTCCATGGAATTGTACCCGGCCTCTCCTGTTCACCGATCGGCAAGATCCTGATAGACGTCCTCTTCGGGGACAAAGATCACTTTCGCCGAGAACCTGTCTGGTTCGAGGTGGTGGACTTGGAGAGCCCGTACCACGCTCTGCTTGGCCGACCTGCCTTGGCCAAGTTCATGGCGGTTCCCCACTACGCCTACCTCAAGATGAAGATGCCGAGTTCCAAGGGAATTCTGACCATAGCCGGCGACTACAAGAAGTCGTCCGCCGCTGCCGACCGAAGCGATCGGTGGCGAGTCCCTGGTGATCGCGGCCGAGAAGCGGCTCCTCGACCGAGTCGTGGCGATGGCCGAAAAGCAGCCAGAGATGTCGCCCGACCCCAAGGAGTCGGAGGAAGAAGGATCATTCAAGCCGGCCAAAGAGACCAAGAAGATACCCTTGGACCCAGAGCACCCGGAGAATCTGTTGTCATAAGGCATGAGCCTTGACAAGTAAATAGGAAGGCGAGCTCGTCAATTTCCTCCGTGAGAATCGGGACATCTTTGCATGGTCCCCAAGGACATGCGGGTGTCTTCGACGCATTCGCCAAGCACAAGCTACACGTCAGGCCAGATATGAAGCCCGTCAGGCAGCCCTTGCGCCGCCTGTCAGAAGAGAAAAGAAGAGTTGTTGGATAAGAGATAGCCCGGCTCTTGGCAGCCGGTTTCATCATGGAAGTATTTTTTCCAGAGTGGCTGGCAAACCCGGTTTTGGTGCTGAAGAAGAACAAGCAGTGGCGGATGTGCATCGACTACACAAGCCTCAACAAAGCCCGCCCGAAGGACCCATTTTATCTGCCAAGGATTGATCAAGTGATAGACTCCACAGCCGGATGCGAGCTGCTGAGTTTCCTAGACGCATATTCAGGATACCACCAGATCAAGCTGAATCCAGCGGACAGACTGAAGACCGCATTCATCACGCCATTTGGAGCCTTCTGCTACCTGACGATGACGTTCGGCTTGAGGAATGCCGGCGCCACCTTTCAGCGTTGCATGCAGAAGTGTCTCCTCAAGCAACTCGGCAGGAACGCCCACGTTTATGTGGATGACGTGGTGGTGAAGACGGAGAAGCGTGGGACGCTGCTGGAAGACCTCAAGGAGACCTTTGAAAATCTGCGCCGATTCCGGATCAAGCTCAACCCCGAGAAGTGCGTTTTCGGAGTACCAGCCGGCCAGCTCCTTGGCTTCCTGGTCTCCGAACGCGGCATAGAGTGCAACCCTGTGAAGATCAAGGCCATTGAGAGAATGGAGGTACCCAGCCAACTGTTGGATGTGCAGAAGTTCACCGGCTGCCTGGCGTCCATCAGTCGATTCATCAGTCGGCTGGGCGAGAAAGCTCTGCCCTTGTATCAATTGATGAAGAAGACCACCTTTTTTGAGTGGAACCAGAAGGCGGATGAAGCATTTCTCCAGCTGAAGAAGATGTTGACTACTCCCCCCGTGTTGGCGGCTCCGACTCCCAAAGAGCCCATGCTCTTGTACATCGCCGCCACTAGCCGAGTAGTCAGCACAGTCATTGTAGTCGAGCGCCAAGCAGAACTACCCTCACTACCAGAAGATGTGCTACGGCGTGCATTTTGCCACCAAGAAGCTGAAGCCCTACTTTCAAGAGCATCCAATCACTATGGTTTGCACCGCTCCACTCGCCGAGATCATTGGAAGCCGAGACGCCTCCGGCCGAGTGGCCAAATGGGCTATAGATCTAGCCCCCTACACCATCTACTACCAGCCCCGCACCGCCATCAAGTCGCAGGCGCTGGCCGACTTTCTCGTCGACTGGGTCGAGACCCAGCGCCTGACTCCACTCATTGGCGGATGCATTTCGACGGCTCCAAGATGCGCACCGGCCTTGGAGCCGGCGTCGTCCTCACCTCCCCTAAGGGCGACAAGCTCAAGTGTGTGCGGCCGATCCACTTCGCCGCCTCCAACAACGTCGCCGAATATGAGGCGCTCATTCATGGGCTCCGGCTTGCCAAAGAACTCGGCATACGCCGGATCCTGTGTTATGGCGACTCCGACTTGGTGGTTCAACAGTCATCCGGCGGCTGGGATGCCAAAGACGCAAACATGGCGAGCTACCGCTTTCTGGTGCAGCAACTCAGCGGATACTTCAAGGGGTGCGAATTCCTTCACGTGCCAAGAAATGACAATGAGCAAGCAGATGCCTTGGCGCGAGTCGGCTCCACTCTCCAAGCGATACCTTCCAGCATCGCCCTTCAGCGCCTCCTCAAGCCGTCTATCAAGCCTTCACCAGAGTCAGACTCCATCTTTGTGCCGGCTCCTCCAGAAGTAGTCGGATCCGACTCCAAAGCCCCAGCAGGCAGCCTCAAGAAAATCACAGCAGAAACCGGCCCGGGGACTTCAGAGCCCGGCCCGGGATCGCGCCAACTGCCCGGGACTTGAGCCCGGCCGGGACTCGAGCCCGGCCCGGGAGTTGCGTCAGTCGGCCCAGAGACTCCGTCAATCCAGCAAATGGCCGCGGACTCCAACCCGCCGCCTCCCAGCCCAGCCACCCTTGTCCAAGTCGTTGTGGTAGCAGTTGAAGAGATAGCAGCACCTTCATGGGCGCAACCCATCCTCAAATTTCTAGTGAACAAAGAATTGCCAACAGATGGGATCCTGGCTCGGCAAGTGCAGCGCCGAGCGGCATCATACACCATAGTCAACAGAGAGCTAGTCAGGCACAGTGTCACTGGTGTCTACCAGCGCTGCGTAGAATCAGAACAAGGCCAAGTGATCCTCAGAGACATCCATCAGGGCGAGTGCGGCCACCATGCGGCTTCAAGGGCGCTTGTGGCCAAAGCCTTTCGGCACGGTTTCTTTTGGCCGACTGCCCTGGAAGAAGCTAAAGAGTTAGTCCAAAAATGCAAGGGGTGCCAGATGTTCCGCTCCAAGCCACTTCAGCCGGCTTCCGCGCTGAAGACAATCCCCATCGCCTGGCCCTTCGCAGTTTGGGGCCTGGACATGGTAGGACCATTCAAGACGGCCCGAGGCAGCCTAACTCATCTGCTTGTCGCGGTGGACAAGTTCACCAAGCGGGTGGAAGCAAAGCCCATCAAGAAGTTGAATGGGCCGACTGCAGTAACCTTCATCGCCGACATCACGGTGCGGTACGGCATACCACACAGCATCATCACCGACAATGGCACAAACTTTGCCAAGGGCGCCCTGGCTCGTTTCTGCGCGATGCAGGGCATCCGACTGGACTTAGCGTCTGTTGCCCATCCGCAGTCAAACGGCTAGGTAGAACGAACCAATGGTCTCATCCTGTCCGGCATCAAGCCTCGACTGGTCGAACCACTCGAGCGTTCAGACGGCTGTTGGGTCGAGGAGCTGCCAGCCGTCCTATGGAGTCTGCGCACGACTCCAAACAAGTCAACCAGCTTCACGCCTTTCTTCCTCGTTTACGGTGCCGAAGCCATCATCCTGACGGATATAGAGTTCGACTCTCCACGAGTCACCATGTACACCGAAGAGGAAGCTGAAGAAGCACGCCAAGACGGCGTCGACCTGCTGGAAGAGGGCCGACTGTTGGCACTCAGTCGGTCCGGCATCTACCAGCAGAGTCTGCGCTGATACTACAACCGCAAGGTCAGGCCGAGATCGTTCCAAGAGGGCGACCTTGTGCTCCGGCTGATTCAGAGAACAGCCGGCCAGCACAAGTTGTCGGCACCTTGGGAAGGTCGCTTCATCATCAGCAAGGTGCTAGGGAATGACGCCTACTATCGATTGGACTTTCGAAGCCTCGGCGCGCAAGAGGGACGACTCGCAAAGAAAAAGCAGGCGCCCGTGGAGCATAAATCCTCTTTGAAGATTTTACAGTTGATGCAGTATGTATCGCACTACCCCCTTTGTACTAAAGTACTAAGACCTTAGGCCCCCCGGGACGAGCTCGGGGACTGCCTTTTTGTTATCTGTATGATAAGAATTACGCTTCCGAACATGCTATTGTTTTTTATCATACCGTCTGGCACCGGGTTCGAATAGTCGACTCGGGGACTTGCCGTCTTGCGCTATGGAAGGCTTCCTGCCGTCGGACAAGTAATGTGTTGCGCTCAAGCCGTCTCCTGTCGAAAGCCGCAGCTCGCAGAGCGACTGCCGGTAGGCAGAGAACAAGCTAGAACGAGCGCACGCATGAAAAAATGGCTAAGGACCTAAAAGCTTAGGCATAGCTCAAGCCGGCTACCAGCCTCCCCCCACAGCCGGCTCTCCGTCTTAGTTTTTATCAAAGATAGCCGACTCTTGAATAGTCGGCCTGTCGCTTCTGGCCGACTTGCTAGAAAAAACTCCAAACGGCTAAGTACTTGCCTTCCTGAAGTAGCCAAGCACTTGACCTGGCGACAGTCCACAGAGCGGCTGCCCAGCCGGCAAGGCGGCAACTAAAGGAAGGCGACAAAGGAAAAAAGTCTAAGGAGCAATGAGCAAGGAAAGTCAGAAATCAGATAAATATTTACATAGGCCCTCGGCGGAATCTCCGAATAGAAATTCAGGATACACCCCGCGGGTGGAGTTGTTCGAACTTAACAAGTCTTTCTAAAAGATTACTGAAGATAGATAAACAGAAGCAGTCTAGGAGGCGGCCTCCGGGGCCGGAGGATCAGAGGTGACGGCGGCGTCGGATGCCGGGCCAGTCGGCTGGGCGGTCTCAGCCTGGTCGCCTCCGGCGGCAGTCGCCTTGTCTCCAAGTGGCTCGTTGCTGGAAGCACGATCGGGCTGAGGCTGGCCGCCTGCTTCGTCTTCTGGCGCCTCCTCCTCGCCTCCGCCCTTCGACTCGTCCTCCTCCTCGGCGCTGGAGTCGATCACCTCCGCTGAGTCTTCCTCGTACTCTGGGTTCATCCCGAACCAGTCCGGCGGTGCTTCCTCGCCGCCTTCAGTCCGCTCGGGCACGAAGACGCTGGTGTCCGTGTACTCGGCGATGGCCGCCGCGCGCTCGACAAGGGCGCCTTCTACGGCCTCCAGCTCGGCTGGCTTCGGCCGGAGCAGCGGCTAGGCGGTCCAGTCCAGCCGGATACCACGCTTGAGCGAACTCCAAGGCCGGCGTGCTCGGCCGGCCGAGAGCCTTCAAGCCTCAAGGCGGCCGGCGGCGACTTCCAGCCGGTCGGGTCCGACCGGGCGGTGCGCAGAGCCGCACATCAGCCCCTGGCGGCAACCACTGGGCACCGGCACGCCAAGACGGCGCAGCAGCTGGTGAGCCGGACGAAGACGGGCCCCGATGCTCAGGAGCTGCTCGTCGATAGTTCGGGGGGCATTGGCGGCGATCACCTCACCCTTCGCCCTTCGCGCCTCCCGAGCCGCCTCGATGGCCAGAGGGACGGCCTGTGAGTGACCAGGAAAGAAGTCTGCCAAGACAAAAAAGAAGATAGTCGGAAAATCAGAGATCGGCCTGACACGAAGTCGGAAGACCAAAGAAGTGAAAGAGACTTACCATCGACGATGTCCTCGAGTTCGTGGTAGCCGGAGGTCAGCATCGCCTCCCTGTCAGTCCAGGCGGAGCGCTCGATCTCGAACTCGGCCATGAGGGCGGCCTCCCGCGTCTTGGCCTCGTCCTGCGCCTTCTGGAGCAGCTCCTTCTGCTCGGCCAGCTGCGTCGCCAGCAGATCGCGCTCTTTGGCGAGCCGGCCGCACTCCTCCTCCTTGGCACGACGAGCAGTGTTGGCCTCGCCCAGCTGCTCCTGAAGGGCGGCATTGGCGCCTGAAGAACGAAGAAAGAGACAAGAAAGTCATCAAAATAAGATCGCCGGGGAGATCCGGCCCGCCTCGTGATCGGCTCGAATCTCGGGACTACAGCCTGGTGGTGCGCTTGTGCGCAAAGTGAAAGTGCAACTAATCCTCGGGTGGTTTTGGTAATTAATAACAACATATATATCATTGAACTAATAGTTTCTTGAGAATCATTTCGAAAGTTCAATGATATGGGTATGGCAATGACTGAAGAAGTGGACCCCTCAAAATGCTAAGGCAAGCATTGGCAAAAGCTCAAGACTCCATTTTTGGTTTAGTGATCCAAGATCACATTGAGTCTATAGGAAAGCCAATACTATTAAAAGGGGATGAGGTTATGTTAATGATCTGGTTGCTCAAAGTGCTTAGTGATATATCTCCTAAACTATCAGCACCCTTCACTTCAATATACACTCATAAGTAATCTCGGTCCCACCGATTCCATAAACTCAGTCACACCGAGATGAACCACCTCAGCCATATAGCCAAACCCTAGAAATTTCGGATTTTCCGATTCTGAACTCGGTCTCACCGAAACTGGTGTTGCCAAGCTTCTGTAACCTTCTGTCATCAAATCGGTGTCACCGAGATGATGAAGTCGGTCCCACCGAGATTGGCAAACCCTAGTCTTTGGACAAATCGGACTCTACCGAGTTTGTATTTTCGGTCCCACCGAAAATCCCAACGTTCACAAGATTTGAACTTTCGGTCTCACCGAGTTGTCAACTTCGGTCTGACCGAGATTGGTCAAATGTGTGTAACGGTTGGATTTTGTGTGGAGGCTATAAATACCCTCCACCCCTCTTCATTCGTGGAGAGAGCCATCGAAAGAACTACCACTCCTACCTTACATTTCGAGAAGAAAACTACCTACCCTTGTGTTGAGATCAAGTTGCTTCACTCCCACCATATGAAGCTTGATCTCTAGCCTTCCCAAGTTGCTTTCCACTCAATCCTTTCTTCCACCACAGCCAAATCGGTGAGGAGAGTTGAGTGTTGGGGAGATTATCATTTGAAGCACAAGAGCAAGGAGTTCATCATCATCAACACCATCTATTACCTTTTGGAGGTGGTGCCTCCTAGATTGGTTAGGTGTCGCTTGGGAGCCTCCGTCAAGATGTGGAGTTGAACCAAGAAGTTTGTAAGGGCAAGGAGATCGCCTACTTGTGAAGATCTACCCCGAGTAAGGCTAGCCCTCCGTGGGCGTATGCCATGAGGGCATAGACAAGGTTGCTTCTTCGTGGACCCTTCGTGGGTGGAGCCTCCGTGGACTCTCGCAGCCGTTACCCTCCGTGGGTTGAAGTCTCCATCAACGTGGATTGACGATAGCACCACCTATCGGAACCACGAGAAAAAATCTCCGTGTCTCCAAATTGCGTTTGCTCTTCTCCACCTCTCTTTACTACATGTGCAATTTACTTTCCGCTGCCTATACTCTAGAATTGCATGTGTAGGGTGATACTTGACTTGATCATCATTGTGAACTTGCCAAAAACTTGTCTTTATCTAAAGGCTAAATTTTTATATTGTCAAGTAGTCTAATCACCCCCCCTCTAGACATACTTTCGATCCTACAAGTGGTATCAGAGCTTTGGTCTCCATTGTATTGGTTTCCATTGCATTGGACTCCATAAGCTTGGTTTCACAACCTAGGAGAGTATGGCGTCTAGTGAGGGTAATTTTCGTAGAGGTCCTTACTTTGATGGTTCAAATTTTGCTAGTTGGAAGCATAAAATGAAAATGCATATTCTTGGACATAACCCTGCTGCATGGGGCATTATTTGTGTTGGCTTGCAAGGTGAATTCTTCGAGGAAGGAAAAGTTCCGGATCGTGAAGCTACAGCGGATGAATTACGGATGTTGCAAAACAATTCTCAAGCTTGTGACATTCTCTTCAATGCTTTGTGTCCCGAGGAGTTCAACAAAATCAGCCGTCTTGAGAATGCAAAAGAGATTTGGGATACTTTGGTCGAAATGCACGAAGGTACCGAGTCCGTGAAGGAATCAAAGCTAGATGTTCTTCAAGGTCAACTTGACAAGTTCAAGATGAAGGAAGGTGAAGGAGTCGCTGAAATGTACTCTAGGCTTGCTCTCATCACAAATGAGATTGCCGGCTTAGGAAGCGAAGAAATGACCGACCGATTCATCATCAAGAAGATTCTCGAGCTTTGGATGGAAAGTATGACACCGTGTGCACTTTGATCCAAATGATGCCAAACTACAAGAATCTCAAGCCTACCAAGTCATTGGAAGAATTGTTGCTCATGAGATGACACTTAAAGATAAGGAAGAGCTTCACAACAAGTCAAGTGGTGCTTACAAAGCTACAAGTGATGCTCCCACAACCTCAAGTGACAAGCTAGTTTCCAATGAAGAGATAAGCCTAATGGTGAAGAACTTCAACAAATTCTACAAGAGTAGAAGCAAGGAAAGAAGCTCAAAGTCTAGATCATATGATGAAAAGAGATCTTCTAGTCGTGATCGAATCTGCTACAATTGTGGAAGACCGGACACTACTCAAATGAATGTTCGGCTCCCCACAAGAGAAGAGAAGAATCTCCAAGAAGAAGAAGCTCAAGAGAAGAGTCACCTCGGAAAGAGAGAAGGAGTAGAGATGATCGTTATGAACGAAGATCCTCTCGGAGAAGCAAGGATTCGGAGAGGAAAGACAAGTCATCAAGGAGCTACACAAGAAGAAAACATCAAGCTCATGTAGGTGAATGGGTCTCGGCTCCGACTCCGACAATCACTCCGAAAGAAGCTATCACTCCAACTCCGACTACATCAAGATGAAGGTGTTGCGGTCTTGCTCTCGTGTCCTCCAACTCCAACTCCTATGACTTATTTGATTCACCAAATGAGGGAATTGGAAGATGCTTCATGGCTAAAGGCCCCAAGGTATCACACCCTGAATTTATTGACTTTGATAGTGATGAGGATGACTTGCTTGGTGAAGATGAGCTTTTACATGACAAATCTAGTGAGCCTAGTAATGATGAACATGCTAGTAGTCTTTATAGTCGTGAAGAGTCGAATGACAATGCTATGAAGGAGATTGAGCGTCTAACTAAAGAACTAAACACTCTTAAGTTAGCTCATGAAACAACTCAAGAAGATCATAGAGAGCTCCTAAGATCTCATGAGAAGCTACGCTTCGAGAAGCTCAATCTAGAGCAAGAACATGAGTTTCTAAAAGCAATCAATGACGATCTTCGAAAGAAGAGTTCTTCATATCTTGCCAAACGACTTCTCTTGTCTAATTTCTTGCCACCTATTAAAACTAAGCATGACAAGCATAAGAAAAATTCTTCATCTAGTAGTAACAATAACCATGCTAAATCCAATGTTGTTACTCCTAGTAGTTCTCTTGATTCCACTAACAATGTTTCAAGCCAAGTTACACTTGAGCAAGAAAATAGTTTATTGAAAGGGATTATAGAGAAAGGTTTCTACAAGAGCCTTGCCGGAAGCAAGAACTTTGAGGAAATTGTTCGCAAGCAAGGAAGGCACCGGAAGAATCAAGGAATTGGTTTTGAGCGAAAGTTCAACGCCGAGGGTGTTGAATGGGAAGAAGCTCAAGATGATCTTCCACCACAAGACCACAAGCTAAAAGGCAAGGACAAGCTTCAAGAGGAGATTGATGCATTTATTGAAGCACCTAAAGCCATGGTCAAGTGGGTTCCCAAGGAAACGTCAAGTTCTACTTCGTCAAGCTCAACTACAACCCCAAGGATTCCCATCAAGATGATGTGGATCCCGAAGAAGAAGAACTAGAGAGTTCTTGAGGGTGACTCCGCCAACATACTTCACTCACATTCATTTTGGCAAAACTTGTGCAATCAACTTCCACATCTTGCACTAGTTCATGGAGTCACAAACCCTCTTGTTGGTAAGTCAAGGGACAAGGTAATCATTGCTTTCATGGACATCATCTATTGTGAACTTCAATCTATGTCCATGGATATCCTTGTTTGTTCCTTGTGGGACTAACCCATGTAGGTATTGAAAGTGCCCGAATCCAAAGGATTGCTCCCAACTCTTGATGATCTTCATCAACATTGAGCATCCACATCTTCAACATCTACATGAAGTCTTCTACGACAACCCAAGGTTAGTTTGACCCTTTAAAAGGGGTTCTCACATCAAGGGGGAGCTTTGCTCTAAAGAATTGAGCTAAAGCATCTTCAAATGATGTGAACACATCAATGCTTTATGTAAAAGTGGTAACCCCACTTGTGCTTAAACGATGAGTATGACCTATGATCAAATGTTCTCATTTGACTCCTAAGTCAATATACTCATATATAGATGACCTAGTCATCGACAAATTGTGTGATAGTAGCTAGAGTTTTTGTTGATGCATGTTTGACACATATTTCATTTGCTATCTTATTGTGTGAGCATGTTGGATGCATGATTTTATCCATTCGAGGACATCCATTTGTTGCTTTGGTCGTTTGGATTTTTCTGACCAAATGGATGGACAAGAATGCCTAAGTTCCTCCCCTAGCTATCTATGCTTTCTTGTCTCAAACTCTATTCATGCTTATATCACAAACTTTGAACAAGTCATTTTCGGACCCACCGAGTGAGGAGCACTCGGAGCCACCGATCCGTCAAAGGCTAAACTTCCAAAACCTTCTAAGTGATTTGGTCGACCAACCCACTCAAACTCGGTCCAACCGAAAGCACTTGGATTGATCTAGGTTTTCACCTCGGTGAAACCGAGTTGCAAATTTCGGCGTGATCGAAATGTGTAATCGCTCTGCAGATTATCCATCTCGGTGCCACCGAAGTTTTACAACTCGGTCCCACCGACAACAAAGGGGTATATATACTCGAGGGCAGCGCGTTGATTCCTACTTCAAAACGCCTCGCCCCAAACCCCTTCTTTGCCGTCGCCGTGGTCTCCGGATCGTCTCCGTTGTCGCTCAGGCGCCCTCGCCGCAGGTCTCCGTCGCCGTCAACGGACATTCTCTCCGCGCCGTTGCCGCCGTGGAGGAACTCCACCAAGTTAGGGTGAGTTTCGATCCCTCTCGTGCTCCCATCTCCGATTCTATGCACGATTGGTTTGCCTAGCATCTTGCCACGTTTGAGATCTTCCTTAACACCAGATTAGTTTGTTAGAACGAAATTCGAGTAAAAGTTTTAGGGTTAGGTTTCCGCCGAACACATCTCGGTGAGACCGATTCTACATTCTCGGTATGACCGATTTGGCCTCTGGCCATTGCACTGCACCTTTCGGTCCAACCGAGTTGTGCAAATCGGTGCGACCGAAATGAGGATTTAGTGAAACCCTAGTGTTTTCGGCAAGACCGAAACCCATTTCGGTCCAACCGAAAGTGGTGTGAATGGTTCTGTTTGAACACTTCGGATTCACCAAATTTTAGACTCGGTCTGACCGAAATGCATTCTATGAAAACCTAAAACTGAAATTTGAACTCATTTTTTTGCAAAATCTTCTGCAGTTTGTGATAACTCTTCTACTCTGCCTACACCTAATCTATTCACGGTCGTCGGCCATGTCGGATGCCAGTGACAGCGAGAACAGGTCCGAGTCACCAATTGCTGAGATTCGAGGCGGGCACTAGTCCCGAGGCGGCAGCTTTTCAGATGATGGTGAAAGGAGCACACCAAGTGGTTTGCCTCCTGCAGCCACCAGGGCGGAAAGAAGAGAAATTCGATGAAGAAGATTCGATTTTATTCTTGAGGAAGAGATCTCCTCCAAGCCAAAGAGGAAAGTTGTTGCCAAAGAGCATCAAGGGCAACAAACCAAGAAAGGCACCGACAAAGTGAAGAAGTCCTTGTTGCTAAGAAGCTGAGTATGGAAGAGGAAACTTCAAGCAAGGTGAAGAAAACTTCCAAGAGGAAGAGGATTGTGCATGATGAGGCAGCAGATGATGATGATGATGAGGAAGCACCCCAGCCTCCTCAAAAGCCTAAGCTCATGGGTGATGCCATCAGGGCTGGAGCCCCTTCTAAATCCAAGCCATCTGCTCCAGCAAAGGCAGCTCAAGCCAAGCCTGCTGCCAAGCCCAAGAAAGCTCGTCAGAACATTCCAGCTTCAGAGAAGAAGAAAGATAATGTGCCACCAGCTGAGTCAGATGATGAGGCACCTGTATTGCTGAAACTTCATCAGAAACTGCCAATTCACAATGATGCTCATCCTCGAGCTGAAAACATGAAGGAAAGAAAGGATAGAGGTCTCAGGCTATGGAGACAAGCTGATCCATATCTTTGTGAGGAGAAGGACTGCTGTTGATCCAAGATTCCACACCGAGAGCAGCAGGACTTCTATGAGGATGCTAATGGACAAGAAGCCCATTGTTGCAGATACTAGATATGTTGATTGGGCATACATTGTGAGTGAAGAGCACAGAGACTTCTTTCCACATGTGCATGAGAGCTTCACTACATGTGGTGTTCTTGAGTTTGTTGGTCAAAAGTTGATGATTGGAATGATGAGATGATAATGCAATTTTATGCCACACTCATTTCTATCCGGATGAAAAGATCACATGGATGGTGAAGGCCAAAGATTCTCTTCTCTTGTTGAAGAATGGGCAGACCTTGCTGAATGCTCCAGTCTTGAGAGAGAGGATGATGTTGATGTCTATGGTATTCCCAAGAAGAACCATGAATCTATGAAGAATATGTACAATGAGGTACCAGCTAAGGATGTAGAAATGGAAGCTCGGCTCGGTGTATCATCTCGAGCAGTCTACCTACCACAAACACAATTCGAGGCATACCTTGATGCCCAAGTCGGAGATCATCGCATGATCGGAGGATATTCTATCAACATGCTGCATATACTTGATCAGAAGGCACCTTTCAAGGTGATGGACCTGATAGTTGAGACTATCAAGAGGACTGCAGCAGACCAGAAGAGGTCGTGTGGATTTGCCCCGCACATTCAGATGCTTATCAATGCCAAGTTTGGCACGGGCACCTACTTGTTGGATAGACCACACTTGCCACTGCAGCCTGAGCATGAGGACAATGAAGTTGTGATGGATGAGGAGGATCCAACATCAGTTGAAGGACAAGCAAAGAGTGAAGCTGCCAAGAAAGCTAAAGCTGAGAAGGAAGCAGCAGCAGCAGCTAAACCCAAGAGTGTTGGAGAGCAGCTCCTTGAAGCTATCCAGAGGATTGAACAACGCCTGCCAGCATTGTGCGATCTCGGGAGAGCCTTGAGAGGATTGTTGAAGACAAGATCCATGCTCTGGATGTCAAGTCGATCAAGTGCAAGTCCTTGTCAACAAGCTTGAGGCAGATATCGAGGAAGCAAAGAGGGAGAAGGAAGAGCTCATGCGTGAGATGCAGGATGACCTAGTCCAGATGATTATGAACAGCCTGCTCCGGTTCCCACCAGACCCGATCATTGCTATCCCGAAGGATGACACGGGACTACAGCCTCGGCACCTCCACAGCTCCATCGGTTCCAGCTCAGCTCGGTGAGGACTCCTCCGGCTCCACAGACATCAGTGAAGCCTTCGCAGATGCAGCCATCTCAACTCCATCAACCCAGACAGGAGCCGCCAGCAGAGTCCCTAGTGACGTTTAGCTCTATACTTTTCGAACTTTTTGGTAACTTGTTGCCAAAGGGGGAGAAATTGTATAGATCATAGGACTTCGAGAGAGAGAGTGCTGTTGTTTTTGCACTTTTGCTCTTTCGTTCATTTGCGGTCTTTTTGAGATACTTTTGAGATTTTTTGAGACATTCCGTGTGTTTTATACTACGTTTGTTCTACCTTAATGAGTGCTTGGTCGTACTATGTCTTAATGTGTGCTTAATGCTTATCATATGCTATTCATATCTTGTATGGCCATTTACTCATGTCTTGGTGATTGGGTGCATGCTATTCATTCTTATCATTTTGTGCGCTCCACCAAGATGTATGTGACATGGAAGAGTGACCCATGATCCTAATCGATTGTGCATTTGCATTCAAACGCAAATCTTAAATAATGCACAAATTTAGGGGGAGCTCTTGCTTATCACATACTTCTCAAAGCGACGATATTATTCATTGATTATATCCTTTGTCGAAGCTTTGATCTATATGTTGTCATCAATTACCAAAAAGGGGGAGATTGAAAGTGCAACTAATCCCCGGGTGGTTTTGGTAATTAATAACAACATATATATCATTGAACTAATAGTTTCTTGAGAATCATTTCAGAAAGTTCAGTGATATGGGTATGGCAATGGTCAAGAAGTGGACCCTCAAAATGCTAAGGCAAGCATTGGCAAAAGCTCAAGACTCCATTTTTGGTTTAGTGATCCAAGATCACATTGAGTCTATAGGAAAGCCAATACTATTAAAAGGGGATGAGGTTATGTTAATGATCTGGTTGCTCAAAGTGCTTAGTGATATATCTCCTAAACTATCAGCACCCTTCACTTCAATATACACTCATAAGTAATCTCGGTCCCACCGATTCCATAAACTCACCACACCGAGATGAACCACCTCACCATATAGCCAAACCCTAGAAATTTCGGATTTTCCGATTCGAACTCGGTCTCACCAAACTGGTGTTGCCAAGCTTCAGGACCTACGTCATCAAATCGGTGTCACCGAGATGATGAAGTCGGTCCCACCGAGATTGGCAAACCCTAGTTTTTGGACGAATCGGACTCACCGAGTTTGTATTTTCGGTCCCACCGAAAATCCCAACGTTCACAAGATTTGAACTTTCGGTCTCACCGAGTTGTCAACTTCGGTCTGACCGAGATTGGTCAAATGTGTGTAACGGTTGGATTTTGTGTGGAGGCTATAAATACCCCTCCACCCCCTCTTCATCCGTGGAGAAAGCCATCAGAAAGAACTACCACTCCTACCTTACATTTCTGAGAAGAAAACTACCTACCCTTGTGTTGAGATCAAGTTGCTCCACTCCCACCATATGAAGCTTGATCTCTAGCCTTCCAAGTTGCTTTCCACTCAATCCTTTCTTCCACCACAGCCAAATCAGTGAGGAGAGTTGAGTGTTGGGGAGATTATCATTTGAAGCACAAGAGCAAGGAGTTCATCATCATCAACACCATCTATTACCTTTTGGAGGGTGGTGCCTCCTAGATTGGTTAGGTGTCGCTTGGGAGCCTCCGTTAAGATGTGGAGTTGAACCAAGAAGTTTGTAAGGGCAAGGAGATCGCCTACTGTGAAGATCTACCCCGAGTAAGGCTAGCCCTCCGTGGGCGTATGCCATGATGGCATAGACAAGGTTGCTTCTTCGTGGACCCTTCGTGGGTGGAGCCCTCCGTGGACTCTCGCAGCCGTTACCCTCCGTGGGTTGAAGTCTCCATCAACGTGGATTGACGATAGCACCACCTATCGGAACCACGAGAAAAAATCTCCGTGTCTCCAAATTGCGTTTGCTCTTCTCCACCTCTCTTTACTACATGTGCAATTTACTTTTCGCTGCCTATACTCTAGAATTGCATGTGTAGGGTGATACTTGACTTGATCATCATTGTGAACTTGCCAAAAACTTGTCTTTATCTAAAGGCTAAATTTTTATATTGTCAAGTAGTCTAATCACCCCCCTCTAGACATACTTTCGATCCTACACCCAGCGAAGAAGAAAGAAATAAGATCGCTGGAGATATCGGCCCGATTGCTCAGTGATCGGCCCAATCTCGGGGACTACAGACCATGGAGGCGCCTTGTGCCCGCGAAGAAGAAAGAAATAAGATCGCCGGGGAGATCCGGCCCGACTGCTCAGTAGTCGGCCCGAATCTCGGGGACTACAGCCCGCGGGTGCGCCAGCGCGCCCCCACGAAGAAGGAAGAAAAGAGCTCACCCCGGCTTTCCACCAAGTCGGCGGCTTGCTTGTTCAGCTCCTCGACATTGCGGTTGAACGCAGTGGTGCGGAGGTTGTGATATTCCTACAAAAAGTCGACCAGGGCAAAAGTTTGTATTCGGAGCTCGCCAGAGGGAGTTCCGAACCGCCTGCTCAGCAGCCGGCCCGGAACTCGGGGACTAAACCCAGTGGGTGCGCCAGCGCTCCCACAGAGAAGGATAGGAATCAAAAAAGAAGGAAACATACCCGGACGGATGTCCGCACGGCCAGATGCGCTCTGGTGCATACTTGGAGGGCGTCGCTCTTTCCCCCGCAGTTTTTCCTGGACGTCGAGGAGGGCCTGGTTCAGCGGGCCGGTGCCGCCTCCGCGCAACCACCCGGTGGGCGCGGCACTGGAGGCCTCGACGTCCAGACTCGCCGAGCTGGCAGCACCGATCCCCCGAGCTCGCGGCACCGAGCTCGTCCTCTCAAGTCGGCGGCGCGCCAGCGCGGCGACTTGAAGAAGCAGCCGCGCCTCGGCCTCATCCGTGATTTGCGGACCCGACGGGCCCACCGGCTGTTTGCCGTGCGACCGCCCAGATGGTGGCGAAGGCGGCAGAGGCGGCACGTGGGTATCCGAGCCTGAAGCCTCGCCGCCCTCCTCCACAAGGGGTTCTCGGTGCCGACCTCTCCGGTCTGCCCCGTGAACTCCGGAGCCGGCGGCGCCGACGACAACGGAGGGACGAGCATCGCCGACCGGCGATGCGCGACCTCCTCAACACGCCGTTTCGCCGCGGCAGCGTTTTCGGCCTCCTCCAGTTTCTTCTGGGCATTGGCGGCCGCCTTCTCGGCCTGCGCCTTCTCCAGGCGGTCGGCCTCCTCCTCGTCGCGCTTCTCCCGCGCGTTTCGTTCCGTCGCATCCCGAAGGTCGGTGGCGGGATCGACCCGCCGGGTGTTGGCGGACGTCTCCACCGACCCCATGACAGAGGGGACGGCGGCTCTCTCAAGGGAGAGGGGGGCTCTGGAGAAGAGCGGAGGGAAAATCAAAGAAGACTTGGATGAGATCCAACAAAGAAAATAAAAGAGCGAAAAAGACTTACGCGGAAACTAGCGGCGGCCTTCTCACTTCCCTCCGGAAGCGGTTGGCCTTCACGGCCGCCTCCTCCCGTTTGGTCGCGGGCCGCCCCCTTGAACTTCTTCTGCTTACCGCCGGGCGCGCTCGGCCCGGCATGGCGCCTCTTCGCGCCGCCTTGGCCGGAGGGGCCGGCCCTCGGCTGGGGGCGTGGGACGACTTCCACGCCGGCGTCGTCATCGGGCCAGTCGGCAAAAGTGGCCGATGGCATGAGGCCGCCGTCTGCCCCTTCGTCGCCGCCTTCGGCGTTAGCCTCCAATGCCGCCGCCCCCAAGTCGGGGTCGTCGATGTCGCTATCCTCGCGGTCGGGGACGTAGTCGCGGGATTCTCTCATGGCGTCGGCTGCGGGTGCCATGAGGGGGTTCTGCTCAGAAGGAACCAATGATGATTAGAGGCCGGAGTCGGCTGCAAAGAAGATCGAGCTACAGAAAGATGCAACTTACCACTGGAGGGGGGTTGTCGCGCGAGTACGGCTCCTTGCCGAACTGCCAGTCCTCCGTGAACTCGCAGTGGGCGATGTGGTTCACCAAGTTCGCCACCTCCCTGCGGGGCATCTCCTTGGTGCACAGCCGGCTCGGGTCGTGGCGGCCGCTCATCTGACAGATGAGGTGAGGCCGGCCCTGGAGTGGGAGGACTCGGCACGCCATGAAGGCGGCCAGAAGGTCGGATCCGATGAGGCCCTCCGACTGCAGAAGAACTCGGAGTCGCGCCACGGCGGCGGCTCCGGAGGGAGTCAGCGACTTGGACCAGTGGGACCAACTGGGAAGCCTCCCAGTCAGGGGCTCGGGGTTGAAGGGCGGCAGATTGACCCAGTCGCCGTCGGTGGAGAGGTTCTTCACGTAGAAGTAGGGCGCTGCCACATCTTCACCGACTTCACCAGCGAGATGAGAGGAAAGGGTTGTCGGCCGTCGAGCGCCAAGACCGCGATGTAGGTGCCGACTGAGCCGGCGTGCGGCTGCCTGCGTCGAGCTTTGAAGAGAAGAATTCCCCCCACAACTCAAGGGTGGGGAGAACGCTGAGAAGCCTTCGCATGAGTGGCGGCGGAGAGTAGCACCACCGCATTTGGAGTGAGGTGGTGCGGCTAAAGATTGTGGAACTCCAGGAATGAGCAGAAGAACCCACTCGCCGGTAGCCCCAGCCCGCGCATGAGGTGCGAGCGGAAGACGACCCTTCGCCTCCTCCGCATGAGCCGGATCTCTCCTGGCCGGGCGGGTGGGCGGCACGAGGTCCGCGCTGGGGAGACGGCGGGTCCGGCGGAGGAACTCAATATGCTCCGCCTCCACGTCCGAGCCGTCCCACACGCCGGAGCGTGAGGTAGGGGGCGCGGCGGAGGAAGAACTCATCGTCGACGAGAGAAGGTGCTTTCGCTCGCGGCGGAGGAAGAAGAGAAGGCAGGAGAGCGGGGGAGAGGATGCGCGTGCAGTGCCGCCCGCTCCTCCTCGCCTATTTATAGCCCTACGGGCTGAGGAGCCGAGGGGGCGGGCGTGGGATTAACTGCGCGCGAAGCCCCACGCCGCCCACGATTTACCCCACGAAGTTACTGCGCGCAGTAACAACGTGGGGAAGCCAACCGTTCGCGACCGCAGCGGATCCGCTCGGAAGCCGAGGCGCGGTAGTGGCGGGCCCTGCCTAGCGGCCCGTCCCATCGCGCGCGTGGGTGGGCAGACTATCCTCCCCATGTGGCGCCGCGCGATTGGACCGCCTCGTTGACAGCAGGGAAGCGTATCCGATACACCGCCTGTTTTCCCGCCACGACTCTCAAACAGTGGCCCCTTGCTGAACGAAGTCCGACTTCGGCGAGTCGGCCCAAGAAGACACCAGCCGAGTCTCAAAGTCGGCGCTGGGAAGTTGAAACTATTGAAGCCCCACGAGGCGGCTCCGCAGGGCTTCACCAGCTTCGGGGACTACTGTCGGAGTAATGGGCCATGGGTAGGCTGACCCGGGACCCAGGATCTTTCAAGACATCGGGGCAGGCTACGCCCCTCCAGCCGAGTCCCAGCTGGCGACCACCAGAGAGGCTGAGTCCCAGCTGGCGATCTCCCAAGAAGCCGAGTTTCAACTGGCGATCTCCGGAGGAGTCGAGTCCCAGATGACGACTTCAAAGCAAGCCGACTCCAAGCTTGCGACCTCCAGGAGTGCCGACTATGGGAGTCGGCCCATGACACTCCAAGACCGATAGTGGTGCACGGCCACGACGTGGCCGTCCCTCCCTGCCTACGAAGGGTTGGCATGGCTATAGTGAGCCGATCATTTGGGAGATCTCCGGCGAGGCGCTGCCTGCCATGCTCGCCGACCTCTCGACACTGAGGCGTGATGCACTGTGCCCATGACGCCGGCTTGTACGGCCTGAAGGCCGCAGGGCCACCTATCAGTGGGAGAATCGAAGGCGGCCAGAGTGCCCGAAGACGACCCTGTGGGAGTCGGCCTCCCCGGAGTCGGCTGTCTCCCCTCCAGGGCCCCACAAGCCATAAACCAGATTGGATGGGGAGTGGCGACAGTGCTCGCCTGACAGACGGCGCACTGTTGCCACGACCCCATGACCAAGCCTGCGTCATCAGGAGCGCCGCACAGTGTCCGGCCTGTCCACAGGACCCACCAGTCGGCGGGCCCCAGAAGCCGACGGGAAGGACGACGGCATGAGAGAGAGACGGCTGGGACCCACGCCCAGTCAGATTACCATTGTACCCCCGAGGGGTAGGCCTATATAAACCCCCCGGGGCACCCATGCAAACGGTTCGGCCCTTGATAGAGATAGACACATAGACCAGGGAGGAGAGAACTAGCCTTGCTCTCTCCTGCCTCCCGATACAGCTCTAGGAGCACCATTGTAGCCACCTTGCTATAGTGACCATGCGGAGACCCCGCAGAGCAGCAGTAGGGGTGTTATCTCCCCGGAGAGCCCCGAAGCTGGGTAAGATTTGCCGGCGTGCATGTCTACGCCTCATCCCGTTTCCAGGCACCGGCGACGTTCTACTCGCCCCCCACCATGATAAGCCATCCTTTGGCATATGTCGCACCCAACCACCGACAATCTCCTAGATAGATCTTGCGTGAGCATATGATTTTTTTTTGAAATTACATGCTACGTTTCCCAACAATGCATAGGAAGCATGCACAACACCAAATAAAATGAAGTGTCTAAACACATGGCTCAAGTGCAGGACAATCCAAGCATAACGTGCATTGGTGTATTGAAAATAGTGTGGCACTCAACACAATAGAAAGAGCAATTGGTCATCATGTGTGGGGCAAACAAGTCAAGCAAAGGGACATGACATATGTGAAGTGATGACATTGGTGCAACCAACCATATGATAGGAGCAAGTAATTCTCAAGTCGGATGCAACACACAAGGCCTATATGTCACGGGGCATGGAAAGGTGCAAATGACAAGTTGAAGCAAGATCTCTAACATGTGCGCAATCAAGTGGCCCAAGATGACCAATAAGTCTCATGGTGCAAGCAACACAAATAGTATGATCCATAATATCCATGCTCAAGAAGGATGTCACCTTGAAGGCGTGTCCTTGTGCGTCCTTCATAATCCGAAGCACAAGCAAGTGCGATGTAGAAGCACATCGGTCGAGAGTGACTCGCTCTTAAGAGCGCGGTTAACTCATGGGAAGTGGAAGTTGACAAGAAGTCGAAGTATCCTACACATGCACAAAAGAAAGCAAACAACATATGCATGGTAGATAAACACATCATCCATCATGATGGCTCTCTTCTCTTGCACATAACCACTATACTAAAAGTGCATGAGAAATATGATGCAGCAATGGCAATTTTCATGTCACTGGGCATATGGTGCAAACAAGGAAGAGTAGCATGCTTCACAAGAATTATGTCAACATCTCCAAGTATATGCGAGAATTCTATGGGGGCAATCTCATTAGTAAGATTAAGAGCATTGTTGCACTCAAGACATGGCAATTCATCTAGCATGAGAGAGGCAACATATGGAGACATATGACAAGTAGTAATAGAAATCATGTGCAAGCATGGCAATAGTGGCTATCAACCGAATGAAACGAGCAAGTATGAATCATCGATGATGCAACATAAGCAAACATATCTATCATGGCATGTAAACTAGTAGCGCGAGGATGCAACATACTAGAGGAATCCACTAAGGGAACATGACAACAACAAGCAATATCCCCACCAAGCTTGCAAATACACATACATGTACTAGAATCAAGTGTCATGTGAGATGCAAAGCATGGGTCACAAATCCATGGAAAAGGCATAGAGATGAGCATATCATGCAAAGTGAACATGGCAATATGGGCATAAGGTGAGAAGTGATATATAACCCATAACCATGTGAGGGCCATGTATAAGAGATGCGCGAAGTCTCTGCGCGAAGGGAGTGGTGGTAAAGACAAGCAACGGGATCCCAAATCATCATTGCTCTCTAGAGCTCGTTTCGTTAACTCGTCGGATTGGGAAGTTGACGAGTATTCATGGGTACCTACACAAATGAGACACAAACTAAAGAAAGTGTGTGCATGGTAAATGTACACATCATCCATCATGATGTGTATGTGCATGTGAGCGTTATCACAAGATAAGCACCGCTCAAAGAAATTTGAGGAACGGTAGAGAAATATGTCATCCATCATGCAATGACAGTTATTGTGTTCAATATGATTGGGATACAAATTATAGCAAGTGTGTGGCACAAAAATAACATTTTTATTCATGGGATGCATATGGTGCACACAATCATGGGAATCATGCAATTCATAGGATGTAGCAAAATCTCCTAATAGGTATGAGGAAACTACGGGGGCCTCCTCATGTGCAATATCGAAAGCATAATATGGAGAATATTGACAACATGGCAAACAATGCATATCCGAAGCTAGGTGGTCATGGCATGGCGTATGAGATAAATGATGCAAAGGGATCATATCAATATCATCACAAGAAAAACAAATGCCAATAACCATGGTTTGTCATCTATGCCATGTGTGCAAATTGGGTTTATTTTAATGGCATATGCATAGTCACTACGATGAGATTGAAAATGTGACATATGGTTGATCTCATGAATAGCATATGACAAGTCAAGCGGATTATCAAACATGATGTGATTGAGAGAATTATCACAAGAAATTCTATGTAACATGGCATCACAATTAATAGACTCCACATGGCAATCATCAAACTCATCATAAATGGGTAAATCATCGCATGGGGAAATCATACTAGCATGAAGCATGGTAATAGGTGGATCAACATCATGCAAGCAATCAATGTCAAGAATGCCCACTAGTGGGAAAAGAGCATCACCTTCACCTATGTTACCTTTCTCATTCCACTCATATGGTGTAGCTGAGGTGGTAAAGACCAAATCAACGTCAACGTCATCATCGTGATGGAACCATGTGGGGGGGAGGGGGGGTGCATCATAGTCCACCATGGCCATCATCATGTCCAAAGGAAGGACGAACTCGTCAAGGATCATGGTGTCGTCGTATATGGGACCTAGCACCAAATGAGAAGACACAATAGAGGTAGAGGTTAAGTCGTTAGAAATTGAAATGGCCTCACATGCCCTATCAACTACCTCACTCTCTCTATGTGGTGGTGGCTCACGCACCCCCTCAAGATACGCGCACTCAAAGTCACATATGGTGGAGTCACTCATCTCACTCAAGTGGCGGGGGTTGTGGCTCTCCTCACATGGGAATTGGGGCAGCTCATCATATATGGGGCTAGTGGTGAAGTCACTCTCACTCTCAATATGGTGGAAAAAGTCACTCAAGTCATCATACATCGCCGTGGTCGAGGGGAAAATCCCATGCTCGACCATCTCATAGTTGTCGCCGTGGATGAAGTCTGAAGATGGCACATCATCACTCTTGCCTCCAACGATGGAAGCATCATCCATGCTCGTCACCTGTCGCTCGCCTCCAAATATTGGTCCTTGCTCCGTAGTCGTAGTCATTGCCACACCATCTTGAAAAAGTGTCGTGGTAGACTCAGCATCGTCAAATGCCACAAAGAGGGATGGAGGTGAAGTCAAACTTGGAAGCATTGTCTTGGAGCTCATCGGGCTTTAACATCTTGATGGTACTAGCCTCATGCTCGCCGTCTTGGAGTGTGGTCGTTGTGAAGTGAGCTCGAGGTCTCCTTCTTGAGTTCTTGCTCTACCTTGAGAGCACCAATGTAGAGGTCTCAAGGGACTCGTAGTTGTTGAGGAAGATAGTCTCGACGATGTCATTGTTCAATCCCATGGTGAAGTGGAACTTTATCCAAATGGGGTTGTCCGCGCCGGCTCGTCGCAAGGCTTTCTTCATGTTGTTGAGGTACTCATCGAGGGACTTGGATCCTTGTATGGTGTTCTCCAATTGTGCCGTGTAGGTGGAAGGCACAAATTCTCGCCGCATCACTTTCTTTGTCTTGGGCCAACTCATGTCGAAGTTCTTCAAAGGAGTGTGAAGCCACCATGTAGATGCGTAGTCGTGGAAGGTACTTGTGGTGCACTTCACTTGATCTTTGGAGTGGACTTAATGTAGCTTGAGGTAGTCGTTCATCTCGCGCTCCCACTCGAGGTACTTTTCGGGGTCATGAGTCCCAAAGAATGGAATCTCATAGTCGTCTTCGAAGTCAAAGTAGCTCGTGGAGGTAGTAGACTCGAGCTCGTGGAGTAGGCAAAGATGCCATAAGTCCGAAGGTGAAGATGCCTTGAAGTCACTTGGCGAAGATGCCAACTTGTTTGATGAAGCTGAAGTGTCGGGGCCGATGTTGCTGTACTGTTTGGCCCGTGCGCACGGGGGTGCGGGAGGTCGTGTGCACGGGGTTGGCAGAGACACCAACATGCTCTCGTAAGGCTGCTCTTCCGTTCTTGTGGTACGCCCTTGATGAGCGTCCTGGTCTTTTCGGTGTCGATGCGGGTGTGTATTTGCCGGAGATGGTAGAGTCTTTGCACTTGAGCGTCTTCTCGAAGATGAGGAAGACCACTTGCGATTGTTGATGATGACCTTGAGCTCCTCCATGTGCTTGTCCATCTTTGCGTCGATGAAGTTCTTCATGGCATTGAACTCGCCATCGTGGTTGTAGACCGTAGATGATGTGCTTTGCCTATCCATCACAAGACTCGAGCAAAGGTGAGTAGGAAATGAGATAAACAATACCAAGCTACCTTTTCCCAAAGTTGAGGATGTATCCACTAGACAAGCAACACATGGATCCACAAGATACATGAACAACGAAGGGAAACAAGATACATGGTAAGGTTCATCCGAAATCCTATGGAGGATATGAGGTCTTGATGATCTTGATAGATCCTTCGCACAATAGGGTCTTGAATCACTAAGAATCTTCTCCAATGGAGGTCTTGAACTCCAATGGAGTGTGCTACGTCTTGAGCTTGCGTTGGTTTTCCTTGAAGAGGAAAGGGTGATGCATCAATAGTAGCGTAAGTATTTCCCTCAGTTTTTGAGAACCAAGGTATCAATCCAGTAGGAGGCTCCTCAAAAGTCCCACGCACATACACAAACAAACAAAGAACTCGCAACCAACACAATAAAGGGGTTGTCAATCCCTTCACGGCCACTTGCGAAAGTGAGATCTGATAGAGATAATATGATAAGATAAATATATTTTCGGTATTTTATAATATAGATGCAAAAAGTAAAGATGCAAATAAAAGTAGATTGGAAGCAAATATGATAAGAGATAGACCCGGGGGCCATAGGTTTCACTAGAGGCTTCTCTCAAGATAGCATATGTATTACGGTGGGTGAACAAATTACTATCGAGCAATTGATAGAAAAGACAATAATTATGAGATTATCTAGGCATGATCATGTATATAGGCATCACGTCCGCAACAAGTAGACCGACTCCTGCCTGCATCTACTACTATTACTCCACACATCAACCGACTCCTATCTGCATCTAGAGTATTAAGTTCATAAGAACAGAGTAACGCATTAAGCAAGATGACATGATGTAGAGGGATGAACTCATGCAATATGATATAAACCCCATCTTTTTATCCTCGATGGCAACAATACAATACATGCCTTGCTGCCCTCGCATCCTTTGGGAAAGGACAACGCAAGATTGAACCCAAAGCTAAGCACTTCTCCCATGGCAAGAAAGATCAATCTAGTAGGACAAACCAAACTGATAATTCGAATAGACTTGCAAAGATAACTCAATCATACATAAAAGAATTCATAGGAGATTCAAATATTATTCATAGATAAACTTGATCATAAACCCACAATTCATCGGATCTCGACAAACACACCGCAAAAAGAGTTTGCATCGAATAGATCTCCACAAGAGAGGGGGAGAACATTGTATTGAGATCCAAAAAGAGAGAAGAAGCCATCTAGCTAATAACTATGGACCCATAGGTCTGTGGTAAACTACTCACAACTCGTCGGAGGGGCTATGGTGTTGATGTAGAAGCCCTCCATGGTCGATTCCCCTCCGGCGGAGCGCCGGTGAAGGCTCCAAGATGGGATCTCGCGGTTACAGAAGGTTACGGCGGTGAAATTGTGTTTCGGTGGCTCCTTGGATGTTTTCAGGATATGTAGGCTTATATAGGAGGAAGAAGTACGTCGGTGGCCACCCGAGGGGCCCACGAGACAGGGGTAGCACCCTATAGGGGGGGCTCCTATCTCGTGGCTGCCTCGGCTGCTTCTTGACTTGCAATCCAAGTCCTCTGGATCACGTTCGTTCCAAAAATCACGCTCCCGAAGGTTTCATTCCGTTTGGACTCCGTTTGATATTCCTTTTCTTCGAAATAATGAAATAGGCAAAAACAAACAATACTGAGCTGGGCCTCCGGTTAGTAGGTTAGTCCCAAAATGATATAAATGTGTAAAATAAAGCCCATAAACATCCAAAAGGGGTAATATAATAGCATGGAACAATCAAAAATTATAGATATGTTGGAGACGTATCAAGCATCCCCAAGCTTAATTCCTTCTCGTCCTCGAGTAGGTAAATGATAAAAAAAGAAATTTTTGATGTGGAATGCTACCTAGCATAATTCTCAATGTAATTTTCTTTATTGTGGCACGAATGTTCAGATCCAAATGATTCAAAATAAAAGTTCATATTGATAAAAGAAATAGTAACACTTCAAGCATACCAATGAAAGTAATCATGTCTTCTCAAAATAACATGGCAAAAGAAAGTTCATCCCTACAAAATCATATAGTTAGGCTATGCTTCATTATCGTCACACAAAGATGTTCCCAACTTCTATACCCCCGATGACAAGCCAAGCAATTGTTTCATACTTAAGTAATCTCAAACTTTTTCAACCTTCACGCAATACATGAGCGTGAGCCATGGATATAGCACTATGGGTGGAATAGAATATGATGATGGGGATTGTGTGGAGAAGACAAAAAAGGAGAAAGTCTCACATTGACGAGGATAATCAACGGGCTATGAGATGCCCATCAACTGATGTCAACATGAGGAGTAGGGATTGCCATGCAACGGATGCACTAGAGCTATAAATGAATGCTCAACAAAAGAAAACTAGTGGGTGTGCATCCAACTTGCTTGCTCACGAAGACCTAGGGCATTTGAGGAAGCCCATCGTAGGAATATACAAGCCAAGTTCTATAATGAAAAACTCCCACTAGTATGAAAAAGAAAACTTATGAGACTCACTATATGAAAAACATGGTGCTACTTTGAAGCACAATATATGAGACTCACTACATGAAGAACAAGGTGCTACTTTGAAGCACAAGTGTGGAAAAAGAGATAGTAACATTTCCCCTTTTTATTTATTTTCTCTTTTTATTTCTTTTTTTCTTTCTTTTTTTTCCTTTTTTTCTTTTTTGGGCCTTCCTTTTTTTGGCCTTTCTTCTTTTTTTTTCCTTTTTTTCTTTTGGCAATGCTCTAATAATGATGATCATCACACTTTCATTGATTACAACATATGAATTACAACTCGAAACTAGAACAAGATATGACTCTATATGAATGCCTCCAGCGGTGTACCAGGATGGTGCAATGAATCAAGGGTGACATGTATGAAAATTAATGCATGGTGGATTTGCCACAAATACGATGTCAACTACATGATCATGCGATGGCAATATGACAAAAGTAAAGTATGTCATGATGATGATGAACGGAACGGTGGAAAGTTGCATGGCAATATATCTCGGAATGGCTATGGAAATGCCATAATAGGTAGGTATGGTGGCTGTTTTGAGGAAGATATAAGGAGGTTTATGTGTGATAGAGCGTATCGTATCACGGGGTTTGGATGCACCGGCGAAGTTTGCACCAACTCTCAAGGTGAGAACAGGCAATGCACAGTACCGAAGAGGCTAGCAATGGTGGAAAGGTAAAAGTGCGTATAATCCATGGACTCAACATTAGTCAAAAGAACTCATATACTTATTCCAAAAATTTAGAAGTCATCAAAAATCAAGTACTACGCGCATGCACCTAGGGGGATAGATTGGTAGGAAAAGACCATCGCTCGTCCCCGACCGCCACTCATAAGGATGCAAAAGCCAGGTACACTTCATGTTTCAAATTTGTTACACAACTTTAACCATACGTGCATGCTACGGGACTTGCTAACTTCAACACAAGCATTCTTTAAATTCATAATCAGCCAACTAGCATGACTTTAATATCACTACCTCCATATCTCAAAACAATTATCAAGTAGCAAATTGATCATAGCATCCAATTCACTTCCTATGATAGTTTTTATTATACCCAACTTGGATGCCTACCATTCTAGGACCAATTTTATAATCATAGAAAATACCATGCTGTTCTAAAAGACTCTCAAAATATTATAAGTGAAGCATGAGAGACTAGCAATTTCTTCAAAATTAAGTCACCACCGTGCTCTAAAAGATATAAGTGAAGCACTAGAGCAAAAACTATCAAGCTCAGAAGATATAAGTGAAGCACATAGAGTATTCTAGCAAATTCTAATCAAGTAGGCTTCTCCCAAAAGGTGTGTACAGCAAGAATTATTGTGGTAAACTAAAAAGCAAAGACTAATATAATACACGACGCTTCAAGCAAAACACATATCATGTGGCGAATAAAAATATAGCTCCAAGTAAAGTTACCAATGAACAAAGACGAAAAAGGGGATGCCTTCCCGGGGCATACCCAAGCTTAGGCTTTTGGCTATACTTTAATATCTTGGGATTCCATGGGCATCCCCAAGCTTAGGCGCTTTCCACTCCTTATTACATAGTCCATAAAAGCTTTACCAAAAACTTGAAAACTTCACAACACAAAACTCAACAGGAAATCTTATAAGCTCCGTTAGTGAAAGAAAACAAAACCACCACATAAGGTACTGTAATGAACTCATTCTTTATTTATTTTGGTGTTAAACCTACTATATCACAACTTCTCTATGGTTTATAAACTATTTTACTAGCCATAGATGCATCAAAATAAGCAGACAACACACGAAAAACAGAATCTGTCAAAAACAGAACAGTCTATAGCAATCTGTAAGTAACGCAAACTTCTGGAACTCTAAAAATCCTACCAAAATAGGAAGTCCTGGAACATTTGTCTATTGATCATCATTAAAAAGAATCAACGCAAAATCACGTTTCTGTGATTTAGCAAAACTAAATTTGTGCGCGTAAACTTTCTGTTTTTCAGCCGAATCAAATTAACTATCATCATAGGTTATCCTATAGGTTCTACTTGGCACAAACACTAATTAAAAGATAAAAACACATATAAACAGAAGGTATATGCAAGATTTATTACTAAACAGGAACAAAAACAAAAAACACAAAGAAAATTGGGTTGCCTCCCAACTAGCGCTATCGTTTAACGCCCTAGCTAGGCATAAAAGCGAAGATAGATCTTAGTAGTGTCATGTTTGCCACTAAATTCATAAGTAGCCCGCATGATAGATTCATAAGGTAATTTGACTTTCTTTCTTGTAAAGTGATCCATGCCTTTCTTTAATGGAAATCGGAATCTAGTATTCCCTTCCTTCATATCAATAATCGCGCCAATCGTTCTAAGGAAAGGTCTACCAAGAATAATAGGGCAAGAAAGATTGCAATCTATATCAAGAACGATAAAATCCACGGGCACCAAATTTCTATTTGCAACAATGAGAACATCATTGATCCTTCCCATTGGCTTTTTAATGGTGGAATCCGCAAGGTGCAAATTTAAAGAGCAATCATCAAGATCATGGAAACCTAGAATATCACATAAAGTTTTTGGAATCGTGGAAACACTAGCACCCAAATCACACAAAGCAAAACACTCATGATCTTTAATTCTAATCTTTATAGTAGGTTTCCACTCATCATTAAGTTCTTTAGGTATAAAAACTTCCAAATTAAGTTTTTCATCATAAGATTGCATCAAGGCATCAACGATATGTTTGGTAAAAGCTTTATTTTGACTATAAGCATGAGGAGAATTAACAATGGATTGCAACAAGGAAATACAACCTTCTAAAGAACAATTATCATAATCAAATTCCTTGAAATCCGAGATAGTGGGTTCAATACTATTTAAAGTTGTGACCTCTCCAATCCCACTTTTACCAAATTTAGCATCAAGATCTAAAAACTCTAAATTCTTGGGACGCCTTCTAGGTAAAGTTGACTCATCATTAGTCCCATAATTATCAAGATTCATATTGCAAAACATAGATCTAATAGGAGACGCATCAATAACTTTAAGATCCTCATCATTATTTTCATGGAAACTAGAAGAACACGCCTTTGCAAAGCAATCTTTCTTAGCACGCAATCTAGCGGTTCTTTCGTTGCACTCATCAATGGAAATTATCATTGCTTTGAGAGACTCATTGATATCATGCTTAGGAGGAGAATATCTAAGTTTAAGAGAATCAACATCAAGCAAAAGTCTATCAACATTCCTAGCCAAATCATCAACTTTGAGCAATTTTTCTTCAAGCAAGGCATTAAAATTCTTTTGAGAAATCATAAATTCTTTCACACTATTCTCAAAATCAGAGGGCATCTTATTAAAATTACCATAAGAATTATTGTAGGAATTTCCATAATTATTAGAGGAATTACTAGGGAACGGTCTAGAATTAAAGTTTCCTCTATAGGCATTCTTTCCAAAACTATTCCTACCAACAAAATCCACATCCATAGATTCATTATTATTCTCAATCAAAGTAGACAAAGGCATATCATTGGGATCAAGAGGAATATTTTTAGTAGCAAATAATTTCATAAGTTCATCCATCTTTCCACTCAAAACATTGATTTCTTCTATAGCATGCACTTTTTTACTAGAAAATCTTTCGTTGTGATGGATGAGGAGGATCCAACATCATGAAGGTCAAGCAAAGAGTGAAGCTGCCAAGAAAGCTAAAGCTGAGAAGGAAGCAGCAGCAGAGCTAAACCCAAGAGTGTTGGAGAGGCCTTGAAGCTATCCAGGATTGAACAACGCCTCAGCAAGATTGCAGGCCTCAGAGAGCCTTGAGAGGATTGTTGAAGACAAGATCCATGCCTGATGTCAAGTCGATCAAGTGCAAGTCATCACAACAAGCTTGAGGCAGATATCGAGGAAGCAAAGAGGGAGAAGGAAGAGCATGCGTGAGATGCAGATGACCTAGTCCAGATGATTATGAACAGCCTGCCCTGCTCCCACCAAGACTGATCACCGCTATCCCAAGGATGCACACCGTGACTACAGCCTCAAGACCTCCCAGCCCATCGGCCTCAGCCCAGCCCAGGACCACTCCTCCACCTCCACAGACATCACCAAGCCTTCGCAGATGCAGCCATCTCAACTCCATCAACCTGCATAGAGCCGCCAGGAGTCCCTAGTGACGCTTAGCTCTATACTTTTCGAACTTTTTGGTAACTTGTTGCCAAAGGGGAGAAATTGTATAGATCATAGGACTTCGAGAGAGAGAGTGTTGTTTTTGCACTTTGCTTTCGCTCATTTGGGTCTTTTTGAGATACTTTTGAGATTTTTAGACATTCTGTGTTTGATACTACGCTTGTTCTACCTTGATGAGTGCTTGGTGATTTATGTCTTAATGTGTGCTTAATGCTTATCATATGCTATTCATATGTATGGCCATTTACTCATGTCTTGGTGATTGGGTATGCTATTCATTCTTATCATTTTGTGCGCCCACCAAGATGTATGTGACATGGAAGAGTGACCCATGATCCTAATCGATTGTGCATTTGCATTCAAACGCAAATCTTAAATAATGCACAAATTTAGGGGAGTTTTGCTTATCACATACTTCTCAAATATTTATATTATTCATTGATTATATCCTTGTTTGTCATCTAGAGTATTAAGTTCATAAGAACAGGGTAACGCTTTAAGCAAGATGACATGATGTAGAGGGATAAACTCATGCAATATGATATAAACCCCATCTTTTTAATCTCGAAGGCAACAATACAATATGTGCCTTGCTGCCCCTGCTGTCACTGGAAAAGGACAATGCAAGATTGAACCCAAAGCTAAGCACTTCTCCCATGGCAAGAAAGATCAATCTAGTAGGCCAAACCAAACTGATAATTCGAAGAGACTTGCAAAGATAACTCAATCATACATAAAAGAATTCAGAGGAGACTCAAATATTATTCATAGATAAACTTGATCATAAACCCACAATTCATCGGATCTCGACAAACACACCGCAAAAAGAGTTTACATCGAATAGATCTCCACAAGAGAGGGGGAGAACATTGTATTGAGATCCAAAAAGAGAGAAGAAGCCATCTAGCTAATAACTATGGACCCAGAGGTCTGTGGTAAACTACTCACAACTCATCGGAGGGGCTATGGTGTTGATGTAGAAGCCCTCCGTGGTCGATTCCCCCTCTGGCGAGCGCCGCGAAGGCTCCAAGAAGGATCTCACAGACATGTAGGTTCTGGCGGTGGAAATTGTGTTTCGTGGCTCCTGGATGTTTCCGGGTACAGGCTTATATAGGAGGAAGAAGTATGCGTCGGTGGCGCCGGGGCCCACGAGACAGGGGCGCCCTATAGGGGGCGCCTCCTATCTCGTGGCTGCCTCGGCTGCTTCTTGACTTGCACTCCAAGTCCTCTGGATCACGCTCGTTCCAAAAATCATGCTCCCGTAGGTTTCATTCCGTTTGGACTCTGTTTGATATTCCTGTTCTTCGAAATACTGAAATAGGCAAAAAAAAGCAATACGGGCTGGGCCTCCGGTTAGTAGGTTAGTCCCAGAAATGATATAAATGTGTAAAATAAAGCCCATAATCATCCAAAAGGGGTAATATAATAGCATGGAACAATAAAAAATTATAGATACGTTGGAGACGTATCAGAGTGTTCTCTCTCTCAAGTGGAATCCCACAAGGGGATATACATGAGCTAAGCTCTAATGTCTAGATATATTCTTAGCTAAGTCTAAATGGAGGGGTAGGTGGAGTATATATAGGTCCAACTGATGAGAGGGTAAGGAGGGCGAAATGGGAATACATGGGCAAAGCCCAACAGCAACACCCAGAGGGGGCCGTGTGCACGGGGTTGTTGGGAACGTAGCATGCAATTTCAATAAATTTCCTACGCTCACGCAAGATCTATCTAGGAGATGCATAGCAACAAGAGGTGGAGAGTGTGTCCATGTACCCTCATAGACCGAAAGCGGAAGCGTTTACTCAACGCGGTTGATGTAGTCAAACGTCTTCTCGTTCCGACCGATCGAGTACCGAACATACGGCACCTATGAGTTCTGCATACGTTCAGTGCGATGACGTCCCTCGAGATCTTGATCCAGCAGAGGCTCGAAGGAGTAGATGAGTTCTGTCAGCACGACGGCGTGGTGACGGTGATGGTGATGTGATCCGTGCAGGGCTTCGCCTAAGCACCGTGAGAATCTGACCAGAGGCGTAAGCTGTGGAGGGGGGCGCCGCACACGGCTAAGAGCAATTGGTGTCCCAAAAGGTACCCCCTGCCCCCGTATATAAAGGAGGAAGAGGGGAGGAGGCCGTCCTAGGGCGCGCCCCATGACCATGGGGGGAGTCCTACTAGGACTCCTAGTCCTATTCGCCCCCTTCCTTTCCGGAGGGGGAAAAGAGGGAAGAGAGAGGGAGAAGGAAAGGGGGGCCGCGCCCCCTCCCCTAGTCCAATTCGGACTCCCCATGGGGGGCACCACCTCCTGTGGCCTGCCTTTGCCTCTCCCCTATGGCCCATAAGGCCCATTACTTCCCCCGAGGGGTTCCGGTAACCCCTCGGTACTTCAATAATTATCCGAAACACTCCGGAACCATTCCGATGTTCGAATACCACCTTCCAATATATTAATCTTTACCTCTCGACCATTTTGAGACTCCTCGTCATGTTCGTGCTCTCATCCGGGACTCCGAACAACCTTCGATCACCAAAACACATAAATCATATAATACATATCGTCATCGAACGTTAAGCGTGCGGACCCTACGGGTTTGAGAACTATGTAGACATGACTGAGACACCTCTCCGATCAATAACCAATAGCGGAACCTGGATGCTCATATTGGTTCCCACATATTCTACAAAGATCTTAATCGGTCGAACCGCAATGTCAACATATGTTATTCCCTTTGTCATCGGTATGTTACTTGCCCGAGATTCGATAGTCGGTATCTTCATACCTAGTTGAATCTCGTTACTAGCAAGTATCTTTACTCGTTCTGTAATGCATCATCCCGCAACTAACTCATTAGTCACATTGCTTGCAAGGCTTCATATGATGTGCATTACCGAGAGGGCCCAGAGATACCTCTCCGATACTCGGAGTGACAAATCCTAATCTCAGTCTATGCCAACCCAACAAACACCTTCAGAGATACCTGTAGAGCTTCTTTATAATCACCCAGTTACGTTGTGACGTTTGATAGCACATAAGGCATTCCTCCGGTGTTCGGGAGTTGCATAATCTCATAGTCGGAGGAATATGTATTTGACATGAAGAAAGCAGTAGCAATAAAACTAAATGATCATTATGCTATGCTAACGGATGGGTCTTGTCCATCACATCATTCTCCTAATGATGTGATCCCGTTCATCAAATGACAACACATGTCCATGGCTAGGAAACTTAACCATCTTTGATCAATGAGCTAGTCTAGTAGAGGCATACTAGGGACACGGTGTTTTGTCTATGTATTCACACATGTATCAAGTTTCCGATTAATACAATTCTAGCATATATAATAAACATTTACCATGAATAAGGAAATATAAAATAACAACTTTATTATTGCCTCCAGGGCATATTTCCTTCAGTCTCCCACTTGCACTAGAGTCAATAATCTAGTTCGCATCGCCATGTGATTTAACACCAATAGTTCACATCTGTATGTGATTAACACCCATAGCTCACATCTCCATGTGACCAACAACCAAAGGGTTTACTAGAGTCAATAATCTAGTTCACATCGCTATGTGATTAACACCCAAAGGGTACTAAGGTGTGATCATGTTTTGTTTGTGAGAGAAGTTTAGTCAATGGGTCTGCTATATTCAGAGCCGTATGTATTTTTGCAAATTTTCTATGTATACAATGCTCTGCATTGAGATACTCTAGCTAATTGCTCCCACTTTCAATATGTATCCAGATTGAGACTCAAAGTCATCCGGATCGGTGTAAAAGCTTGCATCGACGTAACTCTTTGCGACGAACTCTTTATCACCACCATAACCAAGAAATATTTCCTTAGTCCTCTTAGGTAACTAAAGATAACTTTGACCACTGTCCAGTGATCCACTCCTGGAGAACTATCATACCCCCTTGCCAAACTAATGAAAAGGTACACAATAGGTTTGGTACACAACATAGCATACTTTATAGAACCTATGGCTGAGTGCTACCTCTTGAGCACTGCGTTGGATTTCCCTGAAGAGGAGAGGATGATGCAGCAAAGTAGCGTAAGTATTTCCCTCAGTTTTTGAGAACCAAGGTATCAATCCAGTAGGAGACCATGCACAAGTCCCTCGTACCTACACAAAAGATAGCTCCTTGCAACCAACGCGATTAGGGGTTGTCAATCCCTTCACAGTCACTTACGAGAGTGAGATCTGATAGAGATGATAAATAATATTTTTGGTATTTTTGGTATATAGATGAAAAGTGAAAAGTAAAAGGCAAAGTAAAAATAAAGCAAGTAATAAAGTAATGGAGATTGATATGATGAGAATAGACCCGGGGGCCATAGGTTTCACTAGTGGCTTCTCTCAAGAGCATAGATATTCTACGGTGGGTGAACAAATTACTGTTGAGCAATTGACAGAATTGAGCATAGTTATGAGTATATCTAGGTATGATCATGTATATAGGCATCACGTCCGAGACAAGTAGATCAAACGATTCGCATCTACTACTATTACTCCACTCATCGACCGCTATCCAACATGCATCTAGAGTATTAAGTTAAAAAAGAGTAACGCCTTAAGCAAGATGACATGATGTAGAGGATAAATTCATGCAATATGATAAAACCCCATCTTGTTATCCTCGATGGCAACAATACAATACGTGCCTTGCGCCCTCTTCTCTCGGGAAAGGACACCGCAAGATTGAACCCAAAGCTAAGCACTTTTCCCATTGCAAGAACTACCAATCTAGTGGCCAAACCAAAAGGATAATTCAAGAGACTTGCAAAGATAACTCAATCATACATAAAAGAATTCAGAGAAGATTCAAATATTGTTCATAGATAAGTTGGATCATAAACCCACAATTCATCGGTCTCAACAAACACACCGCAAAAAGAAGATTACATCGAATAGATCTCCACGAGAGAGGGGGAGAACATTGTATTGAGATCCAAAAAGAGAGAAGAAGCCATCTAGCTACTAGCTATGGACCCGAAGGTCTGAAGTAAACTACTCACACTTCATCAGAGGGGCTATGGTGTTGATGTAGAAGCCCTCCGTGGTGGATGCCCCTCTGGCGGAGCTCCAGAACATGCCCCAAGATGGGATCTCGTGGATACAGAAGGTTGCGGCAGTGGAATTAGGTTTTTGGCTCCTATTTTGATCGTTTGGGGATACGTAGGTATATATAGGAGGAAGGAGTACGTCATTGGAGCAACAGGGGGGGCCACGAGGCAGGGGGCGCGCCCTAGGGGGGGCGCCCCCACCCTCGTGACCGCCTCTTTTGTTCCTTGGAGCAGGGTCCAAGTCTCCTGGATCACGTTCGGTGAGAAAATCACGTTCCCAAAGGTTTCATTCCGTTTGGACTCCGTTTGATATTCCGTTTCTTCAAAACACTGAAATAGGCAAAAAACAACAATTCTGGGCTGGGCCTCCGGTTAATAGGTTAGTCCCAAAAATAATATAACAGTGGAAAATAAAGCCCAATATAGTCCAAAACAGTAGATAAAGTAGCATGGAGCAATAAAAAATTATAGATACGTTGGAGACGATCGGCATCCCAAGCTTAATTCTCTTTCGTCCTCGAGTAGGTAAATGATAAAAAGAATTTTTGATGCGGAGTGATACTTTGGCATAATTTCAATGTAAATCTTCTTAATTGTGGCATGAATAATCAGATCCAAAAGATTCAAGACAAAAGTTCGTATTGACATAAAAAATAATAATACTTCAAGCATACTATTCAAAGCAATCATGTCTTCTCAAAATAGCATGGCAAAAGAAAGTTCATCCCTACAAAATCATATAGTTAGGCTATGCTTTATTTTGGTCACACAAAGATGTTCCCAACTTCTATACCCCCGATGACAAGCCAAGCAATTGTTTCATACTTAAAAAATCTCAAACTTTTTCAACCTTCATGCAATACATGAGCGTGAGCCATGGATATAGCACTATGGGTGGAATAGAATATGATGATTGGGATTGTGTGGAGAAGACAAAAAAGGAGAAAGTCTGACATTGACGATGATAATCAACGGGCTATGGAGATGCCCATTAATTGATGTCAACATGAGGAGTAAGGATTGCCATGCAACGGATGCACTAGAGCTATGAATGCTCAACAAAAAGGAAACTAGTGGGTGTGCATCCAACTCGCTTGCTCATGAAGACCATAGGGCATTTGAGGAAGCCCATCGTAGTAATATACAAGCCAAGTTCTATAATGAAAAATTCCCACTAGTATAAAAAGACAACTTATGAGACTCACTATATGAAGAACAAGGTGCTACTTTGAAGCACAAGTGTGGAAAAAGAGATAGTAGCATTTCCCTTTTTATTTTTTTTATTTTTTTGGGCCTTTCTTTTTTTTCCTTTTGGCCTTTCTCTTTTTTTTCTTTTTTTTGTTTGGGCAATGCTCTAGTAATGATGATCATCACACTTCTATTGATTACAACATAAAGATTACAACTCGAAACTTAGAACAAGATATGACTCTATATGAATGCCTCCGGTGGTGTACCGGGATGGTGCAATGAATCAAGAGTGACATGTATGAAAAATAATGCATGGTGGCTTTGCCACAAATACGATGTCAACTACATGATCATGCAATGGCAATATGAAAAAAGTAATGTATGTCATGATGATGATGATGATGGAAGTTGCATGGCAATATATCTCGGAATGGCTATGGAAATGCCATGATAGGTAGGTATGGTGGCTGTTTTGAGGAAGATATAAGGAGGTTTATGTGTGATAGAGCGTATCGTATCACGGGGTTTGGATGCACCGGCGAAGCTTGCACCAACTCTCAAGGTGAGAAAGGGCAATGCACGGTACCGAAGAGGCTAGCAAAGGTGGAAAGGTAAGAGTGCGTATAATCCATGGACTCAACATTAATCAAAAGAACTCATATACTTATTGCAAAAATTTAGAAGTCATCAAAAATCAAGTACTACGTGCATGCTCCTAGGGGGATAGATTGGTAGGAAAAGACCATTGCTCGTCTCCGACCGCCACTCATAAGGATGCACAAGCCAGGTACACTTCATGTTTCAAATTTGTTACACAACTTTAGCCATACGTGCATGCTACGGGACTTACAAACTTCAACACAAGCATTCTTTGAATTCATAATCACCCAACTAGCACGACTTTGATATTATCACCTCCATATCTCAAAACAATTATCAAGCATCAAACTTATCTTAGTATTCAATTCACTCAAAAGAAAGTTTCACATATCTTGAATACCAAGTATATTAATATTAAGCAAATTACCATGCTATTAATGACTCTCAAAATAATCTAAGTGAAGCATGAGAGATTAATAGTTTCCTTAAAACAAATCCACCACCGTGCTCTAAATGATCTAAGTGAAGTACTAGGGCAAAAATTATCACGCTCAAAAGATATAAGTGAAGCACTATGAGCAAAACTATCAAGCTCAAAAGATATAAGTGAAGCACATAGAGTATTCTAGCAAATTCCAATTCATGTATGGCTCTATCAAAAGGTGTGTACAGCAAGGATGATTGTGGTAAACTAACAAGCAAATACGAAAATAATACAAGACGCTCCAAGCAAAACACATGTCATGTGGTGAATAAAAATATAGCTCCAAGTAAATTACCGATGGAAGTGGACGAAAGAGGGGATGCCTTCCGGGGCATCCCCAAGCATTGACTTTTTGGTGTCCTTGGATTATCTTGGGGTGCCATGGGCATCCCCAAGCTTAGGCTCTTGCCACTCCTTGTTCCATAATCCATCAAAATAATTCACCCAAAACTTGAAAACTTCACAACACAAAACTCAATAGCAATCTCGTGAGCTCCGTTAGAGAAAGAAAACAAAAGACTACTTCAAGTTACTGTAATTAACTCATTATTTATTTATATTGTTGTTAAACCTACTGTATTCCAACTTCTCTATGGATTATAAACTATTTTACTAGCCATAGATTCATCAAAATAAGCAAACAACACACGCAAAACAGAATCTGTCAAAAACAGAACAGTCTGTAGCAATCTGTAACTAACGCAAACTTCTGGAACTCTAAAAATCCTACCAAAATAGGAAGTCCTGGAAAATTTGTCTATTGAACATAAAAAAAAAGAATCAACGCAAAATCACGTTTATGTGATTTAACAAAATTATATTCGTGCGTGCAAAGTTTCTGTTTTTCAGCAGAATCAAATCAACTATCATCGTAGGTTATCCTATAGGTTCTACTTGGCACAAACACTAATTAAAAGATAAAACCACATACAAACAGAGGCTAGATGGATTATTTATTCCTAAACATAAGCAAAAAAAACATAAAATAAAATTGGGTTTCCTCCCAACAAGCGCTATCGTTTAACGCCCCTAGCTAGGCATAAAAGCAAGGATAGATCTAGGTATTGCCATCTTTGGTAGGCAATCCATAAGTGGCTCTCATGATAGATTCATATGGTAATTTTATTTTCTTTCTAGGTAAGTGTTCCATGCCCTTCTGTAAGGGAAATTGGAATCTAATATTCCCTTCCTTCATATCAATAATCGCGCCAATCGTTCTAAGGAAAGGTCTACCAAGAATAATAGGACATGAAGGATTGCAATCTATATCAAGAACGATAAAATCTATGGGTACATAATTCCTATTTGCAACAATAAGAACATCATTAATTCTTCCCATAGGCTTTTTAATAGTGGAATCCGCAAGATGCAAGTTTAGAGAGCAATCATCAAAGTCACGGAAATCTAGCAAATCACACAAAGTTTTGGGAATTGTAGAGACACTAGCACCCAAATCACACAAAGCATGAAACTCATAATCTTAATTTTAATTTTAATAGTAGGTTCCCACCCATCATAGAGTTTTCTAGGGATAGAAACTTTCAACTCAAGTTTTTCTTCATAAGATTGCATCAAGGCATCAACAATGTGTTCGGTAAAAGCCTTATTTTGACTATAAGCATGAGGAGAATCTAGCACGGATTGCAACAAGGAAATACAACCAATCAAAGAGCAATTTTCATAATTAAATTCCCTGAGATCCAAAATAGTGGGTTTAGCAACATCTAGGTTCTTATTTCTTTCAATCCCACTTTCATCAATTTCATCATCAAGATCTAGAAACTCCGAATTCTTAGAACGCCTTCTAGGTAAAGGAAGATCATATTCAGTTTAATCAAGATTCATATTGCAAAACAAAGATTTAATGGGGGACACGTCAATAACTTTTACATCTTCATCTTGATTTTCATAGGAATTGGAAGAACACGCTTTAATAAAGGCATCTTTGGAAGCACGCATCCTAGCGGTTCTTTGTTTGCACTCATCAATGGAAATTCTCATGGCTTTGAGAGACTCATTGATATCATGCTTAGGAGGAATAGATCTAAGCTTTAAAGAATCAATTTCAAGAGAAATTCTATCAACGTTCCTAGCCAAATCATCAACTTTAAGCAATTTCTCTTCAAGCAAAGCATTAAAATTCTTTTGTGAATTCATAAACTCTTTAACACTACTCTCAAATTCAGAGGGCACCTTATTAAAATTTCCATAAGAGTTGTTGTAGGAATTTCCATAATTATTAAAAGGATTACTAGGATATGGCCTAAGATTAAAATTCCCTCTATACGCGTTATTTCCAAAACTATTCCTACCAACAAAATTCACATCCATAGATTCATTATTATTCTCAATCAAAGTAGACAAAGGCATATCATTGGGATCAAGAGAAGTATTTTTAGTAGCAAACATCTTCATAAGTTCATCCATCTTTCACTCAAAACATTGATTTCTTCTATAGCATGCACTTTTTTACTAGAAGATCTTTCGGTGTGCCATTGAGAATAATTAGCCATAATATTATCAAGCAATTTTGTAGCATCTCCTAACGTAATTTCCATAAACGTTTCCCTCGCATGGCGAATCTAAAAGATTTCTAGAAGCAAAATTCAATCCGGCATAAAAATTTTGTATGATCATCCATAAATTCAAACCATGAGTAGGGCAATTGCGAAGCATCAATTTCATTCTTTCCCAAGATTGGGCAACATGCTCATGATCAAGTTGTTTAAAATTCATAATATCATTTCTAAGAGTGATGATCTTAGCGGGAGGAAAATACTTAGAGATAAAAGCATCTTTGCACTTGTTCCAAGAATCAATACTATTTTTAGGCAAAGACGAAAACCAAACTTTAGCACGATCTCTAAGTGAAAACGGAAATAACTTCAATTTGACAATATTATTATCCGTATATTTCTTCTTTTGCATATCACACAAATCAACAAAATTGTTTAGATGAGTAGTTGCATCTTCACTAGGAAGGCCGGCGAATTGATCTTTCATAACAAGATTCAGCAAAGCGGTATTGATTTCACAAGACTCATCATTATTAAGAGGAGCAATCGGAGTACTAAGGAACTCATTATTATTGGTATTCAAGAAGTCACACAATTTGGTATTATCTTGCGCCATGGCAACAAGTAATCCAACACACAAGCAAACAGAAAGGCAACGGGAAAAGGCAAACGGAAAAAAAGGAGGAGATTGGGAAAGAGAGGGCGAATAAAACGGCAAGGGTGAAGTGGGGAAGAGGAAAACGAGAGGCAAATGGCAAATAATGTAATGCGAGAGATAGGGATTGTGATGGGTACTTGGTATGGTTGACTTGCTTGCGTGAGCCTCCCCGGCAACGGCGCCAGAAATTCTTCTTGCTACCTCTTGAGCACTGCGTTGGATTTCCCCGAAGAGGAGAGGATGATGCAGCAAAGTAGCTGAGGGAGTCCTGGACTAGGGCGTGTCCGGACAGCCGGACTATCATCGTCCGCCGGACTCCAAGACTACGAAGATACAAGATTGAAGACTCCGTCCCGTGTCCGGATGGGACTTTCCTTGGCGTGGAAGGCAAGCTTGGCGATACGGATATGTAGATCTCCTACCATTGTAACCGACTCTGTGTAACCCTAGCCCTCTCCAGTGTTTATATAAACCGGAGGGCTTAGTCCGTAGGACACAACATACATTACAACAATCATACCGTAGGCTAGCTTCTAGGGTTTAGCCTCCTTGATCTCGTGATAGATCCACTCTTGTACTACCCATATCATCAATATTAATCAAGCAGGACGTAGGATTTCACCTCCATCAAGAGGGCCCGAACCTGGGTAAAACATCGTGTCCCTTGTCTCCTGTTACCATCCGCCTAGACGCACAGTTCGGGACCCCCTACCCGAGATCCGCCGGTTTTGACACCGACATTGGTGCTTTCATTGGGAGTTCCTCTATGTCGTCACCGATAGGCTCGATGGCTTCTTCAATCAACAACAACGCTGTCCAGGGTGAGACTTTTCTCCCCGGACAGATCTTCGTATTCGGCGGCTTCGCACTGCGGGCTAATTCACTTGGCCATCTGGAGCAGATCGAAAGCTGCGCCCCTGGCCGTTAGGTCAGGTTCGTAAGCATAAACTTCACGACTGACATCCGCGGGGACTTGATCTTCGACGGGCTCGAGCCACAGCCGAGCGTGCCGCACTGTCACGATGGGCATGATCTGGCTCTGCTGCCGGACAGTGCCTTGGTGGCCGCACACGAATCCGCTCTGGCCCTCAGTCCGGAGCCGATCGCCCAGATCGAGGACCGGTGGCTGGACACCGCCTCGGGGGCTGCAACTTCCGCGGCGATGGAGCCGAACACTGACCTTGTCCCTTATAAAGCTCGTGACTCCGAGGTGTCGGACTCCTTGCCGGACTTCGAACCTCCTGCGCCCCAGCCAATCGAATCCGATTGGGCGCCGATCATGGAGTTCACCTCTGCGGACATCTTTCAGCACTCGCCCTTTGGCGACATCCTAAATTCGCTAAAGCATCTCTCGCTATCCGGAGAGCCCTGGCCGGATTATGGCCAGGATGGTTGGGAAGTGGACGACGAAGAAATTCAACACCCACCCACCACCCACTTTGTAGCCACTGTCGACGATCTAACAGACATGCTAGACTATGACTCCGAAGACATCGACGGCATGGACGACGATGCCGGAGCCGATCAAGAACCAGCGCCTACAAGACACTGGAAGACCACCCCAACACACGACGTATATATGGTGGATACCCCAAAAGGAAGTGATAACGAGGACCAACGGGGCGCGACAAACGATAATCCCGCCGATAAACAACCAAAACGGCGACGCAAACGCCGCCCCAAGTCCCGCCTCGACAACAAGAGCGCTCCTAATGACCCATCAATAGAGCAGGGCAAACCAGTGGACGACGAACATACAACCAAGCAACCGTCCGAACAGGACGAGTCGGATAACCAATCCATGCCCGGCGAAACCAACAGTCCAGACGACCTCACGCCAGACACACCACCGGAGAATAAGAACCTTCGGAAAAGACTCGTCGCCACTGCAAGAAGTTTGAAGAAGGAAAAACGGAAGCTCAAAACAGCGGAAGACATACTCAGAATGAGGTGGAGCAAAGTGCTCAAAACCGCAGACAAATACGGCAATGGCCATCAATCAAAGAGCTACCCGAAGAGCAAGCTGCTACCAGAATTTGACGAGGAAGCCATAGATCCCCCACAGTCAAAAAACGAAGAGGCCAGGCGGATAGACGGCTAGATGATAGGCCAAAATCTACAAGCGGCGCCGCGCACAAGCTGACTCATGACCCTGGGAAAACAGATGGCCCAGCCAGGTCCATCTACGGGCCAAAAAAGAGGGCCCCAGGAAGCAACACAACACGCCAAGTGTTCGAAGACAGCGGTACACCCAAATCTGAGGCGCGCAGACACCCACTATGTTTCACCAATGAGGTGCTGGATCATGATTTCCCAGCAGGGTTTAAACCCATAAACATAGAGGCTTACGACGGAACAACAGACCTTGGAGTCTGGATTGAGGATTATATACTACACATACACATGGCCAGAGGAGATGACCTCCACGCCATAAAATACCTACCCCTCAAGCTCAAAGGGCCAGCTCGGCATTGGCTCAAAGGCCTCCCAGAAAACACTGTTGGAAGTTGGGAAGAGCTTGAAGACGCGTTTAGAGCAAACTTTCAAGGGACTTATGTCCGCCCTCCGGATGCAGACGATCTAAGTCATATAACTCAACAGCCCGGAGAGTCGTGGCAGAAATTTCGAACAGGTTCCTTACTAAAAAGAACCAAATAGTCGACTGTCCGGACGCCGAAGCCTTAGCAGCTTTTAAACACAACGTTCGAGACGAATTGCTCGCCAGACACCTCGGCCAAGAGAAGCCAAGGACAATGTCCGCGCTAACAAGCCTCATGACCCGCTTTTGCGCGGGGGAAGATAGCTGGCTAGCAAGATGCAACACCAGCGACCCGAGTACATCCGAGATTAGAGATGGAAACGGAAAATCACGGCGCAGAAAGGATCAACGCCGAAATAAAGAAAAAAAGCCCAAAGAATACGGCGGTCAGCACCGGATTCAAAAGCTCGTGGCCAAACAACAAAACACAGCCTCTTAAGGAGAACAGCGATGAGCTATCCAACTTAAACAAAATTTTGGATCGGATATGTCAAATACACAGTACCCCCGGAAGGCCTACAAACCACACCCACCGAGATTGTTGGGTTTTCAAACAGTCCGGCCGACTCAACGCCGAACACAAGGGGCTCGACGCATCAAGCGAGGATGATGATAAACCCCACTAGCAGAGCACCGGAAAACAAAAGACTTTCCCACAAGAAGTCAAAGCAGTAAACTCACTTCATGTGATAATACGGAAAAACAATGCGGCACCCGCTAAGATGGGTCTCGCACGGTCCACCCCAGCGGAACCTCGAGATTGGATGCCAAAACCAATCACTTTTGACCACCTGGATTATTCCAAAAGTGTTTGAAATGCAGGATGGACTGCTCTGATATTGGATCCTATAATCAACGGACTACAATTTACAAAAGTCCTGATGGACGGAGGCAGCGATTTAAACCTGCTATATCCAAACACAATCCGCAAGTTGGGGATAGACCTCACTAAAATTCGACATAGCCGCACTTCCTTTAAAGGAGTGACGCGAGGCCCTTACGCCAAGTGCACAGGCTCCTTATTACTAGAAGTTGTGTTCGGGTCACCGAACAACTCCCGACGCGAAAAACTAATCTTTCATGTCGTCCCGTTCAAAAGTAGCTATCAAGCACTATTGGGATGTGAAGCTTTTACCCGCTTCAACGCCATAGCACATTACGCGTCTCTTACACTTAAAAAGCCCGGTCCACGTGGCATCATTTCATTGCGAGGGTCATTTAAAGACCCCGGACACGGCTAGACGAGTTCGGCATAAATAAGCTAGGGGCTCCCTAGCCGCACACCCCTTCACAAGGGGCTGTGCGTATAAGCAACAATGAGCTAATATAGACTCCGCTTTACTTATTAATATTTTTCATATACTTTTTTTCGCATGATTTCCTTTCAAACTAAGTTCCTCTCTTTTTACAGATGAACAACGTGCATACCCGTCCAGGATAACGGCACAACGGAGACACAGGCGCAGACGTGCAGTAGGGACCCGTCGCAAGGATTCTTTTCAGATTAAGACCCTACGTAAACCTTTTTCTGTCTCTTGTTGCTATAATCCCTGGTTTCTCATTATAACCAGAGTGGAGCCTGACGTTTTGGCATCGGCCGCGTCAGAGGACCTTGCCCGCACACGGACACTAGGGCTTAGGGCATTGTTCTACCCATTATTATTAAGACCGAACACCTTAGGGAGTGTTCGGCGTCTCGATTAGGCCTTATATGCATCAGCTCCGAATCATGTCTTTGGTCAAATGTTGGGTTTGCCCGGCTCCTGTGTTTTGCTGCCTTACGCCCGTATCATCGGCTAATGCGGCACCAGGAGAACTCTGCGATTGTGCCCCAGTTCGCCGGGCGAGCACCTCGAGAGAAAGCCAAAACCGATGTCATGATACAACGAGAGACTGGTCAACCACTCGATCGACCACGGAATGTTTAGAATTCTCCGCTTTGACGAAGGACCATTTCGGTCAGCACACACGCCCGAATTCGAGAGCGCGGTGCCCCGAGGGCTATATCGTAGCCCCACCCTCGAACTTCAATGGCTAAGTGAAAGTGATAAAGCATCATAGTCCGGTTGCCTCGTTTGCTACGCTACCACCTCCTCAACAGGACCGAGACGTCGGATTAAGTGTGAAAATGCGCTATTTTTGCGAACACCCCCGCACCTTGTGCGTGGGGGCTGAAGCCGAAGACTGCCATCTTTTAGGTTATACACACGTATACATAAACGGCCGCATAGGAGATATTTCAATACTTGGAACGCACAAGTATAAAAGGCGATTACATCATAACCATTGTTTTACAAGATAAAACGTTCATTTGAACGTGACATTTTTCGAGCACTGCGACTCTATTACATGAGCACCACACATAACTTCCCCAAAATAGTGCTCGGCGGGTAATCGGCTTTCGTCCGAGCCCTGGGTCGCAACAGCGGTGGCATCCATCTCTGTCCAATGTGTCTTCACACGGGCAAGGGCCATCCGCGCACCCTCTATGCAGGCCGACCGCTTCATCTCCTTGATATGCGGCACCGCCCCAAGATACTCCTGCAATAAGCCAAAATAGCTCGTCGGCTTGGGCCTCTCCGGCCAGACATGAGTCACGATATCTGTCATGGCAAGTCCGGACAACCTATTCAGCTCAGCCCATTCGGCCAACCGATCGGTCAGCGGAAGTGAACGATCCGGACTATGGAATTGAGACCAAAATAGCTCTTCCGTCTTGTGATCCTTCTGACTTCGGAAGTGCACAACGGCATCCGCCGCACTCGCCGCTAAGTCCATATATGGATCCTCCGGACCCCACAACCTGGCCAAGCTGGGCATACTTTGGATCCGTAAACTGCGGCGTAGCGTAAAAGGCTTGCCACCACAATGTCTCCGACCGACGCAGCTCCTCCTTCATAGCCCGCATTGCAGAACGGGCATCCTTGGCTTCGGCGGTGGCCTTCCCCAGGTCTTCTCGCTCCGATAGGCACTCCTTTTCAAGAGCCTCATTGCGGTCGGTAGCATCCTTCAATTTAACGGCCAATTCGCCATCTCTTCCTCGCTAGGCAAGTGCAGCCCTTTCGCTTTAACTCCTCGGCCGCCCTCGAGGCAGCCGCATCACTCCTTCTGGCTTGCTCCTTGGCTTGAGCAAGTTCGGTCCGAAGGCTCTCCACAGCAGTAGCACCATCTGCGTCAAGCATAAATATTGTAATAGGTGGGCTTTAGCTCCCTTAAATAGGTGACTCGGAGAATTAATTTACCCTGCGACTCGTCAAGTCGCGTGTTGACTAGCGCGATGTCTGCATCCGCCACATCGAGTTGCCGCATTAATTCGGCAACTCCATCAGTCCGGCTAGCCCCCGGACTATCCGCCACCTGCATAGGAAAGGCGACTCTCAATACCTGTGATTTTGATCCTCGGCACGCTGTCGGTTTCGACAACCTACCGAGTCTCAGGGGCTACTATCTATACAGGGCGCACTTTCATGTGCAAAACTGTCAAAAAAGGCGCGTCATTTTTACGTACCTCAAAACCCGCCAGCAAACTCCTGACGGCATTATGCAATCCACTTTCGGCGGACGAAATCCTTCCAATCACCGTACTCATCAAGGCACGGTGGTCTTCTGAGATGGGCGCCCTCTCAAGCAGATCCTTCAGCTCCCCCGGCCAAACACTAGTCGGCGCCGAACTCTTGGCTCGCCGAGCTCGGGATACCCATGTGATTTACACTTTAGGCTCGTCCGCCCTATCCGACGGCGCAGCAGACGGAGGCGTCTCGCTCTCCATCATCTCCGGACGAAGATCCCCCGAAGACGAGCTCATCTGAGAAGGTTGCAGGTCCGAACTACAAGGTAAAAATTTCGTTTATCCTCAGAAGCACAAATAGGGATGTTTCTTATTAACAAACTCCCCCTTTTTTTACTCACGGCTCGCTGGAGGGCTGATTCTTTAGAGAATACTGTGTGGCCGGAGCCTCCCCGGACGCAGGACCCTCTGGTGAAGATTTCTTCCCCCGCTTAGGGGCTTTGGCCTCCGGGTTTTTGGAGGCGGTCCTCTTCTCCCCCTGGAGGGAGGGATTCTCGATCCCCCCTTCTTCAAGCGCCCCCTTGGGCGAGGCGGTAGCTCCTCCGTTTTCCCCTTTGCCTTCTTACAGGCGCAACCTCCAACATTCGACCAGCCACAGGCTCCGCGCGGTCTCCGAAAGGGCAGGACATCAGATCAGCTTTGCTTGCGCTATCCACTCCTGTTGAAGGATAATGGGTTAAAGGGCGAATCATAGAAAGGCAAAAAAATGGTACGTCCGAACACTAAGCTACTTACTTGAGTATCCGGGCGATAGCAGCTTAGGCCGGCATCCTCGGTCAATTCCGGACACACCTCCTGTGATCCGAAGAACAACTTGTACATCTCCACGGGTGTCGCACCCATGAAGTGTTGGAGAATCCGTGGTCCCTCCGGATTGAACTCACATAGCCGAAGAGGACGGCGTTTGCAGGGCAAGAGATGCCTAATTAGCATGACCTGCACCACCACGACCAGATCGATCTCCCTCGCTTGGAGGTCTCGAATCCGGCCCTGCAATAGGGGCACGTCTTTTGACGGCCCCCAATTGAGCCCTTGGTTGATCCACGACATCAACCGTTGTGGAGGTCTCGAGCGGAATGGAGGCGGCGGCTTCTTCCTGTTGCCCTTTGGAACGGTGATATAGAACCACTCCTATTGCCACAAGCCGAGCTCCTCTTGGAAGGAGCCCTCGGGCCACGGGGCATCGACCCTCCTGCTTACGGCCGCCCCGCCGCACTCTGCTTGACGCCCCCCGATCATCTTTGGCTCCACATTGAAGGTCTTCAGCCACAGGCCGAAGTGGGGGGTGACACGAAGGAAGGCTTCGCAGACGACGATGAATGCGGAGATATGGAGGATGGACTCCAGAGCCAAGTCGTGGAATTCTAACCCATAGTAAAACATGAGCCCTCTCACAAAAGGATCCGTTGGGAAGTCTAAACCCCGACGGAGGTGGGATACAAAGACGACATACTCGCCGGGATCTGGGGTGGGGATGGCCTGCCCTTCGGCGAGCAACCTGTGCGAAATCTCGTAGGACAGGTACTTGGCTTCTCGCAGCTTTAGCACGTCCTCCTCCGTAATGGAGGAGGGCATCCACCGGCCCTGAAGGTCGGAGCCGGACATTGTTGAAGGTCCGAAGCGCTCGATTCTGGGGCTCTGGGTGTTGGAACTTGGAGCGAGGAGAAGATTCGGTGGAAGATTGAAGAAAAGGAATGAGCCTTGGTCCTATTATAAAGAGGGAGAATACCAAGAGCCGTCTCCGTGACCGTTCGGGACTCGCCTTCGATAGAGGAGGCGTGGCGACGGGCGCTGTCGTGGTTCTAAGTGTGACAGTAGAAGTAGGGGTAGGTAAGGGAGAGGCGATGTCCTAGCTATGGAGTAGTTGTGAAGACAAGTGATGTACAAGTTCAGGCCCTTCTCGGAGGAAGTAACAGCCCTACGTCTCGGAGCCCTGAGGCGGTCGAGTGGATTATGAGTTTGAGTATTACAAGAGTGTGAACCCTTCTATCTGTGGAGGGGGGTGGCTTATATAGAGTGCGCCAGGACCCCAGCCAGCCCACATAATGGAGGGATTAAAGTACATTAAGCCGGGGGTTCTGTAACGCCCTCATAAGGCGCTTTAACTATCATTAAGTCTATTCAATAGCAAACCGCTATGCCGCAGAGTGCCTTCGACCTTCGGTGGTCGAGTGAGTCTTCATGGTCGAGTGAGTCTTCCATGGTCGAAGTCCTTCGATCGGTCGAGTGGATTCTCTTTGGTCGATCGAAGATGATCTCTTCTATGAGTGCCCTTGGGTAGGACGTTTAGGTCAGGCCTATGACCCTACCCTAGGTACATGAATCCATCATTAGCCCCGAATGGATTGAGGCTTGAGTGAAGGAGGAGTTGACGTTGTTTCCATCGCATTTTGCATCTTGGCTACGTGTTGTTTTGGATCAAGATCTTCTCTGTTGATAACAAGAAACTTTCCTTCATCGACTTGATCCATTCTTGTTCTTTAGTCGAGTGACTTCCTTTGCTATTCGAGCAACGGATCGCAGGAGATCTTGCACTTGACAGATCGATCTGCCGCTCATGGATCTCGCGGGATACGAAATTTGGGGAAGCCGCTAAACGGAACGGATCTGCGGCGCTTGGATGGGACGTAATAGGGCGCCTCAATCTCGCGCCGCTTTTTCCGCCACGATCGCGCTTGAAGGCGGCTGCTCGATATTTGGATTGCTTGGGTCCACTGTCATCCACTCGGAAGGATGCTATAAATGTAACTCCGGAGGCTCATGCACGATACCTTGTTCTTCCTCCTTAGTTCTCTCCGTCTCCGCTCTCTGCCACCGCTGCTGCTCTCTTGCCATCTCCCCTTGCGCATTTCGCCCGGCGCCATGGGCAAAGAGAAGACGACGATGTTGGAGCTGCTTGAAGAAGGCGTCGGCGGCGGAGAAGGCGTCGACGGCTGAGAAGGCAAAGGGAGATCTACCGTCGCGGTGGTTCCTCGTCGAGATCCAAACTGCGAAAGGCTGGGTCGAGGAGGCGGATCGATCGACCATCAAGGAGAAGGATCTCCTCGATATGGCCGACGACGGATTGATTCCCCACGGCGCCGCGAGACTTCTGCCGAGAGTGGCAGCCTCCGAGAAGAGGGTGAGTGCGTGCTTTTGGCCACCCATGTTGACCGAGGTTTTTTGTTGCCGCCGAGTGTCTTCTTTCGGGGTTTTCTGAATTTCTTCGGAGCCCAGCTCCACCATTTTACTCCAAACTCCATCGCATACCTTGCCGCGTTTGTGTCTATGTGCGAAAACTTCCTGGGCTGTCGACCGCACTGGGGTTTGTTCAAGTACATCTTCACATGTCGCTCTCAGACTGTGAAGAAGGCAAGCCCTGGTGACGAGAAGACCCAAGTAGTCCAGATGTGTGGTGGTTTAGGGGTCCAGTTGAGGAACAAAAGCACCTTCCCAGCTATGTCTTTTCCCGAGTCGGTCAGGGGCTGGCAGTCGACCTGGTTCTATTGCCGGAATGAGACGACGCCGGGGCGATCCGCCTTCTGCATTCACCATGAGTCGAGTGAATAGACCCTCCTCCCTGAAGGTTGTTCCAGAAGAGAGGACTGAAGTGAAGATGCTGATGGACCGCGTGGTGCAGCTGGTTAGGGACGGAGTGACGGCATGGACCTTCGAGGTTTTTTCTTGAGGCGAATCCAGCCCCTTCGGTTCGGAGTCCTTTGCATGTGGCTGTATCGCGGCACCGAAGACGAGACTCGCGCCCACCCGGAGGCAATCGGCGATATTGTAGTGGAAAGATGGATGGCTGCGATCACGGGAACAAGGACAATCCTCGCGGATCTCGGAGGATTTCCCACTTGATCGTGACAAAGATTCCGTATAAGGTACACTTGCTCGTTTTCCGTTGTATATCCGTCGAGTGTGCTTCAGAACTTGGTCGATCGAACTCGCTTTGATACTTCCAGGCCCTCACGAGCTATACTCAATGCCCAATGGCGCCCAGATTCCGACCGAGGAGGGGGAAGCGGTGGAGGCGAGAGCCGTGAAGAGTGGGATTCAGATCTTTGCGAGAAGGCGGCGGCGCGATGATGATGATGACGAGGATGATGATGACGAGGATGAAGAGGAGGAAGCCGCACCACTCGCGCTTGGAAAGGCGGTCAAAACTTGTGCACGACCCTTCGGTTGAACGCGGTAAGGAGTTGCGGTCGTCGCATGATCGACCAAACGCCTCGGACCGCTTCTCCGGTGCCGACCGAGAAAGCGCCAAAGCAGGTGAAGGTAGTTCCGTCGAGGACAACCAAGCCTCCGCTAAAAATGAAGGTGTCCATCCCCACCATCTCGTGGTAAACATATTGCTTAAGTCTTCTTGTTCTATATAAATTTTGTCTCTGGTTGATACTTGAATCGGTCGACTGATGCTTTGGATTTTCAGCGCTGCGACTTCCGAAACCTCAGCTAAGGCTGAAGACCATGAGATGGAGGACTCCGCCACCTCAAATCCTGGTACTATATCCTTAATTCTTGTTCTTAGTCGACTGACTCAAGATTTCTGACTTTAACTCTTTTCTGAAGCTCCAACCAATGACATCATCACTCTTCCTAACGACGATGATGAAGATGAGGAGCCATTGAGGACTAGGAGGAGCAGGAAGGCATCTACTGGCAAAGAAGCCCAAGGTGTGACGGCGCCCGAGACCGTCGTGACGGAAGGAGAGGTCGGCACTCGACATACCGTGTCCTTCGCGGAACCGCTGACGAGTGCTCGGCCCACTTCGTCGAGTGCTGGACAACCTTCGATCTTCACCACGCACCACGTCCCGGAGGACCAGGCCGACGCTGCTAAGGAGGCGATCCGTCAGCGAGGATCATGATGGAGCGGTGAAGATCGCCGATGCGAGCCAAGCAGCTTACGATGCCAGCTCTTCTTCTTGAGCAATGTTGGTCGATCGACCACCACATTGCTCATTAGGATATGCTATCAAAACTGTTCTTTCTGGAATTCATAGCAGTCACCCAGTGGGTGTGTTGGTAAACAACTCCGTGTTGGCGGGGGCACGCTGAGTGCACCCGCTGGGTGTAGTCCCCAAGGCTAAGGTCGACTGCTGGCAGTCGGTCTTAGGCTTACTAAGTAGATGTTGATCATCATCCGAATAGAACGAATGGGTTTCTGAGTCCAGTTGGGGCACGCTGAGTGCACCCACTGGGTGTAGTCCCCGAGACCGTGGTCGATCGCCGCGATTGATTACGGTTCGAAGAAGTACCGCCGATCGGGTCGACTCGCTCTCTTTTTTTTTGGTGGTCGATCGGTCGACTATGTCTTGAATAAGACGATGGGGGCACGCTGAGTGCACCCATCGGGTGTCCTCGAGACTACGGTCGAATGCTTGCATTCGATCGTAGTCTTAGAAACGCACAATTCTTCTTTATTCACTCGGAAGTGGATTATCTCTAATATTTTTGCAACTGACTCTTCGTAGAAATCTTGTGATCTTGCGGCACGCTATACTGAACTAGAGCAGAAGCATATTCAGCTCGAGTTGGACTTGAAGCTAGTGCAGGAGAATCTGACGAAGGCGAAGGAGGAGACCAAAGGTATGTTTGGTGAGATTTGACGACTCTTTTCTCCCTCATTTGCTTCAAGCTTGACTTTGCTGCGATTTGAGTGCAAGGTGAAGGAGGCCCAAAGGAAGAAGGAGCTTGAGCTGTGCGAGAAGATCAAGCTTGCGATGAAAATCGGCCTCGCCGCCAAGCTCGAACAGGATAACGCCAATCAAGGCTGCTCTGGCCACTGCCAGCAAGGATGTTGAACGAATGAAGGCTGACAAGAAGACTCTGACTGAGAAGGTCCTCCAAATGGCTGGGAAGAAGAACGAGCTGGAAAGCTTCTTGGGTGGTCTTGCTAAGAAATTGTTCCTTAAGCTCGAAGGTAACCTTCTTCACTCGACCAATTCTTCCAACTGTTATGTTCCCATTCGACTATTTTCCTGATTCGGGGTTTTGTCTTTGCAGAGTTCTGCCGCAACTTTGAAGAAGAAACCAGCCAGCTAGAGACGAACCTCGTCCCTGTCAATTCTCCGGTGAACGATGAAACTGCCATGAACATCTTCCGACCGAGTCCGTGTTCTTCTTGTCGTGGACTATCTCGCAAGACTGAAGGTTGCTACGTCCCGCATCGACTCGACGCTCTGGCCCAGTGAGACACTCCAAAATGACCTCGAGTCATTGATGGCTCGACTAAACGCCGTCCCTGACCGAGTGCAAGAGTGGAAGAAGTCTTCGGCTCGGTGCGGTGCAGACGTCGCCCTGTGTCTGGCCCGAGTCCATTGCAAGGATGCCCGAGAAGATAAGCTGGCGGCTCTCCGAGTGGCCAACACCAAAAAGCACGACTTCAGGGTCTTCATGGAGACTTTTATTGCTGCTGCCACGCGGATTGCAAACGGGATTGACCTTGACGAGTTCGTTGCTCCATCCAGCCCTCCACAGGAGGGGTAAAAAACTTTCCTTGACCTTAAATTTGCCTCGGTATGCCGAGTGGAGTTGTAACCGATAAAACTTTAACAGGCTTAGCGCCTGAGCACTCTCGGTTATTTTAGACGTCAACCTAAATTTAGATTGGATGTTTGGAAATGATTGCTCTCGGCTTGAATTGCTCTCTGCAGGTTAACAGCGAGATGCCTACTGCAGTCGACTTATTCCTTAGGCGAGCACTGAGCTGCAGCTAAGCCCCCGAGTGAGAGGTTTGCTCTTCACTTGGTAGGATTTCTTTTATCTTAGGCGAGCACTGGGCTGCAGCTAAGCCCCCGAGTGAGAGGTTTGCTCTCCACTCGGTAGGATTTCTTATGCCTTAGGCGAGCACTGGGCTGCAGCTAAGCCTCCGAGTGGGAGGTTTGCTCTCCACTCGGTAGGATTTCTTATATCTTAGGCGCAGCACTGGCTGCAGCTAAGCCCCAGTGAGAGGTTTGCTCTCCACTCGGTAGGATTTCTTATGCCTTAGGCGAGCACTGGGCTGCAGCTAAGCCTCCGAGTGGGAGGTTTGCTCTCCACTCGGTAGGATTTCTTATATCTTAGGCGAGCACTGGGCTGCAGCTAAGCCCCCGAGTGAGAGGTTTGCTCTCCACTCGGTAGGATTTCTTGTGCCTTAGGCGAGCACTGTGCTGCAGCTAAGCCCCCGAGTGGGAGGTTTGCTCTTCACTCGGTAGGATTTCCGTTGTATTTGTGTCGAAGCTCGGAGAAGAGGGTCGCAGTCGACCTGCACTTCGTCTTCCTTGCAATCGCACATCATACTTATGGTGTAGCTCGGAGGAGAGGGTCGCAGTCGACCCGCGCCTCGTTTTCCTTGCTAGTATACTTTATACTTAGGCGAGTCCTTGGACTGCAGCTAAGCCTCAGTGGAAGTCCGGCTTACCACTCGGTGGGATTTTAATAACTTAGGCGAGCAGCGAGCTGCAGCTAAGCCCCGAGTGGAAGTCGGCTTACCACTCGGTGGGATTTTTAATAACTTAGGCGCAGCAGCGAGCTGCAGCTAAGCCCCGAGTGGAAGTCGGCTTACCACTCGGAGGATTTTAATAACTTAGGCGAGCACCGAGCTGCAGCTAAGCCCCGAGTGGAAGTCCGGCTTACCACTCGGTAGGATTTTAATAACTTAGGCGAGCATCGAAGCTGCAGCTAAGCCCCCGAGTGGAAGTCTGGCTTACCACTCGGTAGGATTTTAATAACTTAGGCGAAACTGGTTCGCAGCTAAGCCTCCGAGTGGAAGTCTGGCTTACCACTCGGTAGGATTTGTAAAAAACTTAGGCGAAACGGATTCGCGACTAAGCCACCCACTGGGGGAAAATTTTACTCGACGAAAAATAAAGAGTGACAAAAATTATAAAGGAATTACGACACTATTACTTCAAAGCTCGTGAGCTACAGGAGTATTTTATTACAACTCTTCCGAGTGAAAAACCTTAAGTGTAAAACGGGCGGAGCAGATCCGCATTCCAAGCTCGGGGCTCATCGATATTGTGTTCGACATTGTAGAGACGATATGCCCCATTGTGGAGAACCTTTGTGACGATGAAGGGTCCTTCCCAGGAGGGAGCAAGCTTATGTTGCTTCTGCTGATCTACCCGAAGGACTAGATCTCCTTCCTGGAAGGCTCGACCTCTCACATTTACGGCGTCAAGCGGCGCAAGTCTTGTTGGTAAATGGTCGAGCGGATCGAGCCATTTCCTTTCCTCTTCCAGAGGTCGATCGATCTGACGCTTGCTCAGCTTCGCTTCATTATAAAGTTCAATTCATGGAGCATTGTGAAGGAGATCACTCGGTAAAACTGCTTCGCCCCATAGACCAGAAGAAAGGAGTTCTCCCGATCGACCGATTAGGCGTGGTCCGCAAACCCCAAAGCATCGAAGGAAGTTAAATCGACCCAAGCTCCAGCCGCATGCTTGAGATCTCGCATCAATCGGGCTTGGCACTTTGAGGATTAATCCATTGGCTCGCTCGCTGTCCGCTCGATTGTGGATGGGCGATGAAGCATAGTCGACTCGTGTGCCTTGGGAGTTGCGAAATCCTTGAATTCTTCCGAGTCAAAATTCGACCCATTGTCCGTGATAATACATGCGGGACTCCATACCGAACGTCAACCCTCGACGAAGGAAACAGCGAGACAAAGATCAAGTTTTTGATTGGCTTAGCCTCAATCCACTTGGTGAACTTGTCGATCGCCACCGGTACATGCGTGAAACCGCTTCGACCTGTTCGCAAGGGACCGATCATGTCCAACCCCACACCGCGAAGGGCCGACGAGTGGAATGGTCTTCAAGGTCGACGCAGCTTGTGTGACATATTGGAGTAGAATTGGCATCCTTCGACTTGTCCACTATTTCCTTCGCCATCTCATTTGCTCTTGGCGGTAAAATCCAGCTCGGTATGCTTTGGCTACAATGGTCCGAGAGGACGCATGGTGGCCAGTGTCCCCGAGTGGATATCATTGAGTATGACTCGACCTTCTTCTGGCGTTATGCATTTTTGTCCGACTCCCGTCGGGCTTTCTCTATATAACTGCCCATTGATAACGGTAAAGGCTTTGGATCGACGGACGATCTGCCGAGCCTCTTCTTCATCCTCTGGGAGTTCCTTTCTCAGAATATATGTGATGTATGGAATCGTCCAATCGGGAGTCACCACTAAAACCTCCATAACCAAGTCGACCACTGCCGGAACCTCGACCTCAGTCGGGTCTGCGGCACTCTTGGGTTGTGGAGCTTCCTCTGTGAAGGGATCTTCTTTAACTGACGGAGTGTGTATATGTTCCAAAAACACGCCACTCGGAATGGCTTCTCTCTTGGACCCTATCTTCGCCAGATCATCTGCTGCTTGATTTTTCAGTCGGGGGATGTGATGGAGTTCCAACCCCTCAAACTTCTTTTCCAGCTTCCTCACTGCATTGCAGTATCCAGTCATAGCTGGGCTTCTCACGTCCCACTCCTTCATCACTTGATTGACCACTAGATCTGAATCGCCATAGACCATCAGGCGACGGACGCCGAGTGAGATGGCCATGCGCAATCCATATAAGAGGGCCTCATACTCTGCCTCATTGTTGGAGGAATCAAAGTGAATCTGGAGCACATACCTAAGCTTATCTCCTCTGGGGGAAACTAGAACAACCCCAAAGACTGAACCATTCAGCATCTTGGAGCCGTCAAAGAACATGGTCCAATGCTCCGAGTGAACTTCATCGGTTGTTGTTGTTCAATCCACTCGGCGAGGAAATCTGCTATAGCACGGGACTTAATGGCTTTTTTGCCTCGAATTTGATATCAAGGGAAGAAGTTCAATCGCCCATTTTCGCCACTCGACCGGTTGCGTCTACATTGTGCGGGATCTCTCGATAAAGGAGCGTCGGCGACTATGATAGAATGATCGAGAAATAATGAGCAACCTTCTTTGTGGTCATGTATATACCATACACAAGCTTCGATAATGAGGATATCTCTGCTGGATGGAGTCAATACTTGGACAAATAATACACCGGCCTTGAACTTTGAAGGCCTTTCCTTCCTCTTCCCGCCGACCGTAAGCACAGAGGCCGACAACCTGTCCAAATGGCTGCAATGTAAAGCAACAGAGGCTCTTTGCTGATTGGAGCAGCAAGCACCGGCTGGGTGGAGAGCAGAGCTTTTAGCTCGGCAAATGCTGCATCAGCTTCCGGAGTCCACTCGAACTTGTCAGCCTTCTTCATCAGTCGGTAAAGAGGTAATGCCTTTTCAGCGAGTCGTGAGATGAATCGACTTAAAGCGGCCAAGCATCCAGTAAGCTTCTGGACGTCGTGCACTCGCACAGGGTGTTTCATTCGGAGAATAGTGCCGATCTTCTCTGGGTTAGCGTCGATCCCTCGTTCGGAAACGAGAAAACCGAGTAACTTTCCACCAGGAACTCCGAATGTGCACTTTGACGGATTGAGCTTGATATCGCACCTTCCGAGGTTGGCAAATGTTTGGCGAGGTCGCAAGCAGGTCGGAACCTTTTCGCGACTTAACGACGATATCATCCATATACGCTTCCACATTCCGACTAATTTGAGTGAGAAGACACTTCTGAATCATTCGCATAAATGTGGCTCCGGCATTCTTGAGGCCGAATGGCATGGTGATATAGCAGAAGCACCCGAATGGAGTGATGAAAGCTGTTTTATTTCATCGGGTCCATCTGACGGATCGATGATACCCGAATCTGGCGCCTAAAAGACATCTTCACACCCCGCGGTCGAGTCAACAATTTGATCGATGCGGGGGAGAGGAAAATGATCCTTCGGGCAGGCCCGATTAATGTGCTTAAAATCAATGCACATGCGGAGTGAGTTATCCTTCTTGGGGACCATGACAACATTAGCGAGCCACTCGGAGTGGTAAATCTCTCGGATAAATCCTGCCGTCAACAGTCGAGCCACTTCTTCACCAATAGCTTTTCTCTTCTGGACGGCGGACCGCCGAAGATGCTCTTTGACTGGTTTCGTTGACTTGTCGACTCGAGGCGATGCTCGGCCAGTTCCCTCGAACACCGCATGTCGGTTGGCTTCCATGCAAAATGTCCCGCTCACGGAGGAACTGGATGAGCGCTTCTTCCTATTTCGAGTCGAGTGTTGTGGATATGTGGGTCGGGGCTGCATCGGGATCAGTCGGATGAATATGAACTGGCTTTGTCTCACCGGACGATTTGAATGCAGACTATGTGGCTGGCTTCTTAGATCGTAGCAAATCACTCGGATCTAAGTTTTGCATGTACTCGTCGAATTCGACCGCTGTCACTTGGGAGTCGGCAATCTTCGAGCCCTTCTGAAAGCACTCTTCTGCCTTCTTCCGATCGCCGGTGACAAGTGATCACTCCCTTGGGTCTGGCATTTTCAGTTTGAGGTACACGAGCATGGTCGAGCCATGAATCGCGTGCGTAGGCGGCCTCCCAAAATGGCATGGTATGCACTCGAAAATCCACAACCTCAAAGGTCAACTTTTCTTTGCGGAAGTGCTTGGAATCACCAAAACCACGCCCGGGCTATTTGGCCGAGTGAGTTGGCCTTCTTCCCGGTATGACTCCGCGGAAACTCATATTGTCGGCGCCAATCGACATAGGAATGCCCATCCCTTTCAACGTATCCGCATATAACAAATTCAGCCCACTACCACCATCCATCAGCACTTTTGTCACTCGAGTGCCTTCGACAACTGGATCAACCACTAACGCTTGCCGCCCAGGGGTGGCAATGTGAGTCGGGTGATCAGATTGGTCGAATGTGATGGGTGTCTGGGACCACTTCACATAACTTGGCTTAACTGGAGCAACCATATTCACCTCTCGGTTGATGACTTTCAGTCGACTTTTGCTTTCCACATCTGCGAAGATCATCAGAGTGGAGTTGACATGCGGGTATTCCTCCTCACTATCCTCTTTGTCTCCGGCCTTGTCCGGCTCCTTCTCCTTGTCCTTAGACTGTTTTCCCTGAAACTGCTGGATCAGGAGTCGACACTGGCGAGTGGTATGCTTCGGGTAAATAATGTTGCCCTCTTCATCTTTCTTTGTGTGAATATGGCATGGCATATCCATCACGCCATTTCCTTCTTTATCTTTCACTTTCTTCGATTCCGTGATCCTTTGGGCTTCCCTTGAACTTCCCACGAGTCACGGCCGTGGCCTCTCCGAGCTGCTGGCTCGGCTTTTCGCTTCGCTCGACCGAATTTCCCTTCTCCGTGGCTTGGCTTGTACTTGCCGCTCGAGTCGGTCTTCTTCCTCGCCATTGGCGTATTTGCTAGCAATCTCCATCATTCGACTCAGGGTCATGTCCCCGGTTCGACCAAACTTCAGACTCAATTCTCTGTTTTTGACGCCATCCTTGAAGGCGCAAACAGCCTGATGGTCAGACACATTTTCCACAGTATGGTGCAAGGTAATCCACCTCTGAATGTACTCTCGGAGAGTTTCATTGGTTTTCTGCACACAAACTTGCAGCTCTGTCAAGCCAGCCGGTCGCTTGCAAGTCCCTTCGAAAGTCCTGACAAACACTCGGGACAAATCTTCCCAAGTGTATATATCTTTGTGAGGTAACCGATTCAGCCATGCTCGCGTAACCTTCTAACATGAGGGTAAATGCTTCATGGCCACCTCATCATTCCCACCACCAATCTGAACAGCCACTCGGTAATCCTCAAGCCAAGTTTCGGGCTTGGATTCTCCAAATGAATTTGTCGACTCCGTTGCCAATCTGAAATTGGGGGATCATCGCGGCTCGATAGCCCCGCTAAAACACTCGGACCGAGACATGCACTCGGCCGCTGGTGGGTGAATCCTCTCGGTCCGCCACAATGGGCTCTGCTCGGTCGACCAAGCCTTGCACGATAATGGATCGCGTCAAAGCCTGGTTCCCCGGGTCGACCGAACTCTTCGCCTGCATTGAATCGTTGTCTATCATCTTGCCGCCGAGGAGCGTACGACCCTTCCCTCGGAGGGGAAAGGGGCACTCGACGCCTGTCATCTCGGTCGAATCGGTCTCCGTGCTGCTCCCGCCGGTTGTCGCGCCCTTCTCGCCGCGGAGGCGATCTGGGCTGTGAGCCGACCGATGTGTTCGCAGCGACGGATCGACTGTGAATCCTGTTGCGCGACTGCGACACGGCTGAGTTTTGGTCGCCTGCCGCTCGGAGTAAATCTCGGATCTGCTGCAAGCCTCTTCCAGCTTCCGACTGGGACGGCTGGATGGACTCGCTATCACGAGTTGCAATTGCTAAATTCTGAATCGGGCGACGGTATACCCGAGTCGGCAGGAAGAGACGGCGCCGATCGCTTTGTGGAGTCGTTGCCTTGTGGCGCTCGTCGAGTGCTCGCTGAAGATTCTCCAAGCGGCGCGTTTCAGCCACATTGGCCAAACGTGCCTCCTCCAAGGCACGAGCCTCGTGGGTCTCTCCGCGATAGGGGTAAGTAGTGCATCCATGTTCTGCGACGAAGCTCTTCTCTCCGCAGAGTCGAGTGTCTCGAGTTGGTACTCTTCGTGCTCTTGCACGGGTCTCCTCTCCGGTGGGCCCACCACTGCCGGGCGGCAGGGAGGACTGCAAGGGCCGTCGACCATGAGAATCTCCGCCACTGGATCACTGCTATCACACTCAGATGCATCTCTCTACGAGCCTACCGATGATCGAAGCAGCCATAGAGAGATTCGCCGGGCTCTATAGCCGACGACTGGCGGTGGCTGTCTGGCGAGCCACCGTGCTTCACCCACCGCTGAAGCCTCGACCGACCAGAGCGCTTTGCGCTGGTGGGAGACCGGCGGGCGGTTGATAGAAGAGTCGACCGCACGGGTCGACGGTTGCCGCAGCGAACGCCGCGAACACATGCACGAAAGTCGTCGCCCAGCGGACGAGGCGCCTCGATGTCAAGAGGGGCCTCCGAGCCATGCAGAGTCGTCGGCGACAAAAGTGAGAGCACCGAGACGGATCTCGTGCCCTCACCCAAAACTCCAGCAGCCATCATGATGAAGGTACTCGAATACTGCAACTCCTCCACAAATCACTAAAACACCTGCCCCACGGTGGGCGCCAACTGTCGTGGTTCTAAGTCTGACAGTAGAAGTAGGGGTAGGTAAGGGAGAGGCGATGTCCTAGCTATGGAGTAGTTGTGAAGACAAGTGATGTACGAGTTCAGGCCCTTCTCGGAGGAAGTAACAGCCCTACGTCTCGGAGCCCTGAGGCGGTCGAGTGGATTATGAGTTTGAGTATTACAAGAGTGTGAACCCTTCTATCTGTGGAGGGGGGTGGCTTATATAGAGTGCGCTAGGACCCCAGCCAGCCCACATAATGGAGGGATTAAAGTACATTAAGCCAGGGGGGTTACTGGTAACGCCCCTCATAAGGCGCTTTAACTATCATTAAGTCTATTCAATAGCAAACCGCTATACTGCAGAGTGCCTTCGACCTTCGGTGGTCGAGTGAGTCTTCATGGTCGAGTGAGTCTTCCATGGTCGAAGTCCTTCCATCAAATCGAGTGGATTCCTCTTTGGTCGACTGGAAGATGATCTCTTCTACGAGTGCCCTTGGGTAGGACGTTTAGGTCAGGCCTATGACCCTACCCTAGGTACATGAATCCATCAGGCGCGGTTGGGTTACCCACGTCCGTATTAATGGGAATCCCGGAATAAGGGGAACACGATCTCTGCTTCGACAAGACGTGCCAAGGAAACCGCTTTGCTAAACGCGCTGAGACGGTATAATAAAAAACGATTCAAGTAAAGGCTTGGTAGTGGTGTGACGTCATGCTGCAAAATACGTCAGCAGATTGAACTTGTGTATATATTATTCTCTCTACGGTGGAACGTGGAATTTATTCTGCAGAGCTGGACACTATCCTGGTGTTCACAATCTTCTCTGGATTATTCAAAGGAGGAACCCGCCTTGCAATGCCGAACATTATGCGCGCCAGACTTATCGTCATTGAAGCCTGGCTCACAGGCTACTGAGGGAGTCCTAGACTAGGGGGTGTCCGGACAGCCGGACTATCATCGTCCGCCGGACTCCAAGACTACGAAGATATAAGATTGAAGACTCTGTCCCGTGTCCGGATGGGACTTTCCTTGGCGTGGAAGGCAAGCTTGGCGATACGGATATGTAGATCTCCTACCATTGTAACCGACTCTGTGTAACCCTAGCCCTCTCCGGTGTCTATATAAACCGGAGGGCTTAGTCCGTAGGACACAACATACATTACAACAATCATACCGTAGGCTAGCTTCTAGGGTTTAGCCTCCTTGATCTCGTGGTAGATCCACTCTTGTACTACCCATATCATCAATATTAATCAAGCAGGACGTAGAGTTTTACCTCCATCAAGAGGGCCCGAACCTGGGTAAAACATCGTGTCCCTTGTCTCCTGTTACCATCCGCCTAGTTGCACAGTTCGGGACCCCCTACCTGAGATCCGCCGGTTTTGACACCGACAGTAGCGTAAGTGTTTCCCTCAGTTTTTGAGAACGAAGGTATCAATCCAGTAGGAGACCATGCGCAAGTCCCTCGTACCTACACAAAACGATAGCTCCTCGCAACCAACGTGATTAGGGGTTGCGGTCACTTACGAGAGTGAGATTTGATAGAGATGATAAATGATATTTTTGGTATTTTTGGTATATAGATGCAAAGTCAAAAGTAAAAGGCAAAGCAAAAACAAAGCAAGTAATAAAGTAATTGAGATTGATATGATGAGAATAGACCCGGGGGCCATAGGTTTCACCAGTGGCTTCTCTCAAGAGCATAGATATTCTACGGTGGGTGAACAAATTACTGTTGAGCAATTGACAGAATTGAGCATAGTTATGAGTATATCTAGGTATGATCATGTATATAGGCATCACGTCCGAGACAAGTAGATCGAAATGATTCTCAAGATCTACTACTATTACTCCACTCATCGACCACTATCCAGCATGCATCTAGAGTATTAAGTTAAAAACAGAGTAACGCCTTAAGCAAGATGACATGATGTAGAGGGATAAATTCATGCAATATGATAAAAAAAACCATCTTGTTATCCTCGATGGCAACAATACAATACGTGCCTTGCTACCCCTTCTGTCATTGGGAAAGGACACCGCAAGATTGAACCCAAAGCTAAGCACTTCTCCCATTGCAAGAACCACTAATCTAGTTGGCCAAACCAAAAGGATAATTCGAAGAGACTTGCAAAGATAACTCAATCATACATAAAAGAATTCAGAGAAGATTCAAATATTGTTCATAGATAAGCTGGATCATAAACCCACAATTCATCGGTCTCAACAAACACACCGCAAAAAGAAGATTACATCGAATAGATCTCCACGAGAGAGGGGGAGAACATTGTATTGAGATCCAAAAAGAGAGAAGAAGTCATCTAGCTACTAGCTATGGACCCGAAGGTCTGAAGTAAACTACTCACACTTCATCGGAGGCGCTATGGTGTTGATGTAGAAGCCCTCCGTGGTGGATGCCCCTCCCGTGAGCTCCTAACAGGACCCAAGATGGGATCTCGTGGATCTGAAGGTTGCGGTGGTGGAATTAGGTTTTGGCCCTGTTCGATCGCTTGGGGATACATAGGTATATATAGGAGGAAGGAATACGTCGGTGGAGCAATAGGGGGGCCACGAGGCAGGGCGTGTTCGGGGGCGCCCACCCTTGTGACTGCCTCTTTTGTTCCTTGGAGCAGGGTCCAAGTCTCTGGATCACGCTCGTGAGAAAATCACATTCGAAGGTTTCATTCCGTTTGGACTCCGTTTGATATTCCGTTTCGTCGAAACACTGAAATAAGCAAAAAACAGCAATTCTGGGCTGGGCCTCCGGTTAATAAGTTAGTCCCAAAAAAATATAAAAGTGGAAAATAAAGCCCAATATAGTCCAAAACAGTAGATAAAGTAGCATGGAGCAATCAAAAATTATAGATACGTTGGAAACGTATCACTGAGGCATAGGGAATGACTTTCATTCTCTTTCTATTTTTTGCCGTGGTCGGATTTTGAGTCTTACTCAACTTTACACCTTGCAACACAGGCAAAAACTCCTTTCTTTGACTGTTCCATTTTGAACTACTTCAAAAACTTGTCAAGGTATGTACTCATTGAAAAATCTTATCAAGCGTCTTGATCTATCTCTATAGATCTTGATGCCCAATATGTATGCAACTTCACCGAGGTCTTTCTTTGAAAAACTCCTTTCAAACTCTCCTTTATTCTTTCCAGGAAATTCTACATCATTTCCGATCAACAATATGTCATTCACATATACTTATCAGAAAGGATGTAGTGCTCCCACACATTTTATTGTAAATACAGGCTTCACCGCAAGTTTGTATAAAACTATGTGCTTTGATCAACTCATCAAAGCGTATATTCCAACTCCGAGATGCTTGCACCAGTCCATAAATGGATCGCTGGAGGTTGCACACTTTGTTAGCACCTTTAGGATCGATAAGACCTTATGGTTGCATCATATACAACTCTTCATTAAGAAATCCATTAAGGAATGCAGTTTTGACATCCTTTTGCCAAATTTTGTAATCATAAAATGCGGCAATTGCTAACATGATTCAGACAGACTTACGCATCATTACGGGTGAGAAAGTCTCATCGTAGTCAACTCCTTGAACTTGTCGAAAACCTTTTGCGACAAGTCAAGCTTTATAGGCAGTAACATTACCATCAGTGTCAGTCTTCTTGAAGATCCATTTATTCTCTATGGGTCGGGGATCATCGGGCAAATCCACTAAAGGCCACCCTTTGTTCTCATACATGGATCCTATCTCAAATTTCATGGCCTCAAGCCATTTATTGGAATCTTGGCTCATCATCGCTTCTTCATAGTTCATAGGTTCGTCGTGGTCAAGTAACATGACTTCCAGAACAGGATTACCATACCACTCTGGTGCGGATCGTGCTCTCATTGACCTACGAGGTTTTGTAGCAACTTGATCTGAAGTTTCATGATCATTATCTTTAGCTTCCTCTCCAGTTGGTATAGGCATCATGGGAACGGATTTCTCGGATGAGTTACTTTCCAAATTGAGAGAAGGTACAATTACCTCATCAAGTTCTACTTTCCTCCTACTCACTCCTTTCGAGAGAAACTCCTTCTTTAGAAAGGACCCATTCTCAGCAATAAAGATTTTGTCTTCGGATCTATGATGGAAGGTTTACCCAATTGTTTCCTTAGGGTATCCTAGGAATATGCACTTCTCTGATTTTGGGTTCGATCTTATCAGGCTGAAGCCTTTTGACATAAGTGTCGCAACCCCAAATTTTAAGAAATGCCAACTTAGGTTTGTTGCCAAACCACATTTCATACGGTGCCGTCTCAACGGATTTTGACAGTGCCCTATTTAACGTGAATGCAGCTGTCTCTAATGCATAACCCCAAAACGATAGTGGTAAATCGATAAGAGACATCATAGATCGCACCATATCTAATAAAGTGCGGTTACGACGTTTGAACACACAATTACACTGTGGTGTTCCAGGTGGCATGAGCTGTGAAACTATTCCACATTGTTTTAAATGAAGACGAAACTCGTAGCTCAAATATTCACCTCCACGATCAGATCGTGGAAACTTTATTTTCTTGTTACGATGATTCTCCACTCCACTCTGAAATTCTTTGAACTTTTCAAATGTGTGAGACTTGTGTTCATTAAGTAGATATACCCATATCTGCTCAAATCATCTATGAAGGTCAGAAAATAACGATATCTGCCACGAGCCTCAACATTCATTGGACCGCATACATCGGTATGTGTTATTTCCAATAAGTCATTAGCTCGTTCCATTATTCCGGAGAACGGAGTTTTAGTCATCTTGCCCATAAGACATGGTTCGCAAGTATCAAATGATTCATAATCAAGTGATTCCAAAAGTCCATCTGCATGGAGTTTCTTCATGCGCTTTACACCGATATGACCCAAACGGCAGTGCCACAAGTATGTTGCACTATCATTATCAAGTTTGCATCTTTTGGCACCAGTACTACAAATATGTGTATCACTACGGTCGAGATTCAATAAAGCATTAACATTGGGTGTACGACCATAGAAGGTTTTATTCATGTAAATGTAATAACATTACTCTCTGTTTTAAATAAATAACCATGTTGCAATAAACATGATCTAATCATATTCACGCTTAATGCAAAACACCAAATAACATTTATTTAGGTTCAATACTAATACCGAAAGTATAGGGAGTGTGCGATGATGATCATATCAATCTTGGAACCACTTCCAACACACATCGTCACTCCACCCTCAACTAGTCTCTATTTATTCTGCAACTCCTATTTCGAGCTACTAATCTTAGCAACCGAACATGTATAAAATACCCAGGGGCTAGTACGAGCACTAGTAAGGTACACATAAATAACATGTATATCAAATATACATTTGTTCAGTTTGCCATCCTTCTTATCCGCCAAATATTTGGGGTAGTTCCGCTTCCAATGACCATTTCCTTTGTAGTAGAAGCACTCAGTTTCAGGCTTAGGTCCAACTTTGGGCTTCTTTACGGGAGTGAAAACTTGCTTGCCATTCTTCTTGAAGTTCCCTTTCTTTCCTTTTGCCCTTTTCTTTAGACTAGTGGTCTTGTTTAATCATCAACTTGATGCTTTTTCTTGATTTCTACCTTCATCGATTTCAGCATCACGAAGAGCTCAGGAATCGCTTTCGTCATCCCTTGCATATTATAGTTCATCACGAAGTTCCAGTAACTTGGTGGTGGTGACTAGAGAACTCTGTCAATCACTATCTTATCTGGAAGGTTAACTCCCACTTGATTCACGTGATTGTAGTACACAGACATTCTGAGCACATGCTCACTAGCTGAGCTATTCTCTTCCAATTTTTAGGCGAATTATTTGTCAGAGGTCTCATACCTCTCGACACAGGCATGATTCTGAAATACCAATTTCAGCTCTTGGAACATCTCATATGCTCCGTGGTGTTCAAAACAATTTTTGAAGTCCCGGTTCTAAGTCGTAAAGCATGGTGCAGTAAACTATCAAGTAGTCATCATATTGAGCTAGCCAAACATTCATAAGGTCTGCATCTGCTCCTACAATAGGTTTGTCACCTAGCGGTGCATCAAGGACATAATTCTTATGTGCAACAATGAGGATAAACCTCAGATCACGGACCCAGTCCGCATCATTGCTACTATCATCTTTCAACTTAGTTTTCTCTAGGAAGATATCAAAAAATAATTATATATAGGGGAGCTACAACGCGAGCTATTGATCTACAACATAATTTGCAAATACTATCAGGACTAAGTTCATGATAAATTAAAGTTCAATTAATCATATTACTTAAGAACTCCCACTTAGATAGACATCCTTCAAGTCATATAAATGATACGTGATCCAAATCAACTAAACCATGTCCGCTGATCACGTGAGATGGAGTAGTCATCAATGGTGAACTTCTCTATGTTAATCATATCCACTATATGATTCACGTTCGACCTTTCGGTCTCCAGTGTTACGAGGCCATATCTGTATATGCCAGGCTCGTCAAGTTTAACCCGAGTATTCCGCATGTGCAAAACTGGCTTGCACCCGTTGTATTTGAACGTAGAGCTTATCACATCCGATCATCACGTGTTGTCTCAATTTTCGCAACGGTGCATACTCGGGGAGAACACTTATACCTTGAAATTTTAGTAAGGGATCATCTTATAATGCTACGCCGTACTAAGCAAAATAAGATGCATAAAGATAAACATAACATGCAATCACTTATATCTTGTTCAATCCCATGGTGAAGTGGAACTTTATCCAAATGGGGTTGTCCGCGCCGGCTCGTCGCAAGGCTTTCTTCATGTTGTTGAGGTACTCATCGAGGGACTTGGATCCTTGTATGGTGTTCTCCAATTGTTGTTGAAGATGTTCCGTGTGGGTGGAAGGCACAAATTCTCGCCGCATCACTTTCTTTGTCTTGGGCCAACTCATGTCGAAGTTCTTCGAAGGAGTGTGAAGCCACCATGTAGATGCGTACTCGTGGAAGGTACTTGTGGTGCACTTCACTTGATCTTTGGAGGGGACTTGATGTAGCTTGAGGTAGTCGTTCATCTCGCGCTCCCACTCGAGGTACTTTTCGGGGTCATGAGTCCCAAAGAATGGAATCTCATAGTCGTCGTCGAAGTCAAAGTAGCTCGTGGAGGTAGTAGACTCGAGCTCGTGGAGTAGGCAAAGATGCAATAATTCCAAAGGTGAAGATGCCTTGAAGTCACTTGGCGAAGATGCCAACTTGTTTGATGAAGCTGAAGTGTCGGGGTCGATGTTGCTATACTGTTTGGCCCGTGCGCACGGGGGTGCGGGAGGTCGTGTGCACGGGGTTGGCAGAGACACCAACATGCTCTCGGAAGGCTGCTCTTCCGTTCTTGTGGTACGCCCTTGATGAGCGTCCTGGTCTTTTCGGTGTCGATGCGGGTGTGCATTTGCCGGAGATGGTAGAGTCTTTGCACTTGAGCGTCTTCTCGAAGATGAGGAAGACCACTTGCGATTGTTGATGATGACCTTGAGCTCCTCCATGTGCTTGTCCATCTTTGCGTCGATGAAGTTCTTCATGGCATTGAACTCGCCATCATGGTTGTAGACCGTAGATGATGTGCTTTGCCTATCCATCACAAGACTCGAGCAAAGGTGAGTAGGAAATGAGATAAACAATACCAAGCTACCTTTTCCCAAAGTTGAGGATGTATCCACTAGACAAGCAACACATGGATCCACAAGATACATGAACAACGAAGGGAAACAAGATACATGGTAAGGTTCATCCGAAATCCTATGGAGGATATGAGGTCTTGATGATCTTGATAGATCCTTCGCACAACGGGGTCTTGAATCACTAAGAATCTTCTCCAATGGAGGTCTTGAACTCCAATGGAGTGTGCTACGTCTTGAGCTTGCGTTGGTTTTCCTTGAAGAGAAAAGGTGATGCATCAATAGTAGCGTAAGTATTTCCCTCAGTTTTTGAGAACCAAGGTATCAATCCAGTAGGAGGCTCCTCAAAAGTCCCACGCACATACACAAACAAACAAAGAACTCGCAACCAACGCAATAAAGGGGTTGTCAATCCCTTCACTGCCACTTGCGAAAGTGAGATCTGATAGAGATAATATGATAAGATAAATATATTTTTGGTATTTTATAATATAGATGCAAAAAGTAAAGATGCAAATACAAGTAGATTGGAAGCAATTATGATAAGAGATAGACCCGGGGGCCATAGGTTTCACTAGAGGCTTCTCTCAAGATAGCATAAGTATTACGGTGGGTGAACAAATTACTGTCGAGCAATTGATAGAAAAGACAATAAGTATGAGATTATCTAGGCATGATCATGTATATAGGCATCACGTCCGCAACAAGTAGACCGACTCCTGCCTGCATCTACTACTATTACTCCACACATCAACCGACTCCTGCCTGCATCTAGAGTATTAAGTTCATAAGAACAGAGTAACGCGTTAAGCAAGATGACATGATGTAGAGGGATGAACTCATGCAATATGATATAAACCCCATCTTTTTATCCTCGATGGCAACAATACAATACATGCCTTGCTGCCCCTGCTGTCACTGGGAAAGGACAACGCAAGATTGAACCCAAAGCTAAGCACTTCTCCCATGGCAAGAAAGATCAATCTAGTAGGACAAACCAAACTGATAATTCGAATAGACTTGCAAAGATAACTCAATCATACATAAAAGAATTCATAGGAGATTCAAATATTATTCATAGATAAACTTGATCATAAACCCACAATTCATCGGATCTCGACAAACACACCGCAAAAAGAGTTTGCATCGAATAGATCTCCACAAGAGAGGGGGAGAACATTGTATTGAGATCCAAATAGAGAGAAGAAGCCATCTAGCTAATAACTATGGACCCATAGGTCTATGGTAAACTACTCACAACTCATCGGAGGGGCTATGGTGTTGATGTAGAAGCCCTCCATGGTCGATTCCCCTCCGGCGGAGCGCCGATGAAGGCTCCAAGATGGGATCTCGCGGATACAGAAGGTTAAGGCGGTGAAATTGTGTTTCGGTGGCTCCCTGGATGTTTTCAGGATATGTAGGCTTATATAGGAGGAAGAAGTACGTCGGTGGCCGCCCGAGGGGCCCACGAGACAGGGGTAGCGCCCTATAGGGGGGGGGCTCCTATCTCGTGGCTGCCTCGGCTGCTTCTTGACTTGCAATCCAAGTCCTCTGGATCACGTTCGTTCCAAAAATCACGCTCCCGAAGGTTTCATTCCGTTTGGAATACATTTGGAATAATGAAATAGGCAAAAAAACAGCAATACAAGTTGGGCCTCTGCTTAGTAGGTTAGTCCCAAAAATGATATAAATGTGTAAAATAAAGCCCATAAACATCCAAAAGGGGTAATATAATAGCATGGAACAATCAAAAATTATAGATACGTTGGAGACGTATCAAGCATCCCCAAGCTTAATTCCTTCTCGTCCTCGAGTAGGTAAATGATAAAAAAGCAATTTTTGATGTGGAATGCTACCTAGCATAATTCTCAATGTAATTTTCTTTATTGTGACATGAATGTTCAGATCCAAATGATTCAAAATAAAAGTTCATATTGATAAAAGAAATAGTAACACTTCAAGCATACCAATCAAACTAATCATGTCTTCTCAAAATAACATGGCAAAAGAAAGTTCATCCCTACAAAATCATATAGTTAGGCTATGCTTCATTATCGTCACACAAAGATGTTCCCAACTTCTATACCCCCGATGACAAGCCAAGCAATTGTTTCATACTTAAGTAATCTCAAACTTTTTCAACCTTCACGCAATACATGAGCGTGAGCCATGGATATAGCACTATGGGTGGAATAGAATATGATGATGGGGATTGTGTGGAGAAGACAAAAAAGGAGAAAGTCTCACATTGACGAGGATAATCAACGGGCTATGGAGATGCCCATCAACTGATGTCAACATGAGGAGTAGGGATTGCCATGCAACGGATGCACTAGAGCCATAAATGAATGCTCAACAAAAGAAAACTAGTGGGTGTGCATCCAACTTGCTTGCTCACGAAGACCTAGGGCATTTGAGGAAGCCCATCGTAGGAATATACAAGCCAAGTTCTATAATGAAAAACTCCCACTAGTATGAAAAAGAAAACTTATGAGACTCACTATATGAAAAACATGGTGCTACTTTGAAGCACAATATATGAGACTCACTACATGAAGAACAAGGTGCTACTTTGAAGCACAAGTGTGGAAAAAGAGATAGTAACATTTCCCCTTTTTATTTATTTTCTCTTTTTCTTTCTTTTTTCTTTCTTTTTTTTCCTTTCTTTTTCTTTTTTGGGCCTTCCTTTTTTTGGCCTTTCTTCTTTTTTTTCTTTTTTTTTCTTTGGGCAATGCTCTAATAATGATGATCATCACACTTTCATTGATTACAACATATGAATTACAACTCGAAACTAGAACAAGATATGACTCTATATGAATGCCTCCGGCGGTGTACCAGGATGGTGCAATGAATCAAGGGTGACATGCATGAAAATTAATGCATGGTGGATTTGCCACAAATACGATGTCAACTACATGATCATGCGACGGCAATATGACAAAAGTAAAGTATGTCATGATGATGATGAATGGAACGGTGGAAAGTTGCATGGCAATATATCTCGGAATGGCTATGGAAATGCCATAATAGGTAGGTATGGTGGATGTTTTGAGGAAGATATAAGGAGGTTTATGTGTGAGAGAGCGTATCGTATCACGGGTTTGATGCACCGTGAAGTTTGCACCAACTCTCAAGGTGAGAAAGGGCAATGCACGGTACCGAAGAGGCTAGCAATGGTGGAAAGGTAAAAGTGTGTATAATCCATGGACTCAACATTAGTCAAAAGAACTCATATACTTATTCCAAAAATTTAGAAGTCATCAAAAATCAAGTACTACGCGCATGCACCTAGGGGGATAGATTGGTAGGAAAAGACCATCGCTCGTCCCCGACCGCCACTCATAAGGATGCAAAAGCCAGGTACACTTCATGTTTCAAATTTGTTACACAACTTTAACCATACGTGCATGCTACGGGACTTGCTAACTTCAACACAAGCATTCTTTAAATTCATAATCACCCAACTAGCATGACTTTAATATCACTACCTCCATATCTCAAAACAATTATCAAGTAGCAAATTGATCATAGCATCCAATTCACTTCCTATGATAGTTTTTATTATACCCAACTTGGATGCCTACCATTCTAGGACCAATTTTATAATCATAGAAAATACCATGCTGTTCTAAAAGACTCTCAAAATAATATAAGTGAAGCATGAGAGACTAGCAATTTCTTCAAAATTAAGTCACCACCGTGCTCTAAAAGATATAAGTGAAGCACTAGAGCAGAAACTATCAAGCTCAGAAGATATAAGTGAAGCACATAGAGTATTCTAGCAAATTCTAATCAAGTAGGCTTCTCCCAAAAGGTGTGTACAGCAAGAATTATTGTGGTAAACTAAAAAGCAAAGACTAATATAATACACGACGCTTCAAGCAAAACTCGTATCATGTGGCGAATAAAAATATAGCTCCAAGTAAAGTTACCAATGAACAAAGATGAAAAAGGGGATGCCTTCCCGGGGCATACCCAAGCTTAGGCTTTTGGCTATACTTGAATATCTTGGGATTCCATGGGCATCCCCAAGCTTAGGCTCTTGCCACTCCTTATTACATAGTCCATAAAAGCTTTACCAAAAACTTGAAAACTTCACAACACAAAACTCAACAGGAAATCTTATAAGCTCCGTTAGTGAAAGAAAACAAAACCACCACATAAGGTACTGTAATGAACTCATTCTTTATTAATTTTGGTGTTAAACCTACTGTATCACAACTTCTCTATGGTTTATAAACTATTTTACTAGCCATAGATGCATCAAAATAAGCAGACAACACACGAAAAACAGAATCTGTCAAAAACAGAACAATCTGTAGCAATCTGTAACTAACGCAAACTTCTGGAACTCTAAAAATCCTACCAAAATAGGAAGTCCTGGAACATTTGTCTATTGATCATCAGCAAAAAGAATCAATGCAAAATCACGTTTTTGTGATTTAACAAAACTAAATTCGTGCGCGTAAACTTTCTGTTTTTCAGCAGAATCAAATTAACTATCATCATAGGTTATCCTATAGGTTCTACTTGGCACACACACTAATTAAAAGATAAAAACACATATAAACAGAAGGTAGATGCAAGATTTATTACTAAACAGGAACAAAAACAAAAAACACAAAGAAAATTGGGTTGCCTCCCAACTAGCGCTATCGTTTAACGCCCCTAGCTAGGCATAAAAGCGAAGATAGATCTAAGTAGTGTCATGTTTGGCACTAAATCCATAAGTAGCCTGCATGATAGATTCATAAGGTAATTTGACTTTCTTTCTTGTAAAGTGCTCCATGCCTTTCTTTAATGGAAATCGGAATCTAGTATTCCCTTCTTTCATATCAATAATCGCGCCAATCGTTCTAAGGAAAGGTCTACCAAGAATAATAGGGCAAGAAAGATTGCAATCTATATCAAGAACGATAAAATCCACGGGCACCAAATTTCTATTTGCAACAATGAGAACATCATTGATCCTTCCCATTGGCTTTTTAATGGTGGAATCCGCAAGGTGCAAATTTAAAGAGCAATCATCAAGATCATGGAAACCTAGAATATCACATAAAGTTCTTGGAATCGTGGAAACACTAGCACCCAAATCACACAAAGCAAAACACTCATGATCTTTATGTCTAATCTTATAGTAGGTTCCCACTCATCATTAAGTTCTCTAGGTATAAAAACTTCCAAATTAAGTTTTTCATCATAAGATTGCATCAAGGCATCAACGATATGTTTGGTAAAAGCTTTATTTTGACTATAAGCATGAGGAGAATTAACAACGGATTGCAACAAGGAAATACAACCTTCTAAAGAACAATTATCATAATCAAATTCCTTGAAATCCGAGATAGTGGGTTCAGTACTATTTAAAGTTGTGACCTCTCCAATCCCACTTTTACCAAATTTAGCATCAAGATCTAAAAACTCTGAATTCTTGGGACGCCTTCTAGGTAAAGTTGACTCATTATTAGTCCCATAATTATCAAGATTCATATTGCAAAACATAGATCTAATAGGAGATGCATCAATAACTTTAAGATCCTCATCATTATTTTCATGGAAACTAGAAGAACACGCCTTTGCAAAGCAATCTTTCTTAGCATGCAATCTAGCGGTTCTTTCCTTGCACTCATCAATGGAAATTATCATTGCTTTGAGAGACTCATTGATATCATGCTTAGGAGGAGAATATCTAAGTTTAAGAGAATCAACATCAAGCAAAAGTCTATCAACGTTCCTAGCCAAATCATCAACTTTGAGCAATTTTTTCTTCAAGCAAGGCATTAAAATTCTTTTGAGAAATCATAAATTCTTTCACACTATTCTCAAAATCAGAGGGCATCTTATTAAAATTACCATAAGAATTATTGTAGGAATTTCCATAATTATTAGAGGAATTACTAGGGAACGGTCTAGAATTAAAGTTTCCTCTATAGGCAATCTTTCCAAAACTATTCCTACCAACAAAATTCACATCCATAGATTCATTATTATTCTCAATCAAAGTAGACAAAGGCATATCATTGGGATCAAGAGGAGTATTTTTAGTAGCAAATAATTTCATAAGTTTATCCATCTTTCCACTCAAAACATTGATTTCTTCTATAGCATGCACTTTTTTACTAGAAGATCTTTTGGTGTGCCATTGAGAATAATTAGCCATAATATTATCAAGAAGTTTTGTAGCATCTCCTAACGTGATTTCCATAAACGTGCCTCCCGCGGCCAAATCTAAGAGATTTCTAGAAGCAAAGTTCAAACCGGCATAAAATTTTTGTATGATCATCCATAAATTCAAACCATGAGTAGGGCAATTGCGAATCATCAATTTCATTCTTTCCCAAGATTGGGCAACATGCTCATGATCAAGTTGTTTAAAATTCATAATATCGTTCCTAAGAGTGATAATCATAGAGGGAGGAAAATACTTAGAGATAAAAGCATCTTTGCACTTGTTCCAAGAATCAATACTATTTTTAGGCAAAGACGAAAAGCAAACTTTAGCACGATCTCTAAGTGAAAACGGAAATAATTTCAATTTAACAATATCATTATCCGTATCTTTCTTCTTTTGCATATCACACAAATCAACAAAGTTGTTTAGATAAGTAGCGGTATCTTCACTAGGAAGGTCGGCGAATTGATCTTTCATAACAAGATTCAGCAAAGCAGTATTGATTTCACAAGACTCAACATCATTAAGAGGAGCAATCGGAGTAATAAGGAAATCATTATTATTGGTATTCGAGAAATCACACAATTTGGTATTATCTTGTGCCATGGCAACAAGTAATCCAACACGCAAGCAAACGGAAAAAGGCAAGCGAAAGAGAGAGGAGGAGATTGGGAAAGAGAGGGCAAATAAAACGGCAAGGGTGAAGTGGGGGAGAGGAAAACGAGAGGCAAATGGCAAATAATGTAAATGCGAGGGAGATGGGTTTGTGATGGGTACTTGGTATGTCTTGACTTGAGCGAAGACCTCCCGCAACGGCGCCGTAAATCCTTCTTGCTACGCCTTGAGCTTATGCTGGTTTTCTTGAAGAGGAAAGGGTGATGCAGCAATATTAGCATAAGTATTTCCTTAGTTTTTGAGAACCAATGTATCAATCCAGTAGGAGGCTCCTCAAAAGTCCCACGCACCTACACAAACAAACAAAGAACTCGCAACCAACGCAATAAAGGGGTTGTCAATCCCTTCACGACCACTTGCGAAAGTGAGATCTGATAGAGATAATATGATAAGATAAATATATTTTTGGTATTTTATAATATAGATGCAAAAAGTAAAGATGCAAACAAAAGTAGATTGGAAGCAAATATGATAAGAGATAGACCCGGGGGCCATAGGTTTCACTAGAGGCTTCTCTCAAGATAGCATAAGTATTACGGTAGCAAATATGAGATTATCTAGGCATGATCATGTATATAGGCATCACATCCGCAACAAGTAGACCGACTCCTGCCTGCATCTACTACTATTACTCCACACATCGACCGACTCCTGCCTGCATCTAGAGTATTAAGTTCATAAGAACAGGGTAACACTTTAAGCAAGATGACATGATGTAGAGGGATAAACTCATGCAATATGATATAAACCCCATCTTTTTATCCTCGAAGGCAACAATACAATACGTGCCTTGCTGCCCCTGCTGTCACTGGAAAAGGACAATGCAAGATTGAACCCAAAGCTAAGCACTTCTCCCATGGCAAGAAAGATCAATCTAGTAGGCCAAACCAAACTGATAATTCAAAGAGACTTGCAAAGATAACTCAATCATACATAAAAGAATTTAGAGGAGACTCAAATATTATTCATAGATAAACTTGATCATAAACCCACAATTCATCGGATCTCGACAAACACACTGCAAAAAGAGTTTACATCGAATAGATCTCCACAAGAGAGGGGGAGAACATTGTATTGAGATCCAAAAAGAGAGAAGAAGCCATCTAGCTAATAACTATGGACCCGTAGGTCTGTGGTAAACTACTCACAACTCATCGGAGGGGCTATGGTGTTGATGTAGAAGCCCTCCGTGGTCGATTCCCCCTCTAGCGTATCGCCGGCGAAGGCTCCAAGAAGGGATCTCGCAGATACAGAAGGTTACGGCGGTGGAAATTGTGTTTCGGTGGCTCCCTGGATGTTTCCGGGGTACGCAGGCTTATATAGGAGGAAGAAGTACGTCGATGGCCACCCGAGGGGCCCACGAGACAGGGGGTGCGCCCTATAGGGGGGCGCCCTCCTATCTCGTGGCTGCCTCGGCTGCTTCTTGACTTGCACTCCAAGTCCTCTGGATCACGTTCGTTCCAAAAATCACGCTCCCGAAGGTTTCATTCCGTTTGGACTCCATTTGATATTCCTGTTCTTCGAAATACTGAAATAGGCAAAAAAAAGAATACGGGCTGGGCCTCCTGTTAGTAGGTTAGTCCCGAAATGATATAAATGTGTAAAATAAAGCCCATAATCATCCAAAAGGGTAATATAATAGCATGGAACAATAAAAATTATAGATACGTTGGAGACGACGAGTGTTCTCTCTCTCAAGTGGAATCCCACAAGGATATACATGAGCTAAGCTCTAATGTCCGGATATATTCTTAGCTAAGTCTAAATGGAGGGTAGGTGGAGTATATATAGGTCCAACTGATGAGAGGGTAAGGAGGGCGAAATGGGAATACATGGGCAAAGCCCAACAAAGAACACCAGAGGGGCCCGTGTGCACGGGTTGTTGGGAACGTAGCATGCAATTTCAATAAATTTCCTACGCTCACGCAAGATCTATCTAGGAGATGCATAGCAACAAGAGGGGGAGAGTGTGTCCACGTACCCTCATAGACTGAAAGCGGAAGCGTTTACTCAACGCGGTTGATGTAGTCAAACGTCTTCTCGTTCCGACCGATCGAGTACCAAACATACGGCACCTATGAGTTCTGCATACGTTCAGTGCGATGACGTCCCTCGAGATCTTGATCCAGCAGAGGCTCGAAGGAGTAGATGAGTTCCGTCAGCACGACGGCGTGGTGACGGTGATGGTGATGTGATCCGTGCAGGGCTTCGCAGCACCGTGAGAATATGACCAGAGGCGTAAGCTGTGGAGGGGGGCGCCGCACACGGCTAAGAGCAATTGGTGTCCCAAAATGTACCCCCTGCCCCCGTATATAAAGGAGGAAGAGGGGAGGATGCCGTCCTAGGGCGCGCCCCATGACCATGGGGGGAGTCCTACTAGGACTCCTAGTCCTATTCGCCCCCTTCCTTTCCGGAGGGGGAAAAGAGGGAAGGGAGAGGGAGAAGGAAAGGGGGGCCACGCCCCCTCCCCTAGTCCAATTCGGACTCCCCATGGGGGGCACCACCTCCTATGGCCTGCCTTTGCCTCTCCCCTATGGCCCATAAGGCCCATTACTTCCCGAGGGTTCCAGAACCCCAGATTCGATAATTATCCGAAACACTCCGGAACCATTCCGATGTTCGAATACCACCTTCCAATATATTAATCTTTACCTCTCGACCATTTTGAGACTCCTCGTCATGTCAGTGATCTCATCCGGGACTCCAAAGAACCTTCGGTCACCAAAACACATAAATCATATAATACATATCATCATCGAACGTTAAGCGTGCGGACCCTACGGGTTCGAGAACTATGTAGACATGACTAAGACACCTCTCCGATCAATAACCAATAGCGGAAACTGGATGCTCATATTGGTTCCCACATATTCTACAAAGATCTTTATTAGTCGAACCGCAATGTCAACATATGTTATTCCCTTTGTCATCGGTATGTTACTTGCCCGAGATTCGATAGTCAGTATCTTCACACCTAGTTGAATCTCGTTACTAGCAAGTATCTTTACTCGTTCTGTAATGCATCATCCCGCAACTAACTCATTAGTCACATTGCTTGCAAGGCTTCATATGATGTGCATTACCGAGAGGGCCCAGAGATATGTCACGCCCTCGATGCGGCTATATCTCCCACGTGTCGAAGCACGACTTAGAGGCATAACCGCATGGAAAGCAATGTCGCAAGTGAGGTAATCTTCGCACAATCCATCTAATACATAAGGGAAGAGAGATACATAGTTGGCTTACAGTCGCCACTTCACACAATACATAAATAAACATCCATCATTCAGTTTACACTCAAGGTCCGACTACGAAACCAAAATAAAAGAAGACTATCTCAAATGCAACACAGATCCCCGACGCCTAACTCGGACTCCGCCATCGATCGTCTCGAAAAGAAACATAGTAACGACCAAGGGCCTCATCAAATTCCCACTTCAGCTCAATTCGCCCTCTGCTACCGCTGGTATCATCGGTACTGATCTATTTTGGTAGAATCTGTGAGCCACGGGACTCAAAGCAATCTCACACCCCGAGATCAAGACTATTTAAGCTTAAGGGAAGGCTGGTGTAATGAGGTGGAGCTGCAGCAAGTTTACTAGCATATATGGTGTCTACGCACGCAAAGAGAGCGAGAAGAGAAGCAAAGCACGGTCATGAAGCTAGTAGCGATCAAGAAGTGATCCTCAAACTACTTACGCCAAACATAACTCCAACACCGTGTTCACTTCCGGACCGCTAAGAAGGGACCACCACGGTTACACACGCCGTTGATGTATTTTAATTAAGGTCAACTTCGGTTTTCTACAACCGACATTAACAAATTCCCATCTGCCTCATAACCATGGCACGGCTTTCGAAAGATAATACCCGCAGGGTGTCCCAACTTAGCCCATCACAAGCTCTCACGGTCAACGAAGGAATAAACCTTCTCCCGGGAAGACCCGATCAGTCTCTTAATCCCGGTTCGCATGACATTTCGACAATGGTAAAACTAGACCAGCAAGACCACCCGATCAGTGCCGACAAATCCCGATAGGAGCTGCACATATCTCGCTCGTGGCACAACGGATGGGTCACCCACGAGTAAAACCAGCCCTCGAGTTGCCCTGGTGGCCCCTGCGAGCCTGCCGTTCGGACCAACACTGAAGGAGCACGGGCCGGGGCTAAAATAAAGATGACCCTCGGGCTCGCGAAACCCAAGGGAAAAAGGGTGTAGGTGGCAAATGGTAAAACCAAGGTTGGGCCTTGCCGACGAAGTTTTATTCAAAGCTTAACCGTCACGGGGTCCCATAAATCACCCAACCGCGTAAGGAACGCAAAACCAAGGAACATAACACCGTATGACGGAAACTAGGTGGCAAGAGGAACAAAACACTGCATAAGGCCGAGCCTTCCACCCTTTACCAAGTATATAGATGCATTAATTAAAAACAATAGATATTGTGATATCCCAAAATAACCGTGTTCCAACAAGGAACAAACTTCATCTTCACCTGCAACTAGCAACGCTATAAGAGGGGCTGAGCAAAGCGGTAACATAGCCAATCAACGGTTTGCTAGGAAAGGATGGTTAGAGGTTGACATGGCAATATGGGTGACATGGTATAGCAAGTGGTAGGTATCACAGCATAGGCATAGCAAAAGAGCGAGCATCTAGCAAGCCAAGATAGAAGTGATTTCAAGGTATGGTCATCTTGCTCGCAAGGTTCTCGAGTTGTCGAAGGCTTGATCCTCGAGGCGTTTTAACAGTTCCTCGCTCACGCACTCGCCTCCGGCTCTACCCAAAGCAAGAACACAAGCAATGTAACCACAATCAAACAAGGATCAATGCACAAGCAATATGATGCAATACATGGCATGCGATGCGAGATGTGATATGCAATGCATATGTGTGCTCGAAGGAAAATGATGAACTGGCATCAACTTGGCAAACCAAGTATGTCGCTGAAATATGAGATGATTTCGTTGAAATCGATATAAAGATCACCGAATAGGATGCACGGTTTGCAAATGACAAGCAAAACAAGGATGACGCAAATCATGCTTAACAAAGACGATGCCACTTATCAAGCAACAAGAAACTATGCTACAAGACCCCAACATAAAAACAAAGCATATGGCAGTGATCTACAGGAGATGCTTAACAAAAGAGGAACATCGAGCTACGGCTAAATCACATCATAACATGTTCAAACAAGCATGGTGAAAGTGCAAAAATATCGTGTTCACAGACTTAGTGAAAATACTAGCATGCCGTAAATTAACATCAGAAGGCATGTTTAGAGCAAGCAAACAACATGCTACAGAACTTATAATAGCAAAACAAGGCATGACATGAATCTACTCAAAGCATAGATCAATAGTCCCTCATCGACCATAAGCCAAAAAGGACCATAAGAAATGATGGCACCCATGTAAACATAGCAAGTTTTATTAATAGCCAGACTTGGTGAAATTTCGTGACATGGCAAAAACAGATTCAACATGGCATCTTTACAAGCTTGATTAACTCACTACCGTGCATATCATGGCATGGAACAAGTACTAACATGAAGTAGGCATGAAAATGAAGCTATCCTTGAGCAAAACAACCTCATAGCATGCTTGAAATAAAACACACAAGAATGACAAGACAACATCATGATGTAAAATGACATGTTCATGAACTTGCTCAAATGCAGAAACTAATGCCACCACTGGATTGGTGGGATTTTTCTACCCAAAAACATATATAATATGTCTAGGTTGCTGTAGAAAAATAGTCACAAGTGCATTAAGTTAAAACCTGCCTAAAATGGAATATGACAGAAAAGGCATTTTTCCATAATTGGACACGTCCAAAAAAGGACTTGCCCGAAATGGAAAGGTACTACATGCCAGAAATGGAATATTCGCTGGGGAATAAAATAAAAAGAAAAGAAAACAGAGGCTAGGGGAGGATGACAGGTGGGGCCACACTGTCATACACACACATGCGCACATGACCAGAACAAAAAGGTGGGGTTTAACTTGCGCCCGCGGGGGATCGAACCCGGGTCGCTGGGTTGCAATAGAGCGGCTCGAGCCACTAGGCTAGCCAACGATGGCTGTCAGAGGAGGGGGTTTTGCTCCTCTTACCAACTGCTACGGTGACGACCAAAACAGAGCAAACCAGCGGAGAACACCGGCGCGGCCAGAGGCGACGGAGGGATCACCGGAGCAGCTCCGGCGCCCTAACGGAGTGGCGGATGGGTGCTACGAGATTGCAAGAGAAACCCGCGCTCGCGCCTGGAACGCACGACGCCCAACGGCGACGGAAACGCTGCCGGCGACGAGGTCCAGAGCGGGCGGCGACGAACTAAACCACGACGAGGCGCTGGGTTTAAAGAGAGGCAGAGAGGACGGATCTACCCTACGTGATATGACGAGGCCTATGGACATGTGCAGAGAGGCTAAAGAGGTCAGAGCACTCGCCGGAGACGAGGTCCGACGGCGGCGAGATCGGGTGGCCGCGGCGGCCGCGGTTAGAGCATGCAAACGAGGGGGAAAAGGGCCAGGAAGATGGGTGTGCTCACCACAAGCACGGAGGTGCGCTTGGCTTGGCGGGAGGTGGACGAAGACGGCGATGGTGGTGGTCGAACACGTCGGCGGCCGGGTTCGAAGACGAGGAAGAAGCGGTCGTTGCAGGGGCTCCGGCTCCACGTAGTCGACGACGGGGACGTAGTTGACGAAGGGGAAGAAGATGGACACGCCAGATGGGGTAGAGGCCAAAGGAGAGCACGCCGGCGACGAGGACGCGCTCTCTGATGCGTTCGGGGTGGCGATGGCGCGATGGATCTGGTGGCTAATCTTACCAGAAAACGGCGGCGGCGGACGAGGGAAACCCTAGATGACGCGAGGGACACGGGAGCTGGGGCTTAAAAGGGCTAGGGCGAGCGGACGAGCTCACGCGCGGTCGTGCTCGCGGTCCCCATGGCGACGGCGAGAGGAGAGGGAAAAGGTGGGTGCGGGGAACAGGGGAGGCGCTGACGAGCGGGACCGACCTGTCCACGTGGGCGTACGGGCTGCTGGGTAACGGGGTGGCTGGGTGAGAAGCGACAAGGCGCGGACGAAGGGCTGGACCGGGCGCGCTTAGCTGGGCTGGCCGGGCGGCAAGTTAGCTGGGCCGGCCTGGGAGGCCGAGGCCCAGGGGGGTTGCTGCGCTGGCTGCTGCTGGTGCTGCATTTCCATTTTTTTAAAACAGAAATGGAAAACAGAAAAGCTCAGGGAAAAAGAAGAGGAGTTAGAGGATAAAGAAAATATTCTCCAACTCCTGGAATTATCCACTATTTTAGTAAATTGCATTGGGCATTTTTAGAGGTAGAAAAATAAGACAAGTTTGAAATATTTTCAAACTTGTGTCATTTTTTAACCTGACCAAAACAACTTCAAATAAGGAGATCTTTGGCAGAGAGGTTTAGGGCAAGGAGCAAGATTTACAGGGAGAATATGAATAGAGAAAGAAAAAATGGCACTTGATAAGAGAAGGAAAGGAGGAGAAGTGAAGGTGCCATGGTTGGAAGGGGGGGGACAAGGTTATGCCCATGATGCTCATGGCAACAACATGAATGACAACATGCAACATGAGATGAAGATGCACTACATAATGAGGATGAATGCAAAATGACAAGAGGCACAAATGCAATATGGTAAGATGAGCATGACAAAGAAAAGAATAAAACCACATAACCAAACAAGATTAGGCCAAACATGAAAACCCCACAAGAAATGGATGAAGGTCAAGTTGATATATTGCCAAAATGGGACATGATACATCCGGGTGTTACAACTCTCCTCCACTACAAGAGGATCTCGCCCCAAGATCTAGGACCTGAAAGAACTCCTGATATTCGAACGGAGGTGATCCTCGTGCTCCCTGTGTGGCTTCTCGTCGGAATGGTTTGACCACTTTACTTTCGTGAATTTGATTGACTTGTTGCAGTCTTGCGCCGGTTTCTTCAAGAATAGCAATGGGGTGCTCATGATAAGAAAGATCTTGTTGGAGGTCAATTTCTTCAAAGTTGATAGTGCGCCAGAATCTTGAAGCACTTGAGGAGCTGTGACACGTGAAACACATCGCACGCTTGCAAAGTTGGATGGAAGCTCGTTGATAGGCTAGATCGCCTCTTTTGCCAATGATCTTGAAGGGACCCACATATCTAGGGCAAGCTTCCTTTGATACCGGGTTGACGAGTGCCTTTCATTGAGAGACGCGGAGGTAGACATGGTCTCCGATTTCAAAAGCCACATCACGGTGCTTGTCATCATAATAGCCCTTCTGGCGCGATTCTGCGGCTTTCAGATTCTCACGAATGACTTTGCACATTTCTTCAGCTTCTGTGATCAAGTCGTTGCCAAGAAGTTGGCATTCACCTGTCTCGGACCAATTGAGAGGAGTACGACACTTCCTGCCATAGAGAATTTCGAATGGGGCCTTGCCCGAACTCGCTTGGAAGCTGTTGTTGTAGGAGAACTCGGCATATGGAAGACAATCTTCCCACTTCATGCCAAAGGAAATGACACAAGCCCTGAGCATATCTTCAAGGATTTGATTGAATCGCTCGACTTGGCCACTAGTTTGAGGATGGAAAGCTGTGCTGAAACGAATGTTGGTGCCCATGGCCTTCTGAAAGGATTCCCAGAACTTTGAAGTGAAGATGCTTCCACGGTCTGAAGAGATCAATTGTGGAATACCATGCAAGGAGACAATTCGAGGTGTATAGCTCGCCACCGAGCTGCTGTGATAGATTCTTTGATAGGAAGAAAATGAGCCACTTTAGTAAGCTTGTCAATGACAACGAAGATAGCATCATTTCCACGCTTGGACTTAGGAAAACCAGTCACGAAGTCCATCTCGATATGATCAAACTTCCATTCCGAATAGCAAGAGGTTGGAGGAGACCAGCTGGTCTTTGGTGTTCGCTTTCACCCTTCTCGCAGACATCACATTCATTCACGAATTGAGCAATTCTCGCTTCATTCGAGTCCACCAATACGATCGCTTGAGGTCATGGTACATCTTCGCATTTCCGTGATGAATGGATAGAAGAGAATTGTGTGCCTCATTCATGATGACTTTTCTCGATCGCCTTTAGGAACCACAATTCGATCCTCAAGAAAAGAGTGTCTTTGTCATCCAAGCGATAGCACTTGTATTTGAAATGGCCTTGTCAATACCACGCTTCACTTTCTTCACCATGGTATCCAGGAGTTGTGCCTCACGAATTTGATCTTCCAAAGAAGGAGAGACTATGAGGTTGCCAAGAAAGCCTTGAGGAACAACTTGAAGATTCAGCTTATGGAAAGCTTCACAAAGATCCGTTGAAAGGGCTTGAGAATTAGACTGCTGTAATAAGCTTTTCGCCGAGCATCTGCAATCACATTCGCCTTTGCCAGAGTGTATTCAATACTTGGATTGTACTCTTGAATCATTTCACCCATCGAGTTTGCTCGAGGTTGAGGTTTGGTTGAGTGAAGATATACTTGAGACTCTTGTGATCGGTGAAAATGTCCACTTTCCTTCCCAACAAGAGATGTCTCCATGTTATCAATGCATGGACAATCGCCGCCAACTCGAGATCGTGAGTGGGGTAGTTCTTTTCGTTGGGCTTCAATGGCGAGAGGTATAGGCCACAACCTTCTTCTCTTGCATTAACACAAAGACCGAGACCTTGCAAGGAAGCATCACAGTAAAACTTCAATGGTTTGGATTCATCAGAGGAGTCAAGACAGAGCTATAACTAGCTTCTCTTTGAGGGTGTTGAAAGCGACATCACACTCAAAGGCCCGCACATACTTGACATGCTTCGAGGAGGTTGGAAAGAGGCTTTGCAATCTTAGAGAAGTTCTCAACGAATCTTCGCAATAGCTTGCAAGACCAAGAAAATCATGGAGTCGCTTGACATTCGAGGGGTTCCCAATCCGTAACCGCAGTAAACCTTCACGGATTAACAGCAATTCCTTGGCGGAGATGATATGACCAAGATAAAGAACTTCATCAAGCCGTAACTCACATTTGGAAAACTTCAAGATAGAATTGATGCTCTCTCGAGCTTGTCGAGCACCAATCGCAAATGTTTGGCATGATCCTGCTTGTTCTTGGAGAAGACCAAAATATCATCGAGATACACCAAGACGAAATCATTGGTGTAGGGGTTGAAGATAAAGTTCATCATGCGAGAGAAAGTTGGAGGAGCATTGACAAGGCCGAAAGACATGACAGTATATTCATAAGAACCAAAGCTTGTTCTGAATGTTGTCTTGGGAATATCTTGCTCACGAATGCGAATCTGATGATAACCCATACGAAGGTCAAGCTTGGAGAATACTTTAGCACCTTTGAGTTGCTCGAATAACTCATTGATGTTGGGAAGTGGATACTTGTTCTTGATTGTCTTCTTGTTCAATGGATGGTAATCAACACAAAGTCGGTCCGTGCCATCCTTCTTCTGGACAAAAAGAACTCCACATCCCCATGGAGATGAACTCGGTCTGATCAAACCCAGACGCTCTTGTTCATCGAGCTGTTTCTTCAATTCTTTCAGCTCCTTGGGTCCAAGCTTGTAAGGACGCTTGCAAACGGGTTCAGTGCCAGGCTCAAGATCGATAACGAATTCGACTGGCCGATGAGGAGGCATACCCGAAGCTCTTCCGAAAGACATCTTGGTACTCACAAACGACTAGAATCGAGAGATAGCATCCAACTCGCCCTTCTCATTGAGAGAAAACAACCAATGGTTTCATCACGAGCGGCATAGATGATAACATCCTCGTAAGAGTGTGTCAATTGAATCGCTCGGCAGCACAATCAAGTTGAGCTTTGTGCTGAGAAAGCCAGCCCATCCCGAGAATTAGATCAATATCCGAGTCACCAAGAACAACTGGAGAAGACAGAAATTTATAGTCGTCCATCATGATACCGACATTTGGAACCATCAAACGAGAACTCATGTGCTTGCCCGGGGAAACAATTGCTAGAGTTTTATCCAAATATTCCGAAGAGAAATCATGCTTGGTAAAGAACGGTGTTGACATGAAACAATGCGATGCACCGGTATCAAATAAAACTTTTGCAGGAATATCATTAACTGAGAGATTACCCATTATCACGCCGAAGAATCTCCGCTTATGCTGTATTCATCATGTTCACCTTTGCATACTTGGGATTATGCTTGACCACCGTGATTGCTTGAAGACCTCACAGGAGGAGGAGGAGGAGGAAGGCGCTTTGGTTGAAGCATTTGTTCGCATAGTGACCCTTCTGCTGGCACTTGTTGCAGGTCACCTCCGAGAGCGGACGGTGATAAGGAGCATTTGACTTTGGAGCTTGAGGCTGAGACTTGTTCTAGTAGCTTGGGTTGGGTGGGTGGGAAGATCCACGACCACCTGAGTTCTTCTGTTGGTAAGGCTGACAGAACGGAGGAGGAGGAAGGTAGAACTTTTGCTGCTTGGCTGCCACTTGAGAGGAAGAAGAAGACTGAACTGCATTGCTATTTCTCTTCTTTGAAGCCTCACACTTGAGCTGAGCACCTTCTTGCTTGAGTGCCATATTGTAGAATTGATCAAACTGAGTAGGCTCAAAAGAACAAGAGCTAACTACAGATCCTCTCTAAGGCCACCTCTGAACTGATAGATCATACTCTTTTCATCAGGAATGTCTTGTTTAGCAAAGCGAGCAAGTTTCTGAAACTGTTTGTTGTATTCGTACACTGACATGTTTCCTTGCTTGAGATTGCGGAACTCCTCACGCTTGCTCTCAACAACACTGGTAGGAATGTGGTGAGCTTTAAAGTCCCGACAGAAGTCAGTCCAAGTAATCACTCGACCTCCTCTTGAATCCTTGTATTGTTGGAACCAATCAGCTGCCTGATCCTTGAGCTGAAAAGACGCGAACTTGATGTAGTCCTCAGGTCTGACATTGCTGCATTCGAAATGCTTGTTGATATCCACGAGCCAATCGTCTGCCTCGTGGCCTCGGCACAAGAGTGAAAGACTTTGGCTGATTTGCAAGGAACTGATTGAGGGTAGGGAACCGAGGCTGATGGTAGAACTGCCCTTGACCTTGATTCCTTGGTTGCCTTGGCCTTGGTTACGCTCTTGCATCACCTGGATCAACAATCGAAGGCCATGCTAGTGGTTGCCATCAAAGTTTGCCATGCCTCCGGAGGCGGAGGTGGAGGTGGAGGGTTCGCCTGATTCCCATCACTGCGTTCCGGATTCTGACGCATTGGCGGAGCCATCCTGAAGAGGGTGACATCCGTTAGCATCTTGATAGACAGATAGACAAGTTGAATCAACGGATAGAAATTGCAACATATAGTCTTCACAATAAACATTCGAACAGGGATGAATGAATGAATTCCAAAGTAAACATCATGTCCATTAAGGTGAGAAGCCACTTGATAAGAGATTGATGAATGAAAATAAAAACAAGGTATGAATGGAACAAATATGTGGTAAGGATTACCCAATCACAAACCAAATATCTGCGGAAGAAATGCTAGAGCTACTTGAATCCCACCTATAAACTCCTAAACTTTCCGGTTATGCAATCAGTGTTGGGGATACAGGGAAGCAATATATCTCACCCAAACTAACAATCCCTACATCCACTGTATCCATCCTTCAACACATAACCAAGAAACCTTCAGAATCGTGTACCTCAACCTTCAAAAACATCCGTTATACGAGTCATGGCAATACTCCCGACTCACCTCAAGATCGATTAGCGGGTTATCTCACCAACGAATCGCATAAAAGAGATTTTCGATGTCGGCGTACTAAACTCAGGTATTCCAGAACTGCAACGATAAAATTATGACGACGACACCTCAGATCTCAACTCCCCGGGACATTTCCACTAAACCCCTGACAGGAGGTACCAAGACAATGTTCTCATCATAAAACCATCGGAACGATTCCAAGATACCCGCATGATCCTAAAAAATATATTTTAGTGAAATTTGAGAAGAGGAAAGTCAAAACTTCTACGTCAGGAGACCTCACCAGAGCTACGAAGGGACTGAGGAGTAAAAAGAATTCCTAACTCTCCGATATATATAATCCTAAATGACTCAAAACATTTTTCTAGACACAACTCGGCCCTAAAAACAATCAAGCAGTGGGGCTCCTAAGGTCGGGGGCCCGGCTCTGATTACCAACTTGTCACGCCCTCGATGCGGCTATATCTCCCACGTGTCGAAGCACAACTTAGAGGCATAACCGCATGGAAAGCAATGTCGCAAGTGAGGTAATCTTCGCACAATCCATCTAATACATAAGGGAAGAGAGATACATAGTTGGCTTACAGTCGCCACTTCACACAATACATAAATAAACATCCATCATTCAGTTTACACTCAAGGTCCGACTACGGAACCAAAATAAAAGAAGACTATCTCAAATGCAACACAGATCCCCTATCGCCCCAACTGGACTCCGCTACTGATCGTCTGGAAAAGAAACATAGTAACGACCAAGGGCCTCATCAAATTCCCACTTCAGCTCGCTTATGCCCTCTGCTACTGGTATCATCGGTACCGTGATCTGTTTTGGTAGAATCTGTGAGCCACGGGACTCAGCAATCTCACACCCGCGAGATCAAGACTATTTAAGCTTAAGGGAAGGCTGGTGTAATGAGGTGGAGCCGCAGCAGTTTACTAGCATATATGGTGTCTACGCACGCAAAAGAGAGCGAGAAGAGAAGCAAAGCACGGTCGCGAAGCTAGTAGCGATCAAGAAGTGATCCCAAACTACTTACGCCAAACATAACTCCAACACCGTGTTCACTTCCGGACTCCGCCGAGAAGGGACCACCACGTTACACACGCCGTTGATGTATTTTAATTAAGGTCAACTTCGGTTTTCTACAACCGACATTAACAAATTCCCATCCGCCTCATAACCGCGGGCACGGCCAAAGATAATACCCCGCAGGGTGTCCCAACTTAGCCCATCACAAGCTCTCACGGTCAACGGGAATAAACCTTCTCCCGGAAGACCCGATCAGTCTTGGAATCCGGTTCGCATGACATTTCGACAATGGTAAAACTAGACCAGCAAGACCACCCGACTGTGCCAACAAATCCCGATAGGAGCTGCACATATCTCGCTCGTGGCACAATGGATGGGTCAGCCCACGAGTAAAACCAGCCCTCGAGTTGCCCCTGGTGGCTCCCTCGGTCTGCCTGTTCGGACCAACACTGAAGGAGCACCGCCCGGGGCTAAAATAAAGATGACTCTCGCTCGCGAAACCCAAGGGAAAAAGGGTGTAGGTGGCAAATGGTAAAACCAAGGTTGGGCCTTATGGAGGAGTTTTATTCAAAGCGAACCGTCACGGGGTCCCATAAATCACCCAACCGCGTAAGGAACGCAAAACCAAGGAACATAACACCGGTATGACGGAAACTAGGGTGGCAAGAGTGGAACAAAACACCAGGCATAAGGCCAAGCCTTCCACCCTTTACCAAGTATATAGATGCATTAATTAAAAACAATAGATATTGGGATATCCCAAAATAACCGTGTTCCAACAAGGAACAAACTTCATCTTCACCTGCAACTAGCAACGCTATAAGAGGGGCTGAGCAAAGCGGTAACATAGCCAATCAACGGTTTGCTAGGAAAGGATGGTTAGAGGTTGACATGGCAATATGGGTGACATGGTATAGCAAGTGGTAGGTATCGCAGCATAGGCATAGCAAAAGAGCGAGCATCTAGCAAGCCAAGATAGAAGTGATTTCGAAGGTATGGTCATCTTGCCTACAAGGTTCTCAGAGTTGTCGAAGGCTTGATCCTCGTAGGCGTTCTCAACAGGTTCCTCGCTCACGCATTCGCCTCCGGTTCTACCCAAAGCAAGAACACAAGCAACGGAACCACAATCAAACAAGGATCAATGCACAAGCAATATGATGCAATACATGGCATGCGATGCGAGATGTGATATGCAATGCATATGTGTGCTCTGGAAGGAAAATGATGAACCGGGCATCAACTTGGCAAACCAATTATGCCACTGGAAAGAGATGATTTCAGTTGAAATCGATGTAAAGATCACCGGAATAGGATGCACGGTTTGCAAATGACAAGCAAAACAAGGATGACGCAAATCTGCTTAACAAAGACGATGCCACTTATCAAGCAACAAGAAACTATGCTACAAAGACCCCAACATAAAAACAAAGCATATGGCGTTGATCTACAGGAGATGCTTAACAAAAGAGGAACACTGAGCTACGGCTAAATCACATCATAACATGTTCAAACAAGCATGGTGAAAGTGCAAAAATATCAGTTCACAAAGTGAAAATACTAGCATGCCGTAAATTAACATCGAAGGCATGTTTAGAGCAAGCAAACAACATGCTACAGAACTTATAATAGCAAAACAAGGCATGACATGAATCTACTCAAAGCATAGATCAATAGTCCCTTACTGACCATAAGCCAAAAGGACCATAAGAAATGATGGCACCCATGTAAACATAGCAAGTTTTTATTAACAGTTCCAGACTTGGTGAAATTTCAGGACATGGCAAAAACAGATTCAACATGGCATCTTTACAAGCTTGATTAACTCGCTACCAGGCATATCATGGCATGGAACAAGTACTAACATGAAGTAGGCATGAAAATGAAGCTATCCTTGAGCAAAACAACCTCATAGCATGCTTGAAATAAAACACACAAGAATGACAAGATAACATCATGATGTAAAATGACATGTTCATGAACTTGCTCAAATGCAGAAACTAATGCCACCACTGGATTGGTGGGATTTTTCTACCCCAAAAACATATACAATATGTCTAGGTTGTTGTAGAAAAATAGTCACAAGTGCATTAAGTTAAAACCTGCCTAAAATGGATTATGACAGAAAAGGCATTTTTCCATAATTGGAAATGTCCAGAAAAGGACTTGCCCGAAATGGAAAGGTACTACATGCCAGAAATGGAATATTCGCTGGGGAATAAAATAAATAAATAAAAAAAGAAAACAGAGGCTAGGGGAGGATGACAGGTGGGGCCACATCACATACACACACATGCGCATATGACCGTAACAAAAGGTGGGGTTTAACTTATACCATGGGATCGAACCCGGTCATTGGTTGCAACAGAGCGGCTCGAGCCACTAGGCTAGCCAACGATGGCTGACAGAGGAGGGGGTTCTGCTCCTCTTACCAACTGCTACGGCGACGACCAAAACAGAGCAAACCAGCGGAGAACACCGGCGCGGCCAGAGGCGACAGAGGGATCACCGGAGCAGCTCCGGTGCCCTAACGGAGTGGCGGATGGGTGCTACGAGATCGCAAGAGAAACCCGCGCTCGCGCCTGGAACACACGACGCCCAACGGCGACGGTAACGCTGCCGGCGACGAGGTCCAGAGCGGGCGGCGACGAACTAAACCACGACGAGGCGCTGGGTTTGAAGAGCGGCAGAGAGCACGGATCTACCCTACGTGATATGACGAAGCCTATGGACATGTGCAAAGAGGCTAAAGAGGTCGGAGCACTCGCCGGAGACGAGGTCCGACGGCGGCGAGATCGGACGCCCGCGGCGGCCGCGGTTAGAGCATGCAAATGAGGGGGAAAAGGGCCAGGAAGATGGGTGTGCTCACCACAAGCACGGAGGTGCGCTTTGCTTGGCGGGAGGTGGAGAAGACGGCGATTGTGGTGGTCGAACACGTCGGCGGCCGGGTTCGAAGACGAGGAAGAAGCGGTCGTTGCAGGGGCTCCGGCTCCACGTAGTCGACGACGGGGACGTAGTGGACGACGGGGAAGAAGATGGACACGCCAGACGGGGTAGAGGCCGAAGGAGAGCACGCCGGCAACGAGGACGCGCTCTCTGATGCGTTCGGGGTGGCGATGGCGCGATGGATCTGGTGGCTAATCTTACCAGAAAACGGCGGCGGCGGACGAGGGAAACCCTAGACGACGCGAGGGACACGGGAGCTGGGGCTTAAAAGGGCTAGGGCGAGCGAACGAGCTCACGTGCGGTCGTGCTCGCGGTCCCCATGGCGATGGCGAGAGGAGAGGGAAAAGGTGGGTGCGGGGAACAGGGGAGGCGCTGACGAGCGGGACCGACCTGTCCACGTGGGCGTACGGGCTGCTGGGTAACAGGGTGGATGGGTGAGAAGCGACGAGGCGCGGACGAGCGGGCTGACTGGCGTGCTAGCTGGGCTGGCTGGCGGCGGTGCTAGCTGGGCCGGCCTGGGAGGCCGAGGCCCAGGGGGGTTGCTGCGCTGGCTGCTGCTGGTGTTGCATTTCCATTTTTTTTAAAACAGAAATGGAAAACAGAAAAGTTCAGGGAAAAAGAAGAGGAGTTAGAGGATAAAGAAAATATTCTCCAACTCCTGGAATTATCCACTATTTTAGTAAATTGCATTGGGCATTTTTAGAGGTAGAAAAATAAGACAAGTTTGAAATATTTTCAAACTTGTGTCATTTTTGAACCTGACCAAAACAACTTCAAATAAGGAGATCTTTGGCAGAGAGGTTTAGGGCAAGGAGCAAGATTTACAGGGAGAATATGAACATTAATAGAGAAAGAAAAAATGGCACTTGATAAGAGAAGGAAAGGAGGAGAAGTGAAGGTGCCATGGTTGGAAGGGGGGGACAAGGTTATGCCCATGATGCTCATGGCAACAACATGAATGACAACATGCAACATGAGATGACATGAGATGAAGATGCACTACATAATGAGGATGAATGCAAAATGACAAGAGGCACAAATGCAATATGGTAAGATGAGCATGACAAAGAAAAGAATAAAACCACATAACCAAACAAGATTAGGCCAAACATGAAAAAACCCACAAGAAATGGATGAAGGTCAAGTTGATATATTGCCAAAATGGGACATGATACATCTGGGGTGTTACAAGATACCTCTCCGATACTCGGAGTGACAAATCCTAATCTCAGTCTATGCCAACCCAACAAACACCTTCAGAGATACCTGTAGAGCTTCTTTATAATCACCCGATTACGCCAGACGCTTGATAGCACATAAGGCATTTCTCCGGTGTTCGGGAGTTGCATAATCTCATAGTCGGAGGAATATGTATTTGACATGAAGAAAGCAAGAGCAATAAAACTAAATGATCATTATGCTATGCTAACGGATGGGTTTTGTCCATCACATCATTCTCCTAATGATGTGATCCTGCTCATCAAATGACAACACATGTCCATGGCTAGGAAACTTAACCATCTTTGATCAACGAGCTAGTCTAGTAGAGGCATACTAGGGACACGGTGTTTTGTCTATGTATTCACACATGTATCAAGTTTCCGATTAATACAATTCTAGCATATATAATAAACATTTACCATGAATAAGGAAATATAAAATAACAACTTTATTATTGCCTCTAGGGCATATTTCCTTGATCTCCCACTTGCACTAGAGTCAATAATCTAGTTCAGATCGCCATGTGATTTAACAAGAATAGTTCGTGATTTGTATGTGATTAACACCCATAGCTCACATCTCCATGTGACCAACAACCAAAGGGTTTACTAGAGTCAATAATCTAGTTCACATCGCTATGTGATTAACACCCAAAGGGTACTAAGGTGTGATCATGTTTTGTTTGTGAGAGAAGTTTAGTCAATGGGTATGCTATATTCAGAGCCGTATGTATTTTGCAAATTTTCTATGTATACAATGCTCTGCATCGAGATACTCTAGCTAATTGCTCCCACTTTCAATATGTATCCAGATTGAGACTCAAAGTCATCCGGATCGGTGTAAAAGCTTGCATCGACGTAACTCTTTATGATTTAACTCTTTATCACCACCATAACCAAGAAATATTTCCTTAGTCCTCTTAGGTAACTAAAGATAACTTTGACCACGGCCCAAAGGATCCACTCTCGAGAACTATCATACCCCATGCCAAACTCATGAAAAGGTACACAATAGGTTTGGTACACAACATAGCATACTTTATAGAACCTATGGCTGAGTGCTACCTCTTGAGCATCGCGTTGGATTTCCCAAGAGGAGAGGATGATGCAGCAAAGTAGCGTAAGTATTTCCCTCAGTTTTTGAGAACCAAGGTATCAATCCAAGAGGAGACCACGACAAGTCCCTCGTACCTACACAAAGACAGCTCCTCGCAACCAACGCGATTAGGGGTTGTCAATCCCTTCACAAATACTTACTTAGAGTGAGATCGATAGAGATGATAAATAATATTTTTGGTATTTTTGGTATATAGATGAAAAGTGAAAAGTAAAAGGCAAAGTAAAAACAAAGCAAGTAATAAAGTAATGGAGATTGATATGATGAGAATAGACCCGGGGGCCATAGGTTTCACTAGTGGCTTCTCTCAAGAGCATAGATATTCTACGGTGGGTGAACAAATTACTGTTGAGCAATTGACAGAATTGAGCATAGTTATGAGTATATCTAGGTATGATCATGTATATAGGCATCACGTCCGAGACAAGTAGATTGAAACGATTCTGCATCTACTACTAGTACTCCACTCATCGACCGCTATCCAACATGCATCTAGAGTATTAAGTTAAAAACAGAGTAACGCCTTAAGCAAGATGACATGATGTAGAGGGATAAATTCATGCAATATGATAAAAAAACCATCTTGTTATCCTCGATGGCAACAATACAATACGTGCCTTGCTGCCCCTTCTGTCACTGGGAAAGGACACCGCAAGATTGAACCCAAAGCTAAGCACTTCTCCCATTGCAAGAACCACTAATCTAGTTGGCCAAACCAAAAGGATAATTCGAATAGACTTGCAAAGATAAATCAATCATACATAAAAGAATTCAGAGAAGATTCAAATATTGTTCATAGATAACCTGGATCATAAACCCACAATTCATCGGTCTCAACAAACACACCGCAAAAAGAAGATTACATCGAATAGATCTCCACGAGAGAGGGGAGAACATTGTATTGAGATCCGAAGAGAGAAGAAGCCATCTAGCTACTAGCTATGGACCCAAGGTCTCAAGTAAACTACTCACACTTCATCGGAGGCGTTATGGTGTTGATGTAGAAGCCCTCCGTGGTGGATGCCCCCTCCGTGAGCTCCTAACAGACCCAAGATGGGATCTCGTGGATACAGAAGGTTGCGGCGGTGGAATTAGGTTTTTGGCTCCTCTTCTGATCGTTTGGGGATACATAGGTATATATAGGAGGAAGGAGTACGTCGGTGGAGCAACAGGGGGGCACGAGGCAGGGGGGCGTGCCCGGGGGGCGCCCCCCACCCTCGTGACCGCCTCTTTTGTTCCTTGGAGCAGGGTCCGAGTCTCCTGGATCACGTTCGGTGAGAAAATCACATTCCCGAAGGTTTCATTCCGTTTGGACTCCGTTTGATATTCCATTTCTTCGAAACACTGAAATAGGCAAAAAACAGCAATTCTGGGCTGGGCCTCCGGTTAATAAGTTAGTCCCAAAAAAATATATAAGTGGAAAATAAAGCCCAATATAGTCCAAAACAGTAGATAAAGTAGCATGGAGCAATCAAAAATTATAGATACATTGGAGACGTATCACTGAGGCATAGGGAATGACTTTCATTCTCTTTCTATTTTTTGCCGTGGTCGGATTTTGAGTCTTACTCAACTTTACACCTTGCAACACAGGCAAAAACTCCTTTCTTTGACTGTTCCATTTTGAACTACTTCAAAAACTTGTCAAGGTATGTACTCATTGAAAAATCTTATCAAGCGTCTTGATCTATCTCTATAGATCTTGATGCCCAATATGTATGCAACTTCACCGAGGTCTTTCTTTGAAAAACTCCTTTCAAACTCTCCTTTATTCTTTCCAGGAAATTCTACATCATTTCCGATCAACAATATGTCATTCACATATACTTATCAGAAAGGATGTAGTGCTCCCACACATTTTATTGTAAATACAGGCTTCACCGCAAGTTTGTATAAAACTATGTGCTTTGATCAACTCATCAAAGCGTATATTCCAACTCCGAGATGCTTGCACCAGTCCATAAATGGATCGCTGGAGGTTGCACACTTTGTTAGCACCTTTAGGATCGATAAGACCTTATGGTTGCATCATATACAACTCTTCATTAAGAAATCCATTAAGGAATGCAGTTTTGACATCCTTTTACCAAATTTCATAATAATAAAATGCGGCAATTGCTAACATGATTCAGACAGACTTACGCATCATTACGGGTGAGAAAGTCTCATCGTAGTCAACTCCTTGAACTTGTCGAAAACTTTTGCGACAAGTCAAGCTTTATAGGCAGAAACATTACCATCAGTGTCAGTCTTCTTCTTGAAGATCCATTTATTCTCTATGGGTCGGGGATCATCGGGCAAATCCACTAAAGTCCACCCTTTGTTCTCATACATGGATCCTATCTCAAATTTCATGGCCTCAAGCCATTTATTGGAATCTTGGCTCATCATCGCTTCTTCATAGTTCATAGGTTCGTCGTGGTCAAGTAACATGACTTCCAGAACAGGATTACCATACCACTCTGATGCGGATCATGCTCTCATTGACCTACGAGGTTTTGTAGCAACTTGATCTGAAGTTTCATGATCATTATCTTTAGCTTCCTCTCCAGTTGGTATAGGCATCATGGGAACGGATTTCTCGGATGAGTTACTTTCCAAATTGAGAGAAGGTACAGTTACCTCATCAAGTTCTACTTTCCTCCTACTCACTCCTTTCGAGAGAAACTCCTTTAGAAAGGACCCATTCTCAGCAATAAAGATTTTGTCTTTGGATCTATGATGGAAGGTTTACCCAATTGTTTCCTTAGGGAATCCTAGGAATATGCACTTCTCTGATTTTGGGTTCGATCTTATCAGGTTGAAGCCTTTTGACATAAGTGTCGCAACCCCAAATTTTAAGAAATGCCAACTTAGGTTTGTTGCCAAACCACAGTTCATACGGTGTCGTCTCAACGGATTTTGACAGTGCCCTATTTAACGTGAATGTAGCTGTCTCTAATGCATAACCCCAAAATGATAGTGGTAAATCGATAAGAGACATCATAGATCGCACCATATCTAATAAAGTGCGGTTACGACGTTTGAACACACCATTACGCTGTGGTGTTCCAGGTGGCATGAGCTGTGAAACTATTCCACATTGTTTTAAATGAAGACGAAACTCGTAGCTCAAATATTCACCTCCACGATCAGATCGTAGAAACTTTATTTTTTTGTTACGATGATTCTCCACTTCACTCTGAAATTCTTTGAACTTTTCAAATGTGTGAGACTTGTGTTCATTAAGTAGATATACCCATATCTGCTCAAATCATCTATGAAGGTCAGAAAATAACGATATCTGCCACGAGCCTCAACACTCATTGGACCGCATACATCGGTATGTGTTATTTCCAATAAGTCATTAGCTCGTTCCATTATTTCGGAGAACGGAGTTTTAGTCATCTTGCCCATAAGACATGGTTCGCAAGTATCAAATGATTCATAATCAAGTGATTCCAAAAGTCCATCTGCATGGAGTTTCTTCATGCGCTTTACACCGATATGACCCAAACGGCAGTGCCACAAGTATGTTGCACTATCATTATCAAGTTTGCATCTTTTGACACCAGTACTACAAATATGTGTATCACTACGGTCGAGATTCAATAAAGCATTAACATTGGGTGTACGACCATAGAAGGTTTTATTCATGTAAATGTAATAACAGTTACTGCTTTTAAATAAATAACCATGTTGCAATAAACATGATCTAATCATATTCATGCTTAATGCAAAACACCAAATAACATTTATTTAGGTTCAATACTAATACCGAAAGTATAGGGAGTGTGTGATGATGATCATATCAATCTTGGAACCACTTCCAATACACATCGTCACTCCACCCTCAAATAGTCTCTATTTATTCTGCAACTCCTATTTCGAGCTACTAATCTTAGCAACCGAACATGTATAAAATACCCAGGGGCTAGTACGAGCACTAGTAAGGTACACATAAATAACATGTATATCAAATATACATTTGTTCAGTTTGCCATCCTTCTTATCCGCGAAATATTTGGGGTAGTTCCGCTTCCAATGACCATTCCTTTGTAGTAGAAGCACTCAGATTCAGGCTTAGGTCCAACTTTGGGCTTCTTTACGGGAGTGAAAACTTGCTTGCCATTCTTCTTGAAGTTCCCTTTCTTTCCTTTTGCCCTTTTCTTTAGACTAGTGGTCTTGTTTAATCATCAACTTGATGCTTTTTCTTGATTTCTACCTTCATCGATTTCAGCATCACAAAGAGCTCAGGAATCACTTTCGTCATCCCTTGCATATTATAGTTCATCACGAAGTTCCAGAACTTGGTGCTGGTGACTAGAGAACTCTGTCAATCACTATCTTATCTGGAAGGTTAACTCCCACTTGATTCACGCGATTGTAGTACACAGACATTCTGAGCACATGCTCACTAGCTGAGCTATTCTCTTCCAATTTTTAGGCGAAGTATTTGTCAGAGGTCTCATACCTCTCGACACGGGCATGATTCTGAAATACCAATTTCAGCTCTTGGAACATCTCATATGCTCCGTGGTGTTCAAAACAATTTTTGAAGTCCCGGTTCTAAGTCGTAAAGCATGTTGAAGTAAACTATCAAGTAGTCATCATATTGAGCTAGCCAAACATTCATAACGTCTGCATCTGCTCCGAGTATTCCGCATGTGCAAAACTGGCTTGCACCCGTTGTATTTGAACGTAGAGCTTATCACATCCGATCATCACGTGTTGTCTCAACTTTCGCAACGGTGCATACTCGGGGAGAACACTTATACCTTGAAATTTTAGTAAGGGATCATCTTATAATGCTACGCCGTACTAAGCAAAATAAGATGCATAAAGATAAACATAACATGCAATCAAAATATGTGACATGATATGGCCATCATCATCTTGTGCTTTTGATCTCCATCACCAAAGCAACTCCATGATCTCCATCGTCACCAGCTTGACACCTTGATCTCCATCATAGCGTCATGATTGTCTCGCCAACTATTGCTTCTACGACTATCGCTACCGCTTAGTGATAAAGTAAAGCAATTACATGGTGTTTGTATTTCATACAATAAAGCGACAACCATTAGGCTCCTGCCAGTTGTCGATAACTTTTACAAAACATGATCATCTCATACAACAACGTATATCACATCATGTCTTGACCATATCAGATCACAACATGCCCTGCAAAACCAAGTTAGACGTCCTCTACTTTGTTGTTGCAAGTTTTACGTGGCTGCTACGGGCTTCTAGCAAGAACCGTACTTACCTACGGCACAAAAACCACAACGGTGATTTATCAAGTTTGATGTTTTAACCTTCACAAGGACCGTTCGCAGTCAAATTCGATTCAGCTAAAGTTGGAGAAACAGACACCCGCCAACCACCTTTATGCAAAACTAGTTGCATGTCTGTCAGTGGAACTGGTCTCATGAACGTGGTCATGTAAGGTTGGTCCGGTCCGCTTCATCCAACAATACCACCAAATCAAAATAAGACATTGGTGGTAAGCAGTATGACGATCACCGCCTGATACGTCTCCAATGTATCTATTATTTTTTATTGTTCCATGCTATTATATTACCCGTTTTGGATGTTTATGGGCTTTACTTTACACTTTTATATCATTTTTGGGACTAACCTACTAACCAGAGGCCCAGCCCAAATTGTTGTTTTTTTGCCTATTTCAGTGTTTCGAAGAAAAGGAATATCAAACGGAGTCCAAACGGGATGAAACCTTCGGGAGCAATCTTTTTGGAACAAACAGAATCCATGAGACTTGGAGTGGACGTCAAGAAGCAGCCGAGGCGGCCACGAGGGTGCCTGGCGCGCCCTAGGGGGCGCGCCCCCACCCTCGTGGGCCCCTCATGGCTCCCCTGACCGACTTCCTTTGCCTATATATACTTGCATACCTTGAAAACACCAAGGAGCACCACGGAAACCTATTTCCACCGCCGCAACCTTCTGTACCCGTGAGATCCCATCTTGGAGCCTTTTCCAGCGCTCCGCCGGAGGGGGAATCGATCACGGAGGGCTTCTACATCATCGCCAAGGCCTCTCAGATGAGTTGTGAGTAGTTTACCACACACCTTTGGGTCCATAGTTATTATATAGATGGCTTCTTCTCTCTTTGAATCTCAATACAATGTTCTCCTCGATCTTCTTGGAGATCTATTCGATGTAACTCTTTTTGCAAAGGTGTTTGTCGAGATCCGATGAATTGCGGGTTGATGATCAAGTTTATCTATGAGAAATATTTGAATCTCCTCTGAATTCTTTTATGTGTGATTGGTTATCTTTGGAAGTCTCTTGGTTATCTTTGCAAGTCTCTTGAATTATCGTTTGGTTTGGCCTACTAGATTGATCTTTCTTGCAACGGAGAAGTGCTTAGCTTTGGGTTCAATCTTATGTGTCCTTTCCAAAGGACGGTAGGGGCAGCAAGGCACGTGTTGTATTTTTGCCATCGAGGATAAAAAGATGGGGTTTATATCATATTGTTTGAGTTTATCCCTCTACATCATGTCATCTTGCCTAGTGCGTTACTCTGTTCTTATGAACTTAATAATATAGATGCATGCTGGATAGCGGTCGATGTGAAGAGTAATAATAGTAGATGTAGGAAGGACTCGGTCTACTTATTGCGAACGTGATGCCTATATACATGATCATGCCTAGATATTCTCATAACTATGCACTTTTCTACAAATTGCTCGACAGTAATTTGTTCACCCACCGTAATACTTATGCTATCTTGAGAGAAGCCACTAGTGAAACCTATGGCCCCCGGGTCTATTTTCCATTATATAAGTTTCCCATATATCTTATTTTGCAATCTTTACTTTCCAATCTATATCATAAAAATACGAAAAATATTTATCTTGTCTTATTATCTCTATCAGATCTCACTTTCGATGTGGCCGTGAAGGATTGACAACCCTTTATCGCATTGGTTGCGAGGTTCTTGTTTGTATGTGTAGGTACGAGGGACATGTGTGGAGCCTCCTACTGGATTGATACCTTGGTTCTCAAAAACTGAGGGAAATACTTATGCCACTTTGCTGCATCACCCTTTCCTATTCAAGGGAAAACCAATGCAGTGATCAAGAGGTAGCAAGAAAGATTTCTGGCACCATTGCCGGGGAGGTCTTCACTCAAGTCAAAACATACCAAGTACCCATCACAAACTCATCTCCCTTGCATTACATTATTTGCCATTTGCCTCTCGTTTTCCTCTCCCCCACTTCACCCTTGCCGTTTTATTCACCCTCTCTTTCCCGTTCGCCTCTTTTCTTTCGCTTGCCTGTTGCCACTATGTCTAAAACTGGGCAGGTTATTGTTGATAAGGACAATAGTAATAACATGGGAAATTTTGATGCTTTTGATGATCATGTTGAAGAACCTACCATCTTGCATACTAAAAAGTTTTGAATTGGTAGTGGTGATATTATTGGAAAAGGGGTCATTCAAGATTTCTTTACCTGTGCCGGTGCTTTACCTTCTATGGGTTGTTCTATTCTTCATAGAACTAGTAGCCTTGCAGATGCTATCGCCTTGCTTATAGTTGAACTTGAAAGACAGTTTATGCATATGCATCCTTGCATTCAAAGGATTTTTCTAGAATTTTCCAATATTGAGCATTCTTCTGTTAAGCGTGCGGCTACTATCTTTTTGGCTCATGAGTTCAGATTCATAATAAAATAAGCCAAAGAAATTTTTGCGCATTATAGGGTAGACGCTGGCCGTCCTCCCATAGAAGCAATACTCTTCAACCAAGAGGACATAATGCATTTTCAATCTCTAGATCATGTTGCTCCCAATGAAAACCTTAGAAAAAAAAGGTTCCTATCGATGCTCTAGTTGATAGAATTTCTGAACTTAATAATGATTTTGCTATTTGAAACAATGAGTTAGGATATTCTCTTGAGTATAGGCTTATGACTTTCTGCCAAAATAATGCTTATAATGATGAATTTGTTGTACAATATGAAGGGCCGAAAGAGGAACCCATACCTCCCGAGATTGATCTTGGGGACTTCTGTCCCATTAAATTTAGCCCTTTTGATTACTTTTGCTTGCCACAAAGAAAACTTACTGCTGAACGTAGGGAATATGAGATGAGTTTTCGTGATTTAGCCCTTTTGAAGTAGATCAATAGTCAAATTTCCCAGGACTTCCTATTTTGGTAGGATTTTTAGAGTTCCAGAAGTATTCAAAAGTTACAGATTGCTACAGACTATTCTGTTTTTGACAGATTCTGTTTTTCGTGTGTTGTTTGCTTGTTTTGATGAATCTATGGCTAGCATCGGGGGGTATGAACATTAGAGAAGTTAGAACACAGTAGGTTTAACACCAATATAAATAAAGAATGAGTTCATTAAAGTACCTTAAGTGGTGGTTTTTTTCTTGCACTAATGGAGCTCATGAGATTTCCTGTTGAGTTTTGTGTTGTGAAGTTTTCAAGTTTTGGGTAAAGATTTGATGGACTGTGGAATAAGGAGTGGCAAGAGCCTAAGCTTGGGGATGCCCATGGCACCCCAAGATAATTCAAGGACAACTACCCCTCTTTCGTCTTCGTCTATTGGTAACTTCACTTGGAGCTATATTTTTATTCGCCACATGATATGTGTTTTGCTTGGAGCGTCTTGTATGATATGAGTCTTTGCTTTTTAGTTTACCACAATCATCCTTGCTGTACACACCTTTTGGGAGAGACACTCATGATTCGGAATTTATTAGAATACTCTATGTGCTTCACTTATATCTATTGAGCTAGACAATTTTGCTCTAGTATTTCACTTATATCTTTTTAGAGCACGGCGGTGGCTTTTTTTTGTAGAAATTATTGATCTCTCATGCTTCACTTATATTATTTTGAGAGTCTTTTAGAATAGCATGGTATTTGCTATGGTTATAAAAATGGTCCTAGAATGATGGGCATCCAAGTTGGGTATAATAAAAACTATCATAGAGAGTGCATTAAACACTATGATCAATTTGATACTTGATAATTGTTTTGAGATATAAAGGTGGTAATGTTAGAGTCATGCTAGTGGGGTAATTATGAAATTGAGAAATACTTGTGTTAAAGTTGGCAAGTCCCATAGCATGCACGCATGGTAAAAGTTGTGTAACAAATTTGTTGCATGGGGTACTATTTTGATTGCCTTCCTTATGTGTGGAGGTCGGGATCACGTGATGGTTAACTCCTACCAACCCTTCCCCTAGGAGCATGCGTAGTAGTAGTTTGCTTCGAGGGCTAATAAAATTTTGCAATAAGTATATGAGTTCTTTATGACTAATGTGAGTCCATGGATTATACGCACTCTCACACTTCCACCATTTCTAGCCTTTCTTATGCCGCACAACTTTCGCCGGTATTATACACCCACCATTTACCTTCCTCAAAACAGCCACAATACCTACCTATTATGGCATTTCCATAGCCATTCCGAGATATATTGCCGTGCAACTTTCCACCGTTCCGTTTACTATGACACACTCCATCATTGTCATATTGCTTCTGCATGATCATGTAGTTGACATCGTATTTGTGGCAAGGCCACCTTCATAATTCTTTCATACATGTCACTCTTGATTCATTGCATATCCTGTACACACGGAGTATGCTCACATAGAGTCATATTTTGTTCTAAGTATTGAGTTGTAATTCTTGAGTTGTAAATCAATGAAAGTGTGATGATCTTCACTATTAGAGCATTGCCCCAAGTGAGGAAAGGATGATGGAGACTATGATTCCCCCACAAGTCGGGATGAGACTCCGGACTTTATAAAAATGAAAGAGGCCAAAGAAGCCCAAATAAAAAAAAGAGGCCAAAGAAGTCCACCAAATAAAAAAAGAGAAAAGAGAGAAGGGACAATGTTACTATCCTTTTTCCACACTTGTGCTTCAAAGTAGCACCATGATCTTCATGATAGAGAGTCTCCTATGTTGTCACTTTCATATACTAGTGGGAATTTTTCATTATAGAACTTGGCTTGTATATTCCATTAATGGGCTTCCTCAAAATGCCATAGGTCTTCGTGAGCAAGCAAGTTGGATGCACACCCACTTAGTTTCTTTTGTTGAGCTTTCATACATTTATAGCTCTAGTGCATCCGTTGCATGGCAATCCCTACTCACTCACATTGATATCTATTAATGGGCATCTCCATAGCCCGTTGATACGCCTAGTTGATGTGAGAGTATCTTATCCCTTTTTGTCTTCTTCACAACCACCATCCCATTCCACATATAGTGATATATCCATGGCTTGCGCTCATGTATTGCGTGAGAGTTGAAAAGGTTGAAGCGCGTTAAAAAGTATGAACCAATTGCTTGGCTGAAACCGGGTTGTGCATGATGGGAGTATTTTGTGTGATGAAAATGAAGCATAGCCTAACTATATGATTTTGTAGGGATAAGCTTTCTTTGGCTATGCTATTTTGACAAGACATGATTACTTTGTTAGTATGCTTGAAGTATTACTATTTTTATGTTAATATGAACTTTTATCTTGAATCGTTTGGGTCTGAACATTCATGCCACAATAAATAAAATTACATTGAGAAATATGCTAGGTAGCATTCCAATCAAAAATTCTGTTTTTATCATTTACCTACTCGAGGACGAGCAGGAATTAAGCTTGGGGATGCTTGATACGTCTCCAACGTATCTATAATTTTTTATTGTTCCATACTATTATATTACCCGTTTTGGATGTTTATGGGCTTTACTTTGCACTTTTATATCATTTTTGGGACTAACCTACTAACCGGAGGCCTAGCCCAAATTGCTGCTTTTTTGCCTATTTGAGTGTTTCAAAGAAAAGGAATATCAAACGGAGTCCAAACGGAATGAAACCTTTGGGAGTGATCTTTTTGGAACAAACGCAATCCAGGAGACTTGGAGTGGACGTCAAGAAGCAGCAGAGGCGGCCACGAGGGTGCCTGGCGCGCCCTAGGGGGGTGGGCGCGCCCCCACCCTCGTGGTTCCCCTGACCGACTTCCTTCGACTATATATAGTTGCATACCCTGAAAACACCAAGGAGCACCATGAAAACCTATTTCGACCACCGCAACCTTCTATACCCGTGAGATACCATCTTGGAGCCTTTTCCGGCGCTCCGCCAGAGGGGGAATCGATCACAGAGGACTTGTACATCATCGCCAAGGCCTCTCCAATGAGTTGTGAGTAGTTTACCACAGACCTTCGGGTCCATAGTTATTAGCTAGATGGCTTCTTCTCTCTCTTTGAATCTCAATACAATGTTCTCCTCGATCTTCTTGGAGATCTATTCGATGTAACCCTTTTTATGTGTGTTTGTCGAGATCCGATGAATTGTGGGTTTATGATCAAGTTTATCTATGAGAAATATTTGAATCTCCTCTGAATTATTTTATGTGTGATTGGTTATATTTGCAAGTCTCTTCGAATTATCAGTTTGGTTTGGCCTACTAGATTGATCTTTCTTGCAATGGGAGAAGTGCTTAGCTTTGGGTTCAATCTTATGTGTCCTTTCCCAAAGGATGTTAGGGCAGCAAGGCACGATTGTATTGTTGCCATCAAGGATAAAAAGATGGGGTTTATATCATATTGTTTGAGTTTATCCCTCTACATCATGTCATCTTGCCTAATGCGTTACTCTGTTCTTATGAACTTAATACTCTAGATGCATGCTGGATAGCGGTCGATGTGTGGAGTAATAGTAGTAGATGCAGGCAGGAGTCGGTCTACTTATTGCGGACGTGATGCCTATATACATGATCATACCTAGATATTCTCACAACTATGCACTTTTCTATCAATTGCTCGACAGTAATTTGTTCACCCACTGTAATACTTATGCTATCTTGAGAGAAGCCACTAGTGCAACCTATAGCCCCGGGGTCTATTTTCCATCATATAAGTTTCCTATCTATCTTATTTTGCAATCTTTACTTTCCAATCTATATCATAAAAATACCAAAAATATTTATCTTATCTTATTATCTCTATCAGATCTCACTTTCGCAAGTGGCCGTGAAGGGATTGACAACCCCTTTATCGCGTTGGTTGCGAGGTTCTTGTTTGTTTGTGTAGGTACGAGGGACGTGTGTGGAGCCTCCTACTGGATTGATACCTTGGTTCTCAAAAACTGAGGGAAATACTTACGCTACTTTGCTGCATCACCCTTTGCTCTTCAAGGGAAAACCAATGCAGTGCTCAAGAGGTAGCACCGCCCACAACTCTTTGTGTTCTACTCGTGCATATCATCTAAGTATAGACCTGGCTCGGATGCCACTGTTGGGAAATTTCAAAAAAAATCCGATGCTCACGCAAGATCTATCTAGGAGATGCATAGCAACTAGAGGGGGAGAGTATGTCCACGTACCCTCATAGACCGAAAGCGGAATCATTTGCTCAACGCGGTTGATGTAGTCGAACGTCTTCTTGTTCTGACCGATCGAGTACCGAACGTATGGCACCTCTGAGTTCTGCACACGTTCAGCGCGATGATGTAGGGGTAGATGAGTTCCATCAGCACGACGGTGTGGTGACGATGATGATGATGTGATCCGCGCAGGGCTTCGCTTAAGCACCGCGAGAATATGATCATAGGCGTAAACTGTGGAGGGGGCACCGCACACAGCTAAGAGCAATTGGTGTGCCAAGAGGTGCCCCTGCCCCCGTATATAAAGGAGGAGAGGGGAGGACGCCGGCCTAGGGCGCGACCCATGGGGGGGAGTCCTACTAGGACTCCTAGTCCTATTCGCCCCTCCTTCCTTTCCGGAGGGGGAAAAGGGGGAAGGGAGAGGGGGAGGGAGAAGGAAAGGAGGGCCGCGCCCCCTCCCCTAGTAAAATTAGGACTCCCCATGGGGGGCCACCTCGTGTGGCCTGCCTTTGCCTCTCCCCTATGGCCCATAAGGCCCATTACTTCCCCCGAGGGGTTCCGGTAACCCCTCGGTACTCCGATAATTATCCGAAACACTCGGAACCATTCCGATGTCCGAATACCACCTTCCAATATATCAATCTTTACCTCTCGACCATTTTGAGACTCCTCGTCATGTCCGTGATCTCATCCGGGACTCCGAACAACCTTTGGTCACCAAAACACATAAATCATATAATACATATCGTCATCGAACGTTAAGCATGCGGACCCTACGGGTTCGAGAACTATGTAGACATGACCGAGACACCTCTCCAGTCAATAACCAATAGCGGAACCTGGATGCTCATATTGGTTCCCACATATTCTACAAAGATCTTTATCGGTCGAACTGTAATGTCAATATATGTTATTCCCTTTGTCATCGGTATGTTATTTGCCCGAGATTCGATCGTTGGTATCTTCATACCTAGTTGAATCTCGTTACTGGCAAGTCTCTTAACTCGTTCTGTAATGCATCATCCCGCAACTAACTCATTAGTCACATTGCTTGCAAGGCTTCATATGATGTGCATTACCGAGAGGGCCTAGAGATACCTCTTCGATACTCGGAGTGACAAATCCTAATCTCGGTCTATGCCAACCCAACAAACACCTTCGGAGATACCTGTAGAGCATCTTTATAATCACCCAGTTACATTCTGACATTTGATAGCCATAAGGCATTCCTCCGGTGTCCGGGGATTGCATAATTTCATAGTCGGATGTATATGATTTGACATGAAGAAAGCAGTAGCAATAAAATTGAACGATCATTATGCTATGCTAAAGTATGGGTCTTGTCCATCACATCATTCTCCTAATGATGTGATTCCGTTCATCAAATGACAACACATGTCCATGGCTAGGAAACTTAACCATCTTTGATCAACGAGCTAGTCTAGTAGAGGCATACTAGGGACACGTTGTTTTGTCTATGTATTCACACATGTATCAAGTTTTTGGTTAATACAATTCTAGCATGAATAATAAATATTTATCATGAATAAGGAAATAAAAAATAACAACTTTATTATTGCCTCTAGGGCATATTTGCTTCAGGGGTAAGTGGAGCCCGTGCGCACGGGGTCTCCAGCGACCTGACGGGGTATCCCATGCGCACGGGGTCTATGAGGCCCGTGGACACGGGGGTCCCGTGGGCATGGTACACGCCCCTGCACATGGGGCCTTCATGACCGTGCAACCTAGGAGGCCCGTGGACACGGGGTTGGGGAGGCCCGTGCGCATGGGGTCACCTGGGAGCTTCTGCCATCTTCTTGGCCGGTTCCTTCTCTTCTTCCAGGCTTCCCTCTTGGATGGTGTAGTTGTTCTCCTAAGCTTGGACTCCTCCTTGATGAATGTGTAGCTCCGCTCACACCTTTGTATGCACACGAGAGAGGGATCAAGTAGTATACCATCCTCGAAGGGTACAAGTGGACATGTGTAAAGGAGATGTGGCACGTGTCACTTGCCAAATGGACTCTTGACATGGTGATGTCCATAGGATGCTCCCCATCAGTTGTTCACTAGGCAAGGAAAGAACTTGTTCAAAAATTACCGAATTGAACCTATCAACTAAGATTGCCGAATAAATGAGATCTGCAATACCCAGTAGGTTCCTTAGTTCTCGAGCATGAATACATTGGAAGATAAGATGTTGAATATCTTGCCTAGAGTATCTGACGCTTTTCGTTTAAAAATAAGCAGCCAACGTCGTCGTGTTGGGGGAACACCCCCCTCCCATCATCCTTTCCCATTCTAGCATCGTTGGGAGTTGTTTGAGAGAGTTCGGGCCCATCTTTGTTCCAGATCCTATTCGTGGGTCGGGAACAGGATGGAGGAGGAGCCAGGTAATACCTCGTGCATAGTATTTGTAGGGTATGTATTTCCTTTGGGGAATCCGGCGTGAGAGCTCTGCTGAGATGTCCCAGAGGATTTTGTTTAACATGAGAGTTATGACCCCTAAAAATTGTGGTGACAATCAAGTCTTCGGAATGCCTGTTCAAGGAACAATCGACTAACATAGAGGGTTATGAAGTGTAATGAAGACTTGTTTTCTAGTTTCATCTCTCTCTCTCCCTCTCTCTCTCTCTCTCTCTCTCTCTCTCTCTCTCTCTCTCTCTCTCTCTCTCTCTCTCTCTCTCTCTCTCTCTCTCTCTCTCTGAGTCACAGGGCAAATGTACTATTAAGGGGATCTAAGTGATTGTTGAGATTTAGGTCTTTGATGTATGCTCATTCAAAACCTACTGCGAGTGAAGATTTGGGAATCTCTTCGTGCGCCGTGATTCTCTCTCTGAGTCCGAGACGATGTTCTTTGTGACTCTGCGGAAGAATTAAGTGTAGTTGAGTCAACTTGACTTGTTTCGCAAGGAAGTCATAGGCCATGTTTGAAATCTGACCATTGCGCCACATGTCAGTTTCCCATTAGATGGTCAGTGCCCCTATTGGTCACCATTCCACACCTCGTGATTGCTCCTGCTACAAATATCGACCCCACTTCAACGTTAGATGGTTGGCTGCTCCAGATATAATTGACAAGAGTTGTCAGAGCAACCCATCCTCCTAAAAGAGATTGAGAGAGATCCCAAGAGCGGGAAAAAACAGAGCCTAAAACTAGTAAGTGATTGCGCATCACCGAAGATCGACTCGAAACATAACTTAACCTATTACTTTTGTGGACTGTGCATCCACTAAACGGCTAGGTGTCGGTTATTAGTCTCCGAGAGTAATTGTGGTCTTGTGGATGGCTGAAGAACAAGTTCGTGAAGGTCCTAGGGGTCTACCTCAAAGATCTACCATGAGTGATTGGGTGGAGTCTAAGTGACTTTAGCTCAAGGAGAATAGGGTGAGGGCATTGTCCTCAAAGTTAAATATCGACCCCTCCAACCAAACGTAGAGTTGTGCCAGCAACTCGGACTGGTCGAACAAATCCTTGTCTTCACAAAGTTACGAGTTTTACTTTCTCAAACTCATTTACCCTTGTAATTTGCATGTGTTTGTTAGTTCTCTCCGCCTTCTTTCTCTCGTGAACGCTTGTAAGACTATTTTGGGAACTTGGTTATTGTGCTTCCTATGCTATTTGTCTTTCATATGCACCGCTACTTAGATTTACCTCTGCTTCCTTAGTTGTTTATCTAAGTTATCTCCTGGTCGGTTTAGTTTAATCTCTATTCTGGTCAGTAATTACTCTGCTTACTCTATCAAAAAACCCTGCATTTTCGAAGTATTTGTTGAATCTCCCATTCACCCACCCCCTCGGCTTGATATTTGGTTCTACAGGTGACATTATGATTGATGCCAATAGTGTCATCTAACCTAGGCATGGAGGATCCCACATGTGCAAACAAGTAAGAACTACTCCAATTTCACTTCGAATAATTGAATTGCACACAATAATCACGTAGCAACAATGTGCATTTGCATAATCAAGAAAACTGGAAACCTAGAAGAGAGAAAAAAACACCTATCAGGAATTTTGTCAGACATTTTATTCGAGATAGTGTCGCCTGCACTTGCATCAGAGAACAAAGGGCGGGAGGGGAGGCAGAGAGGACACAAACAGGAGCCGGATGGGGCGGTGGAGGCACAACCTTCTTCCTGGGCATCATGTTGTCCATCTTTCCCAGAGGGCGACGCTTCTTGGCATCGTCGAGGGCACCACCAGAGGCGAGCCAAGTTGCAGAGGTGTGGTGGATGTCGTGCGGGCCACGACCAACAAGATGAAGAGTAGTGCCCCCGGCGACGCTACAACACATTGTGAGGGCAGTAGGTGGCTAGAGGTCGAAACAAGAGGGGGCGGGTGGCTAGATGTTCGGTCAGAACAATGACAGAAGGTATGCCAACATCTAGAAAGTGGTGTTTCGTCATACTAACGGCGGAAGGCCTGCCGAAGCTGAGGAATTGGTGGAGGGAGACGGCGATGGGGTTGGAAGTTCATCCACAAAAAATATTTTGGGAGTGGGATCGGTACGAAACATTTCATCTCGATTTTTTTTGGATTGGATTGTAAGTTGTTTGAGAGGTTTTTTTGAAAGAGATTTTGTTTGGAATCTGTTTGCTCGGCTGACGAGTCAGTCCCGGTGTTTAATGAGCGACTCGTAGTCGGCCCTAGGGCGTAGCCTGCCTACAACGTATAAGAACAAGTATAATAAGGTGACGTAAGCAGAATATAAGGACTAAAATATTATATTTTTGCTTAGTTGGAAGAGCGTGAAGATAAGAGAGAACAAAAGTGGGCTTTTGATTAGTAGCTAGTTGGAGAACAAACCCCAAGACACTTTGCTAAGTTGTAAGATGGACCAACTATTAATAAAATAATACACATTTGAAATAAAATATTGTTGTACATGTCGGCTATTAGGTTGGTTCTAAGTAACTGTGAAATTTGTCAATCGGGTAAAGTAATAATATTGAGAACTTGCTCCAAATATTGTTGACTCTGTTATTAACCATGCTCTGAATACCGGAGGAAACGGAAGACGACTCGTAGTAAGCCTATGACCTATAAATACCTGGGCAAACGGGCACGAGCGTCGAAACGATACGCCGATACGATCGCAACAGCGCCACAAAACTCAAAACACAAGCGCAGCAGATCCAATCGAAGTCGAGCGGAGAACGATGTCGTCAACGCCGGTAGTAGGGCACGAGAAGGAGGCGGAGGCGACGCCGGAATCAGGGTACAAGAAGGAGGCGGCAGCGGAGGATGAGGTTACCTTAACGCCGGTGAAGCCCGAGGCGGCGGCGGAAGGGAAAAGCGCCTACATCCACATCAAGGTAACGAGCCAGACTTTCCCGGACGCCTTCGTCCGCGCCAAGCGCAAAGTCGTGCTGCGCCGCGTCATGGACATGTACTGCAGCAAGCACTCGCTCAATCCGGAAGCCGTCAGGTTCCTGAACGACGAGGGCAAGCGCATCAGGCCCTCGCAAACGGCGGAGGCGGCCGGCTTGGATGACGGCGAGTCTATCAGCGTCCACATCGCCCAGCTCGGCGGCTCCAGCCGTGCTTCGGCCTAGTTGTTTTCATGCGTATGCGTGAACCTTATGAGCAGTTAGTTCTCTGCTCCTCGCTTTGGACCGGGCTTATTGTTCTTGAAAAATAGTTTGCTTGTGCTGCAACTTTCCATCGACTGTAGTACTATCTGATTTTATTCTAAGTAGACCATAATTTCTTGGTTGAAGGCATATATTCGCAAAAAAAAATGCACATAAGCTGCTTGGTTTGCAGGGTTTTTTTTTTTTTGGCAAACCAACATTTGCCAAACGCAAACATGCCAATACTTGGCAACTTTAGCTAGTGATTCGTTGAAAACAAATGAAGGTGAGCCGATTTAGCCAAGATCCTTGAGTTGCCCAAATTAAACCCATTAAGGGAGAACGAAGGGGTGACGGTCTGGCGCTCGTTGGTTATTCCTTGTTTTTTTAGATATAAAGAAGAGAAAGGTTTCCTTTTAGAAGGACAAGAAATGAGGGCACTTCTTCTTTTTTTGCGAGAAAATTTCCGATCTATTCATCTTCGATCATGATTGTACAATGAATACCAGAAATAATAGAAATTACATCCAGATCCATAGACCATCTAGCGACGACTACCAGCATTGAAGCGAGCCGAAGGCGCACCACCGTCATCGCCCCTCCATGGCCGGAGTCGGGCACAGTTTGTTGTAGTAGACAGTCGGGAAGTCGTCGTGCTAAGGCCCCGTAGGACCAGCGCACCAGAACAGCAACCATCGCAGATGAAGAATAACGTAGATCAGAAAGATCCAATCCAAAGACACATGAATGTAGACGAACAACGACGAGATCCGAGCAAATCCACCAAAGATAGATCCGCCGGAACACACCTTCACACGCCCGCCAATGGTGCTAGACGCACTGTCGGAATGGGGGCTAGACGGGGAGACCTTTATTCCATCTTCAGGGAGCCGTCACCGTCTCGTCTTCCTGAACAGGACACAAAGCCTAGCAAAATTTAAAAAACGACTAAAAACGAAACCCTCCCGCCGGCCTTTGCCGAGATCCACCGCGCCCCATGACCCTAGGGCCACCGGAGAGGAGGTGGACCTGCGGCGACGCCGGCGAGAGGCAAAAACCCTAGTTTTTTAGTGGAGGAGGAGACATGGCTGTGACGGTTGCTTCTTTGGCAGATGGAAACCTCGACAGACCAATGCTTCCTTCAAACAATTAGAAATGAGGGCACTTCATCTCAGGCGGCGCGCAATGGCATGTCCAAACCACTAGTTTGGGTTCAAACTAATACGTAGGCTCATAGGCCATAGATTTCCTGATCTTAGAAATATGTGTGATTTTTTTTACATTGTGGATATGTTTTCATCAGTTCATTTGAAACTCAGGTTTGTGTGATTTGTTTTGATTCGTATCATATATATTCAAGTAAGTAATTTCATTTAAGTGCGCATGCAAGGAATCCATGTGGCTAATATATCATGTGCCACCTATAAGTGATAAAAAAATATTTTACACAGGGGAATTCCCCACCTGGGCCGGCTCATGCAGTAGGGACCTCCTATACTGCGCTCTGCGTGCTGGGAGAAGACACAGCACACCTGTTTGGGCCGGCACATGTCCAGGCGGCCTGTTTCTAAAATTTTGCTTTTTTTTATTTCTATTTTCCCTTTCTGTTTTTCCAACTTTAAATAATTTGGGACTTAAAAATTTTGAAAAATTAAAAAATGAGAATTTTGAAATAAATGTTTAATAAATAATAAAATGTTTGTGGATTCAAAAAATGTTCGCAATTTTGTAAGAATGTTTGCTTATTCAAAAAATGTTTGAAATTTCAAAAACAAATGCTTAGGAAAACAAATAATGTTCATGTATTAAAAATGCTATTAAAATTGAACAAAATTTCACCAATTCACTTAATGTTCATGAATGGAAAAATATCCTAAAAATTCAAAAATTGTTTGTGACTTACGCAATTGTTTATTCATTCATAAAATTTCATTGATTCAAAAAATGATCATGCATTTTAAAAATGTACGTTAAATCAAAATAAATCGTCGTGAATTTCAAAAATCGTTTCGCTAATTTTATAGAAAAATTGACGATTATACAAATATTCACTGATTCAAGAAAGTTTTCTAGAAAAATGTTCATTTTTTTAAAAAAATGTTTGCAAATAGTACCAATTCATTAATTCAAAAGGTGTTCTTGATTTTAGAAAATATTTAAAATTTGTAAAAGTGTTCATGAATTTGAAAAGGTCACGATTTCAAATATGTTCAAGAGTTTAATTTTTTCCATTATTTAAAAAATTATTCATGATTTAATGAAATTGAGAGTGATAGTGTATCTCGTTGATACATCAAAATGTGGTCATGGCCATTGAAGATTATGTTTTTTTCGTTGCAACGCACGGGCCATTTTGCTAGTAAGAAAATAATTGTATGTACCTTTGTATTATTAGGCCTATTTATCCACTAAAAACCATCCAAAGCGATTATGTTTTCCACTCTGAGCCCCCCCAAATGATTTATGAGAACCTCATAAAAAAAACTTCCACATTCCAGTTGTGGAAGCCCTGCATCGTAAAAAAAATTCCAATGACAAATAATTGAACTTGAGTCTCGCAAGGCAACATAAGATGTATCCATCCTCCATTAACCTCGGGGTTTTCCACTGTTCATAAAACAAGAATGTGGTATGGTATTGTTCCCATATATTTTGATTTTATTTTTAATAAATTCATTGCTATAAGTTTTGGCAACAATTGTAGGGTGTTGTCAATTGAAGGTGCATACGTGTATCATGTGCGACACTGATAATTATTTTTTGAGGGATGAGCTAAGCTTTATTGATGATAACCCACATGAGGTGGGATACAATTCGGATCGTGGGTTGGCCAACCAAGCGTGGCGTCCCGGAGCGAGACTAAGAGAGTACTTAGCTAAACTATGGGCTTCGTCGTTGACGGCTCGGCCTTTGAAAATAAAATTACAGCTAAAACTGGTGGCTCGAAGTTTTGTCTCTGTGATGATGGATCCGTATTGTCCTTGATTGTCGTTTCTTGTGTCATCAATAACCTGCTTGCAATCCGAGGAAATAATGAAGTCATGCACAAGAGAATCTTCAGCCAGGGCCATCGCTTCTCTGATAGCAATTGCCTCGAGTGTGGCACTGATAAATGATTAAAGGATATGGTAGATGGCTTTTGAATTCCATTTGGGATTTGTCAAACTGAGGCCCAGTAGATTTTGGGTTTACCTTCTGAAGTATCATCACTATGATCGGTACTAGAACTTGTTAGCTTTTTATCAATATAAAGAATATTAACATTCGCAATACATCAATTACATGTGACTTTTATAGTAAGACGATATTAAGAGATCCTCAACATATCGAGGATGTCCACATCAAATAATAATAAAAGGACAAAAGAGCAACGGAACCTTGATAATACATGGACAACGAAATGATCGTTGATGAATTCAACCACCTAAGGCTAGACCATGTGTTTTCGCCTAGAAATCATGTTCGAGAAAAACTTTTAACAATGCTTTAAAAGGGGAACTTGTAAACCAATTAAGGTCAAATCTAGGGTTTTCATCCCGAAACTTGAGACCGTGTAATCAAGCGGTGCCACAAAAATGAAGTCACATGAGCTACTTGCTAAGCCAATGAAGATATAGCCAACACGCACAATCCTGACATGGACAATGTCATGTGGATAATATACCATGTGCGCACAAGCACACAACCTAGGTGTGACAAGAGCCATCCGTGCGACGCATAATTAGAGACCTTCTCATAAAAAGAAATCTCATATTTAAAACGCTTTGACAACCTGATACCTTTGGCGTCAAAGATATGGAGTGATAGATTTGGGCATGAGCCTTGCTACTTGTGATAGGCGTTGGAATTTCCCCAAAGATTAAGGGTGGTATAGTACAGTAGCAGAAAGTATTTTCCTCAGTTAAGAACCAAGATTTATCGAACCAATAGGAGATTCACGCAAACAAATGTAAGCAGTACCTGCACACACACAAAACAAATACTTAAACCCAACGTGGGCAAGAGGGTTATCAATCCCCTTTTACTCGTTAATTGTAAGGATTAATTCTGGTAATGATAGATAGATAAATTACAAAACAAAATAAAAGATAATAAATTGTAGCAAGATATTTAGGGTTTTAGTAATATGAAGTGAATGGACCCGGGCCCATAGCTTTCACTAGAGGCTTCTCTCTCATGAATGTAGTGATGGTGGGTAAACAAATTACTGTTAGACAATTGATAGAAAAGTGCATAGTTATGACGTTATTCATGGCATGATCAATATATGAGCATTACGTCCAAACATGGTAATGCTTGAAGCATGATGACATAATGTAGACAAAGTAAGGCAAAATAATATGTTCGTACCCCGTCGTTTCACCCTTAGTGGCAACGATACAAATATGTGTCTCGCTACTCCTCCTGTCACAGAGTGAGTGTTGGGGAACGTAGTAATTTCAAAAAAAAATCCTACGCACACGCAAGATCATCGTGATGATATAGCAACGAGAGGGGAGAGTGTTCGTCCACGTACCCTCGTAGACCGTAAGCGGAAGCGTTAGCACAACGCGGTTGATGTAGTCGTACATCTTCACGATCCGACCGATCCAAGCACCGAACGCACGGAGCCTCCGAGTTCAGCACACGTTCAGCTCGATGACGATCTCCGGCCCTCCGATCCAGCAAAGGCTCCGGAGATGAGTTCCGCCAGCACGACGGCATGGTGACGATGTTGATGTTCTACCGGTGCAGGGCTTCACCTAAACTCCGCGACGATATGGCCGAGGTGGAATATGGTGGAAGGGGGCACCGCACACGGCTAAGGAACGATCCGTAGATCAACTTGTGTGTCTTTGGGGTGCCCCGCCCCGATATAAAGGAGCCGGGGAGGAGGCGGCCGCCTAGAGGGCGCGCCAAGGGGGAGTCCACGCCCACCGGGAGTAGGACTCCTCTTCCAAGTAGGAGTAGGAGAAGGGGAAAGAGGAGGAAGAGGGAAGGAAGGGGGCACCGCCCTTCCCTTGTCCTATTCGGACTAGGAGGGGAGGGCGCGGCCCCTCCCGGCTCCTTCCTCTTCTCCCTCTTGGCCCATGTACGCCCATTAACCCCGTGGGGTTCCAGAACCTCCTGCACTCGGTAAAATGCCGATTTCACCCGGAACTATTCCGATGTCCAAACATAGGCTTCCAATATATCAATCTTTATGTCTTGACCATTCCGAGACTCCTCGTCATGTCCGTGAACACATCCGGGACTCCAAACAAACTTCGGTACATCAAAACTTATAAACTCATAATAAAACTGTCATCGAAACGTTAAGCGTGCGGACCCTACGGGTTCGAGAACTATGTAGACATGACCTAAAACCATTCTCGGTCAATAACCAATAGCGGGACCTGGATGCCCATATTGGTTCCTACATATTCTACGAAGATCTTTATCGGTCAAACCGCATAACAACATACGTTGTTCCCTTTGTCATCGGTATGTTACTTGCCGGAGATTTGATCGTCGGTATCCAATACCTAGTTCAATCTCGTTACCGCAAGTCTCTTTACTCGCTCAGAATACGTCATCTCATAACTAACTCATTAGTTATAATGCTTGCAAGGCTTAAGTGATGAATATTACCGAGAGGGCCCAGAGATACCTCTCCGACAATCGGAGTGACAAAACCTAATCTCAAATACGCCAACTCAACATGTACCTTCGAGACACCTGTAGTACTCCTTTATAATCACCAAGTTACGTTGTGATGTTTGGTAGTACCCAAAGTGTTCCTCCGTAAACGGAGTTGCATAATTCTCATAGTTACGTGAACATGTATAAGTCATGAAGAAAGCAATAGCGAATACTAAACGATCATGTGCTAAGCTAACGGATGAGTCATGTCAATCACATCATTCTCCTAATGATGCGATCCCATTAATCAAATGTGAAAGCACATTTGCTCCCTGGGTGGTTTTGGTAATTAATGATAACATACTTTGTGGCTGGACTAATGCTTTTATCAAGTATGTTTCAGGAAGGTCAATCACTTTGGCATGGCAAAAGGATCAAGAGGTGGACCCTAGAATGCTAAGGCAAGCATTGGCAAAAGCTCAAGACTCCTTTTTTTGGTTTAGTGATCCAAGATCACATTGAGTCTATAGGAAAGCCAATACTATTAAAAGGGGATGAGGTTATGATAATGATCTGGTTGCTCAAAGTGCTTAGTGATCTATCTCCCAAACTATCAGCACCCCTCACTTCATATACACACTCATAAGTAATCTCGGTCCCACCGATTCCATAAACTCAGTCACACCAAGATGAACCACCTCAGCCATATATCCAAACCCTAGAAATTTCGGATTTTCCGATTCCAAACTCGGTCTCACGAAACTAGTGTTGCCAAGCTTCAGAATCTTCATCATCATATCGGTGTCACCGAGATGATAAAGTCGGTCCCACCGAGATTGGCAAACCCTAGTCTGTGGAAGAATCGGACTCACCGAGATTGTATTTTTGGTCCCACCGAAAATCCCAACGTTCACAAGATTTGAACTTTCGGTCTCACCGAGTTGTCAACTTCGGTCTGACCGAGATTGGTCAAATGTGTGTAACGGTTGGATTTTGTGTGGAGGCTATAAATACCCCTCCACCCCCTCTTCATTCTTGGAGAGAGCCATCAGAAAGAACTACCACTCCTACCTTACATTTCTGAGAAGAAAACTACCTACCCTTGTGTTGAGATCAAGTTGCTCCACTCCCACCATATGAAACTTGATTTCTAGCCTTCCCAAGTTGCTTTCCACTCAATCCTTTCTTCCACCACAGCCAAATCAGTGAGGAGAGTTGAGTGTTGGGGACATTATCATTTGAAGCACAAGAGCAAGGAGTTCATCATCAACAACACCATCTATTACCTTTTGGAGGGTGGTGCCTCCTAGATTGGTTAGGTGTCGCTTGGGAGCCTCCGTCAAGATGTGGAGTTGAACCAAGAAGTTTGTAAGGGCAAGGAGATCGCCTACTTCGTGAAGATCTACCCGAGTAAGGCTAGTCCTCCGTGGGCGTATGCCATGATGGCATAGACAAGGTTGCTTCTTCGTGGACCCTTCGTGGGTGGAGCCCTCCGTGGACTCTCGCAGCCGTTACCCTCCGTGGGTTGAAGTCTCCATCAACGTGGATTGACGATAGCACCACCTATCGGAACCACGAGAAAAATCTCCGTGTCTCCAAACTGTGTTTGATCTTCTCCACTTCTCTTTACTTCATGTGCAATTTACTTTCCGCTGCCCATACTCTAGAATTGCATGTGTAGTAAGTGCTTGACTTGTGTGATATGCAAAATCTGCCAAAAACTTGTCTTTGTCAAAAGGCATAATTTTTATCTTGTCGAGTAGTCTAATCACCCCCTCTAGACACTCTCACCTTCAACGATCCTACAATTGGTATCGAGCTTTGGTCTCCATTGCTTTGGTTTGCACACCATTGGAGGAAGATGGACGTGTTCACGCTTGGGAGTGTTAGCCATAGAGTGCCTATTCTTGATGGAGTGTCCTATAACTCGTGGAGGATTGAAATGCTTATTATCTTTAAGATGTATAACTTTGCAAATATGTTGAAACCCCATATGTGCCTCCATTTGACCCCTTGCACCCTACTATGGATGAAGAGCTTGATTTGCTTCAGAACCTTAGAACTGTAAATCTTATCATTAGAGGTTTGCCCGATAACTTACTTGAGCTTGTCACAAACTTTGAGTGCGCTTATGCTTTGTGGAAGTTCTTGGAAGAACTTTATCCGGACTACTCTTTGAGAGGTCTTGACGCAATTCTATACAAGACTATTGAATTTGATATGATGCGCCTAATGACCCCAACTTTGATAAATGCTTCTTTGAACTTCGTGATCTTATGAAAAGAAGGGTGATCCGGACTTATCAATGTTCTAATTAGAAATGCTCTTGTATTGCATTCCGATGATTATTGTCACATTGACAAAACTAATGCAAGTCGTTGTCAAATTGACCTAGGTATTGATGATGAATTATCTATGGGTCAATATGATGATGAGCATGAGCATGATGACGATTACTCTGATTCGGACACCGAGCTAGACAAGATCATGAAGAGTCTCAATCTTATGGCAAATTTGAGAGACTACATATCCGGCGGAAAAGAGTGGATTCTTGATAGTGGATGCACCGATCACATGACCGGAGATGAAGACATGTTTCGAGAGCTTGCAAAGAACGATGGTCCACGCGAGTATGTGACTTTTGGAGACAACTCCAAGGGTAAGGTACTTGGCCTTGGTAAGGTGGCCATATCTCATGATAGATCTATTCAAAATGTCATGCTTGTTGAATCACTTGGATACAATTTACTTTCTGTGTCTAGATTAGCTGACTTTGGATTCAATGTGCTATTCACCGAAGTAGATTGCCAAGTTTTTCGTCGTGACAATCATAACATGGTTTTTACCGGCATCCGTAGAGGTGATCTATATATTGTTGATTTCACTAAGAAAGCTCAACCTAGAACTTGCTTCATTGCTAAATCTGCTAGAGGTTGGTTGTGGCATAGAAGGCTTGGACATGTTGGTATGCGTAATCTAGATAAGCTAATCAAAGGTGACCATATTCTTGGTGTTAAAGATGTTCTCTTTGACAAAGATAGACTTTGTAGTGCTTGTCAGGCAGGAAAACAAGTAGGTGGAAGTCATCCCGTGAAGAACATCATGACCACAAGGAGACCGCTTGAGCTTCTTCATATGGATCTCTTCGGTCCCAATGCTTACAAAAGCCTTGGTGGTAACTCCTTTGGTCTAGTTATAGTTGATGATTATTCCAGATTTACGTGGGTGTTTTTCCTTGATGACAAGTCACAGGTTCAGAGAATCTTCAAAACCTTTGCCAGAAAGGCCCAAAATCAATTTGAGGTGAAGATCAAGAAAGTTCGGAGTGACAATGGAACGGAGTTCAAGAACGCCCATGTGGACTCTTTTCTCGATGAGGAAGGGATTCTACATGAGTTCTCGGCTACGTACACTCCTCAACAAAATGGAGTTGTTGAGAGGAAGAACCGAACGCTCATAGAGATGGCGAGAACGATGCTTGATGAATACAAGACACCGAAGCACTTTTGGGGTGAAGCCGTCGAGACAGCTTGTCATGCTATCAACAGGCTTTATCTTCACAAGCTCCTCGGCAAGACTTCATACGAGCTCCTGACCGGTAACAAACCCCAAGTGGGATACTTTTGTGTCTTTGGTTCAAAATGCTATATCCTTGATAAGCATCGTCGGTCTAAATTTGCTCCTAAAACTCATGAAGGTTTTTTCCTCGGTTATGGATCAAACTCCCACACCTACCGTGTCTACAATAATTTCACCCGAAAGGTTGAAGAGACGGTAGACGTGAAGTTTGATGAATCTAATGGCTCGCAAGTAGAGCAAATGCCTATTGATGTAGGAGACAAGGACCCATCGGAAGCCATTCAAGATTTATCTATTGGAAAGATCCGTCCCATGGAAGTGAAGGAGAGTACCTCATCTACATATGTGGAGCCCCCTACCTCACGGCAAGATGAACCTCAAGGCAACATGGAGGCTTCCACAAGTGGAACTCACCAAGATGAGGAAGTGCAACAAGAAGATCCACCACAACCTCCTTCTCCACCACCTCAAGACAACACCAACAACAATGAAGAAGAAGAGGAAGATGAGGATGATGAGGAAGCTCAACCTCAACCACAACGAAAGCTATCCCGAGTCCGAGCAAGAGTCAAGAAGAATCATCCTGTGGAACAAATGATGAACGACATCGACTCCAGGAGAATTACTCGCTCAAAAACTCGCTTAGCTAACTTTTGTGAGCATTACTCATTTATCTCTAGTCTTGAACCTATGAAGGTTGAAGAAGCACTTGAAGACCCGGATTGGGTGAACGCTATGCATGAAGAGCTACACAACTTCGAGAGGAACAACGTTTGGACTTTGGTAGAGAAGCCCAATGATGATCAAAACATCATTGGAACTAAATGGGTGTTTTGAACAAGCAAGATGAAGATGGACAAGTCATCCGCAACAAGGCTCGCCTCAGTAGCTCAAGGTTACACACAAGTCGAAGGTATGGACTATGGTGAGACTTATGCCCCCGTTGCTAGACTTGAGTCCATTCGCATTCTTCTTGCTTATGCCAACCACCATGATATTACTCTCTATCAAATGGACATTAAAAGTGCTTTCCTAAATGGTGAAATAGAGGAGGAAGTATTTGTGAAACAACCTCCCGGATTTGTGAATCCTAAAAAGCCTAATCATGTTTACAAGTTGCACAAAGCTCTTTATGGTCTTAAACAAGCTCCTAGAGCTTGGTACAAATGCTTGACTAGCTTTCTTCTTGAAAAAGGATTTGAGATTGGAAAAATAGACTCAACGCTATTTACGAAAAGGGTTGATGGAGAACTATTTGTGTGCCAAATATATGTTGATGATATTATCTTTGGTTCAACTAACCCCCATTTTAGCGAGAAGTTTGGAAAGCTTATGTCGGAGAAGTATGAGATGTCCATGATGAGTGAACTCAAATTCTTCCTTGGGTTGCAAATCAAGCAATCTAAGGAGGGTACCTTTGTCTCACAAACAAAGTACACCAAGGATCTCTTCAAGAAGTTCAACATGCAAGAAAGCAAAGGTATGAGAACCCCCATGCCTACTAGTGGACATAATGACTTGACAAAAGATGGAGAACCTGTTGATCAAAAGGTTTACCGATCTATGATTGGTTCTCTACTATATCTCCGTGCTTCTCGTCCTGACATAATGTTGAGTGTATGCATGTGTGCTCGATATCAAGCAGCCCCTAAAGAATGTCATCTTAAAGCTGTTAAAAGAATTGTGAGATATTTGATACACACACCTAACTTTGGGATTTGGTATCCTAAGAGGGCCTCTTTCGATCTTGTTGGCTATTCCGACTCGGACTATGCGGGAGACAGGTTGATAGAAAGTCAACTTCAGTGCGTGTCAATTCCTTGGTCGATCCCTTGTATCTTGGTCCTCCAAGAAACAAAATTGTATCATTATCTCTCGCCAAGCAGAATATATAGCTGCTGGTTCATGTTGTGCTCAGTTGCTATGGATGACACAAACGCTTAAGGATTATGGGATACATGCGAGACATGTTCCCTTGCTTTGTGACAATGAGAGTGCGATTAAGATTGGACACAATCCCGTGCAACACTCTCGCATTTAAACATATTGAAGTTCGTCACCATTTTATTCGTGATCACATTGCTAAGGGTGACATCAATCTTAAGCATGTTCATACCGACAAACAACTTGCTGATATCTTTACAAAACCTCTTGATGAGAAAGTGTTTTGTCGCTTAAGGAGTGAGTTGAACATCATTGATGCTTCAAACTTGGAGTGAAAACTCCATTGATGCATGCAAGGCATGAGCCTACTTGACTAATCCTCGATATTTCTCTTATGATGATGATCATATGTCTTGGACACATTTGCCTCCTTGTATTGCATCTAACTCCTTGCAGGTACTTGGATGATCTACATTCCACAAGATTACCACAAACTCAAATCTTGAGTAATCTTGTCATTAACCAAGTATCTAGCCCTTTGGGATGTTGAGATCAAGGAACAAAACTCCACATATCCTTTTTGACATCTTATACATCTAGTGTTTCTCTCTTGTCATCTTGGATATTCTTGAGTATTTCCTTGCTTGCCTAACCCATGTAGGAAGATGAACTACACAATAGGAAAAGGTGTTCCAACTTCACATTCAATGAGCACCTACGTCAAGTTCACCTACATGAACAAAGCAACAACAAGCCCAAGGTATGTTCTTCACATCTTGAAAGAGCTTTGCTCAAAGACATGAGTACAAGCAGCTTCATAAGATGTGATCACATCAAATGCTAAATCGAAAAATGGCAACCCCATTTTGAGCTTAAAAGATGAGTATGACCTATGATCAAATGTTCTCATTTGACTCCTAAGTCAATATACTCAAACATAGGTGACTTTGTCGCCGACCCCTATCTAGATGAAGTACATATGTTTTTGCAGTCTTTCTATTTTCTCTTATGTTCTCTCATTGAGTTCTCCTTTTAATTAAAAAAAAACTTCATCTAGCAATCTTTTTCATTTCTATTCTTCTGTTTTTGTGAATATCCTTTTGGCTCTGATCAATTCCTTGAAAATCTTTTACAAATTCATTGCAAATCTTTTGAAACATTCCTTGCAAAGAGAGCTGAATTATTTCTGTATTTCCTTGGAATAAAACTCGGCGTCACCGACTTAACAACTTCGGTCTGACCGAACAGGATCTGCCCTAAGTCTCTGACTTTCGGACTCACCGATCCATATCAATTCGGTGTCACCGATTTACATTCACCAGGATATTATGTTCTACAGCTCAACTCAATGATTCTTTATGCATGTTCTTATTGCCCAGTTGTGATTCTTAAGGATCCCACTTCTTTCCTTCCATTCTTTCCTGACCTTCCTAGTTTGCTGTCCTTTTCGGCACTTGATGTCAAAGGGGGAGAAGATTTAGGGGGAGATTGGGAGATAAGGGGAGAAGAGAAGATTTAAAGGGAGAAGAAGAGCAATCTTATCTTAAGGGGGAGAGAATCACATCAAAGCTTTGCCGTGTTCCACATTGGACATCATTCTTTTGATTTTGCTTTCTTCGCTCTCACAATTGGTATCTTATGAAAAGCAAAATCTCTCAGAGTTCATTGAAAATCTTTTAGTTTTGGGAGACATGTTTGCTGATTCAAGCTAGTGTTCAATATGAGACACTCTTTATACATGTCACCCCTGGCTTGGTACTCTTGATGTTCTTGCAGTTGGTTGAAGAAATACTCTTGTGTTATCTAACCCTGTTTTCCCAAGTCTATTTCTTCAGGTATAATGCCAAGGAACCGCAAGGTAAGTATATGCATCTTGCAGAATGTGCATGATGGTGACTTGCTTGTGAATATCTGTTTGCAAGAAATCACCATGCACATATGCATTATCACTCACTTATTTTAAATCGCTTTCGATGCATATAGCCAAGCTGCATGTAGCACATCTTGCTTTTCTCTCTTGTGTGCTTGTGGTAGTCCAAAACCATAATCTATGAAAATCTTGCACACTTGTAGGGGGAGTCTGTGTACTACATGTTTGTCAAAGCTTTAGTGATAATTCTGTCTTTCCTTCAGTAAGCTTTGATGTCTTATTTTGTGTATTGCCATCAATTACCAAAAAGGGGGAGATTGAAAGCACATTTGCTCCCTAGGTGGTTTTGGTAATTAATGACAACATACTTTGTGGCTGGACTAATGCTTTTATCAAGTATGTTTCAGGAAGGTCAATCACTTTGGCATGGCAAAAGGACTGAAGAGGTGGACCCCTAGAATGCTAAGGCAAGCATTGGCAAAAGCTCAAGACTCCATTTTTTGGTTTAGTGATCCAAGATCACATTGAGTCTATAGGAAAGCCAATACTATTAAAAGGGGATGAGGTTATGATAATGATCTGGTTGCTCAAAGTGCTTAGTGATCTATCTCTCAAACTATCAGCACCCCTCACTTCATATACACACTCATAAGTAATCTCGGTCCCACCGATTCCATAAACTCAGTCACACCGAGATGAACCACCTCAGCCATATAGCCAAACCCTAGAAATTTCGGATTTTCCGATTCCAAACTCGGTCTCACCGAAACTAGTGTTGCCAAGCTTCTGTAACCTTCTGTCATCATATCGGTGTCACCGAGATGATAAAGTCGGTCCCACCGAGATTGGCAAACCCTAGTCTGTGGAAGAATCGGACTCACCGAGATTGTATTTTCGGTCCCACCGAAAGTCCCCAACGTTCACAAGATTTGAACTTTCGGTCTCACCGAGTTGTCAACTTCGGTCTGACCGAGATTGGTCAAATGTGTGTAACGGTTGGATTTTGTGTGGAGGCTATAAATACCCCTCCACCCCCTCTTCATTCGTGGAGAGAGCCATCAGAAAGAACTACCACTCCTACCTTACATTTCGGAGAAGAAAACTACCTACCCTTGTGTTGAGATCAAGTTGCTCCACTCCCACCATATGAAACTTGATTTCTAGCCTTCCCAAGTTGCTTTCCACTCAATCCTTTCTTCCACCACAGCCAAATCAGTGAGGAGAGTTGAGTGTTGGGGAGATTATCATTTGAAGCACAAGAGCAAGGAGTTCATCATCAACAACACCATCTATTACCTTTTGGAGGGTGGTGCCTCCTAGATTGGTTAGGTGTTGCTTGGGAGCCTCCGTCAAGATGTGGAGTTGAACCAAGAAGTTTGTAAGGGCAAGGAGATCGCCTACTTCGTGAAGATCTACCCCGAGTAAGGCTAGTCCTCCGTGGGCGTATGCCATGATGGCATAGACAAGGTTGCTTCTTCGTGGACCCTTCGTGGGTGGAGCCTCCGTGGACTCTCGCAGCCGTTACCCTCCGTGGGTTGAAGTCTCCATCAACGTGGATTGACGATAGCACCACCTATCGGAACCACGAGAAAAATCTCCGTGTCTCCAAACTGCGTTTGATCTTCTCCACTTCTCTTTACTTCATGTGCAATTTACTTTCCGCTGCCCATACTCTAGAATTGCATGTGTAGTAAGCTGCTTGACTTGTGTGATATGCAAAATCTGCCAAAAACTTGTCTTTGTCAAAAGGCATAATTTTTATCTTGTCGAGTAGTCTAATCACCCCCCCTCTAGACACTCTCACCTTCAACGATCCTACAAAATGACAACACATGTCTATGGTTAGGAAACATAACCATCTTTGATTAACGAGCTAGTCAAGTAGAGGCATACTAGTGACTATATGTTTGTCTATGTATTCACACATGTATCATGTTTCCGGTTAATACAATTCTAGCATGAATAATAAACATTTATCATGATATGAGGAAATAAATAATAACTTTATTATTGCCTCTAGGGCATATTTCCTTCAGTCTCCCACTTGCACTAGAGTCAATAATCTAGATTACATAGTAATTATTCTAACACCCATGGAGTCTTGGTGTTGATCATGTTTTGCTCGTGAGAGAGGCTTAGTCAACGGTGCGCAATATTCAGATCCGTATGTATCTTGCAAATCTCTATGTCTCCCACTTGGACTTGGTCCCGAATGGAATTGAAGCGTCTCTTGATGTGCTTGGTCCTCTTGTGAAATCTGGATTCCTTTGCCAAGGCAATTGCACCAAGATTGTCACGAAGATCTTCATTGGTCCCGATGCACTAGGTATGACACCTAGATCGGAAATGAACTCCTTCATCCGACTCCTCCATTCGCCGCTTGAAGCAGCTATGTACTCCGCTTCACATGTAGATCCCGCCACGACGCTTTGTTTAGAACTGCACCAACTTACAGCTCCACCGCTTAATATAAACACGATCCGGTTTGCGATTTAGAATCGTTCGGATCGGTGTCAAAGCTTGCATCAACGTAACCTTTACGACTAGCTCTTTGTCACCTCCATATACGAGAAACATATCCTTGGTCCTTTTCGTATTTCGGGATGTTCTTGACCGCTGTCCGATGATCCACTCTGGATTACATTGGTACCTTCCCGCCAAGCTTATTGCTAAGCATACGTCAGTCGGTACACAACATTGCATACATGATAGAGCCTATGGCTGAAGCATAGGAACATCTTTCATTTTCTCTCTATCTTCTGCTGTGGTCGGGCATTGAGTTTGACTCAACTTCACACCTTGTAGCATAGGCAAGAATCCTTTCTTTGCCTGATCCATTTTGAACTTTTTCAAAATTTTGTCAAGGTAAGTGCTTTGTGAAAGTCCTATTAAGCGTCTTGATCTATCTCTATAGATCTTGATGCCTAATATATAAGCAGCTTCACCGAGGTCTTTCATTGAAAAACTTTTATTCAAGTATCTCTTTATGCTATCCAGAAATTATATATCATTTCCAATTAACAATATGTCATCTACATATAAAACTAGAAATGCTACTGAGCTCCCACTCACTTTCTTGTAAATCTGAGCTTCTCCAAAAGTCTCAGATAAAACCATATGCTTTGATCACACTATCAAAGCGTTTATTCCAACTCCGAGATGCTTGCACCAGTACATAAATGGAACGCTGGAGCTTGCACACTTTGTTAGCACCTTTTAGATCAACAAAACCTTCCGGTTGCATCATATACAACTCTTCTTCTAGAAATCCATTCAAGAATGCAGTCTTGACATCCATTTACCAAATTTCATAATCATGAAATGCAGCAATGGCTAACATGATTCGGACGGACTTAAGCATCGCTACGGGTGAGAAAGTCTCATCATAGTCAACCCCTTGAACTTGTCGAAAACCTTTCGCAACAAGTCGAGCTTTATAGACAATTACATTACCATCGGCGTCGGTCTTCTTCTTAAAGATCCATTTATTCTCAATAGCTTGCCGATCATCGGAAAGTCAACCAAAGTGCATACTTTCTTTTCATACATGGATCCCATCTCGATCTCATGGCCTCTAGCCATTTTATGAATCTGGGCTCATCATCGCTTCCTCATAGTTCGTAGGTTCATCATGGTCAAGTAACATGACTTCGAGAATAGGATTACCGTACCACTCAGTGCGGATCTTACTCGTAGACCCACGAGGTTCTCAGAGAAACTTGTTCAAGTTTCATGATCAATATCATTAGCTTCCTCACCGATTGGTGTAGTTGTCACAGAACCGGTTCTTGTGATGAACTACTTTCCAATAAGGGAGTAGATCTGATTATCTCGTCAAGTTCTACTTTCCTCCCACTCACTTCTTTCGAGAGAAACTCCTTCTCTAGAAAGGATCTGAATTTAGCAACGAAAATCTTGCCCTCAGATCTGTGATAGAAGGTGTACCCAATAGTCTCCTTTGGGTATCCTATGAAGACACATCTCGATTTGGGTTCGAGCTTATCTGGTTGAAGTTTCTTCACATAAGCATCGCAGCCCCAAACTTTAAGAAATGACAACTTTGGTTTCTTGCCAAACCACAGTTCATAAGGCGTCGTCTCAACGGATTTTGATGGTGCCCTATTTAACGTGAATGCGGCCGTCTCTAAAGCATAACCCCAAAACGATAGCGGTAAATCAGTAAGAGACATCATAGATCGCACCATATCAAGTAAAGTATGATTACGACGTTCGGACACACCATTTCGTTGTGGTGTTCCGGGTGGCGTGAGTTGCGAGACTATCCCGCATTGTTTCAAGTGTAGGCCAAACTCGTAACTCAAATATTCTCCTCCACGATCAGATCGTAGAAACATTATTTTCTTGTTACGATGATTTTCCACTTCACTCTGAAATTCTTTGAACTTTTCAAATGTTTCAGACTTGTGTTTCATTAAGTAGATATACCCATATCTGCTTAAATCATCTGTGAAGGTGAGAAAATAACGATATCCGCCACGAGCCTCAACATTCATTGGACCACATACATCTGTATGTATGATTTCCAACAAATCTGTTGCTCTCTCAATAGTACCGGAGAACGACGTTTTAGTCATCTTGCCCATGAGGCACGGTTCGCAAGTACCAAGTGATTCATAATAAAGTGAGTCCAAAAGCCCATCAGTATGGAGTTTCTTCATGCGCTTTACACCGATATGACCTAAACGGCAGTGCCACAAATAAGTTGCACTATCATTATCAACTCTGCATCTTTTGGTTTCAACACTATGAATATGTGTATCACTACTATCGAGATTCAATAAAAATAGACCACTCTTCAAGGGTGCATGACCATAAAAGATATTACTCATATAAATAGAACAACCATTATTCTCTGATTTAAATGAATAACCGTCTCGCATCAAACAAGATCCAGATATAATGTTCATGCTCAACACTGGCACCAAATAACAATTATTTAGGTCTAAAACTAATCCCGATGGTAGATGTAGAGGTAGCGTGTCGACCGTGATCACATCGACTTTGGAACCATTTCCCACACGCATCGTCACCTCGCCCTTAGCTAATCTTCGCTAATCAGTAGTCCCTGCTTTGAGTTGCAAATATTAGCAACCGAACCAATATCAAATACCCAAGTGCTCTGCGAGCATTAGTAAGGTACACATCAATAACATGTATATCACATATACCTTTGTTCACTTTGCCATCCTTCTTATCCGCCAAATACTTGGGGCAATTCCGCTTCGATGTCGATCGCTTGCAAGAGAAGCACTCGGTTTGTGCTTAGGCCCGGACTTGGGTTTCTTCTCTTGAGCGACAACTTGTTTGCCGTTCTTTTGAAGTTCCCTTCTTCTTCCCTTTGCCCTTCTTCTTGAAACTAGTGGTCTTGTTAACCATCAACACTTGATGCTCCTTCTTGATTTCTACCTCCATGCTTTCAAAGATTGCAAAGAGCTCGGGAATAGTCTTGTTCATCCCTTGCATATTATAGTTCATCACGAAGCTCTTGTAGCTTGGTGGCGTGATTGGAGAATTCATCAATGACACTATCATCGTGAAGATTAACTCCTAATTGAATCAAGTGATTATTATACCCGGACATTTTGAGTATGTGTTCACCGACGTAACTATTCTCCTCCATCTTGCAGCTATAGAATTTATTAGAGACTTCATATCTCTCAATCTCGGGCATTTGCTTGAAATATTAACTTCAACTCTGGAACATCTCATATGCTCCATGACGCTCAAAACGTCGTTGAAGGCTCGGTTCTAAGCCGTAAAGCATGGGACACCGAACTATAGAGTAGTCATCAGCTTTGCTCGCCAGACGTTCTTAACGCCGTCGCCAGTATCAAGAAGCAGGTTCGCACCCAGCGGTGCTTCGGGGCGTAACTTTTCTTTGCAACAATGAGGATAATCCTCGAGTTACGGACCCGATCCGTGTAATTGCTACCATCATCTTTCAACTTTGCTTTCTCAAGGAACGCATTAAAATTTAACGGAACAACAGCACGAGCCATCTATCTACAAACAAACATAGACAAGCAAGATACTATCAGGTACTAAGTTCATGATAAATTGAAGTTCAATTAATCATATTACTTAAGAACTCCCACTTAGACAGACATCTCTCTAGTCATCTAAGTGATCACGTGATCCAAATCAACTAAACCATGTCCGATCATCACGTGAGATGGAGTAGTTTCAATGGTGAACATCGCTACGTTGATCATATCTACTATATGATTCACGCTCGACCTTTCGGTCTCCGTGTTCCGAGGCCATATCTGTATATGCTAGGCTCATCAAGTATAACCTGAGTATTCTGCGTGTGCAATTGTTTTGCACCCGTTGTATTTGAACGTAGAGCCTATCACACCCGATCATCACGTGGTGTCTCAGAACGAAGAACTTTCGCAACGGTGCATACTCAGGGAGAACACTTCTTGATAATTAATGAGAGATCATCTTAAAATGCTACCGTCAATCAAAGCAAGATAAGATGCATAAAGGATAAACATCACATGCAATCAATATAAGTGATATGATATGGCCATCATCATCTTGTGCTTGTGATCTCCATCTTCGAAGCACCGTCATGATCACCATCGTCACCGGCGCGACACCTTGATCTCCATCGTAGCATCGTTGTCGTTACGCCATCTATTGCTTCTACGACTATCGCTACCGCTTAGTGATAAAGTAAAACAATTACAGGGCGTTTGCATTTCATACAATAAAGCGACAACCATATGGCTCTCGCCATTGCCGATAACCGGTTACAAAACATGATCATCTCATACAATAAAATATAGCATCACGTCTTGACCATATCATATCACAACATGCCCTGCAAAAACAAGTTAGACGTCCTCTACTTTGTTGTTGCAAATTTTACGTGGCTGCTACGGGCTTAGCAAGAACCGTTCTTACCTACGCATCAAAAACCACAACGATAGTTCGTCAAGTTGGTGCTGTTTTAACCTTCGCAAGGACCGGGCGTAGCCACACTCGATTCAGCTAAAGTGAGAGAGACAGACACCCGCCAGTCACCTTTAAGCACGAGTTCTCGTAACAGTGAAACCAGTCTCGCATAAGCGTACGCGTAATGTCGGTACGGGCCGCTTCATCTCACAATACCGCCGAACCAAAGTATGACATGCTGGTAAGCAGTATGACTTGTATCGGCCACAACTCACTTGTGTTCTACTCGTGCATATAACATCAACGCATAAAACCTAGGCTCGGATGCCACTGTTGGGGAACGTAGTAATTTCAAAAAAATTCCTACGCACACGCAAGATCATTGTGATGATATAGCAATGAGAGGGGAGAGTGTTCGTCCACGTACCCTCGTAGACCGTAAGCGGAAGCGTTAGCACAATGCTTTCACTAGAGGCTTCTCTCTCATGAATGTAGTGATGGTGGGTAAACAAGTTACTGTTAGACAATTGATAGAAAAGTGCATAGTTATGACGTTATTCATGGCATGATCAATATATGAGCATTACGTCCAAACATGGTAATGCTTGAAGCATGATGACATAATGTAGACAAAGTAAGGCAAAATAATATGTTCGTACCCCGTCGTTTCACCCTTAGTGGCAACGATACAAATATGTGTCTCGCTACTCCTCCTGTCACAGAGTGAGTGTTGGGGAACGTAGTAATTTCAAAAAAAATTCCTACGCACACGCAAGATCATCGTGATGATATAGCAACGAGAGGGGAGAGTGTTCGTCCACGTACCCTCGTAGACCGTAAGCGGAAGCGTTAGCACAACGCGGTTGATGTAGTCATACGTCTTCATGATCCGACCGATCCAATCACCGAACGCACAGAGCCTCCGAGTTCAGCACAGGTTCAGCTCGATGACGATCTCCGGCCCTCCGATCCAGCAAAGGCTCCGGAGATGAGTTCCTCCAGCACGAAGGCGTGGTGACGATGTTGATGTTCTACCGGTGCAGGGCTTCGCCTAAACTCCGCGACGATATGGCCGAGGTGGAATATGGTGGAAGGGGCACCGCACACGGCTAAGGAACGATCCGTAGATCAACTTGTGTGTCTTTGGGGTGCCCCCCGCCCCCGTATATAAAGGAGCCAGGGGGGAGGAGGCGGCCGGCCTAGAGGGCGCGCCAAGGGGGGGAGTCCTACTCCCACTAGGAGTAGGACTCCCTCTTTCCAAGTAGGAGTAGGAGAAGGGGGGAAAGAGGAGGAAGAGGGGAAGGAAAGGGGGGGCACCGCCCCCCTTCCCTTGTCCTATTCGGACTAGGAGGGGGAGGGGCGCGCGGCCCCCTCCAGGCTCCTTCCCTCTTCTCCCTCTTGGCCCATGTAAGCCCATTAACCCCCCGGGGGGTTCCGATAACCTCCCGGTACTCCGGTAAAATGTCGATTTCACCCGGAACTATTCTGATGTCCAAACATAGGCTTCCAATATATCAATCTTTATGTCTCGACCATTCCGAGACTCCTCGTCATGTCCGTGATCACATCTGGAACTCCGAACAAACTTCGGTACATCAAAACTTATAAACTCATAATAAAACTGTCATCGAAACGTTAAGCGTGCGGACCCTATGGGTTCGAGAACTATGTAGACATGACCTAAAACCATTCTAGGTCAATAACCAATAGCGGGACCTGGATGCCCATATTGGTTCCTACATATTCTACGAAGATCTTTATCGGTCAAACCGCATAACAACATACGTTGTTCCCTTTGTCATCGGTATGTTACTTGCCCGAGATTTGATCGTCGGTATCCAATACCTAGTTCAATCTCGTTACCGGCAAGTCTCTTTACTCGTTCTGTAATACATCATCTCATAACTAACTCATTAGTTATAATGCTTGCAAGGCTTAAGTGATGAGTATTACCGAGAGGGCCCAGAGATACCTCTCCGACAATCGGAGTGACAAAACCTAATCTCGAAATACGCCAACTCAACATGTACCTTCGGAGACACCTGTAGTACTCCTTTATAATCACCCAGTTATGTTGTGACGTTTGGTAGTACCCAAAGTGTTCCTCCGGTAAACGGGAGTTGCATAATTCTCATAGTTACAGGAACATGTATAAGTCATGAAGAAAGCAATAGCAGAATACTAAACAATCATGTGCTAAGCTAACGGGATGAGTCATGTCAATCACATCATTCTCCTAATGATGTGATCCCATTAATCAAATGACAACACATGTCTATGGTTAGGAAACATAACCATCTTTTATTAATGAGCTTGTCAAGTAGAGGCATACTAGTGACTATATGTTTGTCTATGTATTCACACATGTATCATGTTTCCGGTTAATACAATTCTAGCATGAATAATAAACATTTATCATGATATGAGGAAATAAATAATAACTTTATTATTGCCTCTAGGGCATATTTCCTTTAGTGAGGACGTCGCAAGATTGAACCTACTACCAAACACCTCCCCACTAAACATAAATCATTCCTGTTGACCAAACTAAACAGGTAGATCAGAGAGAAATACAAGGCTATAAAATCACACATAATAAAGTTCAGAAAAGACCCACTTTTAATGAATAATCTGGTCATAAACCCACAATTCATTGGATCCGAACAGACACACGCAAAAGGATTAGATCGAATCAACCTCCGAAGAGAACATTGTATTGAAGACCAGAGAGAGAGAGAGAGAGAGAGAGAGAGAGAGAGAGATTCATCTAGCTACTGCTAACGACCCATAGGTCCTGTGGGAACTACTCAAACATCGTCATGGAGGCGGCAAGGTTGATGAAGATGGCCTCCGTGATTGATTCCTACTCCGGCAGAGTACCGACGGAGGCCTCTAGATGGATCAAGAAGAATAGAGGCTTGCGGCGGCGGAACAATTGTTTCGGGTCTCCGCTGGGGGTCTCTCGATATTTGGGAATTTATAGGTCGGGAATCAGGGTAAACAAAGTGACAGGGGGGCCACAAGAGGACAGGGTGCGTCCCCTGATTTGTCGCCTCCTCGTCTATCGTCTAGACTCCCCCCGAAGCTTGGGTCTCTTCTGGTCTAGAAAAATCGTCAAAAAGTTTCATCGTGTTTGGACTCCGTTTGGCAGGGATTTTTTGTAAACCAAAAACAATCAAAAAATAACATGTGGCACTTTGCACTGAGTTAACAGGTTAGTTCCCAAAAATGAGATAAAATGGTGTATAAAACATACAAGATTGATAATATAATAGCATGAAACAATGAAAAATTATTGATACATTGGAAACATATTAGGCCTCACCCTCAAACAAATCCCACGTGCACCATCGTTTGCACTACCATGATCTCTTGATGCGCCCATGTCATAGGAAATTCAGATCCACGGTCCCAATCGGTCACGAACTGTTATCGTGAACCATCTCTGTCATGCTTCATCTCTACTACCCGCCGTCTTTGAGTATTGCACCACCCATGTCTTGTGTTGTTTCCACATACACCATGCCCCTCCAAGAACTACTCGGTTGCCTCTACCAACCTACTTGTTCAAGCCTAGACATTTTTCAAATGTAAATGGCACAATTGTCAAATATAATCTCATTTGACTCCAGCTCCTCCACTCTAAACAAACAACCGCAACTACTAGGATTCTTCCATGCCACCATCTCGCCCCTCTCCTCTCTTTTGTCGGCGGACACGCCGGTGGCCAGATGTGTGGGGACCCATCATCTTTATTGTTTTCTTAGTTGGTCATGTTTTACTTTGATTTGTAATTCTCTAGTGACAACGGGGACGTGGCGGCGGCGATAACATACTAGAGTAAGGTCTCTCTGGCTTCTCCCTACCTCGATGACATCCAATTCAGTGTCAGCGAAGGCCCTGTGAGGGTAGTTGTTGCTATCTGTTGGTTCTCTTCGGATCTTGACAGTTGGTGTGTCTATCAAGGGATGCATGGTTATTGGCATGGCAACTTCGCCCTCTTCATTTGTTTTGTTCTGTGGCAAGGTCTGGTTTCCACATCCCTCCTGATTGATGCTGAGGGATTGCAAACCTACACTGTGTGGGACGCTGCCCCAACCGATGTTCCTTATGTGACTACTGGATCTCATTGTTAGCAGCGAGTCGTATTGCGGCCTTCAAAGCCTTGTATGTCATGGACATTTGCAGGTGTCCTTATCTCTTACTACAGATTAAGTGCATTTCTCAAACTCTAGCAAACGTCGGACAAACGAAAGAAAAAATTGTCCATATGGTTTTCAATGTAATTTTACTTTTTACATGTCGTTGTGTGTCTTGTTGTCCTTCGATTGTTATGTCAAATGTTTTCGTTGATAAATATAAGATATGAGATATCTTGGGTGTATTTTCTCAAGAAAATGAAAACTCATTTGGCTCCCAACACAAATTAGTATATGTGCTCTCGCAATCCGGATAATATTTTTGTGTTGCGGCTTGGTAAAATCATCTCAACATACTAACATAGCATAGGCATCGGCAACCGAGTTACATGATTTTTTTTGTCACGGCTTGGTAAGATCATCTCAACCACATCCGGACATAAAAACGGACATATACCGGAAACATTTGTTGGTCAGCTTTGGATATGCCTCGTGGGATTTAGTCCTCGCACGTTGCGCTTCGCTAGCGGAGGAGGTGGAGGGAAACGTATGAGATGAGGGATTTGGACTTGCTAATATTTTAGTCGGTGTTTCAGGCCCCAATCTTCCTTGAGTTCACCTGTCATGACATATTAGATGAAGCTCCAACATAGATTCTTACCGACTCAGGGCAGCTAAGTTAGGGTTTCTAGTTGTGCTTGCACGATGACGAAATTTGGTGTCCGATTCTTCATATTGATCCAAGGGTCCAACGGCGACAACTGCGGCTCCGGGACGCTGGTCCTTAGGGAGTAGGGACACATACATGAAGTCTTCCCGGCTGTCATGAACAAGCAGTGATGGAGCCAAGGGGCGAGCAGGGGCCAGCCCCACCAACCATCGATCGATACCTGCGAACGGTATACACAGCCAGCGATAAATTAAAGGTTCACGCATAGTTGCCCCCTCCCCCTATCTCAATGTGTACACACATAAAAAAAGGCCCAGGGCAAAAGCCCACCATCGTCCAGATTACAAAGAAACCTCCAATCAGTAACTGCTACCTCTACTGCATGATTAGCATCTAGGTGGGTGAGATTAGAGCATCTACAACCGAGGCCCTCAAACCCATCTCAAACGCTCGGGCATGCCGCCCGGTCACTACACGGTCACGATTTTCTGACCTAGACGGGCCTCTCAAACGACCCTCAAACGACCGGCATCCCCCGTATCCAGCCCAAATATGAGGCGGATATGGGGGCGCCCGGGCGCGCCCGGGCACACCCGCCACGTCGGACCCGACAGCCCGATCCCACTCTGTGGGGACCCCGACTCATAAGTCGAGACCACCAAATGCACGTGTACAGTGATCCCAGAGATCAATGCTTACTGAACACAGAAGCTGAATAACAAGAGTCCTACATCCATCCATACGGTTTTACACAAGTAGGACCATTATGGTCAAGTCTTGAGTGTATCATCGCAGCGGAAATCTTCAATAACAACTTGGACCCGTGCCATCTGCCTTAACCCTACAGGCATTCTGACTGGGAAGCGTCCTAGCTCGCATGTTCGTCACCAAGCTACTCTTCATTATATCATGTTCTTTCATGCCTGGCCAATAAAATAACCAGTGGCAAGCCAATGAGTACATTTAATGCACTCGCAAGCAACCCATGTTTTGGTTCAAGATACAACAATGCATGATATAGGTAAATTTTTGCAGAAAGCTAGTTTTGAGTGCAATGACATGTTCAACAACTTGTAAGACATGCATCAGGAGAATTCAATTAACCATGAGGACAGGTTACAGATATCAACATAAATAGAGTGGGCATCAACCCAACTCAATCATGTCAAGTCCTTTGACTTGACCCAAGTAGTTCTCCCCACTTATCCAAACACACACACTAGTTTGTAAACATGTGGACATATCCCAAGAGCGGTTACCCAACTGTCCTTGATCGTGGACACGGCTATTCGAATAGTTTTACACTCTGCAGAGGTTGCACACTTTACCCACAAGATCCGAGGAACTTTTGTGTCATCCACGACCCGCGATACCTCAAGTACCCGGGGTAAGCACCCGATCACTATCTTTCTCTAGACGACACTAACAAGAGTCCACTCGTTGTTCCATATCCTCACGATGTACATCATACGAGACTCACTCGAGATCGTAACATCCGAGAGGGGACACAACGGTGTATCCGGTGCCCTGTAAAAATAGTCATGGCCGCCCTACCTGGCACGACCCCACCCTGAGAGAGAGCACCAACTCTCCCCCGTCACTAGTAATGCGGGCTCCAAGATAGTATCGGCCTAGGTATTCAATAATGCCCTTCCCCATACAAGCGTAGAGTGGTTGCGCATGTAAGGTTGGAATAACGGTCGCAACTTAAACCAGTCCGTTTTGAAGACAACACACACTGGCCTCGGTACACCACTTCGTCATCAAGTGGCTACCCAACTCATCATCTCCCCTGGGCATAAGTGGCACCCGATGGGGTTTTCGAAAAGTCCTTTGAAAATACTTTGTCTCCATCACCATGCATATACCTGTCCCTTTTTGCGTAGCATGTACGTTAGCATCTTATCTACTCCCACCGGCATAACCCTCATAAGAAGGTAGGGTCATGCACAATGCAAGTATCAACGAGGAAGTAACGGTGTCAAACCACCCCATGTGGTCACCACAGTATCATGTCTCCGATGCAAGCAATAAAAGTGCTATATGACATGCATAAAAAGGGTTTCATAGACATGGTCAAAGGGCTGCTTGCCTGTTTTAACAAAGTCTTCGAGGTCTTCAAATATCTCTGGTCCAACTCCGAGCATTTTGTCTATTTCGTCAACTATAGTCGAAAGCAACCATAATAAGCAACACAACAAGGCAGGAAATAAAAGTGCTCTAAAAATATTAATTTGACTTTTCTAGGACACCACTGGTTATATGAAAAATAACCAGACTGGTTTCATTGGAATTGGGTCAGTTGATATTTCTAAACATTTTGATATGATGGAATCAAGGGGTTTATGGATTTGCAAGAAGTGCACAGAAATATATTTTTGAAAAATGAGCAAAGGCACCCATTTAACAAACCATGATTTTAGAAGCATCTAGGAGTTGGTTTCACTGGATTTGGAGTTCAAATGAATTTCCATTGAATTTGCAAAGTTGACAAATATGAAGAAATGGCTCATTATATTGTGTGGCACAAAAAGTATTAAGAAAAATGTTCATAAACTAAGCTATGAACTTAGAAGCATCTAGAAATTTGAATCATGGCATTTGGATCAAAGATGATCTCTCTGTGATTTTCCAAAGTCCATCACTTAAATAGGGAAATGGGGTTTTGTAAAATATGTGTGAAAGAAAGTATTCTAGAAAAGTCTGTAAGTTACTCCTTGAGGTAGAGAATTATTTATGGGGTCACTAGGAATTCGAATCATCAAATTTGGAGGTAATATGAATATTTGGGAGATTTTACAAGTTTCTGGAAAAAGAAAAAGACAAAGGAAGTGGGGGTTATACCTATACCGTGCACCGAGCGCAGCATAGCGCCGCAGCGCACTAGGCCGGCCTAGCGGTTCGGCCACGCGGACAACTCGGCGATGTCGAAGGCGCCCAGCCGGAGTACGCCTTCGCTGCGGGGACGCGGGAGAAGCCGAACGCGCCTCCACTTGCCAGCGTGGCCCGGTGGCTGGGCCACTGATGAGCGGGGCCCGCCTGCAGGTTCGTCCTCAACCTCCCGTGCGGGCGCGAAGGGAGACAGAGGATGCGTTTGACGCCGGCCGCCGGCGCTGCAGGGCGTCTCCGGTGATGCTCTGCCCACCGGCGTGCTCAGGGGACCCGGACGCGTCCAACCATGGGTGGCACGATCGCCTAGGGGCACCGGGTTGAGCAGGGTCTTGTCCGCGGCGGACGAGGCCGGCGGTGATAGGGGGCACGACACTACGGCCACCGGGAGGAGTAACCGGAGTGCAGGGGAGATTCGGGGGGTTGGTGGAGATGCATTGAGATGCATAGGTGGAGGGGATAGGGCTCGGGCGTCGCGAATTTAGCCCGGTGCCAATGGTGGCTCTCCGGCCATGGGGGGCTATGGAGGGCACAAGGAGGGGAGTGGCTTGGTCTAGGGGGTCTCTGGGAGGGAGAGAGAGCGAAGGAGATCCATAGGGGGCTTGGGGTGGCTTTATATAGCCGGCCTGTGGCTCATCGTGGTCCAGTGCGCTGGCGAGGCTGTTGCCGTTGCTGCAGGTCACGGGGGCTCATGTGGGCATGTCTGGGGCGTTAGTGGAGGAGTTCTATGACCAGGGGAAGGGAGAGAAGGAGTGAGGAAGGGCCAGAGCTTCGCGCGTGTGAGGCCGCTCATTGGAGCTCTCGGGCGGCCGGCGCGCGTGCGAGCAAGGGCAGCAGGAGGGATCAAGAGGAGGGGGACAGAGGCTTGGCGTGCTGCAGACATCGAGAAGCATCGGCTGGCGTGAGGGGGAGAGCCAAGGTGGCCGGAGGTGCTTGGGGGCGGCTACTGATCTTGATAGAAGATCAGAAGGCTCAGAAGCGTGCAAATGGCCGGCATGCCATTTTATATGCATAGTGGGCACGTCCATTGGTGTCTAGCAGGTGTGGGAGAGAGTAAAGAAAGGAGAGGGAGCCTTGGATGCTCTGGAGGGGCTCTGGTGAGAGAGGAGGGGTGAGAGAGAAGGGTGTTGTGGCTGTCCAGAGGGGTAAATGAGGAGGTTTCACCCCTCAATCATTGAGCTGAGATGCAGCCATTGTTACTGGTGGTAGATGAGGACTTGGAGGAGTTGTGCTAAAAAGTTGAGGCCATGGAGAAGAGTGGAAGTGGTCAAAACAGGGGTTTTAGTAAAATGGCAGAAGGTGTTTGATATTGGTTTGGGCAAGTAGTCGATCTCCATTTGTCATGAGGCTTGACAGGGTCAAATGGTATGAGAAAATAAGAGGTCACCAAGATTGAGTTCATTTGGGAAAAGTTGCCAACGGAATTTTTGTAAACCCTAGAAATCAGTAGAAATGGACTCTCCAAGATTTAGTCATGCAAATCTGTTCTCCTTGATGCACCACTTGGTGTAGTGTCATCATTTGAGGGTATGAACATGTCCACAAAAGTTGAGATCAAAAGGAGAAAGTTGCCAATGTAGAGTTGTTCAAATTTGGTTCTGGACAGGAAGGGTTTTGGGGCACTTTGATCAATATAACATTTTCTCCAACTTGTGCCATTTGGTATAGATGAATGATTAGACCATTTGAGCATGTTAACAAGGTTTGAGAACATTTGGACATGTTTGGCAATGTAAAGTTGCTCAAACTTCAAAATGGACAGAAATGGTTTTGAGGAGATTTCATAGGGTTATACTATTCTCCATGACATGATTCTTGTCAAGATCATCAAACATGTCATATGTGACATGATAGAATTTTCTTGGAATTTTTGGAGAATACTTCCTTTGTAAATATTTCAAAAGCTTAAAATATCCAGAAAGGGTTTTTGAGGGATTTAACCAATATTTTGAACATGACCACGTGTTGAAACTCTTATATATGGAAAATATATGTCCACTGAGTTTCCCTAGGTTTTACCAAATATTTTTAAAGCATGAAAATAATTTTAACCTATTAAAGACCATTTCTGGCCTAAAGAAAAAGCCTCTAAATAAAATAGGTAAATAACTTTTAAAATTATATTTTTTGTGGTTTCTGGGTATCCTATATCTAATAGGAGTCAAATATATTTTTGGAAAGATTTTTACTGCCCTTAATTAAGTACTTGCAGTGCAAACCTCAATTCAGGGTTTTTTTGGAAAACTAATTTTTAAAAATACTATTTGGCCAAATTACTTTTGTAAGAAATTATTTTTATGTCCTATGCACATGGCATGATCATTAGTTCAAGAGTTTGGAGCAAGGAGATGAAGTATAGGAGTTGGAGGATTTGTTTGATTTTTAGAGCACTTGTGAAGAGCAGACAAAAACCAATCAAGGCAAGGTCCAAAACACTCAAAAGTTTTTGTCAAACCACATTTTATCATGATTGTTAGCTTAAGTGTAGTGGCATGAAAATCAGGGTGTGACAGACCTACCCCCCTTACAAGAATCTCGTCCCCGAGATTCCCAAACTAGGCGTGGAAAGGGATACACAAACTTGGATCTGGGGTAGTCTTCAAGTCCTCATGTTGCTTCCGCTTCCGTGTAGTGCTCCATTGAGCTTGAAGTACTTGATGGTGTGGCTTCGTGTATGATGCTCCTCTTGATCCAGGTTGCTAATGGGTAACTCGCGGTAGGTTAGATTGGGCTAGGGGTCGATGGCTCGGTGGTTAATGCCCTCGTAGAGATCGGGCAAGTTAGGAAGTTGGAAACACTTCCGGGGTTGTGATGCATGGAAAGCATTGTGCACATCAGGTAACTCAGGTGGCAACTCCAGCTGGTAACTGTCTTCTCTTCGTCTCGTAGTGATCTCAGAGGGGTTGTTAAATCTTGGAGTGATCTCGAAGGGGGCCGATGAATCTTGGTGTGGGTTTCCTTGTCATGGAAATGTTGGGTTCCTTTGAGAGAAGTGGCATGTAGATACACCTGGTCTTCGACACGGAAGTTTACTTCTTGACGATGGTGGTTGGTATAATTCTTCCTCCTTGACATGGCGGTCTTCAGATGTTGCCTAACCAGCTGAATGACTCTTCTTCCGTCTTCGGGTAGACAAATATGTCATCAAATAACGATGACAACCAGCATGTTCGAGTACTCCGGAAAGAGTTGCCCACATGGTACACAGGGTATAGGTTGGGGTATCGGTGGTGGTCACGGTTGAGTATTGGTCAGGGTCTTCTCAACCTAGAGTCAAGGCCCAAGGTCATGATCCGACCATGATGTGGCTTGGTAAGGCATAACGGTTTCAAGGATTCTAGTGTGCGAGTGAATGTTTATCATCCCATCCTTAAGCACAGTTCCTGAGATGCCAGTTTTTCTATCTAGTCCTCCAAATAGAGCACCTTATACCACCCAAAGTACCAACTCGTGTAGGCCAGCTCCAATCATTACTCATGCTATTATTATCCTCATGACTCTCGAGAGGAGGTCTAACAAAATCATATATGTCTACAATCCCCAAACTCATATGCATGTCTACCCCTAAAAATCCATGGGTAGAACATACAACTGCCAAATTTGAATTAAACATGACAATCCAAGTGCTCAGCCCATTCTTCCAAGGACCAAGATATTGCATCTCTATCCTAAGGAAACATGTTGTATGCCACTCCAAGATCTTGTTTCCTTCCTATGAATCAACTCCAACAACCCGTTAACTACACCAATCACTACATGATCCAGTAGTTCTACCAATCCAATGTTTATGGTGTTCCACATGATCTTCTAAAGTGCTTATAATCCCCAAATACTTGAAAAGGCCATCTCTACTATAGTCAGTCCACCAATTTCCATTATCATGGTCAAGTAACCCCCAAGGTCAAGTTTATATCAACTCCGACAATTAATCCAATCTCCTAGTTTATTGTCCACCGAGAAACATGGTATCACGATCAAGATTATCGGTCTAATTCCAATTTACTCCGAACCATGTAGACTTACTCAGCATCTATACTCAACTAGGATCACCTATCCAAATCTTGTGTCCAACGAGAATTTCTACACCTTCCCCCAAGTCATTATCGTAATATCAACTATCTCCTATCAATATCCCCTGGATAAGTCAAATCCTTATACTTCCAAGAATTTCAGCTTGCGATCATAATTGTCCTATTAAATCCATTTTACTCAGGGGCATTGAAAGTTACGCTATTCTATTAACTGATCCCACCAAGTTCATCTGCCAACATGGAAGCCTCATGATCTACCAAAGTCTCCATAACTCCCACTGATATAAACTCATCAAGTCATTTGTCCTCTATTCATATATCCTCAATTTGGTCTACCCTATGTCATCGCCAGTTCTGGTACTATCTTAGGATGATAATGTGCTTGTTCACTACGTCCACTAGTTCCATAATGAACCCATTGTTGTGCATGGTTATTAAGCACATGATTAAGGGTTCGTGTTGGAGTATCTCGAGAAGTCTCGAAGGGTCTAGGAATGGGTTTCTAGTCTGAAGGGTTAAACATAATTCTACGGGGTTGCACTTGGTCGTGGAGGTTATAGCAGAAGTCTTCATTGCTAGTCGGTTGCAGAGGCAGAATCCTTGGTGCATCTTGTCTTGCTGGTCTTCAGTTGATGAGAGAGATGAGAGGGAAAAGTAGCATAGAGGAGGGGGATGCCTAAAGGGGGTTCTATAGTGCAAGTGCAAACAAACAAGTGCCAAAAAGGGCCAAACACAAACAACAAAATAAGGCAGGTGATATAGTCACGTACTTGTTGCCTAGGGCAAAAGGGCGACTGATATCAAAATACAAACAAATAAATGCAAGCAACACACAATCATGGTTCTATTCGAACCATCATACGAACTCGACTGTGCATAGAGGGTACACGACTCATCCTACCCTAGGGGTTCTCGGATTCAGTAGTCGTGCTTTGCTCCGTGCCTCGTGCAGTCTTCTGGGTTTTCCTCAGGTGTCGCTACGTCTCTTGTAGTTGTTTGATGAAATGATCCGGGTTGATCCTGAAGAATCTTCGACAACTTCTCACCTGATGAGGTGATGGGGTGATGGTGGCTCCTCGTGGCTGTCTTTGACTTGGTCTTCTCTTGTCTTCTTAATCATGATGATCGCTTTTGCTTTCTAAGGCGTCGATGGTACCAGGTTTGTAATCCTTTATGCAAGGACATTAACAAGGCATAGTAGAGGTCCAACATGTCGGTTACGTTGATGACAACATCGACACCAAGAGTGGGGGATGAAGAGAACTGTTTTCCTACTCACTATAGTGAGGCAGACCAAATGGCGAGGTTCTCATCCACCAGTGGTTGCCGTTACAACAATGGTAAGGACATGGCTGCTCTAATAGCGATGTATATCGTGATCTTGCATATCTTACACCCTGATCGTCATAGGACAAGGTTGCATCATCCTGGGGAAAATTCAAAGGTATCTCCATCCTCTGGGTCTTCACGTCCTCATTCCTCGAAGATGTATCTTCTGTTGGTATCGTCTTGTTGTGGTGTCGCCAATCTTGTGTTCAGAAGATGTGGGTGGATGTCTGACAAGGCATCCTCCTTCTAGACTATCCACAAGGATTTCAAGGAATTCGGTTGTCAGGGGCATAAGGGTTCTAGCGACCAAAAGTTTTGAAGGGGAAAGAGATCCATAAGGAAAGTTTACCTTAGTTTTCGAAAAACTAAGAAGGGAAGAGAAGTATAGATAGTTTTGAAAACTAGTAATAGTTTTACCCTAACTAACGACCATGCTAACTAAGGCTTCCTACAGTCAGGATGGCTCTGATACCATCTCTTTGGGGACCCCGACTCAGAAGTCGAGACCACCGAATGCATGTGTACAGTGATCCCAAAGATCAATGCTCACTGAACACACAGAAGCTGAATAACAAGAGTCTTACATCCATACATACGGTTTTACACAAGTAGGACCATTATGGTCAAGTCTTGAGTGTATCATCGCAGCGGAAATCTTCAATAACAACTTGGACCCATGCCATCTGCCTTAACCCTACAGGCATTGTGACTAGGAAGCGTCCTAGCTCGCATGTTCGTCACCAAGGTACTGTTCATTATATCATGTTCTTTCATGCATGGCCAATAAAATAACCAGTGGCAAGCCAATGAGTACATTGAATGCACTCGCAAGAAACTCATGTTTTGGTTCAAGATACAACAATGCATGATATAGGTAAATTTTTGCAGAAAGCTAGTTTTGAGTGCAATGACATGTTCAACAACTTGTAAGACATGCATCGGCAGAATTCAATTAACCACGAGAACAGGTTACAGATATCAACATAAATAGAGTGGGCATCAACCCAACTCAATCATGTCAAGTCCTTTGACTTGACCCAAGTAGCTCTCCCCACTTATCCAAACACAAACACTTGTTTGTAAACATGTGGACGTAGCCCAAGAGCGGTTACCCAACTGTCCTTGACTGCGAACACGGCTATTCGAATAGTTTTACACTCTGCAGTGGTTGCACACTTTACCCACAAGATCCGGGGAACTACCGTGTCATCCATGACCCGCGATACCTCAAGTACCCGGGGTAAGCACCCGATCACTATCTTTACCTAGATGACACTAACAAGGAGTCCACTCGTTGTTCCGTATCCTCACGATGTACATCATACGAGACTCACTCGAGATCGTGACATCCGAGAGGGGACACAACGGTGTATCTGGTGCCCTGTAAAAATAGTCATGGCCGCCCTACCTGGCACGACCCCGTCCCGAGAGAGAGCACCAACTCTCCCCTGTCACTAGTAATGCAGGCTCCAAGCTAGTATCGTCCTAGGTATTCAATAATGCCCTTTCCCATACAAGGGTAGAGTGGTTGCGCATGTAAGGTTGGAATAACGGTCGCAATTTAAACCAATCCGTTTTGAAAACAACACACACTTGCCTCGGTACACCACTTCGTCATCAAGTGGCTACCCAACTCATCATCTCCCCCGGGCATAAGTGGCACCCGATGGGGTTTTCGAAAAGTCCTTTGAAAATACTTTGTCTCCATCACCGTGCATATACTCGTCCCTTTTTGCGTAGCATCTACGTTAGCATCTTATCTACTCCCACCGGCATAACACTCATAAGAAGGTAGGGTCATGCACAATGCAAGTATCAACGAGGAAGTAACGGTGGAAAACCACCCCATGTGGTCACCATAGTATCATGTCTCCGATGCAAGCAATAAAAGTGCTATATGACATGCATAAAAAGGGTTTCATAGACATGGTCAAAGGGCTGCTTGCCTGTTTTAACAAAGTCTTCGAGGTCTTCAAATATCTCTGGTCCAACTTCGAGCATTTCGTCTATTTCGTCAACTATCGTCGAAAGCAACCATAATAAGCAACACAACAAGGCAGGAAATAAAAGTGCTCTAAAAATATTAATTTGACTTTTCTAGGACACCACTGGTTATATGAAAAATAACCAGTCTGGTTTCATTGGAATTGTGTTAGTGGATATTTCTAAACATTTTGATATGATGGAATCAAGGGGTTTATGGATTTGCAAGAAGTGTACAGAAATATATTTTTGAAAAATTAGCAAAGGCACCCATTTAACAAACCATGATTTTATAAGCATCTAGGAGTTGGTTTCACTGGATTTGGAGTTCAAATGAATTTCCTATGAATTTGCAAAGTTGACAAATATGAAGAAATGGCTCATTATATTGTGTGGCACAGAAAGTATTAATAAAAATGTTCATAAACTAAGCTATGAACTTAGAAGCATCTAGAAATTTGAATCATGGCATTTGGATCAAAGATTATCTCTCTGTGATTTTCCAAAGTCCATCACTTAAATAGGGAAATGGGGTTTTGTGAAATATGTGTGAAAGAAAGTATTCTAGAAAAGTGTGTAAGTTACTCCTTGAGGTAGAGAATTATTTATGGGGTCACTAGGAATTTGAATCATCAAATTTGGAGGTAATATGAATATTTGGGAGATTTTACAAGTTTCTGGAAAAAGAAAAAGACAAAGGAAGTGGGGGTTATACCTATACCGCGCACCGAAGCGTAAGCATAGAGTCAAGAAGGCTACTGGGCAACCTAGCGGCTCGGCCACACGGACGACAGGGCGATGTCGAAGGCGCCCAGCCGGAGTACGCCTTCGCTGCGGGGACGCGGGAGAAGCCGAACGCGCCTCCACTTGCCAGCGTGGCCCGGTGGCTGGGCCATTGATGAGCGGGGCCCGCATGCATGTTCGTCCTCAACATCCCGCGCGGGCACGAAGGGAGACAGAGGAGGCATTCGACACCGGCCGCTAGCGCTACAGGGCATCTCCGGCGATGCTCCACCCACCGGCGTGCTCAGGGGACCCGGACGCGTCCAACCATGGGTGGCACGATCGCCCAGGGGCACCGGGTTGAGCAGGGTTTTGGCCGTGGCGGACGAGGCCGGCGGTGATGGGGGGCACGGCACTACGGTTGCCGGGAGGAGTAACCGGAGTGCAGGGGAGATTCGGGGGGTCGGTGGAGATGCATTGAGACACATAGGTGGAGGGGACGGGACTCGGGCGTCGCGAATTTAGCCCGGTGCCAATGGCGGCTCTCCGGTCATGGGGGGCTATGGAGGGCGCAAGGAGGGGAGTGGCTTTGTCTAGGGGGTCTCTAGGAGGGAGAGAGAGCGAAGCAGATCCATAGGGAGGTGGCTTTATATAGCTGGCCCGTGGCTCACCGTGGTCCAGTGCGCCGGCGAGGCTGTTGTCGTTGCTGTAGGTCACGGGGGCTCATGTGGGCATGTCCGGGGCGTTAGTGGAGGAGGTCTACGACCAGGGGAAGGGAGATAAGGAGCGGGAAGGGCAGAGCAAGGCGTGTGAGGCAGCCATTGAGCTCTCGGGCGGCTGCAAGCGTCTGCAAGCAGCAAGGGCAGCAGGAGGGAGCAGGAGGAGGGGGACAGAGGCTTGGCGTGCTGCGGATGTCGAGGAGCATCTACCGGGCGGAGGGGAGAGTCGATGGGGGCTCTGATCTTGATGATGGAAGGTCAGAAGGCTCCAAAGATGCAAATGGATGGCATGCCATTTTCTATGCACAATGGGCACATCCATTGGTGTCTAGCAGGTGTGGGAGAGAGTAAAGAGAGGAGACGGAGCCTTGGATGCTCTGGAGGGGCTCTGGTAAGAGAGGAGGGGTGAGAGAGAAGGGTGTTGTGGCTGTCTAGAGGGGTAAATGAGGAGGTTTCACCCCTCAATCATTGAGCTGAGATGCAGCCATTGTTACTGGGGGTAGATGAGGACTTGGAGGAGTTGTGCTAAAAAGTTGAGGCCATGGAGAAGAGTGGAAGTGGTCAAAACTGTGGTTTTAGTAAAATGGCAGAAGGTGTTTGATATTGGTTTGGGCAAGTAGTTGATCTCCATTTGTCATGAGGCTTGACAGGGTCAAATGGTATGAGAAAATAAGAGCTCCACCAAGATTGAGTTCATTTGGGAAAAGTTGCCAATGCGACTTTTGTAAACCCTAGAAATCAGCAGAAATGGACTCTCCAAGATTTAGTCATGCAAATCTGTTCTCCTTGATGCACCACTTGGTGTAGTGTCATCATTTGAGGGTATGAACATGTCCACAAAAGTTGAGATCAAAAGGATAAAGTTGCCAATGTAGAGTTGTTCAAATTTGGTTCTGGACAGGAAGGGTTTTGGGGCCCTTTGATCAATATAACATTTTCTTCGACTTGTGCTATTTGGTATAGATGAATGATTAGAACATTTGAGCATGTTAACAAGGTGTGAGAACATTTGGACATGTTTGGCAATGTAAAGTTGCTCACACTTCAAAATGGACAGGAATGGTTTTGAGGGGATTTCATGGGGTTATACTATTCTCTATGACAAGATACTTGTGAAAATCATCAAACATGTCATATGTGACATGATAGAATTTTCTTGGAATTTTTGGAGAATACTTCCTTTGTAAATATTTCAAAAGCTTGAATTATCCAGAAAGGGTTTTTGAGGGATTTAACCAATATTTTGAACATGACCACGTGTTGAAACTCTTATATATGGACAATATATGTCCACTGAGTCTCCCTAGGTTTTACCAAATATTTTTAAAGCATAAAAATAATTTTAACCTATTAAAGACCATTTCTGGCCTAAAGAAAAAGCCTCTAAATAAAATATGTAAATAACTTTTAAAATTATATTTTTGTGGTTTCTGGGTATCCTATATCTAATAGGAGTCAAATATATTTTTGGAAAGATCTATACTGCCCTTAATTAAGTACTTGCAGTGCAAACCTCAATTCAGGGGTTTTTGGAAAACTAATTTTTAAAAATATTATTTGGCCAAATTACTTTTGTAAGAAATTATTTTTATGTCCTATACACATGGCATGATCATTGGTTCAAGAGTTTGGAGCAAGGAGATGAAGTATAGGAGTTGGAGGATTTATTTGATTTTTAGAGCACTTGCGAACAGCAGACAAAAACCAATCAAGGCAAGGTCCAAAACACTCAAAAGTTTTTGTCAAACCACATTTTATCATGATTGTTAGCTTAAGTGTGGCATGAAAATCAGGGTGTGACACACTCCTAATTGCACCAAATCCACCAAACCCTTCCTCCTCCTCCCACCGTCCTCCAACCGTTCCCGCGCCCATACCCTCGTCAGCCTCCACCCTTGCTCCCAATCCTCACCTCCGGCCCCGATCCACCGTCAGAGATGTCATCTAGCCCGAGCCACACCGTCGCGATGGAGATGCATTCTGCCTCATTTGTGGGAGGCGTGGTGTCGTCGTGGGCGACTTGCAAGGTGAAGAACGTTGCCTGCAAGTTGCACCAATGCCGGCAGCTAGATAGGGAGGCGGTAGCATCGCAGGGAGGTTCTGATGTGGTGGAGCAGCTGTCTCCTCCGCCTATAAGTGCATCTAGTGCCCCTTAGTGATTTTGGTGTATTGAAGACTTATAGGTTAAGTAACTGATGCGTTTGTGAGTGTACACACGTCTATAAGTCTATGAGGAGTTTGATATTTACAGAGAAAGTCGACCCCTAAAAATGAAGTTCTTCGACTGAAGACTTTGATATTCTGAAGACTTTGAAAGCGAAGAAATTGGTGTGACCTTGAAGACTTGGTATTCACTTGAGGAATATGGAGCGTGAAGACTTCTGTTTTCGTAGTTTCATTTTCTCTTTCTTGAGTCATAGGAAACACCGTACTGTTAAAGGGGGTCGAGGAACTACTAAGGAAAAATTTCCATGTGATGCTCAACTCAAAATCCTACACCTACCAATCCCTTCGAGTGAAGCCATTGAAATCTCATACTGATTCGATCAATTTCTTGAGGATGAGACGCAGTTCTTTTGGTCACCGAGGACTTTCTCTCGATCGAGGAGTTAGGAATTCGCCAGTCGAATTGCCTACTGATGAGGAACATGATAGCCCCGAGGAATTTGAGAGTCAAATTTACGACCGTTCTTTGTCTTGCTACGGCTGTCCAAAATATCCTATCCACCTAACGGTCATATCATTGAAGGGCATTTATGTCTTATCATGTCGGGCTGCTCCCTAGGCTATAAATAGCCGCCCCCTACAACCACTAGCTGGTTGGCTGCTCCGAGAGAACTTGACACTTGTCATCTAAGAGCAACCCATCCTCCAAGGACTTTGAGCGAAAATCATCAAGTGAGGAAAATCCCAAAACCAAACCCCCACAAACCCAAAGTGATTGAGCATCACTAAAGAAATTGATCCTGCGTGGATCCGACGCTTGTTACCTTTGAAGACTGTGCTTCTTCCAGACGGTTAGGTGTCAAGGTCTAGAGCATCCAAGAGGAATTGTGGATCGCCGAGTGACCAAGTCTGTGAAGGTTTGGAAGTCACCAAGACTTACCACGAGTGATTGGACGAGGCCTGCGTGGTCTTAGTTCAAGGAGAATACGGTGAGGATCGGGTGTCCTGAGTTGCGCTCGAGGCTGGGTGTCCGGACTGTGTGTCCTCGAGTTTAAATACTCACCGCTCCAAACAGACGCATAACCGAGACAGCAGCTTGGAACTGGTTTACCAAATCATTGTCTTCACCAACTGACTGGTTCTATTTCCTCAACTCATTCATTTCCTCATTCTTGTATTCAATGTTGTTCATATCTGTGTTTGAAGACTTTGATCAAGACTTTCACAAATTCCTCGGTTCAATTTCTTCATCTGTTTGTCTTCATCTCGTTATCTGTGTTTACGCTTTTCAGACTCTGTGCTAGTCTTCATTTCATCATGATGACTATGTTTGTATCTGTTATGTTTACTTCTGAGTACTAATTCCGCTGCAAGTAGTTCTTCGCTAAGGAATTTCCTCACCAGCAAATTCCTCAGTAAAGAATTCATAAAAATCGCCTATTCACCCCCCCTCTAGTCGATATAACGCACTTTCAATTGGTATCAGAGCAAGGTACTCCCTTGTTCTGTGTGATTTTGGTTTAACCGCCTGGAGTTTTAGTTATGTCGACCGCAGGTATGAAGAAAGTGACATGTCCTATGTTTGACGGTCATGACTATCCCAAGTGAAAGGCCATGATGAGGAAGCGCCTCATGGCAAAGAACAGCGAGATGTGGACCGTCACTGAGATTGGCCTTACTGATCTATGCAAGATGGCGAATGCTGATGATATTCGCAAGTACACTCGACTTGACATCATAGCGAAGGATACCATCTGCTCCTGCCTATCCAGAGATCAATTCGGGCGAATTATGCATCTTGGCAATTCGAAGCTCATCTGGGACCGAATCTCTGATGTCTATGAAGGTCATCGAACTCGTCATGATCCCTGGTTTGAGGATTTCAAGGAATCTCTCAAAACGATGACTTTCGAGCCAGAATCATCATCTTCTGCATCTTGTCTTATGGCAAACGGTGCTGAGGTAACCGAATGCTCCTCATCCGAGTCTTGTAATGATGAATCTGATAATGATGAGTCTGACAATGATGAATCTGATGATGACATTGAATCTTGCTATACTAAACTCATTTGTGTTGCTACTAAACAACAAACGGTTTTAGAACAAACTCAAGATATGCTAGAAAGAAGTGATAATATGTTGCGCAAAGAAATGGATCAGTCAAAAGCATTGGGTGAATGTCTTCAGAGAATTCACTCCAAGTTTGACGCCCTTCAAGATCAACACAATACCCTTTTGATTGGTCATGAGAAGCTTTCTCTTGAATCTCTTCAAAGAAAGGGAGATCTTGAAAAGCTAAGAGTGTGTTATGAAGATCTTCAGAAGGAGCGCGATTCATTACTAGCTCAACAAATCAGCGCTTCTCAGGAAGAATTTGTTCCTCCATGCTTAAAGTGAATTGAATGTGAATCTGCTAATTCTTCACCTGAATGTTCAAATGCTTCAACTGTTACAAATTCTTCATCTACCTCTGCTATCACTAGTTCCTCATCTGAGGACATTGCTAGTATCACTGACAATGCAGGTTGAAGGAATTGTACATGACAGCATGTACAAAAGCCTCAAAGGGCATCGACACTTTGTGATGTGCTCAAAATGCAAATCCTCAACGAAACCCTAGGAAAGAGGGTATTGCCTTTGAGAGGAAACTCAATCTTGATGGAACATATTGGAAGCCCGAGCAAGCGGTACCCCAAAACCTCATGGGTTGCTGCAAAGGGACCTCCAGTTGATCCATCTAACTTATCTGGCTTTACATGTGAATCTCCTCATTCTTCTGATGAGTCATTTGACTCCAACTATAAACTATTCAAAAATCAGAATGGTGAAGTATTTGCTAGATATGTTGGCACTAACTGCAGGAACGGTTCTCCTATGAAGAAAATTTGGGTTCCCAAAAGTTGTGTTGAAAGACTTCAGGTGAATGTCCTCATGACACCACTTGTGAAGAACAGGAACCCCAGATCAAATTCTTCATATGGACCAAACTCTTCATATGGATCCAGGTCCTCATATGGACCAAATTCTTCACGAGGATCGAATTCCTCAACTGGATCAAAGTCCTCATATGATTATCATCGTGCTAACAACTCTGTCTCGCAGGGTAGAGCTAAGGGCTATGAATATGTGCATTATTCTTCAAACCATTATGTTCATAAGTCCTCGAAGAATTACTCGCTTATTCATATGCTTACCCTAACCCCTCTTATGTGAAGCGAAATGGTTTGGCATCTTTGCCACCTTTCTCACATGGTGCTCGCAGGATGATGAACTCTTTGCCACCCCTCTAGATGTGGGTGGTGAAGAAAAAGAACTAATCTCTTCTCAGGTCAGTCTCGGGCGTGCTCTAACGTCTCAAGAATTTCTTTGGGACCCGACAAAATGCTCGAAAGGACGCAGCGAATCATGATGAAATGAACTTTCATTTCACACGCCCTCATCTTGCTATATCATTTCTTTGCTTGATGAAATTCATCGATGAACTTGATATCATATTCTTCACTAATGAAGCATATGAGATTGTAAGCTACACTAATTCATCTGCAGGATGATCAACCCAAAACCACCGAATGGGTCCTCGATAGTGGATGTACAAATCACATATTGGTGACAAGAATCTATTGATGGATGCTCCCTTATCACCGTCACCTCTGAAGCATATCATCTTTGCTGACAAAGGCAAAAGTCAGGTATTGGGTCTTGGTAAGGTTGCTATTTCTAAGGATAAGCATATGGACAAAGTCATGCTTGTTGAATCCTTAGGATACAATCTCATGTCAGTCTCAATGCTTTGTGATCTTGATATGGTTGTTGTCTTTGGCAAGTATCGCTGTGTTGTGATTATGGAAGCTGACAATTCCAAAGTCTTCGAAGGCTTTAGGAGGCTGGCAAAAGCTTCAGAAGGCTGGCTATGGCATCGACGACTTGGTCATGCAGGCATGAGGAATTTGAACACGCTTGCGAAGAAGAAGCATGTCATTGGCATTGATAATGTCAAATCCCTCAAGGATCACTTATCCGGAGCATGTGAAGCCGGAAAAATGACCAAGGCCAAGCATCCAGCAAAGACTATCATGACCACTACCCGTCCATTCGAATTGCTTCACATGGACCTCTTCGGACCAAATCATTATTCAGCAGTCACTAATGATGCATCTCTATATGGTTTTGTCATTGTTGATGATTATTCTCGATATACATGGGTACACATTGTTACTTACAAACATGAAGTGCAGGAAGTCTTCAAACGATTTTCCTCGAGGGCTTCAACCAAGCGTGGTGTGAAGATCAAGCATATCGGTGACAATGGAACCGAGTTCAAGAATTCTGGTCTCGATGCCTATCTTGATGAACTTGGTATTACTCATGAGTTATCGCTCCCTATACTCCTCGTGAGAATGGCGTCGTGGAGCGCAAGAACGAACTCTTGTTGAGATGGCTCGCACTATGCTTGATGAATACAAAACGCCTCGGCGTTTTGGATTGATGCAATTGATCTTGCTTGCCACATCATCAACAGAGTATATCTTCACAAATTCTTCAAGAAGGCGCCTATGAACTCCTCAACGACAAGAAACCCAATGTGAGTTATTTCAAAGTCTTCGGTGCTAAATGTTGGATTAGAGATCCTCACCACAACTCTAAATTTGCACTGAAAGCACATGAAGGTTTTATGCTTGGTTACGGAAAGGACTCACACACCTACAGAGTCTTCAACATTGTTCTTCACAAGATTGTTGACACTATAGATGTGCGGTTCGATGAAACTAATGTCTCGCAAAGAGAGAACCTACCTTACGTGTTAGATGAACCAGCACCGAGGATGCTATCAAGCTCAAGGCAACCGAGGACGTCATTCCCATCAAGAATCTGTGAAGAATTCATTCCTGTTCATGAAGAACGCCGAGTGATACACCTGAAGAACATGATGAGGAAAATGGTGCTGAAGAAAATGCTGATCAAAATCCTCAGCGACAACCAACTCATCCACGCGTTGCAAAAGAAGTGCAAGTGGAGAAGATCATTGATGACATTAGCGCACCAGGTCCTCTCACACGCTCAAAAGCCTCACATTTATCTAACTTTTGTGGGCACTATGCTTTTGTCTCTATCACAGAGCCCACTAAGGTAGATGAAGCATTTCTGGAGCCGGAATGGATTTAGGCTATGCAAGAAGAATTACATCAGTTCAAGCTGAACAATGTCTGGGAATTGGTCAATCGCCCAGATCCACGCAAGCATAATATCATTGGCACAAAGTGGATCTACCGCAACAAGCAAGATGAAAATGGCCTTGTGGTGAGGAATAAGGCACGACTAGTAGCTCAAGGCTACACACAGGTTGAAGGAATTGATTTCGATGACACTTTTGCACCTGTTGCTAGACTTGAGGCTATTTGAATTTTACTTGCCTATGCTAACCATCATGATATCATCTTATATCAAATGGATGTGAAAAGTGCATTCCTCAATGGTAAGCTTGAGGAAGAAGTATATGTTGCTCAACCCCCAGGTTTTGAAGATCCCAAGAATCCTGACAAAGTCTTCACACTTAATAAGGCTCTCTATGGCCTCAAGCAAGCCCCTCGGGCGTGGTATGATACATTGAAGGAATTCTTCGTGAAGAATGGCTTCACACCCGATTCACTCGATCCTACTCTTTTTACTAAATCATATGATGGTGAACTGTTTGTGTGCCAAATATATGTTGATGATATTATCTTTGGCTGTACTAACCAACGATATAGTGATGAATTTGCCTATATGATGAGTGAAGAATATCAAATGTCTATGATGGGAGAGTTGAAATTCTTCTTAGGTCTTCAAATTCGCAAGCAGCAAGAATGGCTTATTCATATCTCAGAGAAATACCTCAAAGATGTCTTGAGGAAATTGGCATGCAAGATTGCAAAGGCGTCAAAATTCCTATGCCCACAAATGGCCATCTATGCAATCGATGAAAATGATAGTGACTTTGATCACAAGGTATACCGCTCCATGATTGGTTCTTTATTGTACTTATGTGCATCTAGGCGGATATAATGCTTAGTGTTTGCATGTGTGCCCGATTTCAAGCTGCACCAAGGAATCACACCATAAGGTGTGAAGCATATTCTTGATATCTAGCTCACACACCAACACTAGGATTATGGTACCCCAAGGGTCTCGCTTTTGATCTCATTGGATATTCGACTCGACTATTTGGTGATCGTGTGGACCGCAAGTCAACATCCGCACTTCTCATTTCCTCGGACGATCTTTGGTCCGTTGGTCCTCAAAGAAAGTAATTGCGTATCACCTCTTCATCGCTGAAGCTGAATACATTGCTGCTGGCTCATGTTGTGCTCAAGCTGCTTTGGATGAAGCAAACCCTCAAGGACTATGGCGTCAACATGAAGAATGTGCCTCTCCTCTGCGACAATGAGAGTGCCATCAAGATTGCTCACAACCCAGTTCGGCACTCAAAGACTAAGCACATCCAGATTCGTCATCATTTTTTCGTGATCATGTGTTGAAGGCGACATCTCCATTGAGCATGTGAAGGCGAAGACCAGCTAGCTGATATCTTCACTAAGCCCTTGGATGAGAAGAGATTTAGCAAGTTGCGGTGTGAGCTAAATATCTTAGAATCTTCGAATGTTCTTTAAAAGGACACACATCCTAACCCTTATGCGTAATTGATGACTTAGATGTGCAACACATGAAGAAACGTTTTCTTCAATCAATGAAGAATAACATTCTAATTGTGAAGAAATTAATGAAGAATTTGATTCTCGTAACCCTCGACAATTGTACGCGTGTCTGAAATCATCATTCTTATACGGTGGGTCACGCCACCACAAAAGTTGAAAATCTTCAATTTGAGTTTTTCCTCATTTTTGAAATTCTTCGGTCTTACAAATTCTTCAACTTTGCAAAATCTTCACTGTTTCCGTCGTTTTTCTTCATTGGCTATATATATATGTGAGTTTATGTCCTCTACAGCATTCACTTATTGCTATTTCTTCAAGTTGTGATTTCTGCTAAGTTAATGTGATCGGACCCTTCCCCCTCTCTATGCTATACTCAACCCAATCTATTCACAAATTCTTCATGTGCGTTCTGATTGAAACTCGTTCAAAATCTTCACTGTGTCCTTGTCAGCTGAAGAAAATGCGAACGAAACTTTAAAACAAATCTTATCCAGATTTTCGGTTTTACCGCTCAAACCGTTCCGCATCCCACGATGCATTAGTTTATTCACCCACGATCTTACACGATCTAATCTGCACAGTACGTGGGTGACACATGTCGCGTGAAGAAGAAAGGGCAGGGCATGTTCGTCCCAAAATCTTCGGCGAACAGTTTTACCGTGGCTATAAATACCCTCTCCCTTCCTTACTTCAATTACTCCGCCGATCGCTGTCTCTCGCTCGAGCTCTCCTCAAACCCTAAGCGCCGCCGCTTACTCCATCACCGTCGGTGAGGAAGAGCTTCTTGCCTCGACCTCGTCGCCGTCGTACTTTCGCGCCGTCATGAAATCTTCACTCCGCCGCCGTAGCTGTCTCCCTCTGCCAAGTTAGGGCGTGGGAGATCTAACGTGACGAACTTCACCACGGTTCATCTCTGTTCGTCGTGTTCTTCAGTTCGGGTAATTAAAAGTCACTTTTATTACTCGCTTTGATTCTCAAACTTTTCTGAAAATCTTCAAAGGTGTTTTAATTCTTCAAATCTTCACATATGAACACCTCACACACTGTATGCTCTTGATCCATCTCTCTAAGCACTCAATTCTTCAAGATTCCTCAATTGTGCGGATTTTCGATCTGTACAACTCTGGAACCTAAGACAAGAACGCTTAGTGAAATTCCTCAAGGCTCAACTGGTCAAATTCCTCAAAACTTGTCTTTTTGAAAAATCTTCTGAGAACGCATATGACCTCTCCAAATTCCTCGCACCTACACTCTGTTCACAGTACTCATGTCATTCTTTGAATCACTAGGTTCTCATCAACTTAACTCATTTCCAGCGTTCCTCGAAGAAAAACTGCATACTTCTTCAAAGTGTTCTATTGTTCAAATTCCTCATCTGAAGAAAATGGCAGAAGGCAAGAGACCGCAGAAGGGAGGAAAGAAACCGGAGGTCATGACTGCTTTTGAGATCCCTGATGAAATATACAAGGATTATTGCACACCTGATGAAGCCAAGTTTGGCAAAGAGAACAAAAATCAGCGCAAAGTGCGCATTCAGAGGATAGAACGAAGATGGGCACAAGAATGGAGGGAATATCGCTATGTTACTCCAAAGTACATGAAGAAATTCGCCCTGAACCCTCCATGCCCAAGAGCTCCATTGGCACCTGGCCAAGTCGCTGATCCCACCAGCATCAAGCGTGGTGAAGACTTTCCTGAAGAATGGTCTAGGCGTCAAGCAAAACTGGCAAGACAAGCCAAGGAGGCAGTGAGGAAATTCAATGAGGATTCTGCTGCTGCTGCTGCTGCCCCTGAGACCTCGGTCAAACCGAGGAAATCAATGCCGAAGAAGCCTGCTCGCAAGCCAAGTGCTTCACCATCAGTGCCCTCACGGCCCAGTTCCTCAGCCGCGCCCTCATGGCAAATTCCTCAGTCTACTACTGCACCACCAAAGTCCTCAGCAGCTCCCTCCAAATCCTCAACTCCTGTGCATCTGGCTACATGTCAAAGGACTCAGGGTTTCTCGATTGCTTCTGGTGTCTCAGTAAGTTCCTCAGCTGCACCAATGTCCTCATCAGGCCCTACTCTGCTGAAGACAAAAGCAACAGCTGGACACGGTCCTCGACCAAGTCCAAGAAAGAAATAGGTTGCTTTCCACGTGCCCTCTGATGACGAGGCCTCTGATGAAGAACTTGCAGAAATCATCAGAGACAGACAAGCAAAGGCCGCTAGAGCCAAAGGAACAACTGTGCCTCTGCTTTTGGATCCGAAGAAGATCCTCGACTTCATTGACTTATGGCATCAGGATCCAACCACTCCAAGGCCTGATCTGCCTCTAACTCCTGGTCAAAGTCATATGCTGACCCATTTCATTGCTGAAGAGAAATGGAAATTTGAAAAGGCACGTGAGATCAAGAGAGCACAAGCTAGAAAGGAGAAGCTTCTGAAGAAGAACATCATCAGACTGACTCCTGAAGAACTTCTCAAGGCTCAATCTGAGATCCAAGCCCTCAACAAGGATTTCGATGCATACAATGCTGATTGGCAAGGAGCCAAAGTAAGATTCGACAATTTGACGAGAAAATGTCAATTGTTGCAGCCCCATCGCAACAAGAAAATCCTCAGGCTGCAGATTCTGCTCAGCCTGTTGAAGAACGATACAAGATCGCTGATGACATTCAACCTGCCGATGAGAATACAAGTTCGTGGCTGATGACTCAATTCCGGCCGCTGAAGAAATTCCTGGGCATCCACTAGTGGTGCGCTCAAGAAATGAAGTGATCGAGGCAATTGCACGATTGCGCTACCAAGAAAATGAACCACAGTCCTCAGCTCCTCCTGCGCCAACACCAACTCTAGTTCTTCCTTCTGCCTATGAAATGAAGAAGACCAAGGCTGCAGAGCGAGCTGCAGTGAAGAAAAGGAAGGCATCAGCTGCGTCAAATTCTTCGGCCGCGAAGAAAATGAAGCCAATGACCAGCTCGCTTGAAAATCCAATTGATGTCGTTCCCATTTCCTCCATGTCGTCTAAGGAAATTGTTCCTTATGGAGAAGAATACAAGATCCCAAGCAGATCTGATGAAGAAAATCATTCTGTTGCTACCTCAGAACAGTTTGATGAAGAAATTGAAGTGGAAGCATTCCCTTCAATGCCAGTCATTTCCTCACCCATGCCTCAGTTCACAGCTGAAGAGGCTGGTGTTGAGAAAATTGAAAAAGAAGATGAAGACGTGGATATTGGATGCACTACACCAGTGATGAACGATGACTTTTGCGAAAGTCAGCATCCAAATACTCCTCTCTTCACTCCTATTCAACAAATTCCTCAGTCCCCGGCTACAACTGTTCAAATGGGCTCTGAAGAAACTCATCCCACATCGTCTGTTCATGAAGAAATTCTAGCCACTGGTGCTGAAGAACCTGCTGCTGATCCCCAAACTGCACAAGACGAGGAACCAGAAATTCCTCAGCCTGAAGCACCTGACATCGCGATTCCTGAGGTTGTGCTGCAAATCACTGACACTCCTCTGCCCAAACCGAAGAATCCGTTCTCGAGCAAGAAAAAATTCAAGGTTGTAGACTTCTTTTCTGAGCATGTGTTCTTCACTGACTACAATCCATATGACTCTGCTCGCATAAGGAAAAGACGTTTCTGGACTGCTACTCAAGCCAACTTTTATTCCTCAGTGCTCTTTGACAAGGACAAAATCTTCGATCATGAGCATATTCCTCATGTGGATATGGAACCTCTGCTGTGCTTCGAGTCAGTTCTCCGAGTTATTCACGATGCAGGACTACTGAATTTCTGCACTGATATCTGTGATTGGAATGAAGAACTCATTCTTCAGTTCTATGCCACTTTGCATATCACGGAGATCTTTGAAGATGTCAATTCATGGGTGCTGGATTGGATGACGAAAACACTCACTATAAGGCACCAAAGAACTAAATTGCTTCGTGTCCTTCCTCTTGATCCTCCCCATGACGATTGCATGTTGCATCTACAATGACCCGAACCGACCGATCATTATATGCAAGTGCTCATGAAGCCTTTGAAGCGTGGCAGGCCCTCGAACCAAATTCCTCGTCAAGGAATTGTTGTATGTGCCTCGGACTGTCTATCGCATCCTGACAAAGACAATGAGTCCTATCAAAGGCCACGACTCTAATGATGAAGACGTCGTTGGCATCATGAAGAACATGCTTTTCAACATCATTCATGGCGTTCCCGTCAACTTCCATGATTTCTTCATGAGGACTCTGGCTAATGTTGCGATGTCACCTTTTGAGCTGAAGCCATATGCGCCTTGGATTATGAGATTCATCGAGGCAAGATCTTCTTTGAATTACAAGGTGACACTCGAACCATGGTAGCTACTTGCCACCCATTGAAGTCCTCAGCGACCGGTTTCATCATCGATGATAAGGGCAAGGCAACTGCTGTGATCGATGAAGGCACTCGTCCATTGGATGGTCAATTCCGTCTAGCTACTTCTTACTCCACCAATGACGATTCTGCAACACATGACACTGCCGCAAATACCTCAGCTAAGCAAAATCCTCAAGCCACAGCACCTGTGGTGATGGTGACCGTGAGTTACTCCTCAGTCTTCATCAGAAGGTTGACCGCAATCACAAATGGGTGAAGCGTCAATTTGCTGCAATTCTTCACAACATGACCTCAACACATAATACAGTGAAGAAAAATCAGTATCACCTTCATGAAACCCTCAACCGCACCTGGGCTGTTCTCACTCATGTATATTCCGCGAAAGAACTGAAGACTATGGGTCTCCAGGAAGCATTTGACTGGTCTACACCACCTCCGAAGAAATTCAAGAGAGTCAAAGCTCCTGATCTGGTGGCCAGTTCTTATTCTTCATCGCGTGAAACTGATGAACATGAAGATTTGAACGACACTGCGGCAGGCCCTACTTCAACGAACAACCCCGACAACACTAGCGCTCCTCCATCAACTTGAAATTCTTTAGGGGCGTTAGTCCTCAGTTTCAATCCTTTTGGTCATTTGATGACAAAGGGGGAGAAATCTGAGTTAGTCTTCAAGCGGGTTTATATTATGGGCGTTTTGTTAAGTTACAACTCTCGTTCTTCCGAAACTTCTTATTGGATCGAGTTGTAATCTTAAATCCGATGGTGCCTTGATACTTTTGGTTGTGCTCTGATGCTTTTGATGCACTGAGCTCTGATACTTTTGATGTGCTATTCTGCATGCTTATTCCTCGTTAATATTATTGCACGCATGCTGAATCTCATCAGGCACCATATTTCATCATGCATTTCAAATTCTTCATATTATATATCAAATGCGTGTATGAATTACAAGATATAGGGGGAGATCTCCATGATTAAATTCTTCAAATGTGCATTGCCTCAAAAGCAAATTCCTCACTATGCACATATTCAGGGGGAGTTCTTCTATATCTTGCAATCAAATTCCTCAATATCAGTATTTACACTTCATATCTTTATCCCCGTTGAAAACTTAACCTATGTTGTCATCAATCACCAAAAAGGGGGAGATTGTAAATGCATCTAGTGCCCCTTAGTGATTTTGGTGTATTGAAGACTTATAGGTTAAGTAACTGATGTGTTTGTGAGTGTACACAGGTCTATAAGTCTATGAGGAGTTTGATATTTACAGAGAAAGTCGACCCCTAAAAATGAAGTTCTTCGACTGAAGACTTTGATATTCTGAAGACTTTGAAAGCGAAGAAATTGGTGTGACCTTGAAGACTTGGTATTCACTTGAGGAATATGGAGCGTGAAGACTTCTGTTTTCGTAGTTTCATTTTCTCTTTCTTGAGTCATAGGAAACACCGCATCGTTAAAGGGGTCGAGGAAATACTAAGGAAAAATTTCCATGTGATGCTCAACTCAAAATCCTACACCTACCAATCCCTTGAGTGAAGCCATTGGAAATCTCATACAGTTTAGTCAATTTCTTGATGTGATGAGACGTAGTTCTTTTGGTCCTTGAGGACTTTGCTCGATCGAGGAGTTAGGAATTCGCCAAAGTCGAATTGCCTACACTGATGAGGAACATGATAGCCCCGAGGAATTTGAGAGTCAAATTTACGACCGTTCTTTGTCTTCTTGGCGCTACGGCTGTCCAAAATATCTTATCCACCTAACGGTCATATCATTGAAGGGCATTTATGTCTTATCATGTCGGGCTGCTCCCTAGGCTATAAATAGCCGCCCCTACAACCACTAGCTGGTTGGCTGCTCGAGAGAACTTGACACTTGTCATCCGAGAGCAACCCATCCTCCGAGGACTTTGAGCGAATATCATCAAGTGAGGAAAATCCCAAAACCAAACCCCATAAACCCAAAGTGATTGAGCATCAGAAGAAATTGATCTGCGTGGATCCGACGCTTATTACCTTTGAAGACTGTGCTTCTTCCAGACGGTTAGGCGTCAAGGTCTAGAGCATCCAAGAGGAATTATGGATCGCCGAGTGACCAAGTCTGTGAAGGTTTGGAAGTCACTGAAGACTTACCACGAGTGATTGGACGAGGCTGCGTGGTCTTAGTTCAAGGAGAATACGGTGAGGATGGGTGTCTGAGTTGCGGCTCGAGAGATCGGGTGTCCGGACTGTGTGTCCTCGAGTTTAAATACTCGGCCGCTCCAACCAGACGTATAACCGAGACAAGTTGGAACTGGTTTACCAAATCATTGTCTTCACCAACCGATTGTTTCTCTTTCCTCAACTCTTTCATTTCCTCATTCTTGTATTGAATGTTGTTCATATCGTGTTTGAAGACTTTGATCAAGACTTTCACAAATTCCTCGTTCAATTTCTTGATCGTTTGTCTTCATCTCGTTATCCTGTGTTTACGCTTTCTGTACTCTGTGCTAGTCTTCATTTCATCATGATGACTATGTTTGTATTCTGTTATGTTTACTTCTGAGTACTAATTCCGCTGCAAGTAGTTCTTCGCTAAGGAATTTCCTCACCAGCAAATTCCTCAGTGAAGAATTCATAAAAATCGCCTATTCACCCGCCCTCTAGTCGATATAACGCACTTTCACCGCCACACCCAGATCCCCGCACCCCTTCCCTCTGAGCGCCTACTGTCGGTGTCAAAACCGGCAGATCTCGGGTAGGGGGTCCCAAACTGTGCGTCTAAGGATCGAAGGTAACAAGGAGGCAGGGGACACGATGTTTACCTAGGTTCGGGCCCTCTTAATGGAGGTAATACCCTACTTCCTGCTTGATTGACTTTGATGAGTAGAGGGATTACAAGAGTTGATCTACCTCGAGATCGTAATGGCTAAACCCTAGATGTCTAGCATGTATGATTGTCTTCGCCCCTGAGGACTAAACCCTCTGGTTTATATAGACATTGAAGATATCAAGGGTTGTACATAGTTGGTTACAGAGAAAGGAATGCGAGGGCTGCCATGGACTTCGGTTTTTCTTGGCTGAGGTGTCGGGCAAGCCATTCGTCGCGAATGCTGTGTTTAAAGGATGCTAGAGCCTCCGCGTCTGGACAATCAACAATTTGGTTCTTTTTTATTAGGAATCGGGTCCAGAATTTTCTGGCTGACTCTCCGGGCTGCTGGACTGTGTGACTGAGGTCATCGGCGTCCGGAGGTCGGATATAAGTGCCCTGGAAGTTGTCTCTAAAGGCATCCTCCAGGTCTTCCTAGCTTCCAATAGAGCTTTCTGGGAGGTTGTTTAACCAGTGCCTAGCTGGTCCCTTAAGTTTGAGAGGGAGGTATTTGATGGCATGTAGATCGTCACCGTGAGCCATGTGAATATGGAGAAGAAAATCTTCGATCCATACTGCGGGGTCTGTTGTGCCATCATATGATTCGATGTTCACGGGTTTAAACCCTTCTGGGAACTTTACCTCATCAGTGAAGCATAGGGGGTGTGCGGCGCCTCTATATCGGGCCACGTCCCTGAAGGAAATATGCCCTAGAGGCAATAATAAAGTTATTATTTATTTCCTTATTTCATGATAAATGTTTATCATTCATGCTAGAATTGTATTAACCGGAAACATAATACATGTGTGAATGCATAGACAAACAGAGTGTCACTAGTATGCCTCTACTAGACTAGCTTGTTAATCAAAGATGGTTATGTTTCCTAACCATGAACAAAGGGTTGTTATTTGATTAACAAGGTCACATCATTAGGTGAATGATCTGATTGACATGACCCATTCCCTTAGCTTAGCACACGATCGTTTAGTATGTTGCTACTGCTTTTATCCATGACATATACATGTTCCTATAACTATGAGATTATGCAACTCCGTTTACGGAGGAACACTTTGGTGCTACCAAACGTCACAACGAATCGGGTGATTATAAAGGAGTACTACAGGTGTCTCCAAAGGCGATGTTGGGTTGGCGTATTTGAGATTAGGTTTTGTCACTCCGATAGTCGGAGAGGTATCTGGGCCCTCTCGGTAATACACATCACTTAAGCCTTGCAAGCATTACAACTAATGAGTTAGCTGTGAGATGATGTATTACGAGCGAGTAAAGAGACTTGCGTAACGAGATTGAACTAGGTATTGGATACCGACGATCGAATCTCGGGCAAGTAACATACCGATGACAAAGGAACAACGTATGTTGTTATGCGGTCCGACCGATAAAGATCTTCGTAGAATATGTAGGAGCCAATATGGGCATCAGGTCCCGCTATTGGTTATTGACCGAGACGTGTCTCGATCATGTCTACATTGTTCTCGAACCGTAGGGTCCGCACGCTTAAGGTTTCGATGGCGGTTATATTATGAGTTTGTGTATTTTGATGTACCAAGAAGTTCGAGTCCCGGATGTGATCACGGACATGACGAGGAGTCTCGAAATGGTCAAGACATAAAGATTGATATATTGGACGGCTATATTCGGACACGGAAAGGTTAGGAAGTTTCGGAGAAAACCGGAGTGCCGGAGGGTTACCGAACCCCCGGGAAGTTATGGGCCTTAGTGGGCCAAGAGGGAGAGAGAGGGCCGCACCAGGAGGTGGCGCCCCTGTGGGAGTCCGAATAGGACAGGAGGGGGCGCGCCCCCTTTCCTCTTCCTCTCCTCTCCTTCCTTCCCCTTCCTCCTTCCTAGTTGGACTAGGAAAGGGAGTCCTACTCCCACTAGGAGGAGGACTCCCCCCCCTGGCGCGCCTCCTAGGGCCGGCCGCCCTCCCCTTGCTCCTTTATATACAGGGGCAGGGGGCACCCTAGAACACACAAGTTGATCCTTGAGATCGTTCCTTAGCCGTGTGCGGTGCCCCCCTCCACCATAATCCACCTCGGTCATATCATAGCGGTGCTTAGGCGAAGCCCTGCGTCGGTAGAACATCAAGATCGTCACCATGCCGTCGTGCTGACGGAACTCTCCCTCCCCGAAGCTCTGCTGGATTGGAGCCCGAGGAGCGTCACCGAGCTGTACGTGTGTCAAGAACTCGGAGGCGCCGGAGTAACGGCGCTGGGATCGGTTGGATCGCGAGGAGAACGTATGACTACTTCCTCTACGTTGTGATCGCTTCCGCTTCGGTCTACGAGGGTACATAGACAACACTCTCCCCTCTCGTTGCTATGCATCACCATGATCTTGCGTGCGCGTAGGAAATTTTTTTGAAATTACTACGTTCCCCAACAGTGGCATCCGAGCCTAGGTTTTTATGGTTTGATGTTTTGCACGAGTAGAACACAAGTGAGTTGTGGGCGATACAAGTCATACTACCTACCAGCATGTCATATTTTGGTTCAGCGGTATTGTGAGATGAAGCGGCCCGGACCGACATTACGCCAGACGCTTACGCGAGACTGGTTTCACCGTTACGAGCACTCGTGCTTAAAGGTGACCGGCGGTGTCTGTCTCTCTCACTTTAGTTGAACCGAGTATGGCTACGCCCGGTCCTTGAGAAGGTTAAACGGAGTCTATTTGACGAAATATCGTTGTGGTTTTGATGCGAGGTGAGATTGGTTCTTGCTTAAGCCCGTAGCAGCCACGTAAAATTTGCAACAACAAAGTAGAGGACGTCTAACTTGTTTTTGCAGGGCATGTTGTGATGTGATATGGTCAAGACGTGATGCTATATTTTATTGTATGAGATGATCATGTTTTGTAACGAAGTTATCGGCAATGGCTGGAGCCATATGGTTGTCGCTTTATTGTATGAAATGCAACGCATACTGTAATTGCTTTACTTTATCACTAAGCGGTAGCGATAGTCGAGAAGCAATAGATGGCGAAACGACAACGATGCTATGATGGAGATCAAGGTGTCGCGCCGGTGACGATGGTGATCACGACGGCGCTTCGGAGATGGAGATCACAAGCACAAGATGATGATGGCCATATCATATCACTTATATTGATTGCATGTGATGTTTATCCTTTATGCATCTTATCTTGCTTTGATTGACGGTAGCATTTTAAGATGATCTCTCAAAAAAAAATTATCAAGTAGTGTTCTCCCTGAGTATGCACCGTTGCCAAAGTTCGTCGTGCCGAGACACCACGTGATGATCGGGTGTGATAAGCTCTACGTCCATCTACAACGGGTGCAAGCCAGTTTTGCACACGAAGAATACTCAGGTTATACTTGACGAGCCTAGCATATGCAGATATGGCCTCGGAACACGGAGACCGAAAGGTCGAGCGTGAATCATATAGTAGATATGATCAACATAAGATGTTCACCATTGAAAACTACTCCATCTCACGTGATGATCGGTTATGGTTTAGTTGATTTGGATCACGTGATCACTTAGATGACTAGAGGGATGTCTGTCTAAGTGGGAGTTCTTAAGTAATATGATTAATTGAACTTAAATTTATCATGAACTTAGTACCTGATAGTATCTTGCTTGTCTATGATTGTTTGTAGATAGATGGCTCGTGTTGTTGTTCCGTTGAATTATAATGCGTTCCTTGAGAAAGCAAAGTTGAAAGATGATGGTAGCAATTACACGGACTAGGTCCGTAACCTGAGGATTATCCTCATTGCTGCACATAAGAGTTACGCCCTGGATGCACCGCTGGGTGCGAACTGCTGGCGATGTAACCGACGACGTTAAGAACGTCTGGCGAGCAAAGTGATGACTACTCTATAGTTCGAGTGTGCCATGCTTTACGGCTTAGAACCGGGTCTTCAACGACGTTTTGAACGTCATGGAGCATATGAGATGTTCCAGAGTTGAAGTTGATATTCCAAATGAATGCCCGGATTGAGAGATATGAAGTCTCCAATAAGTTCTATAGCTGCAAGATGGAGGAGAATAGTTACGTCGGTGAGCACATACTCGAGTGTCGGGTATTACAATCACTTGACTCAACCGGGAGTTAATCTTCCGGATGATTGTGTCATTGATGAATTCTTCAATCACCGCCACCAAGCTACAAAGGCTTCGTGATGAACTATAATATGCAAGGGTTAGTAAAGACTATGCTCGAGCTCTTCGCAATGCTAAAGGCTGCGGAGGTAGAAATCAAGAAGGAGCATCAAGTGTTGATGGTCAATAAGACCACTAGTTTCAAGAAGAAAGGCAAAGGGAAGAAGAAGGAACTTCAAGAAGAACAGCAAGCAAGTTGTTGCTCAGAGAAGAAACCCAAGTCCGGACCTAAACTGAAATCGAGTGCTTCTACCGCAAGCGATCGGTCCTTTGGAAGCGAATCGCCCCAATTATTTGGCGGATAAGAAGGATGGCAAGGTGAACAAAGGTATATGTGATATACATGTTATTGATGTGTACCTTACTAGAGCTCGCAGAGCACTGGTATTTGATCTGGTTACATTGCTAATATTTGCAACTCAAGCAGGGGACTACGGATTGCTTAACACGGCAAAGGACGAGGTGACGATGCGGCGTGGGAAATGGTTCCAAAGTCGATGTGATCGCGGTCGGCACGCTACCTCTACATCTACCTTGGGATTAGTTTTAGACCTAAATAATTGTTATTTGGTGCTGCGTTGAGCATGAACATTATATCTGGATCTTGTTTGATGCGAGACGGTTATTCATTTAAATCGAGAATAATGGTTGTTCTATTTATATGAGTAATATCTTTTATGGTCATGCACCCTTGAAGAGTGGTCTATTTTGATGAATCTCGATAGTAGTGATACACATATTCATAATGTTGAATCCAAAAGATGCAGAGTTGATAATGATAGTGCAACTTATTTGTGGCACTCGCCGTTTAGGTCATATCGGTATAAAGCGCATGAAGAAACTCCATCTTGATGGACTTTTGGAGTCACTTGATTATGAATCACTTGGCACTTGCGAACCGTGCCTCATGGGCAAGATGACTAAAACCCGTTCTCGGTACTATGGAGAGAGCAACAGATTTGTTGGAAATCATACATATGAGATGTATGTGGTCCGATGAATGTTGAGGCTCGTGGCGGATATCGTTATTTTCTCACCTTCACAGATGATTTAAGCGGATATGGGTATATCTACTTAATGAAACATAAGTCTGAAACATTTGAAAAGTTCAAAGAATTTGAGAGTGAAGTTGAAAATCATCGTAATAAGAAAATTAAATTTCTACGATCGATCGTGGAGGTGAATATTTGAGTTACGAGTTTGGTCTACATTTGAAACAATGCGGAATAGTTTAGCAACTCACGCCACCGGAACACCACAACGTAATGGTGTGTCCGAACGTCGAATCGCACTTTACTAGATATGGTGCGATCTATGATGTCTCTTCTGATTTACCGCTATCGTTTTGGGGTTACGCTCTTGAGGCGGCCGCATTCACCTGAATAGAACACCGTCAAAATCCGTTGAGGCGACACCTTATGAACTATGGTTTAGCAAGAAACCAAAGTTGTCGTTTTCAAAGTTTGGGGATGCGATGCTTATGTGAAAAAGCTTCAACCCGATAAGCTCGAACCCAAATCGAGAAATGTGTCTTCATAGGATACCCAAAGGAGACAGTTGGGTACACCTTCTATCACAGATCCGAAGGCAAGACATTTGTTGCCAAAAATGGATCCTTTCTAGAGAAGGAGTTTCTCTCGAAAGAAGTGATTGGGAGGAAAGTAGAACTTGATGAGGTAATTGTACCTTATCCCTTATTTGAAAGTAGTTTATCACAGAAACCGGTTTCTGAGACATCTACACCAAATAGTGAGGAAGTTGATGATGTTGATCATGAAATTTTAGATCAAGTTACTACAGAACCTCGTAGATCAACCAGAGTAAGATCCTCATCAGAGTGGTACGGTAATCCTATTCTGGAAGTCATGCTACTAGATCATGATGAACCTACGAACTATGAAGAAGCGATGGTGAGCCCAGATTCCGCAAAATGGCTTGAGGCCATGAAATCTGAGAAGGGATCCATGTATGAAAACAAAGTATGGACTTTGGTTGACTTGCCCGAGGGTCGGCAAGCAATAGAAAACAAGTGGATCTTCAAGAAGAAGACTGACGCTGACGGTAATGTAACTGTCTACAAAGCTTGACTTGTCGCAAAGGGTTTCTGACGAGTTCAAGGGATTGACTACGATGAGACCTTCTCACCCGTAGCGATGCTTAAGTCTGTCCGAATCATGTTAGCAATTGCCGCATTTTATGATTATGAAATTTGGCAAATGGATGTAAAGACCGCATTCTGAATGGATTTACGGAAGAAGAGTTGTATATGATGCAACCGAAGGTTTTATCGATCCAAAGGAGCTAACAAAGTGTGCAAGCTCCAGTGATCCATTTATGGACTGGTGCAAGCATCTCGGAGTTGGAATAAACGCTTTGATAGTGTGATCAAAGCATTTGGGTTCATCTGAGACTTTTGGAGAAGCTCTGTATTTACAAGAAAGTGAGTGGGAGCTCAGTAGCATTTACGATATTATATGTAGATGACATATTACTAATCGGAAATGATATAGAATTCTGGATAGCATAAAGGGATACTTGAATAAGAGTTTTTCAATGAAAGACCTCGGTGTTCTGCATACATATTGGGCATCAAAATCTATAGAGATAGATCAAGGCGCTTAATTGGACTTTCACAAAGCACATACCTTGACAAAATTTTGAAGAAGTTCAAAATGGATCAAGCAAAGAAAGGGTTCTTGCTGTGTTGCAAGGTGTGAAGTTGAGTAAGACTCAATGCCCGACCACCGCAGAAGATAGAGAGAAAATGAAAGATGTTCCCTATGCTTGACCATAGGCTCTATCATGTATGCAATCTTGTGTACGGACCGATGTGTGCCTTGCTATAAGCTTAGCAGGAGGTACCAAAGTAATCCAGAGTGGATCATGGACAGCGGTCAAGAACATCTGAAATACGAAAAGGACTAAGGATATGTTTCTCGATATGGAGGTGACAAAGAGCTCATCGTGGAAGATGCGTTGATGCAAGCTTTGACACCGATCCGGACGATTCTAAATCGCAGACCGGATCGTATTTACACTAAACGGAGGAGCTGCCAGTTGGTGTAGTTCTAAACAAAGCGTCGTAGCGGGATCTACATGTGAAGCGGAGTACATAGCAGCTTCGGAAGCAGCTAATGAAGGAGTCTGGATGAAGGAGTTCATATCCGATCTAGGTGTCATACCTAGTGCATCGAGTCCAATGAAAATCTTCTGTGACAATACTGGAGCAATTGCCTTAGCGAAGGAATCCAGATTTCACAAGAGGACCAAGCACATCAAAAGACGCTTCAATTCCATCCGGGATTTAGTCTAGGTGGGAGACATAGAGATTTGCAAGATACATACGGATCTGAATGTAGCAGACCCGTTCACTAAGCCTCTTCCACGAGCAAAACATGATCAACACCAAGACTCCATGGGTGTTAGAATCATTACTATGTAATCTAGATTATTGACTCTAGTGCAAGTGGGAGACTGAAGGAAATATGCCCTAGAGGCAATAATAAAGTTATTATTTATTTCCTTATTTCATGATAAATGTTTATCATTCATGCTAGAATTGTATTAACCAGAAACATAATACATGTGTGAATGCATAGACAAGCAGAGTGTCACTAGTATGCCTCTACTAGACTAGCTTGTTAATCAAAGATGGTTATGTTTCCTAACCATGAACAAAGGGTTGTTATTTGATTAACAAGGTCACATCATTAGGTGAATGATCGATTGACATGACCCATTCCATTAGCTTAGCACACGATCATTTAGTATGTTGCTCTTGCTTTTATCCATGACATATACATGTTCCTATAACTATGAGATTATGCAACTCCGTTTACGGAGGAACACTTTGGTGCTACCAAAGCGTCACAACGAATCGGGTGATTATAAAGGAGTACTACAGTGTCTCCAAAGGCGGATGTTGGGTTGGCGATTTCGAGATTAGGTTTTGTCACTCCGATAGTCGGAGAGGTATCTCTGGGCCCTCTCGGTAATACACATCACTTAAGCCTTGCAAGCATTACAACTAATGAGTTAGCTGTGAGATGATGTATTACGAGCGAGTAAAGAGACTTGCCGTAACGAGATTGAACTAGGTATTGGATACCGACGATCGAATCTCGGGCAAGTAACATACCGATAACAAAGGGAACAACGTATGTTGTTATGCGGTCTGACCGATAAAGATCTTCGTAGAATATGTAGGAGCCAATATGGGCATCTAGGTCCCGCTATTGGTTATTGACCAGAGACGTGTCTCGATCATGTCTACATTGTTCTCGAACCGTAGGGTCCGCACGCTTAAGGTTTCGATGATGGTTATATTATGAGTTTGTGTATTTTGATGTACCGAAGAAGTTTGAGTCCGGATGTGATCACGGACATGACGAGGAGTCTCGAAATGGTCGAGACATAAAGATTGATATATTGGACGGCTATATTCGGACACCGGAAAGGTTCCGGAAGTTTCCGGAGAAAACGGAGTTGGGAGGGTTACCTGGAACCCCGGGAAGTTATGGGCCTTAGTGGGCCAAGAGGGAGAGAGAGGGCCGCACCAGAGGTGGCGCCCCCTGTGGGAGTCCGAATAGGACAAGGAGGGGGGCCCCTTCTCCTCTTCCTCTCCTCTCCTTCCTCCCCTTCCTCCTTCCTAGTTGGACTAGGAAAGGGAGTCCTACTCCCACTAGGAGGAGGACTCCCCCCTGGCGCGCCTCCTAGGGCCGGCCGGCCTCCCCTTGCTCCTTTATATACGAGGCAAGGGGGCACCCTAGAACACACAAGTTGATCCTTGAGATCGTTCCTTAGCCGTGTGCGGTGCCCCTCCACCATAATCCACCTCGGTCATATCGTGGCGGTGCTTAGGCGAAGCCTGCGTCAGTAGAACATCAAGATCGTCACCACGCCGTCAGGTCTTGTGGAACTCTCCCTCCCGAAGCTCTGCTGGATTGGAGCCCGAGGAGCGTCACCGAGCTGTACGTGTGTCAAGAACTCGGGCGCCGAGTAACGGTTGGGATCGGTTGGATCGCGAGGAGAACGATGACTACTTCCTCTATGTTGTGATCGCTTCCGCTTCGGTCTACGAGGGTACGTAGACAACACTCTCCCCTCTCGTTGCTATGCATCACCATGATCTTGCGTGCGCGTAGGAAAATTTTTGAAATTACTACGTTCCCCAACAGTCCCGACGCAGTTCGGATGGAATCTGTATGCGGTTTTCAGCCCGGGTGAAGTTGTGCTTGTCGCACCAGGCTTGATGGCCGTCTTTGTGCGCTGGGGCCCGCCCCCTTGATCCGTATATTGATCTGGTCTGACCAGCTCTATGCTCCAGGTCCTGTCGTAGGTCGTAAGTGTATCATGCAGCTGCTGTCTCTCTACCTTTACGGTGGGGTGGTGCAGGCGGGTGTTGGGCTTGAGTTGCCGCTCTGTCCCGGCCACGTGGTGGTCGGTCAGTTCCGTCGGCAGCGTTACGCGTGGGCGGTCTAGGCTCTGGGGCCTCGTCGTCGTATTGGGGTAGTAGCTTGCGCTTCGGGTAACTCTTGATTGGGCGTTCGAGGCCGTATTCCTCGGCTACCAGGACATTAGTCCATCTGTCATTGAGCAGATCCTGATCAGCTTGAAGCTGCTGCTTCTTTTTCAGGCTTCTTGCAGTGGCTATTAGCGGGCGCTTAAAGCGCTCTTGTTCGAAGGGTTCCTCTGGCATAATGAATTCTTCGTCGCCGAAGCTCTCGTCTTCTTCGGAGATCGATACGTAATTACTATCCTCCGAGCCCTCGTTCCCGATGGGGTCGTCGGGGTTGACTTGCGCCTCCTCCCAATCATCATGCTCAGATGTTGGTTCGATAGGGGCTTCTTGATCTTCGGCGTTGTCCGGAGTATTGTTGTCTCCGGTGCCGGTATTGCTGTCTTTCTTGCACCGTGATTTAGAGCGGCACCGCTGACGTCGACACTTTGGTGGTGCCAGGGGAGGCTTTTCCTCGAGTAAATCCTTCCCCGCTTCATCATCATCCTCTTTGGGGGTGTCCACCATGTACACATCATATGTGGAACTAGTCGTCGAGTGTCCGGTAAGCGGCGGGTTTTGGCTTTGCTCTTCTCTGGCATCGTCGTCCATGCCGTCGATGTCTTCGGAAGCGTAGTCAAGCATGTCGGTTAAGTCCTCGACTGGCGGCAACAATAGTTGTTCAATGGTCCATGAGCCTCGTTGGAGTATATATCTGAGTCGTTTCGCCAAAAAAAAAAACCGAGTTACATACTTTTGAAATTTTCGAACGAAAACACTTCATAAAATTTATTGTCGGAGAATAGCAAACTTACGCACCCGGGCCGATCGATCCCGTGCTGCTCCATCGTCGGCTCGTCCCAGCATGGCCACACAACCCACGAACGGTCGTCTCCCCGCGCTCTATCTTCTCCGGCGCCACGTTGGCCCCCGGCTTATCTGGTCCAGTCGTGCATCCGCCGCCTGTGATCCATTCCTCCCAAATCCTCCAGCCACGCCGCGACGTAATAACGTAGAACAGCTCCCGAAATCTTAAGCTCCGTAAGCCTCTCTCTCCTCGTCAGCGCCGGTCGATTACACACCGGCATCCAGCCAGCCAACAGCAATGGAGACCGTCGCGGCTGCCGGCTACGCCCGCGGGGCCGCCACGCGCTCCCCCGCGTGCTGCGCCGCCATGTCCTTCTCGCAGTCCTACAGGCCCAAGGTGCGCAAGCGCTACATACACATGCTGCACGCGCCAAGCAGTCCTTCTTGTTTTTCCTGATGCCTGACGGGTAATGTGGCGGCAGGCTGCCAGGCCGGCGACCTCGTTCTACGGCGAGTCGCTGCGGGCGAACACGGCGAGGACGTCGTTCCCGGCGGGGAGGCAGTCCAAGGCGGCGAGCCGGGCGGCGCTCACCACCCGGTGCGCGATCGGCGACAGCCTGGTGCGTGCCGTGCACCCGTCACCAGTATATATGCTCTAGTCTAGTCCCCTGCGCGTCGCCGGTGTCACGTGAGGCTTATGGTGTCTGTGCATATTTTGGGGGGTGTTGTGTGGTGGCAGGAGGAGTTCCTGACCAAGGCGACGCCGGACAAGAACCTCATCAGGCTGCTGATCTGCATGGGGGAGGCGATGAGGACGATCGCCTTCAAGGTGAGGACGGCGTCCTGCGGCGGCACGGCCTGCGTCAACTCCTTCGGCGACGAGCAGCTCGCCGTCGACATGCTCGCCGACAAGCTCCTCTTCGAGGTGAGACGACCGAGAGCCAGCGCTATCCATCCACGCACGCGTGCTGCACGCCTCGTCCCGTCACGGTTCCTCACCTCGCTTGTATATATGCAGGCGTTGGAGTACTCCCATGTCTGCAAGTACGCGTGCTCCGAGGAAGTCCCCGAGCTACAGGACATGGGTGGCCCGGTCGAAGGTACTTTACATAACTGCATATCCATCTTGTCACGATAGATAATCAACCAGGAATCAAAGCCCAAATCTCGATAAGATGGTTATGGAGGAAGACGATCGCCCTATGTTTTAACCGTGTTCTTGACACAACGCGTGCCATTCCTATTCCTGAATATATAGTGGTACTGTAGTGTACTGGACAGAGTTCAGTGCCACACCACACCAGCAATACCACTGCTAGTCTGCTACTGAAGAAAACACATGTCCCCCTTCTCACCTTCAGAGCACTATAGCAGTGGAACAACATATCAGTACATGATGGAACCATAGTGTCTTCTCTGTGTGGATTCTACTCATAGATGCTGTCCTACTACAGCGATACGAACCATCCACTCACCAGCAGTTACATGTACTGTAGCTATGTAGCTCATTTTAGCTGGCGACCTGGCGTTTACAAGATGCAGAAATAACTCTGAAATTCTGGCAGGCGGATTCAGTGTGGCGTTCGACCCCCTTGATGGTTCCAGCATTGTGGACACCAACTTCACCGTCGGAACCATCTTCGGTGTCTGGCCCGGCGACAAGCTGACGGGCGTCACCGGCGGTGACCAAGTTGCTGCTGCCATGGGCATCTACGGCCCTCGCACCACTTTCGTTGTTGCCCTCAAGGACTGCCCTGGGACGCACGAATTCCTTCTTCTCGACGAAGGTTCACTTCAGTTCCGAATCAAGTATCCAGTCGAAGTTCTGTATGCATATATAATGGTGTATTGATCGAGCACCTACAAATGCTGCAGGTAAATGGCAGCATGTCAAGGACACTACAACCATTGGAGAAGGGAAGATGTTCTCCCCTGGTAACTTGAGGGCCACATTTGATAACCCTGATTATGACAAGGTACTAGTTACTGCTTGGTTGTTGGTCCTCTGCACAGCTCTAAATTGATGTAGGAACTGTTCTAATCAGAATCTAACAAGTGGAGGATGTACCTTGTCAGCTTGTCAACTACTATGTCAAGGAAAAGTACACGCTGCGTTACACCGGAGGCATGGTCCCTGATGTCAACCAGGTACATATATCAACAACTCTCTTCAGTTATTATTACTAGTCACATTGCTTGCTCGCATCCTTAGAAGTTAGAAGCCACGAACGCTGCCCTGAAAACATATGTATAGTAAGATGAACAGTAAGATCACCTGCGTGGAACACTGAGGCCTTCTTTGGTTTATAGGGTTAAAAAATCATAGGAATGATATGCATCTCAAATCCTATGAATAGGAGGAGAAAAATACATGTCTTTTGCTTCACATCATATGATTTTTTGAGTCCAAGCTAATGTTTATTTTGCTATGAAACGTGAAGGATAGAAAGAATTCCTCCATAAGAATACAATTCTGTTCCTACAAACCAAAAGACTCTAAAAGGATAAATTTTTTCTATAGAAATCCTATATCCAATGAAATTCCTACAAAATTCCTCCAAAACCAAAACCAAAGGAGGACTGAAATGCCATGACAGTGGTTCTTCGGTACCGACGATATATCTCATCGATGACCAGGGGTAGCCCCTGTTGGATCCAACTCCAACATTGAACAACGTGATGATCATCTGTCATGTCAGTTCTACTCCTACGCCTTTGGCCACGCAGAGAGACAATCTTCCAGTCGAGGCAACGCAACTTTCTGAATTTGGTTGGGTGCTCCCGGTGAGTGCCACGAACTGTTGTTCCACCGCGCGCCCATGCGGTCGACCATTGAGCCTGTGCCGGCGTCTGCTTTAAGCAAGGCCATGCATGCTGTCGATCGACCGGCACGGCGCGTACTAGTGCACCAACTTTGCTTCCGTATACACTCCATTGCATGCAGAGATCGAATTCTTTCATTTCAGCGTCGTGCACGCGTGAGAACGAATGGATGTTTGATGAATGGTGCGTGCATGCAGATCATCGTGAAGGAGAAGGGCATCTTCACGAACGTGACGTCCCCGACGGCGAAGGCGAAGCTGCGGCTGCTGTTCGAGGTGGCGCCGCTGGGGTTCTTGATAGAGAAGGCCGGCGGGCACAGCAGCGACGGCAAGCAGTCGGTGCTGGACAAGGTGATCACCGTCCTGGACGAGCGGACCCAGGTGGCCTACGGCTCCAAGAACGAGATCATCCGCTTCGAGGAGACCCTCTACGGCTCCTCCAGACTCGCCGCCAGCGCCACCGTCGGCGCCACCGCCTGATAATCAATCCATCTTCTTCTTTTTTTACGCTTTTTTCAACCTGAAAAACAAGATGTCCGTTATAGAGTTCGTCTGAAGCATGTTGTTGTCTTGTGACGATGCGAACTGGTAATACAGCGGGCCGACGGGCTTGCGTACGTCTGCCGCCCTTGTCGCCACTGCGAGGTGATTGTCCTACACCGTTGTGCGTTTGTGCATGGCATTGGCAACACTTGTGTCATCAGATGTCTGCGTGTCTCTAACCTAAGCAGGCAGCGTGATCGCCGATCTCTGCACCTTTGCTCCTCTCCCTCTCTCTCGCACACACAGGACTGTCACGCAACAGTCCCGATGTTTCCACCAGCTACTACGTGCCAGGCCGCATGCAACAGTCGACGGTATGGGGCGCAACAGAGGAGCAGCGCCATAAACATTCTGTGGTGCGTGAGACTGAGAAAGCAGTTTGTCTGAAACCCGCCCGCCCCGACCAACCGCGCAGATCGATCCCTGCAGCCCCCGACTCCACAAATCCTGACCGCTGATCCTCCCGGTACGTACGTACCACCACGGCTGTCCATTCTTTTCTTAATCCCTTTCGGGTACCGCGGTACACTACAGTGGGATGCATGATGTGACGCAAGGCTCTGCACGTCGCATGGCATGCAGCCACACGGGCCTGGCCGCGTGCGAGCACTGTAGCAGAAGCAGCAGCAGTGCGAGTAATTCAATTCATTTGATCGAGACTTCATTAAAGAATGGTCCAAGTCGAGCGCGGTGAAAAGGAGACCGCCAGGACGCAAGGAGGAAACTCGGATGGCATGTGATCGCTGATTGCGCAATCGAGCGGTGGAGTACATGCATGTTTGCTTGCGGGTGCAGGCCGTGCATGGCCAGAGCGTGCCGCCAGCCGTGGCAGCAGGGTCGCGTCTAGTGCACGTAGGAATATGGCGCGCCTCCATCTCTAACCTGGCCTGACCGTGACCAGCCTCGCATAGCTCCATCGATGCAACCGACGCAATGCCCCAAGCTAGCCACTAGCGTACGTACTGCATCGACCGGAAACATGCAAAGCTCGTCCCAGCAGCGGACGATGGACGTGACGGCGCGCCGTCGGCGTCACCCTGTCATGGAAAAAGGAGGAGGCGGTAGGAGCAGGGGGAGACCGCGGTACCACGCTAGCAAACGTCCGGCTGCACAGTCGTCAATATTCGATCGACCTCGGCCATGCCGGAGTTTGTTTCCTCGGCGTCTCGAGACATCGGGTACCGCGGCGCCAGTGCCCGTCCTCCCGGCGACGCGACGGGTGCCGCCGGTTGGCCCTGCTTTTTTGACTTCACGCCTTGCGCCGCTCGTTGGCTTTTGTCGCCGCCTGCCACCGCTCGCGTCCGGCGTGCCTGTGTGCTACTAGTTCCTGCTTAGGCAACACCAACGCATCACCCAAATCGGACAGAACGGACGGTCCAATGCGCGGGAGCAAACTGACCAATATTCGTTTTTGATCTGGTTTCAACCCATTTTCGGCTTAAATTTCGGTTGCGCTTTCATCGAAACGAACAGCGTGGGGACGGACAAAAAGCGCACCCTTGTCCTTCCCTGGTCCGCCCGTCGGACACACACCCTGTTCACTTTCCCTCCATTTCGCCCAAAACTCTCCGCCCCCTCCCCTCCCTCCTCCATGGCCGACGGCCCGACGAATCTCGGCGACCTGGCTGTGGCCTTGCAAAGAACTTTGGCGACCATGATGAGTCAAAAGGAAGTGAGGGAGGAGAGAAGGAGCAAAGGGAAGGAGGAGCAAATGAAGATATACCGAGAGCTCCAAACGAATAAGCTTGACATGGAGGAGGCCGCAAGAGGAGGAAGCTTGACATCGAGGAGGCCGCTCAACTCAAAAGCTCGAGATCGAGGCCACCAATGCCGACACCAAAGCAAGAGAGGTGACACTCGTGATCATGAGCGTCGACAAGAACAACATGTCACCGGAGAGGAAGGCTTGGTTCGCGAACCGGCAGAAGGAGATGTTCGCTCGGGGCGGTCTGAAATAGGTCAAACCTCGACCGTGGACTATGGCAATGCATTTTGAAGGCTGAATGATGTGCCGGCCACTGGCTTTGTTGCTGGCGCCAAAAACTTGTTCATTTTGAAGGCTGGCGTATGCCGGCGGTTGGCTTTGTTGGCCGCGTCAAAAACATGTATTTTGAAATCTAGCTTGTGTATCAGCCGCTGGCTTTGTTGCCGGCGTGAAACTGAAGGGCGGCCATTCCGTAGGCCGCTGGCTTTATTGCCGGTCGACATGAACTGGTGTGAATCGCGACCGCTGGCGTGAACTATGGCCGCTGCCACTTTGCTACATCTTACGTTGTTTTTATTTTTGCATGCACGCGGCTGAAGCGCGTTCGGACGCACACCGGCACATCCACAAATCCGAACAAACACGGCTTCATTACCATCCCCGGACGAACGAAATCTGGATAAAACAGAGCTCCTTTGAGTCGTGCCTTTGGAATTACCCTTGACGTTGGACGGGGTTTCGCTGGTCCGGGCACGAACAAGTGAAGCAGGGCACTAGGAGAGCCCCTGACATGGCTGGGAAGTTTTGTCTCCTGCTTGATTACTTTGGACTTTACAGGTGAGGTGGCGCGTCGATCGCGTCTGCGGCCATGTGCTATCTGGGTAATGTATCCAGCATCCGGCCGGATACCCGGATCCACCGTCTCGATTGTGTCAGACGCTTACTTTAATGGGCTTGATTACGGCTGACAGTGTCCAGATTATGCCCATAGAAGCGGAAAAAAATTATATGAGACCAGGTCTCATATAAATCAGGTGAGACCCATCCTGATGGATGACATGTGGCATTCACAAATCACAAAGCATCTAATCTCTCCCCGATTTGGTGGGGGTGGGGTGAATGCTTTGTGATTTGCGAACGCCACGTCATCCATCGTGACGGCCTCACCTTCTAATCCGTGAGACTCGGTCTCATAGAATTTTTTTCCCATAGAAGCTCCTGGGACGTCTGCCCGCGGTTCATATTCTCCAAAGAGTATCTTCATCTTCAATAAATATCATTGGTTGAACTAAGAAGGCGCTTTTCCTTGTTGCTTCTCATAATTTGAAAAATCTTTTTTTTCACAGGTTCGTTTCACATTGTCCGTTTGATAATAGAAACGTTTGTCCATTTCTAAAAGTAAACATTCAAAAATTCATTTTTTTTCAAAGGGGTTTTGAACTCCTGGCTTCTGCATTACAACGATGCACACAACCATTTTATGAAAAGTCGATGCATATCAAGGAAACCATGCATCAACAAGCAGAGTACATGACAATAACTACTATGGTTGACCCAATACAATAAGTGAAGTAACACATATTATAGTAGTGGATTTTAATTCTACTAAAAATCTCACCCTCTATCCAAGACGGAGTAGCACACATGCGGTTAACATAATTCAAGACCAATCAAATGCAAGTTAAGGCAGTCCAAGTAAGATCTCATGGTCAACTGGTCAAAGGAAGAAGACCCCAAAAAAGAATAAGTGAAGGAAGCAAAAAAGCCCAAGCCCAACCAAGGAAGCTCCCATATTGCATAGCTTTCCCTACTAATGAACCACAACTCACCTTATAGCCCAACATGGAGCACATGGGCTAAAAGACGAAAAACTACCTAGTTCTACTTTTTCATCCTCTTTACTTCAAAGGCAGCCATGGTCATGTTCAAAACCCCTAGGCTATATGAGCCCCCATGGGCATGTCACTCACTCACTCTCACTTGAATAAACTTAACTCGAGGGTCACTCTTCCCTTCCAAGCCTCTTCAGCAGGGCAAACGAAGGCCGAGAGTTCGGAGTCCGAGAAACCTAGTAGGGCTCGGTCTAGTCGTGAGTCGTAGAACTCCGAAAATGGTCTCGCTCCAAGTGTCTCGTGCCCCACACATTACTCGCGACAACCCTCCCAAAGAACGTAGGTCGTATTCCCATGAAGCGACTTAACCTATTTAGAAAATATCGTTGTGTCACTTTGTCGAGTGTACGAAGACCAACGACATAAGACCGTGATACGCGCCCACGCTAATCTCCAACCACACTACTAAGGATACCCCCTAGTCAAAAGTTGGTCCTTGAATGTTAACAACACATATGACTAAGTTGACCTCTTCCACTGCAATGCTTTTAAGAAGGATAAACGCACCTTATGACATCGTCGGCGCGTCAGGCCGAAGACGAATCACAAGGATTTTCATCCTGGATGTTGAGATCAACATTTTAAAGCCAAGACAACAACGTGGAGACAACACCTTCAACAAGGTAACGACACAAGTTTATCGACGCTGAGTCCGACCAATAAAGGCCAGACCTAGAGTATTCACCTGAAAATGAAGCAGTGGACATTACCATTTGGTAGAAGGATCTTCCAATAGCAACACAAGCCAGAACTCCGCGTAGAACCACTATGTTGTCCACCGGACAAGAAAGCTCGCCTCACCCAGAATACATCACAATCATGCACCACCTGAACGCACGATAGAAGAAGCCATCTAGCCACCCGCCTCCTGCTACTTCTTGAGTTTGTGTTGATTTTTCCCGTGAAGAGGAAAGGGTGATGAAGCAAAGTAGAGATAAGTATTTCCCTCAGTCGAGAACCAAGGTATCAATCCAGTAGGAGATACAAGCAAGTCTCCAATATATGCACCTACACAAACAATCAAACACTTGCACCCAACGCGATAAAGGGGTTGTCAATTCCTTCACGGTCACTTGCAAAGGTGAGATCTGATAGAGATAGATATAAAATAATAATAAAACATAAAACAAAATAAAAGTAAATAAATTGCATCAAGATATTTTTGATATTTTTGGTTTATAGATCTGAAAATATATGATGGAAAATAGACCCACGGGCCATAGATTTCACTAGAGGCTTCTCTCTTAAAGGCAAATAATACGGTGGGTGAACAAATTACTGTCGAGCAATTCATAAAAAATTGCAAAGTTATGTCGATATCCAAGGCAATGATTATGCATATAGGCACCATGTCCATGTCAAGTAGACCGAAACGATTCTGCATCTACTACTATTACTCCACACATCGACTGCTATCCAGCATGCATCTAGAGTATTAAGTTCATAAGAATGGAGTAATGCCTTAAGTAAGATGACATAATGTAGAAGGATAAACTCAAGCAATATGATGAAACCCCCATCATTTTACCCTTGATGGCAACAATACAGATACGTGCCTCGCTACCCCTACTTTCTCACTTGGTGAGGACACCGCAAGATTGAACCCAAAACTAAGCACCTCTCCCATTGCAAGAAGAACCAATCTAGTTGGCCAAACCAAATCGATAATTCGAAGAGAAATACAACGATATCAAATCATGCATATAATAATTCAGAGAAGATTCAAATAATATTCATAGATAATCTGATCATAAATCCATAATTCATCGGATCTTGACAAACAGACCGCAAAAGAAGATTACATCGGATAGATCTCCAAGAACATCGAGGACAACATGGTACTCCCTCCATTTTTATATACAAGGCAACAAACTGAGATTACAGGTACCAATGTAGAATTTAATGTCTGCTTTCACAAGTCAGCTTTTCTTTTCTTTACTTTGATCATTAATACGCCGCATACATGCAAGAAAACTGAGTGGAAGAAGTAGCTGACTATCATTATGACTGGATGCATGCAGGTATTAAACAGGTTGCTAGTACGAGAAAATATCATTAATTTTGCCTCGATTACAGTTTGTGGCCTTGTATAGATGCAAAATATATATTTCACAGTGGCCTTGTATAAGTAAATCGAGGGAGTATTGAGGATCAAAGAGAGAGAAGATGCCACCCAGCTACTTGCTACGGACCTCTTTGGCCTCTTTTATTTTTTGTAAAGTTCGGAGACTCATCCCAACTTGTGAGGGAATCATAGCTTCCTTCATCCTTTCCTCACATGGGACAATACTCTAATAATGAAGATCATCACACTTTTAATTACCTACAACTCAAGAATTACAACTCGATACCTAGAACAAATATGACTCTATGTGAATGGCTCCAGCAGTGTACCGGGATGTGCAATGATCTAGTGTAGCAAATGACATCAAAAAACATACAAGCCATGAAAACATCATGCTAAGAATCTTACGGTCATGCAAAGCAATATGACAATGATGGAGCGTGTCATAATGAACGAAACGGTGGAAGTTGCATGGCAATATATCATGGAATGGCTATGGAAATGGCATAATAGGTAGGTATGGTGGCTGTTTTGAGGAAGGGTAAATGTTGGGTGTAATGCACCGGCAAAAGTTGTGTGGTAATAGAGAGGCTAGCAATGGTGGAAGGGTAGAGTGCGTATAATCCATGGACTCAACATTACTCATAAAGAACTCACATACTTATTGCAAAATTTATTAGTTATCGAAACAAAGTAATAGACGCATGCTCCTAGGGGGATATATTGGTAGCAAAAGACCATCGCTCGTCCTCGATCGCCACTCATAAGCAAGACTATCAAGAAATAAATCATGCTCCGACTTCATCACATAACGGTTCACCATACGTGCATGCTACGGGAATCAAACTTTAACACGAGTATTTCTACCAATCCACAATTACTCACTAGCATGACCCTAATATCACCATCTTTATATCTCAAAACAATCATAAGGAATCAAACTTCTCATAGTATTCAATGGGCACTTAATATGAAAGTTTCTATTGTATCCCTCTTGGGTGCCCATCATATTATGACTAAATTCATAACCTAAGCAAATTACCATGCTGTATAATGGGACTCTCAAAATAATATAAGTGAAGCATGTGAGTTCAGCAATTTCTATAAAATAAAGCCACCACCGTGCTCTAAAAATATATAAGTGAAGCACTAGAGCAAAATTGCCTAGCTCAAAAGATATAAGTGAAGCTCATAGAGCATTCTAATAAATCACGATTCATGTGTGTCCCTCTAGAAAGGTGTGTACAACAAGGATGGTTGTGGCAAAGTAAAAATGCAAAGACTCATATCATACAAGATGCTCCAAGCAAAACACATATCATGTGGTGAATAAAAACATAGCCTCAAGTAAATTTATCGATAGACGAAGAAGAAAGAGGGGATGCCGTCCGAGGCATCCCCAAACTTAGATGCTTGGTTGTCCTTGAATATTACCTTGGGGTGCCTTGGGAATCCCCAATCTTAGGCTCTTGCCACTCCTTATTCCATAGTCCATCAAATCTTTCCAAAACTTGAAAACTTCACAACACGAAACACAACAGAAAACTCATGAGACATGTTAGTATAAGAAAATAAATCACCACTTTTTGGTACTGTTGTGAACTCATTCTTTATTTATATTAGTTTTATATCTACTGTATTCCAACTTCTCCATGGTTCACCCCCGATACTACACATAGATTCATTAAAATAAGCAAACAACACACGAGAAAAATGAATCGTCAAAAAGCAGAGCGATCAGAGTAATCTGAAACTTGAATACTTGTGTAACTTTTTTTGAAAAATTAGGAAAACAGAGGCAATTTGTATGGAAATCTTTTGCAAAAAGAATCAGTATTTTATCGCGCTTCTGTGAATAAGCAAAATTATTTTACTGGCGCAAAAGTTTCTGTTTTCAGCAAGATCAAATCAACTATCACTGTAAGCCATCCCAAAGGTCTTACTTGGCACAAACACTAATTAAAACACCAAAACACATCTAACCAGAGGCAAGATGATAAATTTATTGCAGAACATGAACAAAAACAAAAAACACAAAAAGAAAATTGGGTTGCCTCCCAACAAGCGCTATTGTTTAACGCCCCTAGCTAGGCAAAAAACATAGATCTAGGTATTGTCATCTTTGGTATGCAATCCATAAGTAGCCCTCATAATTTATTCATATGGAAACTTACTTTTCTTTCTAGGAAGGTGTTCCATGCCCTTCCTTGACGGAAATTGAAATGTAATGTTTCCTTCTTTCATATCAATAATTGCACCAATCGTTTTAAGGAAAGGTATACCAAGAATAATAGGACATGTAGGATTGCAATCTGTATCAAGCACAATAAAATCTACGGGCACATAATTCCTTTTTGCAACAATATGACATCATTAATCCTTCCCATAGGTTTTTTGATAGTAGAATCCGCAAGATGCAAATTTAAAGAACAATCATCAAATTCACGGAAACCTAGCACATCACATAAAGTTTTCGGAATCGTGGAAACGCTAGCACCTAAATCACACAAAGCATGACACTCATAATCCTTTGTTTTAATCTTAACAGTAGGTTCCTACTCATCATAAAGCTTTCTAGGGATAGAAACTTCCAACTCAAGTTTTTCTTCAAAAGATTTCATCATAGCATCAACGATATGTTTAGTAAAAGCTTTATTTGATTATAAGCATGAGGAAAATTCAACATGGATTGCAAAAAGGAAATGCAATCTATCAAAGTACAATTATCATAATTAAAATCCTTAAAATCCAAAAGAGTGGGTTCATTGCTACTTAAAGTATTGACCTCTCCAATCCCACTTTTATCAATTTTTGCATCATGATCTATAAACTCCGAGTCATTGAGATGCCTTCTAGATAAAGTTGACTTATCTCCAGTCCCATCTTTATCAAGATTTATATTAGAAAACGAAGATTCAATAGGATTCACATCAATCACTTTAAGATCTTCATCATTATTCCCACAAGAAATCGAAGAACACGCTTTTACAAACCAATCTCGCTTAGCACGCATCCAAGCGGTTCTTTCTTTACATTCATCAATAGAAATTCTCATAGCTTTTAGAGACTCATTAATATCATGCTTGGGTGGAATAGATCTAATTTTCAAAGAATCAATCTCAAGAGAAATTCTATCCACACTCCTTGCCAAATCATCAATCTTAAGCAATTTTTCCTCAACCATAGTATTGAAATTCTTTTGAGAACTAATAAATTCTTTTATGTTGTTCTCAAGGTCAGAGGGAATCTTATTATAATTTCCATAAGAATTGTTGTAGGAATTACCATAATTATTAGAGGAATTACTAGGAAAAGGCCTAGGGTTGAAATTATCTCTATACGCGTTATTACCAAAATTGTTCCTACCAACAAAATTCACATCCATAGATTCATTATTATTCTCAATCAAAGTAGACAAAGGCATATCATTAGGATAAATAGGGGCACTCTTGCTAGCAAATAATTTCATAAGTTCATCCATCTTTCCACTAAAAACATTAATTTCTTCATTCACATGCATTTTTTTACTAGTAGAGGATCTTTCGGTTTGCCATTGAGAGTAATTAGTCATGATATTATCTAGGAGTTTAGTAGCATCTCCAATGTGATTTCCATACAAGTAACTCCCGTGGCCGAATCTAAAATATTTTTAGAAGCAAAATTCAATCCGGGATAAAAAATTGTATGATCATCCATAAACTTAAACCATGAGTAGGGCAATTTCTTATCATCAATTTCATTCTGTCCCAAGATTGTGCAACATGTTCATGATCAAGTTGCTTAAAATCCGTTATATCGTTCCTAAGGGAGATAACCTTAGTGGGAGGAAAATACTTGGAAATAAAAGCATCTTTACACTTATTCCTTGAATCAATACTATTTTTAGGCAAAGATGAAAACCAAGTCTTAGCATGATCTTGTAGTGAGAACGGAAATAGCTTCAATTTGACAATATCATTATCCACATCTTTCTTCTTTTGCATATCACACAACTCAACTAAAGTATTTAGATGGGATGCGGCATCTTCGCTAAGAAGCCAGAAAATTGTTCTTTCATAACAAGATTAAGCAAAGCGGCATTAATTCCATAAGATTCCGCACGAGCGGTGGGAGCAATCAAAGTACTAATAAAATTATTATTATTATTATTATTGGAAAAATCACACAACTTCGTATTCTCTTGAGTCATCGTGACAAAGCAAGCAATCTAGCACATAAGCAACCAAAAAAGCAAACAAAAAGACAAACGAAAGAAGGACGAATAAAAAGGGCAAATATTTTTGTATTTTTTTGAAATCGTTGTAGAAGTGGGGGAGAGGAAAACTAGAGGCAAATGGCAAATAATGTAATGCAAGAGATGAGAGTTCATGATGTGTACTTGGTAGGCTTGATGTAGATCTCCACAGCAACGGCTCCAAAAATTCTTCCTGCTACTTCTTTAGTTTGCGTTGGTTTTTACCTTGAAGAGGAAAAGGTGATGCAGCAAACTAGAGATAAGTATTTCCCTCAGTTGAGAACCAAGGTATCAATCCAGTAGGAGATACAAGCAAGTCTCCAATATATGTTGATGATTGCTTGAACTACGTTGGTATTTCCCCAAAGAGGAAGGGATGATGCAGCACAACAATGGTAGGTATTTCCCTCAGAGATGAGACCAAGGTTATCGAACCAGTAGGAGAACCAGACAACACCACATAAACAGCTCCTGCACACAAAGAACAAATACTTGAACCCGACGTAAGAGAGGGGTTGTCAATCCCTCACGGGTAAAAAGATAGATAAAATTGTAGTAGATTGGATAAATAGATCTCGCTGGAACGCGGGATAAAATAAATTACTGAAAATTGCAGCAATGTATTTTTGTATTTTTGGATTAATAGATCTGAAAATAAGAGTAAATAAAAATAGATCTCAAAGGCAAATATGATAAAAGGGACCCAGGGGCCGTATATTTCACTAGTGGCTTCTCTCGAGAAAAATAGCATACGGTGGGGTAAACAAATTGCTGTTGGACAATTGATAGAACTTCGAATAATCATGACGATATCCAGGCAATGAACATTATATAGGCATCACGTGCAAGATTAGTAGACTGACTCCTGCCTGCATCTACTACTATTACTCCACACATCGACCGCTATCCAACATGCATCTAGTGTATTAAGTTCATGGAGAAACTGAGTAATGCAATAAGAACGATGACATGATGTAGACAGGATCTATTTATGTAGAAAAGACCCCATCTTGTTATCCTTAATAGCAACGATACATGCGTGTCGTTTCCCTTTCTGTCACTGGGATCAAGCACTTTAAGATTGAACCCATCACAAAGCACCTCTTCCCATTGCAAGATAAATAGATCAAGTTGGCCAAACAAAACCCAAATATCGGAGAAGAAATACGAGGCTATAAGAAATCATGCATATAAGAGATCAAAGAAGACTCCAATAAATTTCATGGATAAAAACATAGATCTGGTCATAAACTCAAAGCTCATCGGATCCCAACAAACACACCGCAAAAAGAGTTACATCAAATAGATCTCCAAGAGAGAGAGAGAGAGAGAGAGAGAGAGAGAGGAAAAAGCCATCTAGCTAGTAACTACGGACCCGTAGGTCTACAATGAACTACTCACGCATCATCGAAGAGGCACCAATGAGGATGATGAACCCCTCCGTGATGGTGTTTAGATTGGATCTGGTGGTTCTAGAACTTGCGGCGGCTGGAATTGATTTTCGTTGGCTCCACTAGGGTTTCTGGAATATTGGGGTATTTATAAAGCGAAGAGGCGGTGCAGGAGGCCACCGAGGTGGGCACAACCCATGAGGGTCCCAGGCGCTCCCAGGTGTCTCGTGCTCACCTCGGCCCCCTCTTCGGTACTTCTTTGGCCCACTGGATGTCTTCTGGTCCAAAAAAATCCACAAAAAGTTTCACTGCGTTTGGACTCCGTTTGATATTGATTTCCTGCGATGTAAAAAACAAGCAGAAAACAACAACTGGCACTTGGCACTATGTCAATAAGCTAGTCCCAAAAATGATATAAATTTACTATAAAATGATTGTAAGACATCCAAGAATGATAATATAACAGCAAGGAACAATAAAAAATTATAGATACGTTGGAGACGTATCAGCATCCCCAAGCTTAATTCCTGCTCGTCCTCGAGTAGCACTACAGAAAAAAGACACATCCGTGACATTTTGGGCCGAACGAAAAAAAACATATCATGCTTATGACACTTCTATGACGATAATTGTGAAAAAACCCGGTATCATCATAGATGTGGGTGGCTCCTACTTCTATGACAAAAAATCATGACAGTAAAATGGGCTTTTCGTCCTGGGCGGGCCGGAGACGCAACTGGATGACATTCTTTGGGCCGTCCATGGCGGAAAATACCGTGGTAGAACCGAGGGCAAGGAAAATATCGGGGTGTTCCCGGTTACGTTGGGTGGTCGGGGTCGAGCGATGCACGGAGGTTTGCATGTTTCTCTCATACACACACGCGCGTGGGTGCGAGGCGTTGGGCTTTAACTGAACCCGAGCAAGGCGTCGCCTAACTGAACCCAAGCGATTGCACTGCAGGCTATGCGTTACTGAACCCGACCGATCGATCGATAGCTGTTAACTGAACCCGATCGAGCGATTCCTTCGCTACTGCTGCTAACTGAAGCCGATCGATGCTGCCTCTGGATGAATAGTGAGCATTGTTGGAGGGGTTTGGATGAACAGTTTCCGGTGGGGGGTTGGATGAATAGGACCCCGTGGTGTTGCCGCTGGATGAACAGGACCCCGATTGATCAAGCCGGTTGGGCGTGGATGAACAGGACCCCGTGGAGAGCTGGATGAACAGGACCCCGTGGAGGGAAGGTTGAATAGTAGCCGGTGGAGGGCTGGTTGAATGGTAGCCGGTGGGGGGTTGGATGAACAGTAGCCCGTGGAGGGGTGGTTGAACAGGACCCCATGGAGAGGGTTGGTTGAATAGTAGCCGGTGGAGGAGCGCGCGGTGGAGGTTGGATGAACATGAGCCCGTGGATGAACAGTCACAGGTGGAGGCTGGAGGAGGTCGACAGTGGATGAACAGTAGCCCATGGAGGCTGGAGGAGGTCGACGGTGGAGATGAATAGTATCCCGTGGAGTCCCGCGGTACGCCACACCCCTCCCGATGAACAGGACCCCCATTTCGACCGTAGCACTCCAACACAAGTCCGTTTCCTCCATTTTGCGGTACACCACACCCCTCCCGATCACCAGGACCGCGTTTCGACCGTAGGAGGTCCAACAGAAGTTTGCTTCCTCCGCTTTGTGGTATGCCAGACCCCTCCTGATGAATAGGATCCCGTTTCGACCATGGTTGGTAACACAAGGCTGTTTCCTCTGTTCTGCGGTACGCCGGGCCCTATTTCCATCGGCTGTTCCGCCAAGCCCTCCCGATGAACACGACGACACATTCTGTTCCGATCCAGCTGGTTGGCTCCCCATGAACACGACGATGACGCAGTTTCTCCGTTCCGACCCAGCCATGTACACGAGCCCTGGCCGTAACTATGCATGAGTAGGCATTCGAGACCCCGCCCATATGTACATATGTGGCCGTATTTACTTTTTGTACCCTGGCCGCTGTACCTACGTGTACATGCTACGTGCGCGCCTCTACTACGACACATGCGCGCCTCTACATCAACCAGTATGTACGTACACGTTCGCGACCAGAATAACAACGCTACATACGCTTCAACCAGGTGGGTTCCGACTGTCAGACACTTCCTTGCGTGTGAAGATGTAGCTGGTGGGTCCCAGCAGTCAGGGGGCGAATCATTTTTTTGCCCGTAATATGGACGCACTTCCTTGCGTGTGAAGATGTAGCTGGTGGGTCCGAGCAGTGAGGGAGGAAACATTTTTTCACGAAATACGGTGGCCTGTCTGGTGGGTCCCTGCTGTTAGGTGGAGGAATGATTATTTTGCGCGTAATAAGGAGGCACTTCCTTCATGCGGTCGTGGACCCAACTGTCAGCCTCTCCACATATAGTACTCTTTCGATGGAAGTCGTTCCTTGACCACGTTGACCATGCCGCGCTGAGAGCACCAGGGAGGTGGACGATGGCGAGGCCTAGGAAGGGGACGCCACGAAACCGGTGAAGACGTAGCAGTGGAAGCCCGCGCGGAGAGAAGTACGAGGGTTCACTGGTTCGGCTGCGGTGTGAGGCTGCCATCGCCGCAGAATAAAAGGGGGTGTGGGTGAGTAGAGGGATGCCCTGGCCAGCGGTGGGAGTAGTAGGGGATGGTGAGGCCTACGCGGCAGCACGGCCGGCCATGGGAGGTGGGAGCAGGCGGTCCTACCAGCGCTGGATTTGGCGGCTGGAGCAAGAAGATCAGAGATTGAAGAAACACGACGGCCGTTGGATTGACATCCAACGGTTACGTCTGCTAGAATTGTTTGTTAACGTATATAATAACTAAAAAATCATGCATACGCGTCAACTTAATAGGCCCACAAGTCAGATCATTCCCTATTTTTTTAATAATTTATATATAGCTCATTGCAACTTCTTATGCAACTTATTGCAATCCATTTTTTTGTTGGCCAGGGCCAGGGTTAAAAATTTAAACGAAATTTTGCATATTTCTATGGGTTCCAAACTATTTTTAATACTGAAATGTCGAGCCAGATTTAAAGTACTTTGAAAATATATTTAAATTAGGTTAAAGCCAAGTGAAATAGGAATCTGAAAATGTGAAAAAATTCAAAATTTATAAAGTAATTGACAATTTGTCATTTGTATTTATATTTACAACCCAGTTCATATTACTTCCAAGATTTGCACGCGTCTTGGAAGAGTTGCAGCCCATGAGGACGTAGAAAAATAAGTAGGCTTGGATTGGGTATTCTTCAGAAAAAATAAATTGGGCTCATTTTCACAAAGAACAAAATAGCTGGGCTAGTCATATGGTGAACATAAAATATAAGTCTGGGCTAGACGGGCCACAACCCAATTGAAACCCTGCTCTGTCTCAACAATAACAAATAAACTGCTCGAGCAGCTACGTCCCAGGTGTCAGCCGATCTTGTGTTGTTCTCTTGTCTACTGACTATATACGCTCACAATATCGTGGGTCCTAGATGTCAGGAAACCACTAGGAGGAAGCATTTTATTTTTCCATACGCTGACATGGTGGGCCCCTACTGTCATCCTCTCCACGCACTTCTGCTGATTCCTGTTGTTTGTTGACCATGTTGACAACGTGGGAGGGCAGCGCCGTGGCGAGTCCACCAAAGCACGCGGAGGACGATGGCGAGACCTCGGACGTCGTCGTTAACGATTTAGGAGACGGTGGGGCAGCGATGCATGCGGTTACGCGCAACCAGCCGTGGGAGGAGGAAGCAGGCGGCACCGCTGGCGCTGGTTTGGTTTTGGTGGCTGGAGGAAGACACGACTGAAGAAACACGACAGATTGTAAAAGCAGCAGGAGTACTTAACAACCTTAACTGAAACCAGCAGGGGCACTTAAAAACCATAGCTGAAAGAAGTATGAGTACTTATACAGGTTCAACCGTACAAAACACACCTCGAATAGTGGTACTTTGCCTACAGCTAACCAAGGGTGAGGCTGCCAAGCCCCAGGACAAGGCCCAGGCACCACCCCGCACATCCACATCCTTCTAAAAGCGGCTTCATCTCGCAATGTGGTCAATAAAAAGGATATTTGCTTTAGAGACAAGGAAAATCAGGAACATAATCTTCTGTCCTATTCTCCAAGATGGACGGGCCTTCATTATTTGAGACCACCCCTGAATAAGTATCTTTTCACCTCCAAGGGGAATGGAGTAGGTCAACATAAACATCATGTTGTGACCAAGCGCAAGCCTGACCTGACCATGGTCAGGCATCTGTATAGGAACAATAGAACTGGGCAGTTTCTCTTTCGAGAAGATCACTACTGTAAAACTGTGTATAAGAAATAGTTTATGAACACCATATATAATAGAAAACAGCTCGTACCATAAGTTTCTCGACACAGTTAGACCTGTTCAACGAGTGCAGTAGTGGCACACATATCCCACGTGGCCTTCCACCATTGAAACGCCTCACAAGGACCTCAAGACGATCAATAAAGTGTAGGAACTTGTGGATGTCGTCCAAGTCAACTTCAGTGCCATCAGTAACAACCGAGTTCTTATAGAATAACAAACAAGCAGCCTGCTTAACTCTGAAAAAACCTACACGTGCCACCAATTATAAGAAAATATTAGTTAGAAGTAGCATCTTCGTGAGAGATTTGTTGCTACTTCTAATGTTAATTTGTGTTTAGTTAGACAGAATAGGTGGATTAAGAAGTAATCGAGGCAACAAGCAAGAACCAGATACAAAACTAACATGGATGAACAATTGGAATGACGTCGGGTGGAAGATCGTAGTGAAGATGAGACCAGGTTCTGCTATTTCCATCAACATTCGTGCGCCAACTTTCAGTCCGTAACACTTGAGAAAGTTTGTCCAAGTTCGACCATAAAAAAAGCAGCGATCTTCTTGGTTCATGAACCCAACTCGGAACTTATATCCATGGCTTGTCTTCACTGTGACCATTAAACTGGTGTATTCAGTTATGGCAAGGCCGAGCATCTTGAGTACTTGTATTCTGGCAGAGCAAGGAATGCACTGCAGGAAAAATAATATGAGAACACAATGTATTCCCTATCCAAATCTAGAAATAATTTCCTCCTTCACGTTAGTGTTGACCATCGTACTAGTACCTTTTATCCAAATATAGCAATCCAAATTTACAAATTAGTCAACAGCATGTTCAAAAAACCCCACCCTCCCGGATAGAAAAGAGGATTCTAGGAACATAATGTGCGCCTTTTAAAATTGTGTGTTAGGGTGAGAAGGAACAAGTGTGGCGTCTCGCTGAGGGCGCAGAAACCTGTAGGGTCCTCGCACTTTGGGCACTGCAAATGAAACACACTAGATTCAGTAGGAAGAAAAATGCATCAACAGCTGCGGCTGCCATCCTAGGATTACCCGCGACCAAGGGACCTTGATTTATTGGGGATGGATGAAGAATTCGTACCTGGTTCTCCATGAGAAAACCCTATGCAATCGCCGAGAGGGGGTTTTCTCTGAAGAAGCAGACGAGGGAGAAGGGGATTCAGGCCCAATGAAATATTGTCGCTTCGTCCGTCCAGCTTACTGATAAAGCTGGAAAGGTGGGGGGTTTTGTGATTTGACAGCTCATTGGGCATTACCGCGGCGCTACGACCGGGCTGTGTCTATCGTGCAGTTGTGCACTGTAATTTGGTGCATATGGCACGTGGACCCCGTTTTCGGATGCCCCACATATCAGCAAAAGGAAGTAGAAAGACATGAGTTACTAGTTACACATAAATATATTTTTGACAGAGAGATACTCCCTCTGTAAAGAAATATAAAAATCTTTTATATCACAACTTTATACATCAGAAAAATCAAGGGGAATATATATAACATATATAATTATAAAAAACATAGTTTTTTTTAACACAGTATAGACAAGTTGGTGATAATGGTGTGCCTGCCATCCTGCAATATAGGCCATCCGATTTATATCTGATGGATAGGAATGAAACTATGGCAATTTTGCAAAAAGGTACCCACGCACCTCTCCACGTTTGCAAATAAGGCCTTCCCTCATTCATCCTTTTCTCTAACAAGATAAAATACTCATACAAATGCATCTTGATGTTATGTGCAACGCACGGGCATTATGGGGGTTCAGCTGGGAATATAATACTCAGGCAGGCTCACGGTTCTGGACTTTGGGCCACAGTCCGGTGGGCCTGCATGTTTGGGGGGCCATGTGTTCTACCTCAACGCTTTTCATATTGCAAGCGATCTGTACGGCGCTGGTTTTAGATGCTGTCGCAAGGCGAATACACAAAATTGAATAAAGCACGGCAACTGTTGGAATGAAATCGAACGACGGTTCTAACCAGCAATCAGAGTTGCAATTCTATCAACGATATACCATTTGATAAATAATACTATCGTACTACTTATACACACAGGACACTTGTTTCACCATGCCAAATTATTACATCTAGATCTCTCGGAGGATAGATCAGTTCGGTAGTTGCGTGCTGCTACTGAAGAATTTCAAAGTTGATTTGGACCAGCTCTCCTTGCCGAGAAAGTTCGATTTTGACATCATCCCCTACCGCAAGATATGATTTAGATTTGAACCCTGACCATCCTTTAGCATCAATCATCATGCGACCATCCTTTGTACTTACGGTATATTGAGCAGGTTCATTCACACCAAGGTTGCGCATGGTAAGAGAAACTTGGCCACGATCGCCCGGATTGTTGAACGACTCCCTCGTTGCTCCAGGAATTCTCTGTTTGCAAACAAGAAGACATACACAAACATTTAGATCAACACAGTGAATCATGTGAAACAACATGGAAATAAAAAAGAACGAAGCACTTGGGCGGCCAATGCTTACCAAGAAGGTGGACATGTCGCTTTTTGTAAGGACTTTGGTATATTAAGTGCGAACTGCAACCTAGTCTGTTGTCAGTGCAACTGCACGTTCGGTTGCCAATGCACGGACCGGAGCAGATGCAAGTGCAAGTGTTGGCGCAGGTGCCGAAGCCATTGCTGGTGCCCGTGCTGGTGCGACTGGTAGTGCCGCTTCTGCTGCCGGAGATGGTGCTCCTTGTAGAGATGGTGACGGTGTCGGAGCAGGTGCCGGTGTCGATGCCCGATCCTCCGGTAGATCAACGTGATCCGCTGACACGGTCGGTGCCCAATCCTCAGTTGGATCAGTCTGAGCTGCTGCAGTTGTCAGTGCTAGAGCAACTGCCGGTGCTTGATCCGTTGCTGAAGGTGGTACCGATGTGCGAGACAGTGACGATCGTGTCTGGTCTGCTATGATCGGCTTTCTAACTTGACTAGGCTCCGTGACCGTGATCTAGTTTTTTTCTTCATTTCTTTTAAATGCGAGAAGGACTAATTGTGGCGTGTTTGTTAAACCAAGCTGCAGTTCATCATAGGGATTCGGCTTGTACTCAGACAACGATCGATCCAATTTTTCCAAGAATATAAGTGATGGACAGTGCCTTCGTTACTGACACGACATCAGAAGTGAAACCTGCAAAAATAGCCATCGTAGAGCAAACCAAACGGTTTATTTTGTGATGAATGTCACATGCAAAACCTGCATCGTAAAATTCCAGGAAAAGAAAGAAAACATGATATTAAATCAATAAGGTTTAGACAATAAATCAATAAGATTTACTTGATGTGACACGAATGAATCCTTACCAAGAAATCACAATGTTGAAGTACTAAACAAAAGATTGATCGTCCAACTACGCGTGACAAATCGTATGGACCGAACATCCATGGGACTGGAAATCCTGGTGGGTGCGATAAACCCTGCAATGCATACAGATATTGGAGTGTAACCATAATTGATAAACCGTCCTCACAAAAAAGATGATCTGGATACTTCAAAATATACAGACTGAATTGAGTGGATAGACATTAACATAGACTGTTCTCAGGACTCACCACACACCAAAAGCGGCAGTACTAAACAATACAGGGTTCACAAACACAAATCAAGTACCGAACAATAGTACTTACTACAGACAAGCAAAGTTGCACTAATTAAACTCTGCAGACTATTTCTTGCTACCGACCTACGGGATGAACCCCGCATAACTGACTGGGCCATGGACTTCGTGAGAGATGTCTACCTGCACCATCACCATCTCATCAACCTTGGAGAACCTAACAGAGTGGTCTTTCAACTCACAAACATGACGATGAAGACGGGCCGCATCAGATTTGTCGAGAAGCTTTACAAGAACCACACCCTTCGTAATCAAAGGCACAACCAGTAAATTGTTGTGGTCAAGTATAGCCCCGAGAACACACCTAACAACAATGCTACAGGAAAACACTAGTTCAGGATACGTGGTGACAAGGACACGACAGCTGGATAGTTTAGTAGTAGAACTCATCCTCAGGTCTTCCAGTTCACACGGCATGACTTTGAGAACTTCATCTCCACCACGGACCTGGTTCTAATTCAAACAGAAACCATATTTTATTACTACCTCTGTTCAGAAACATAAGATGATTTTCGATATTATACTCCATATATGACTACATATACACACAGAAATGAGTGAACAAAGACACTAGAACATGTCTTCAAAGGCATGAGAGCAGAGGGATTACTTGCAATATCCATAACACAAGTTACTGAGGCAAATATACCCTCTTCAAAGGTAACATTGATGTTCATAAAGTAGTTGAAAGCAATCTATAAGAAATCAGTGTCAAGTTCATTACAGAACCGCAAGTTCTTAGCGCCCACCAGCACCCACAAACTTATTTTCAGCTAGCACACCAAATGGGCTGTAATTATTAATAAGAAAAGTTGCATTGTAGTGACCGATTTGGATTCGTCATTTGAGACACACAAGGAAAAAGCCTATCCAGAGCTATGCCAACTTGATAGTAAACATTGAGAAACCTGGTTTTAAAATTACTGTAAATCCAAAACTCGCCTCAAAATCATGAAACTTGGCATGGTGTTATGACATAGCACCAACATGTTGTGATAAAAAAATAGTCCAATTTGAGACAAGTTTTGGTACAAACTTCTTACAAACCAGAGCTTCTCTCAAAAAGGCTCATGGTTTCGAGAGGGAACTTGTCACCTATGTGTGCGAAATGACATACGTTGTCTCCTCCCGCCTTGACTTATTTTACAGAGGCAACATGCAACTATAGGAGACTATAGGAGCGTCGTCCTAAAAATATGAAATTATTCAGGGTTTGTTTTGCCTTTTTATACATTATTTGAGTTTTCTAGGCATTTTGGAACATACTTTGGTGTGTGCAAAGGTCATGTGTGTACAAGCCACATATGTAATTGGATGTTCAATCTATTTGTGGAATCAAGTCCTTATAAGTTATAAGTACATATGTTGTTGTTCTGTGTGCAATGACATCGCACACAGACCATACTAGGGAACCTGTCGGTGATGATTTCATCTATCGCTGACAATTGTATACCACCAAGCGTTTGCCCACAACACACACGACTTATTAGCAGCAATCGTCTGTGTTATTATCGGTCTTCGCACATATTTCTGATTACAGACCTATTTGTCGCGTATCACACACATCTTGTTAAATTGAACCGTTTCTATTCTCTTGGCTCAAAGCAAATAGTTCATCTAAGTGAACTGTATGCGTATATTGCACACACCTTTATACGGCTGACCATTTCTTTTGTGTTGCCTGATCACAAACAGTTCATCCGAGTGAATTGTATGCTGTATATCGCACACACCTTCATCTAGCTGCCCGTTTCTGTTGTTCTGCCTCATTGCAAACAGTTCATTGAACTCAACCGTATGCCTAGCATCGCACACACAACTAAAATATGAACCGTGTTTGATGTATCCGCCATTGCAAACATTTTGCACCTTTTTTGATGATTTTTCTACATCGCCGTTTGCGATTAATGCATCGCACACAGTTTCGTCAAAGGGTCTGTGATCGTAGTGTCGCATTAGTAGCATCCTGCAGTAGTGATCCTATGATGTTTGAGTAGATTTTTTCCTATGGGCTAATTGATGATTGTGGTTGGTTTGAGTGTATATCTTATTATAGTGTTGTCCTACGGCGTCCTTTGTCTCGCACAAACGTGAGGGGTCCCCGCTGTAGGGTGTTGCAATACGTTCATAATTTGCTTATTGTCGGTTGCCGGAGTGCCAGAAGCCTGAACACGCATAGGTGGGTTATTGCGTATGGGAGTAAAGAGGACTTGATACTTAATGCTATGGTTGGGTTTTTACGACCTTAATGATCTTTAGTAGTTGCGGATGCTTGCTAGAGTTCCAATCATAAGTGCATATGATCCAAGTAGAGAAAGTATGTTAGCTCATGCCTCTCCCTCATGTAAAATTGCAAGAATCATTATTGGTCTAGTTATCGATTGCCTAGGGACAAATGACTTTCTTGTTGACAAAACCTATCCACTTTTATTACCTTGCAATTTATTCGTAGTTTTATTCTCGCAAAGTACTCGTAGTTTTATTCTTGCAAAAATAGTTTCATACTTGTTGTTGGAGATATAACTATTGGTATGACCCGCCCAGGAGGGGCCGGGTTATACCTACAAGTATTCTTGAAGCCCAACACCAAGGCTGAAGATGGCGGTTCAGTTAAGGGCCCAATGCCAAGAGGCGACTTAAGGCCCATAGTGATAAACCGCCATATGTACGTGACTTGTATTGTAAGGCAAGAATAGTTAAGAGACCGAGTTGGACACCGTTTACGAGTCGGCCGGGACTCTGTGAGCCGCTGGGCGTCGACCTCTGTATATAAAGGGACGACCCGGCAGCGGTTCAGGGAAAGTAACATTAGATCGAGAGCTAGGTCAAGCGATTCCGCTCCCTAGTTATCGAGTCATAAGCAATCCCACTCAAAACTGGATCGTAGGCTTTTACCTTCACCGTAAGGGGCCGATCCAGTATAAACCTCATGTCCTTTGTCCCGATTAACCCCTTTAGGCTTCCTAGTTGCGATGGCTCCACGACTAAGTCCTTTCACTAGGACATCTGATGTGACAATTCTACGACAGTTGGTGCCCACCATGGGGCCAGCGCACGGTGGATTTGAGTTCTCGAAGGGCAGCTTCGAAGGGCTCAAGGGATATGCTGTGGGCCGGATGACCAAGAGTCGTCGCGGCAAGCTCTACATCGACAACGTAGGCTGGGGCCCCGACACCGGCTCAATTGAGTACGGGTACCGGGTCCCCTTCGGCGGAATCCACGTCTTCATCGGCAAGATCGGCGAGCCGGGCCCTGAGCCGGACATCTGCCCCAACCTCGTCGAGACGGCTCAGCGTGTGAGACCCGCCCGGGCTCGACCTGCTATGAAGCGTGCCTTCATGGGATGCATCCACGGAGGACTCTGTGAAGGATCTGCATCTGGCGGTGAGACGACCATCTATTCTGATGGCAAGTCGTCCACAGGCGAGACAGATTCGTTGTATCAACTACAAGACGACGAGCTTGGGGGCTGTTCCGATGGCAGCAGTATTCCGGATCTCCTTGAGCCGCCGAGCAGGGTCGGAATCTTCATGGCCGGCATGCAACCTATTCAAGACTCCACAACCGTGACAGCAATAACCTCCGGGTGAGCAGCAGCCAAGGTAGGAGACCCTGTGCGCTCGCCGCCTCAGGTGCTGATGGATCTCACGGATAAAATGACCGCTCTGTAAACCGCCGTGGTCAACCCGGCGGATCAAGCTCAACATGATGCGGAAGTGGCGCAGTTGAAACTAGATATAGTGCAGGCTAAGGAAGATCTGGCAGCGGAAGATGTCAGAATGACCGCAGAGCGGGCAGCTTTGGACGCTTAGGCTCAGCGGATTCAGGTGCAGACTTTCCGGCTCACACAGGATCAGAACGCGTCCAATGAGGTCATGAGGATAAGATACCAGAAGACTTAGTCTCGGCTCCCTCAGGTTTATGATCCTCGAAACCTCTTCCATACACCTAGTGCAGGGCCCAGTAACCCGCCGGAGTTGGACCGGGTTGCGGCACCCGGGGTTGGGACGCCGGTTCAACCACATGTGATGGGGCCGCCCCGTATGAATACTGCTCCACCTCAGTATGTACCAACACCACCGGGTCATTATTCTAACCCGTTGGAGAACATGATCGCGGTGGTGGCACGACTGGCGGCTCTCCCAATGGAGGGCGACTCTCTGACGGCGGTTGAAACCCGTCGGGTGAGAGAACTTCTTCAGACGGCCTTAGCACAGCAGGATGCGTACTCGTATAGTCGGGATAGGATTCATTCAACCCCTCGTCCAAACCAGAGCCCGAGTTATAGTAGGCACATGGACTCAGCGGCCGTTTCAAGCAACGTCGGGCGCCGTAACCAGCCAGGTGGGCATGACCCGGCATGCAATGGAGCCTTTAACTTGGTGGATCAGGACAGAACACGTCAAGAGGCTGAGCGGGCGGCTCAGTAGGAGGCTCAGCTGACGGCTTATCAGCCTTTTCCGGTTTATCCGATGACCTCTATTGAGGCAGGCGTGGCCACTGGGGCCAAAGGTGTCCCCTGTCTGGTTTCGGTGCTGCGTAACAAACGTTTGCCAAAGGATTTCAAGGGAACTAGGAAGGTGCCTAATTATACAGCTGACTTACAGCCTGGGGCATGGATTGAAAGCTACGAGATGGCTATGGAATTACTAGAGGTTAGTGACGCTGCGATGGCCAAGTACTTCACCATGATGTTGGATGGAACCGCCCGGACTTGGTTGAAAGGACTGCCGCCTAATTCCATCAGCTCATGGGCAGAGTTAACGGCGCGGTTCATTCAGAACTTCAAGGATACATGCAAGCAGCCCATGTCAATTGTGGATTTGACTAGTTGCAAGCAGGAGGAGGGCGAGTCCACAACCCAATGGGTGTGCCGGTTCAAAGCCATAATACATTCGTTTGATAAGATGGATGCCGGCTCTGCAGTCTTAATGTTGGAGAAAAATTGTCGTTTTCAGCCTCTGAAGATGAAGCTTGGGCGGCTCAAGCACGATTGCAATGACATGGGTACGCTGATGGCGGCTCTGGTCAAGTACGCCGACTCTGACAGTACCAAGGATCCTGAGTCTGATGATGAAAAGACAGGGAAGGGAAAGAAGAATGGCAACGGCAAGGGCCCTCAGCATAACCCGACAAATCAAGGAGGTAATAAACGTAAGGCTGATGGTAGCTTGGAATTTGTGGCTAACACCAATGCGTAGGGTAACAATCAACGACGCAAGGGGAGACCACCTCCCCAGTCCAGCGGGTCAAGCCCAACGCTTGAGCAGTTACTGAATGAGCCCTGTCCAAGGCATGGCACTCAGCAGAAGCTGGCCACTCATCTCTGGAAGGACTGCACGATCATGAAGGCTTTCAAGAATTCCAACATGTTCGACGGTAATCATGGACAGGGTAGCGGTTCTAGTGGAGGCGGCTTTCATGGCTCGGGCAGCGGTTCAAATTCCAATTTTCACAATTCTCAGGGTAATCAAGGTGGTCACAACCAGCAATCTGGCCAGGGTGGTCAGCACCAGCAGCAGGGTGGATACTAGAGCCATCCAAAGCAGCTGAATAGTGGGCAATATCATGTGTTCACTACCAGTTTGTGTAAACGAGACTAGAAGCTTCATAAGAGGGCTGTGAACGCTGTTGAGACGACAGTTCCTCGTTATTGGAGATGGTCTGAGCAGCCTATTCTATGGAGTAGGGAGGATCATCCTCCCCGGGTTGATAATCCGGGTCACTTGGCCTTGGTGGTAGCGCCTTGGGTTGGTGGATACAAGTTCACTAAGGTGCTCATGGATAGAGGCAGCATTATGTTAGGGAACGTAGCAGAAATTCAAAATTTCCTACGCAACACCAAGATCAATCTATGGAGTAATCTAGCAACGAGGGAAAGGGGAGTGCATCTACATACCCTTGTAGATCGCTAAGTGGAAGCGTTTCAAGAACGCGGATGATGGAGTTGTACTCGCGGCAATTCAAATCTCGGAAGATCCGATCTAGCACCGAACGGACGGCGCCTCCGCGTTCAACACACGTACAGCCCGGGGACGTCCCCTCCTTCTTGATCCATCAAGGGGAGAGGAGAAGTTGAGGGAGAACTCCGACATCACGACGGCGTGGTGGTGGTGGAGCTCGTGGTTCTCCAGCAGGGCTTCGCCAAGCACTACGGAGGAGGAGGAGGTGTTGGAGGAGGGAGAGGGCTGCGCCAAGGGAAGGGTGTGCGGCTGCCCTCTCTCCCTCACTATATATAGGGGTAAGGGGTAGAGGAGGCACCCTAGGGAGGCGGCGGCCACGGGGAAACCCTAGATGGGTTTGGGCGCCCCACCCCTAGGAAACTTGCCCCAAGCCGGGAAGGGGGCTGCCCTAGGGAGGCGCCCCACCTCTCCTAGTTACGTGAGAGGGTTGGGGGGCGCACCACCCCTTAGTGGGCTGGTTTGCCCCTTCCCCTTTGGCCCATGAGGCCCTCCAACACTTGCCGGGGCTCCCAACACACCTTTCGGTCATGCTGGTCATAGCCTGGTACCCCCGGAACACTTCCGGACTCCAATACCCTTCGTCCAATATATCGATCTTCACCGCCGGACCATTCCGGAACTCCTCGTGACGTCCGGGATCACATCTAGGTCTCCGAACAACCTTCAGTAACCACATACTATTTCCATAACAACTCTAGCGTCACCGAACCTTAAGTGTGTAGACCCTACGGGTTCGGGAATCATGCAGACATAACCGAGACAACTCTCTGGCCAATAACCAACAGCGGGATCTGGATACCCATGTTGGCTCCCACATGTTCCACGATGATCTCATCGGATGAACCACGATGTCGAGGATTCAATCAATCCCGTATTCAATTCCCTTTGTCTAGCGGTATAGTACTTGCCCGAGATTCGATCGTCGGTATCCCGATGCCTTGTTCAATCTCGTTACCGGCAAGTCTCTTTACTCGTTCCGTAACACATCATCCCATTATCAACCCCTTGGTAACATTGTGCACATTATGATGATGTCCTACCGAGTGGGCCCAGAGATACCTCTCCGTCACACGGAGTGACAAATCCCAGTCTCGATTCATGCTAACCCAACAGACACTTTCGGAGATACCCGTAGTGTACCTTTATAGCCACCCAGTTACGTTGTGACGTTTGGTACACCCAAAGCATTCCTACGCCATCCGGGAGTTGCACAATCTCATGGTCTAAGGAAATGATACATGACATTAGAAAAGCTTTAGCATACGAACTACACGATCTTTGTGCTAGGCTTAGGATTGGGTCTTGTCCATCACATCATTCTCCTAATGATGTGATCCCGTTATCAACGACATTCAATGTCCATGGTCAGGAAGCCGTAACCATCTATTGATCAACGAGCTAGTCTACTAGAGGCTTACTAGGGACATGGTGTTGTCTATGTATCCACACATGTATCTGAGTTTCCTATCAATACAATTATAGCATGGATAATAAACGATTATCATGAACAAGGAAATATAATAATAATAACTAATTTATTATTGCCTCTAGGGCATATTTCCAACAGTCTCCCACTTGCACTAGAGTCAATAATCTAGTTCACATCGCCATGTGATTAACACTCACAGGTCACATCGCCATGTGACCAACATCCAAAGAGTTTACTAGTGTCACTAAACTAGTTCACATCATCATGTGATTAAGACTCAATGAGTTCTAGGGTTTGATCATGTTTTGCTTGTGAGAGAGGTTTTAGTCAACGGGTCTACAACATTCAGATCCGTATGTACTTTGCAAATCTCTAGGTCATATTGTAAATGCTGCTTCCACGCTCCACTTGGAGCTATTCCAAATGGTTGCTCCACTATACGTATCCGGTCTGCTACTCAGAGTCATTCGGATAGGTATTAAAGCTTGCATCGACGTAACCCTTTATGCCGAACTCTTTATCACCTCCATAATCGAGAAACATGTCCTTATTACTCCAAGGACAATTTTGACCGCTGTCCAATGATCCATTCATGGATCACTCTTGTACCCCCTTGCGAGACACATGGCAAGGCACACATCAGGTGCGGTACTCAGCATAACATATGTAGAGCCTACGTCTAAAGCATAGGGGACGACCTTCGTCCTTTCTCTCTCTTCTGCCGTGGTTGAGCTTTAAGTCTTAACTTCATACCTAACAACTCAGGCAAGAACTCCTTCTTTGACTGGTCCATCTTGAACACCTTCAAGATCATGTCAAGGTATGTGCTCATTTGAAAGTACTATTAAGCATTTTGATCTATCTTATAGATCTTGATGCTTATTGTTAAAGTAGCCTAATCCAGATTTTCCATTGAAAAACACTTTTCAAATAACCCTATATGCTTTCTAGAAATTCTACATCATTTCTGATCAACAATATGTCAGCAACATATACTCATCAGAAATTTCTATAGTGCTCCCACTCACTTCTTTGGAAATACAAGTTTCTCATAAACTTTGTACAAACCCAAAATCTTTGATCATTCCATCAAAGCGCATATTCTGACTCCGAGATGCTTGTTCTAGTCCATGGAAGGATCGCTGGAGCTAGCATACCTTTTAGCATCATTAGGATCGACAAAACCTTTCTGATTGTATCACATACAACCTTTCCTTACGAAAACTGGTAAGGAAACTAGTTTTGACATCCATCTGCTAGATTTCATAAATGCAGCTAATGCTAACATGATTTCGACGGACTCAAGCATCACTACGGATGAGAAAATCTCATCGTAGTCAACTCCTTGAACTTGTGAAAAACTCTTTGCCACAAGTCGAGCTTCATAGACGGTGACATTACCATCCACGTCCGTCTTCTTCTTAAAGATCCATTTATCTCAATGGCTTGCCGATCATCGGGCAAGTCCACCAAAGTCTATGCTTTGTTATGATACATGGATCCTATCCCGGATTTCATGGCTTCTAACCATCTGTCGGAATATGGGCCCACCATCGCTTCTCCATAGCTCGTAGGTTCATTGTTGTCTAGCAACATGACCTTCAAGATAGGATTACTGTACCACTCTGAAGTAGTACGCATCCTTGTCACCCTACGAGGTACGGTAGTGACTTGATCCGAAACTTCATGATCACTATCATAAGCTTCTGCTTCAATTGGTGTGGGCTCCACATGAACAACTTCCAGTGCCCTGCTACACACTAGTTGAAGTGACGTTTCAATGACCTCATCAAGTCTCCACCATGGTCCCACTCAACTTCCCGAGACAAACTTTTCCTCGAGAAAGGACCCGATTCAAGAAACAATCCCTATTGCTTTCGGATCTGAATTAGGAGGTATACCCAACTGTTTTGGGTGTCCTATGAAGATTCATTTATCCGCTTTGTATTCGAGCTTATCAACCTGAAACCTTTTCACATAAGCGTCGCAGCCCCAAACTTTTAAGAAATGACAACCTAGGTTTCCCCAAACCATAGTTCAAATGGTGTCGTCTCAACGGAATTATGTGGTGCCCTATAAAGTGAGTGCGGTTGTCTCTAATGCCTAACCCATGAACAATAGTGGTAATTCGATAAGAGACATCATGGCACGCACAATATCCAATAGGGTGCAACTATGATGTTCGGACACACCATCACACTATGGTGTTCCATCCGGTATTAATTGTGAAACAATTTCCACAATGTCTTAATTATGCCAAAGCTCAGAACTCAGATACTCATCTCTATGATCATATCATAGACATTTTATCCTCTTGTCACGATGATCTTCAACTTCACTCTGAAATTACTTGAACCATTCAATAATTCAGACTTGTGTTTCATCAAGTAAATATACTCAAGATCTACTCAAATCATCCATGAAGTAAGAACATAATGATATCCCTGCGTGCCTCAAAGACTCATTGGACTGCACATATCAAAATGTATTACTTCCAACAAGTTGCTTTCTTGTTCCATTTTATCAAAACGAGGCTTTCGGTCATCTTGCCCATGTGGTATGATTTGCATGTCTCAAGTGATTCAAAATCAAGTGAGTCCAAACGGTCCATTTGCATGGAGTTTCTTCATGCATATACACCAATAGACATGGTTCGCATGTCTCAAACTTTTCAAAAACGAGTGAGTCCAAAGATCCATCAACATGGAGCTTCTTCATGCGCTTTTATACCAATATGACTTACATGGCGGCTGTAAGTAGGTGGTACTATCATTACTATCTTATATCTTTTGGCATGAGCATGTGTATCACTATGATCGAGATTCAATAAACCATTCATTTTAGGTGCAAGACCATTGAAGGTATTATTCAAATAAACAGAGTAACCATTATTCTCCTTAAATGAATAACCGTATTGCGATAGACATAATCCAATCATGTCTATGCTCAACGCAAACACCAAATAACAATTATTTAGGTTTAGCACCAATCTCGATCGTAGAGGGAGCGTGTGATGCTTGATCACATCAAGCTTGGAAAAACTTCCAACACATATCGCCAGCTTACCTTTAGCTAGTCTCCGTTTACTCTGCAGCCTTTTATTTCGAGTTACTAACACTTAGCAACCGAACCGGTATCTAATACCCTGGTGCTACTAGGAGTACTAGTAAAGTACACATTAACATAATGTATAGCCAATATACTTCTACCAACCTTGCCAGCCTTCTCATCAACCAAGTATCTAGGGTAATTCTGCTCCAGTGGCTGTTCCCCTTATTACAGAAGCACTAAGTCTCGGGTTTGGGTTCAACCTTGGGTTTCTTCACTAGAGCAGCAGCTGATTTGCCGTTTCATGAAGTATCCCTTCTTGCCCTTGCCCTTCTTGAAACTAGTGGTTTCACTAACCATCAACGATTGATGCTCCTTCTTGATTTCTACTTTCGCAGTGTCAAACATCGCGAATATTCCAAGGATCATCATATCTATCCCTAGTATGTTATAGTTCATCACGAAGCTCTAGTAGCTTGGTGGCAATGACTTTGGAGAAACATCACTATCTCATCTAGAAGATCAACTCCCACTCGATTAAAGTGATTGTTATACACAGACAATCTGAGCACAAGCTCAACGTTTGAGTTTTTTTCCCTTAGTTTGCAGGCTAAGAAAATCGTCAGAGGTCTCATACCTCCTGACGTGGGCACGAGCCTGAAATCCCAATTTCAGCCCTCGAAACATCTCATGTGTTCCGCGACATTTCAAAATCGTCTTTGGTGCCTCAACTGAACTATCACGTAGTTATCAAAACGTGTATGTCAGATGTTCGCAACATCCACAGACGACATTCGAGGTTCAGCACACCGAGCGGTGCATTAAGGACATAAGCCTTCTACGAAGTAATGAGGACAATCCTCAGTTTACGGACCTAGTCCGCTTAATTGCTACTATCAACATTCAACTAAATTTTCTCTAGGAACATATCTATACAGTAGAACTAAAGCGCGAGCTTACGACATAATTTGCAAAGAGCTTTTGACTATGTTCAGGATAATTAAGTTCATCTTATGAACTCCCACTTAGATATACATCCCTCTAGTCACCTAAGTGATTACATGATCCGAGTCAACTAGGCCTTGTCCGATCATCACGTGAGACGGACTAGTCATCATCGGTGAACATCTTCATGTTGATCGTATCTACCATACGACTCATGCTCGACCTTTCGGTCTCTTGTGTTCTGAGGCCATGTCTGGTACATGCTAGGCTCGTCAAGTCAACCTAAGTGTTTGCGTGTGTAAATCTGGCTTACACCCGTTGTATGTGAATGTTAGAATCTATCACACCCGATCATCACATGGTGCTTCAAAGCATTTAACTTCGCAACGGTGCACAGTTTGGGGGAACACTTTCTTGAAATTTTAATGAGGGATCATCTTATTTACTACCGTCATTCTAAGCAAATAAGATGCATAAACATGATAAACATAACATGCAATCAAAAAGTGACATGATATGGCCAATATCATTTTGCTCCTTTTGATCTCCATCTTCGGGGCTCCATGATCATCATCGTCACCGGCATGACACCATGATCTCCATCATCGTGTCTCCATGAAGTTGTCTCACCATCTTATTACTTCTACTACTATGGCTACCGGTTAGCAACAAAGTAAAGTAATAACATGGCGTTGTTCAATGACATGCAGGTCATACAATAAATAAAGACAACTCCTATGGCTCCTGCCGGTTGTCATACTAATCGACATGCAAGTCGTGATTCCTATTACAAGAACATGATCATCTCATACATCACATATATCATTCATCGCATCCTTTGGCCATATCACATCACAAAACACTTGCTGCAAAAACAAGTTAGACGTCCTCTAATTGTTGTTGCAAGTTTTTACGTGGCTTCTATAGGTGTTCTAGCAAGAACGTTTCTTACCTACGTAAAACCACAACGTGATATGCCAATTTCTATTTACCCTTCATAAGGACCCTTTTAATCGAATCCGCTCCAACTAAAGTGGGAGAGACAGACACCTGCTAGCCACCTTATGCAACTAGTGCATGTCAATCGGTGGAACCTGTCTCACGTAAGCGTACGTGTAAGGTCGGTCCGGGCCGCTTCATCCCACGATGTCGCCGAAGCAAGATAAGACTAGAAGTGGCAAGAAAATTAACAACATCTACGCCCGCAACTGCTTTGTGTTCTACTCGTGCATAGTAACTACGCATAGACCCAGCTCATGATGCCACTGTTGGGGAACGTAGCAGAAATTCAAAATTTTCTACGCAACACCAAGATCAATCTATGGAGTAATCTAGCAACGAGGGAAAGGGGAGTGCATCTACATACCCTTGTAGATCGCTAAGTGGAAGCGTTTCAAGAACGCGGATGATGGAGTCGTACTCGCGGCGATTCAAATCGCGGAAGATCCGATCTAGCACCGAACGGACGGCGCCTCCGCGTTCAACACACGTACAGCCCGGGGACGTCTCCTCCTTCTTGATCCAGCAAGGGGAGAGGAGAAGTTGAGGGAGAACTCCGACATCACGACGGCGTGGTGGTGGTGGAGCTCGTGGTTCTCCACAGGGCTTCGCCAAGCACTACGGAGGAGGAGGAGGTGTTGGAGGAGGGAGAGGGCTGCGCCAAGGGAAGAGTGTGCGGCTGCCCTCTCTCTCCCTCACTATATATAGGGGTAAGGGGGGTGGAGGAGGCGCCCTAGGGGAGGGGCGGCGGCCACAGGGGAAACCCTAGATGGGTTTGGGCGCCCCCACCCCCTAGGAAACTTGCCCCCCAAGCCGGGAAGGGGGGCTGCCCTAGGGGAGGCGCCCCCACCTCTCCTGGTTACGTGAGAGGGGCTGGGAGGGGCGCACCACCCCTTAGTGGGCTGGTTTGCGCCTTCCCCTTTGGCCCATGAGGCCCGCCAACACTTGCCGGGGCTCCCGAAACACCTTTCGGTCATGCTGGCCATAGCCTGGTACCCCCGGAACACTTCCGCACTCGAATACCCTTCGTCCAATATATCGATCTTCACCGCCGGACCATTCCGGAACTCCTCGTGACGTCCGGGATCACATCCGGGACTCCGAACAACCTTCGGTAACCACATACTATTTCCCATAACAACTCTAGCGTCACCGAACCTTAAGTGTGTAGACCCTACGGGTTCGGGAATCATGCAGACATGACCGAGACAACTCTCTGGCCAATAACCAACAGCGGGATCTGGATACCCATGTTGGCTCCCACATGTTCCTCGATGATCTCATCGGATGAACCACGATGTCGAGGATTCAATCAATCCCGTATTCAATTCCCTTTCTCTAGCGGTATAGTACTTGCCCGAGATTCGATCGTCGGTATCCCGATACCTTGTTCAATCTCGCACGCAAGTCTCTTTACTCGTTCCGTAACACATCATCCCGTGATCAACCCCTTGGTCACATTGTGCACATTATGATGATGTCCTACCGAGTGGGCCCATAGATACCTCTCCGTCACACGGAGTGACAAATCCCAGTCTTGATTCATGCCAACCCAACAGACACTTTCGGAGATACCCGTAGTGTACCTTTATAGCCACCCAGTTACATTGTGACGTTTGGTACACCCAAAGCATTCCTACGCCATCCGGGAGTTGCACAATCTCATGGTCTAAGGAAATGATACTTGACATTAGAAAAGCTTTAGCATACGAACTACACTATCTTTGTGCTAGGCTTAGAATTGGGTCTTGTCCATCACATCATTCTCCTAGTGATGTGATCACGTTATCATCGACATCCAATGTCCATGGTCAGGAAACCGTAACCATCTATTGATCAACGAGCTAATCTACTAGAAGCTTACTAGGGACATGGTGTTGTCTATGTATCCACACATGTATCTGAGTTTCCTATCAATACAACTATAGCATGGATAATAAACGATTATCATGAACAAGGAAATATAATAATAATAACTAATTTATTATTGCCTCTAGGGCATATTTCCAACACATTATTAATATCCTCTATTATGTGACCTTTCGCCGCATGGGTTTGACTAACAAAAATCTCAAGACTTCCAACACTGTGTTTCATAGAGTGGTTCCTGGTAAGTCGGCATACCCAGTGGGTAAGATTGAGCTGGAAGTGGCCTTTGGAGATGAACATGATTCTAGGGCGGAGAAGCTAACCTTTGAGGTGGTCAAAATCAGAAGCCCGTATCACGCCCTCTTTGGGCGGCCGACTTATGCCAAGTTCATGGCGAGGGCGTGTTATGTTTATTTGCAGCTCAAGATGCCGGGTCATAAAGGCACCATCATAGTGCATGGGAGCCAGAAGATAGCCTTGGAATGTGAGGAAGGCGATGCCAGTTATGCTGAATCTGTTTGTGCGACAGAAGAGTTGAAGTTCTACAAGGACAATGTTGATCCGACAGATATGACGTCTTTGAAAAAGACAACCAGAGAGCATGAGCCGGTAATGAAGTTTAAGTCGGCCGATGATACTAAACTTGTTGACTTTGTTCCAAGCGATTCATCTAAGCAGTTCAGTATCAGTGCCAATCTGGATTCCAAATTGGAAAGTGCGCTCATCGAGTTCATCCGTGAGAACCGGGACATCTTTGCATGGAAGCCTTCTGACATGCCGGGTGTACCGAGAGAACTCGCTGAGCACACTCTTAATATTGATCCAAAGTTTAAGCCGGTCAAGCGGTTTCTTCGGTGATTCAATGAAGAGAGGCGTAAGGCCATTGGTGAGGAAGTAGCCCGGCTCTTGGCGGCCGGGGTCATTGTTGAAGTTTTTCATCCAGAGTGGTTGGCTAACCCGGTGATTGTGCTTAAGAAGAACGGCACTTGGCGTATGTGTGTGGATTATACGGACTTAAACAAAGCTTGTCTGGTTGATCCTTTTGCTCTCGCTCGTATTGATCAAATTATTGATGCTACGGCGGGTTGTGAGCATTTGAGCTTTTTGGATGCTTATTCCGGTTATCATCATATCAAGATGGCAGTTAAGGACCAGGAGAAGACAACGTTCATTACTCCGTTTGGAGCCTTCTGCTATGTGTCTATGCCTTTTGGGCTCAAGAGTGCCCAGGTGACTTACCAGTGGTGTGTGCAGAATTGTCTTCATAATCGATTGGGCGAAATGTTCATGCTTATGTGGAAGACATTGTGGTGAAATCCAGAGAGAACGAAACTTTGATAGATGATCTGAAATAGACCTTTGACAATCTTCGGGTCTACAAGATGATGCTTAAACCGACCAAGTGTGTTTTTGGTGTGCCTACAGGCAAGCTTTTGGGTTTTCTGGTTTCTAGTAGGGGCATCGAGGCTAACCCGGAGAAGATTAAGGCAATCACCTCTCTGGCTAAGCCGGCGTGGATCAATTGAAGGAAATATGCCCTAGAGGCAATAATAAAGTTATTATTTATTTCCTCATATCATGATAAATGTTTATTATTCATGCTAGAATTGTATTAACCGGAAACATGATACATGTGTGAATACATAGACAAACATATAGTCACTAGTATGCCTCTACTTGACTAGCTCATTAATCAAAGATGGTTATGTTTCCTAACCATAGACATGTGTTGTCATTTGATTAATGAGATCACATCATTAGGAGAATGATGTGATTGACATGACCCATCCCGTTAGCTTAGCACTTGATCGCTTAGTATTCGCTATTGCTTCCTTCATGACTTATACATGTTCCTCGTAACTATGAGGATTGTGTAACTCCGTTTACGGAAGAACACTTTGGGTACTACCAAACATCACAACGTAATCGGGTGATTATAAAGGAGTACTACAGGTGTTTCGAAGGTACATGTTGAGTTAGCATAATTCGAGATTAGGTTTTGTCACTCCGATTGTCGGAGAGGTATCTCTGGCCCTCTCGGTAATACTCATCACCCAAGCCTTGCAAGCATGTAACTAATGAGTTAGTTATGAGATGACGACACGGAACGAGTAAAGAGACTTGCCGTAACGAGATTGAACTAGGTATTGGATACCGACGATCAAATCTCGGGCAAGTAACATACCGATGACAAAGGAATAACGATGTTGTTATGCGGTTTGACCGATAAAGATCTTCAGAGAATATGTAGGAACCAATATGGGCATCCAGGTCCCGCTATTGGTTATTGACCGAGACGTGTCTCGGTCATGTCTACATTGTTCTCGAACCGTAGGGTCCGCACGCTTAAGGTTTCGATGGCGCTTATATTATGAGTTTATGTATTTTGATGTACCAAGTTTGTTCGAGTCCCGGATGTGATCACGGACATGACGAGGAGTCTTGAAATGGTCGAGAAATAAAGATTGATATATTGGACGGATATATTTGGACACCGGAAAGGTTCCGGAGAAGTTTGGAGCTACCGGAGGTTACGGAACCCCCGGAGGTATATGGGCCTTATTGGGCCCATATAGGAAGAAGGAGAAGGAACAAGGGGGCGCGCCCCAGCCCAATCCGACTGGGGAGGGGCCCGCCCCCTTTCCTTTCTCCTTCCCCTCTTCCTATTACTACTACTAGTACTTATTCCTAATACTAGTACTCTTTCCTTTCCCTCCAAATAAGATAAGGAAAGGGGGAAACCTACTTGGAGTAGGTTTCCCCCTCCTCTATGGCGCCCCTTGGGCCGGCCTCCTCCTCCCTCCCTCCTTATATATGGGGTAGGGGGCACCCTAGGACACACAAGTTGATCATTGAGATCGTTCCTTAGCGTGTGCGGTGCCCCCTCCACGATATTACACCTCGGTCATATTGTAGCGGTGCTTAGGCGAAGCCTCGCGACAGAGAGAACATCAAGATCGTCACCACGCCGTCGTCTTGTGGAACTCCCCTCGGCGCCTCGCTGGATCGGAGATCGAGGGTGCGCCATCGAGCTGTACGCGTGTCAAGAACTCGGAGGTGCCGGAGTAACGGTGCCTGGATCGGTTTAACCGGGAAGACGTATGACTACTTCCACTACGCTGTGTCAACGCTTCCGCTTCGGTCTACGAGGGTACGTAGACAACACTCTCCCCTCGTTGCAATGTCATCACCATGATCTTGCGTGTGCGAGGAAATTTTTGAAATTACTGCGTTCCCCAACAAAGGCATCCGAGCCTAGGTTTTATGGTTTGATGTTATATGCACGAGTAGAACACAAGTGAGTTGTGGACGATATAAGTCATACCGCCTACCAGCATGTCATACTTTGGTTCAGCGGTATTGTTGGATGAAGCGGCCCGGACCGACATTACGGTACGCTTACGCGAGACTGGTTGTACCGCCGCCGCTTTGCACACGGTGACTAGCGGTGTCTGTTTCTCCAACTTTAGTTGAACTGAGTGTGGCTACGCCCGGTCCTTGTGAAGGTTAAAACGAGTCTATTTGACAAACTACCGTTGTGGTTTTGATGCGAGGTGAGATTGGTTCTTGCTTAAGCCCGTAGCAGCCACGTAAAATTTGCAACAACAAAGTAGAGGACGTCTAACTTGTTTTTGCAGGGCATGTTGTGATGTGATATGGCCAAGATGTGATGCTATATTTTATTGTATGAAATGATCATGTTTTGTAACCGGTTATCGGCAATGGCAGGAGCCATATGGTTGTCGCTTTATTGTATGAAATGCAACGCTCAGAATTGCTTTACTTTATCACTAAGCGGTAGCGATAGTCGTAGAAGCAATAGATGGCATAAACGACAACGATGCTATGATGGAGATCAAGGTGTCGCGCCGGTGATGATGGTGATCACGACGGTGCTTCGAAGATGGAGATCACAAGCACAAGATGATGATGGCCATATCATATAACTTATATTGATTGCATGTGATGTTTATCCTTTATGCATCTTATCCTGCTTTGATTGACGGTAGCATTTTAAGATGATCTCTCACTAATTATCAAGAAGTGTTCTCCCTAAGTATGCACCGTTGCGAAAGTTCTTCGTCTTTGAGACACCACGTGATGATCGGGTGTGATAGGCTCTACGCTCAAATACAACAGGTGCAAAACAGTTGCACACGGAATACTCAGGTTATACTTGACGAGCCTAGCATATACTGAGATATGGCCTCGGAACACGGAGACCGAAAGGTCGGCGTGAATCATATAGTAGATATGATCAACATAGAGATGTTCACCATTGAAACTACTCCATCTCACGTGATGATCGGACATGGTTTAGTTGATTTGGATCACGTGATCACTTAGATGACTAGAGAGATGTCTGTCTAAGTGGGAGTTCTTAAGTAATATGATTAATTGAACTTAAATTTATCATGAACTTAGTACTTGATAGTATTTTGCTTATCTATGTTTGTTTGTAGATAGATGGCTCGTCTTTGTTGTTCCGTTGAATTTTAATGCGTTCCTTGAGAAAGCAAAGTTGAAAGATGATGGTAGCAATTACACGGATCGGGTCCGTAACTCGAGGATTATCCTCATTGCTGCCTGTAAAAGTTACGCCCCGAAGCACCGCTGGGTGCGTGCTGCTGCCGATGTAACCGACGACGTTAAGAACGTCTGGCGAGCAAAGCGATGACTACTCTATAGTTCAGATGTGCCATGCTTTACGGCTTAGAACCGGGTCTTCAAACGACGTTTTGAACGTCATGGAGCATATGAGATGTTCCAGAGTTGAAGTTAATATTTCAAGCAAATGCCGGATTGAGAGATATGAAGTCTCCAATAAGTTCTATAGCTGCAAGATGGAGGAGAACAGTTCGTCGGTGAGCATATACTCAAAATGTCGGTATAATAATCACTTGATTCAACTGGGAGTTAATCTTCCGGATGATAGCTTCATTGATGAATTCTCCAATCATCGCCACCAAGCTACAAGAGCTTTGTGATGAACTATAATATGCAAGGGATGAACAAGACTATTCCCGAGCTCTTCGCGATCTTTGAAAGCAGCGGAGGTAGAAATCAAGAAGGAGCATCAAGTGTTGATGGTCAACAAGACCACTAGTTTCAAGAAGAAGGGCAAAGGGAAGAAGAAGGAACTTCAAAAGAACAGCAAACAAGTTATTGCTCAAGAGAAGAAACCCAAGTCGGACCTAAGCTCGAAATCGAGTGCTTCTACCGCAAGCGATCGACACTAGAAGCGGAACTGCCCCAAGTATTTGGCGGATAAGAAGGATGGCAAAGTGAACAAAGGTATATGTGATATACATGTTATTGATGTGTACCTTACTAATGCTCGCAGAGCACTGGGTATTTGATATTGGTTACATTGCTAACATTTGCAACTTGAAACGGGACTACGGATTAAGCGAAGATTAGCTAAGGATGAGGTGACGATGCGCGCGTGGGAAATGGTTCCAAAGTCGATGTGATCGGTCGGCACGCTACCTCTACATCTACCATCGGGATTAGTTTTAGACCTGAATAATTGTTATTTGGTGCGGCGTTGAGCATGAACATTATATCCGGATCTTGTTTGATGCGAGACGGTTATTCATTTAAATCGAGAGAATAATGGTTGTTCTATTTATATGAGTAATATCTTTTATGGTCATGCACCCTTGAAGAGTGGTCTATTTTATTAAATCTCGATAGTAGTGATACACATATTCATAATGTTGAAGCCAAAAGATGCAGAGTTGATAATGATAGTGCAACATATTTGTGGCACTCGCCATTTAGGTCATATCGGTGTAAAACGCATGAAGAAACTCCATCTCGATGGACTTGGAATCACTTGATTATGAATCACTTGGTACTTATGAACCGTGCCTCATGGGCAAGATGACCAAAACACCGTTCTCCGGTTCTATGGAGAGAGCAACAGATTTGTTGGAAATCATACATACAGATGTATGTGGCCCGATGAATGTTGAGGCTCGTGGCGGATATCGTTATTTTCTCACCTTCATAGATGATTTGAGCAGATATGGGTATATCTACTTGATGAAGCACAAGTCGAAACATTTGAAAAGTTCAAAGAATTTCAGAGTGAAGTAGAAAATCATCGTAACAAGAAAATAAAATTTCTACGATCGATCGTGGAGGAGAATATTTGAGTTACGAGTTTGGTTTACATTTGAAACAATGTGGAATAGTTTAGCAACTCACGCCACCGAACACCACAACGAAATGGTGTGTCCGAACATCGTAATCGTACTTTACTTGATATGGTGCGATCTATGATGTCTCTTTCCGATTTACCGCTATCGTTTTGGGGTTATGCTTTAGAGACGGCCGCATTCACGTTAAATAGGGCACCATCAAAATCCGCTGAGACGACGCCTTATGAACTGTGGTTTGGCAAGAAACCAAAGTTGTCGTTTCTCAAAGTTTGGGGCTGCGATGCTTATGTGAAGAAACTTCAACCAGATAAGCTTGAACCCAAATCGGAGAAATTAGTCTTCATAGGATACCCAATGGAGACTATTGGGTACACTTTCTATCACAGATCTGAGGGCAAGATCTTCGTTGCTAAATTCGGATCCTTTCTAGAGAAGGAGTTTCTCTCGAAAGAAGTGAGTGGGAGGAAAGTAGAACTGATGAGATAATCAGTATCTACTCCCTTATTGAAAGTAGTTCATCACAAGAACCGGTTCTGTGACGACTACACCAATTAGTGAGGAAGATAATGATATTGATCATGAAACTTCAGATCAAGTTTCTATGAACCTCGAGGTCTACTCAGAGTAAGATCCGCACAGAGTGGTACGGAAATCCTATTCTGGAAGTCATGTTACTAGACCATGATGAACCTACAAACTATGAGGAAGCGATGATGAGCCCATATTCCGCAAAATGGCTAGAGTCCATGAAATCTGAGATAGGATCCATGTATGAAAACAAAGTATGGACTTTGGTTGACTTGCCCGATGATCGGCAAGCCATTGAGAATAAATGGATCTTTAAGAAGAAGACCGGCGATGGTAATGTTATCGTCTACAAAGCTCGACTTGTTGCGAAAGGTTTTCGACAAGTTCAAGGGATTGACTACAATGAGACTTTCTCACCCGTAGCGATGCATAAGTCTGTCCGAATCATGTTGGCTATTGCTGCATTTCATGATTATGAAATTTGGCAAATGGATGTCAAGACTGCATTGTTGAATGGATTTCTAGAAGAAGAGTTGTATATGATGCAGCCTGAAGGTTTTGTTGATCCAAAAGGTGCTGAAAAAGTGTGCAAGCTCCAACGTTCCATTTATGGACTGGTGCAAGCATCTCGGAGTTGGAATAAACGCTTTGACAGTGTGATCAAAGATATGGTATTATCTGAGACTTTTGGAGAAGCTTGTATTTACAAGAAAGTGAGTGGGAGCTCAGAGCATTTCTAGTTTTATATGTTGATGACATATTATTAATTGGAAATGATATAGAATTTCTGGATAGCATAAAGGGATACTTGAATAAAAGTTTTTCAATGAAAGACCTCGGTGAAGCTGCTTACATATTGGGCATCAAGATCTATAGAGATAGATCAAGACGCTTAATAGGACTTTCACAAAGCACATACCTTGACAAAATTTTGAAAAAGTTCAAAATGGATCGAGCAAAGAAAGGATTCTTGCCTATGCTACAAGGTGTGAAGTTGAGTCGAACTCAATGCCCGACCACAAGCAGAAGATAGAGAGAAAATGAAAGATGTTCCTATGCTTCAGCCATAGGCTCTATCATGTATGCAATCTTGTGTACCGACTGACGTATGCTTAGCAATAAGCTTGGCGGTAGGTACCAAAGTAATCCAGAGTGGATCATCGACAGTGGTCAAGAACATCTGAAATACCTGAAAAGGACTAAGGATATGTTTCTCGTATATGGAGGTGACAAAGAGCTAGTCGTAAATGGTTACGTCGATGCAAGCTTTGACACTGATCCGGACGATTCTAAATCGCAAACCGGATACGTGTTTATATTAAACGGTGGAGCTGTAAGTTGGTGCAGTTCAAAACAAAGCATCGTAGCGGGATCTACATGTGAAGCGGAGTACATAGCTGCTTCTGAAGCGGCAAATGAAGGAGTCTGGATGAAGGGGTTCATTTTCGGTCTAGGTGTCATACCTAGTGCATCGGGACCAATGAAGATCTTCTGTGACAATACTGGTGCAATTGCCTTGGCAAAGGAATCCAGATTTCACAAGAGGACCAAGCACATCAAGAGACGCTTCAATTCCATTCGGGACCAAGTCCAAGTGGGAGACATAGAGATTTGCAAGATACATACGGATCTGAATGTTGCAGACCCATTGACTAAGCCTCTCTCACGAGCAAAACATGATCAGCACCAAGACGGTGTTAGAATCATTACTATGTAATCTAGATTATTGACTCTGGTGCAAGTGGGAGACTGAAGGAAATATGCCCTAGAGGCAATAATAAAGTTATTATTTATTTCCTCATATCATGATAAATGTTTATTATTCATGCTAGAATTGTATTAACCGAAAACATGATACATGTGTTAATACATAGACAAACATATAGTCACTAGTATGCCTCTACTTGACTAGCTCATTAATCAAAGATGGTTATGTTTCCTAACCATAGACATGTGTTGTCATTTGATTAATGAGATCACATCATTAGGAGAATGATGTGATTGACATGACCCATCCGTTAGCTTAGCACTTGATCGTTTAGTATTCGCTATTGCTTCCTTCATGACTTATACATGTTCTCAGTAACTATGAGGATTGTGTAACTCCGTTTACGGAAGAACACTTTGGGTAATACCAAACGTCACAACGAATCGGGTGATTATAAAGGAGTACTACAGGTGTTTCGAAGGTACATGTTGAGTTAGCATAATTCGAGATTAGGTTTTGTCACTCCGATTGTGGAGAGGTATCTCTGGCCCTCTCGGTAATACTCATCACCCAAGCCTTGCAAGCATGTAACTAATGAGTTAGTTATGAGATGACGTATTCGGAACGAGTAAAGAGACTTGCCGTAGCGAGATTGAACTAGGTATTGGATACCGACGATCAAATCTCGGGCAAGTAACATACCAATGACAAAGGAATAACGTATGTTGTTATGCGGTTTGACCGATAAAGATCTTCGTAGAATATGTAGGAACCAATATGGGCATCCAGGTCCCGCTATTGGTTATTGACCAGAGATGTGTCTCGGTCATGTCTACATTGTTCTCGAACCGTAGGGTCCGCACGCTTAAGGTTTCGATGACAGTTATATTATGAGTTTATGTATTTTGATGTACCGAAGTTTGTTCGGAGTCCCGGATGTGATCACGGACATGACGAGGAGTCTCGAAATGGTCGAGACATAAAGATTGATATATTGGACGGATATATTTGGACACCGGAAAGGTTTCGGAGAAGTTTGGAGCTACCGGGAGGTTACCGGAACCCCCCGGGAGGTATATGGGCCTTATTGGGCCCATATAGGAAGAAGGGAGAAGGAACAAGGGAGGGGGGCGCGCCCCCCAGCCCAATCCGAATTGGGGGGGGGCCCCCTTCCTTCTCCTTCCCCCTCTTCCTATTACTACTACTAGTACTTATTCCTAATACTAGTACTCTTTCCTTTCCCTCCAAATAAGATAAGGAAGGGGGAAACCTACTTGGAGTAGGTTTCCCCCTCCTCTATGGCGCCCCTTGGGCCGCCTCCTCCTCCCTCCCTCCTTTATATACGGGGTAGGGGGCACCCTAGGACACACAAGTTGATCATTGAGATCGTTCCTTAGCCGTGTCGGTGCCCCCTCCACGATATTACACCTCGGTCATATTGTGGCGGTGCTTAGGCGAAGCCCTCGCGATAGGAGAACATCAAGATCGCCACCACGCCGTCAGGTTGACGGAACTCCCCTCGGCGCCTCTGCTGGATCGGAGATCGAGGGTGCGCCATCGAGCTGTACGCGTGTCAAGAACTTCGGAGGTGCCGGAGTAACGGTTCCTGGATCGGTTGAACCGGGAAGACGAACGACTACTTCCACTACGCTGTGTCAACGCTTTCGCTTCGGTCTACGAGGGTACATAGACAACACTCTCCCCTCGTTGCAATGTCATCACCATGATCTTGCGTGTGCGTAGGAAATTTTTTGAAATTAGTACGTTCCCCAACATCAATGATGTTCAGCATTTGGCGGGTCGTATCGCTGCTTTAAGCCGGTTCATAAGCCGGTTAGGTGAGAAGGCCATACCACAGTATCAAATGATGAAGAAGACAGATGACTTCATCTGGAGTGAAATTGCCAACGTTGCCTTTGAAGATTTAAAGAGACAGCTAGCTGAGCTGCCGGTTCTTGCTGCTCCCATTGATAAGGAGCCATTATTATTATATGTGGCTGCTAACACATGGGCTATCAGTGTGGCCATCATGGTGGAGCGCAAGGAGGCTGGCAAAGAGCATCTGATTCCACGGCCAGTTTATTATATCAGTGAGGTGCTTATTGAGTACAATCAAAGGTATCCACATTGGCAGAAACTCGTTTATGGGGTCTTCATGGCAAGCCGGAAGCTTAAGCAATATTTCCAGGGTCACCCCATCACTGTGGTCAGTTCTGCTCCTTTAGGAGATATCATCCAAAATAGAGAGGCCACATGACGAGTCACCAAGTGGGCCTTTGAACTTGGGCCTCATGGTTTAAAGTATGTACCACGCACAACTATCAAATCTCAAGCACTAGTGGATTTCATCAATGATTGGACAGAACTATAGATGCCTGAAGAGAAGCCAGACAACACGTATTGGACTATTCACTTTGATGGGTCCGGGCAATTGGAGGGCTCGGGGGCTGGAGTTGTTTTAGCTTCCCCTCGAGGTGACAAATTTTGTTGTGTGCTACGGCTGATGTTTCCCTGTACTAACAATGCAGCTGAGTATGAGGCCTTACTCCATGGTCTTCGTATGGCTAAGGAGACGAGCTTAAGCCGGGTAAGGTGTTTTGCCGACTCAGATTTGGTGGCTCAACAAGTATCAGTGGGATTCCAAGGATCCTCTCATGGTGGCTTATCACCGTGAAGTTGACGCCATTGCTGGACATTTCAAGGGTTACCAGGTGGAGCACATTGACCGCAGAAAGAACAAGGCGGCTGATGCTTTGAGCCGGTTGGGCTCTCAGCGTAAGCCGGTGCCGCCTAATACTTTCTTGGATATTTTGTATAACCCTTCTGTCAAGTTACCTACAGAGGAAGACTTGGTTGTTCCTGACTCGGAAGCACAATTGGAGGCGGCTCTTCACGTCATCCCGTATTGGACAGTGCCATATTTGGCTTACATGACCCGGGAGAGTTGCCTGAGGATGAAACCTTGGCCAGGCAGATAACCTGGCGGTCTAAGTCAATGATAATTGCCAATGGCGAGTTGCATCATCGTAGTGTCACCGGGGCGTTTCAGCGTTGTGTCTCCCCTGAAGAAGGCCAAGAAATTCTGCGCGAGATTCATGAAGGCGATTGTGGCCATCATGTCGGGTCAAAATCCCTTGTGGCCAAGGCTTTTCGTCATGGATTTTATTAGCTGACGGCTCATGCTGATGCAGAGGACCTGGTCAGTAAATGTGACGGCTGTCAGAAGTTCTCAAGACGTGCTCACGTGCCGGCTCAAGAGTTGAGGATGATTCCAATTACTTGGCCGTTTGCAGTCTGGGGGCTTGACATGGTTGGGCCTTTCAAAAGGTCCAAAGATAAAAAGACCCATCTTTTGGTGGCAGTTGACAAATTTACAAAGTGGGTTGAGGCAGAGCCAGTTAGTAAGTGTGATGCAGCCACGTCGGTTCAGTTCATGAAGAAGGTGATATTTCGCTTTGGCTTTCCACACAGCATTATAACTGACAATGGTACTAATATGTCTAAAGGTGCCATGGAAGAATTTTGTCAATGTGAGCATATTCGGCTTGATGTTTCATCAGTGGCTCACACCCAATCCAATGGTCAAGCTGAGAGAGCCAATCAGGAAATCTTGAAAGGCATCAAACCCCGGCTTTTGGTCCCCTTGCAACGGACGCCGGGTTGTTGGGTTAAGGAGTTACCCTCTGTGATATAGAGCATCAACACTACTCCCAACAGGTTTATGGGTTATACGCCTTTATTCATGGTCTACGGAGCTGAGGCGGTTCTCCCTAGTGACATCCGTCATGACTCACCTCGGGTGGCGGCTTATGTTGAGGCGGACAATGAACAAGTGCGTCAGGATGCACTTGACTTGTTAGATCAAAAGCGTGACTTGGCAGCAGCTCGCTTGGCGATTTACCAACAAGACCTGCGCCGCTATCACAGCTGACGGGTTAAGTCCAGAACCTTTCAGTAAGGTGATTTGGTGCTCCGGCTCATCCAGGATCAAACTGACGCACATAAGTTATCCCCACCTTGGGAAGCGCCTTTTGTGGTCAGCAAGAATTTGAACAACGGGTCATATTACCTTATCGATGTTCGAGAGCACAAAGACTCACGAAAGTCGGAAGAGGAGACTCGCCGGCCATGGAATATCGCTCATATTGGCCTTACTACACTTGAGCCACCGGCTCTCATGATGTACATATTTTGACGATGTATATATTATGATAAATAATAAAGCAGGACCTTTGTCCTTTTTTTCGTCCTCAAAGGTAATATGTCATTATTATTATCATTGTCATCTCACATGATCACTTGGGGGCTGATCGCATTCGAATCTAGCTTGACCTGTTTGATCCGGCTTATGGTCGTATTCGAATCTAGCCGTTAAACCTTATGATCATTAGGGGGCTTCTGTTCAAACATAGGTCGTATTCGAACCAAAGAGAACATAGCCGTCGGTACCCTTTTGATTGGCACACTGTCGAGCTCACTAGGGGGCTTCTTGATCGTATTCGAATCATAGCTTAACCCCTTTTAGGAACCAACTTTGATCGTATTCGAATCAGAGTCGTTAGAAAACTCTCAAGGTCATTAGGGGGCTTCCTGTTCAAACATAGGTCGTATTCGAACCAAAGAGAACATAGCTGTCGGTACCCTCTTGATCGGCACAATGCCAAAGCCACTGGGGGCTACATGATCATATTCAAATCCTAGCTTAACCCCTTTGGGACGGTTTACTGATCGTATTCGAATCAGAAGCCTTGAATTTTTTATATTCTATTTGGTTCAAGTTTCTTTGGAAGCACCCTTTATTTGACTTGAGACCTTTTTGAGGTTTAAAAGTACAAGTGTGGTTAATTTTAACCCGGCTTGATTTTGGCTGATAAGTCGCCAATAGATGAGAATCGTCATACCTTTGGAAGTGTTGGTTTCCAAAGATCGGGTTATCACCCTTACTGTCCGGGTCATATAAGCCGACAATGCAAATAAAAAATCACAGGTATAAGATTATAGTTGTGTTTCAACATTATATGTTACAAGCTTATCTGTGATCGTTTTTATATCTTAACATATCAAGTTATTATGACCCGCCTTGCGGTTAAGCCGCCAAGGGATCTTGTGATCTATATTTATGTGCAGGACAGTTAAAAGACTTGGTCAAGCACAAGGAAAGCAGATGAAAAGTATAACACGGGTGAATATAACATGGCGGGTTAATAGTATTAAGCACAAAAAATGTACACGATGGCATGGCCAAATCAAAGTTATTTCTATTTTATTACATGACTCCTCGAGTCCAAATGATTCATATTGCTTTTCAGCACGCCACAGGAATGAGCCGCCACGGCAGCTTAACTCTCATGTTGGCCTAAAGCGTCTGGGTTAGCCCTCTCCACTTCTTCGCCCTGTTCCCTTTCCTGGAAGGTTGATGATGACCAGTCAATGTTGTTCAAAGCTTCAAATTCAGCTTCATCATCAACTAGTCCGACCGGGTCAACTTCAGGGGCGAAGGTATGCTTACGGAGTGGGGGATCAGACTGATCACTTTATAGTGAGGCATTGGAATTCTCCGGTTCTCTGCGTCATAGCCCGCCTGGTACTTGGTGAGATCCACTTCGTCCGCTATCAGGGTGGCCATGGGGCACACCACCTTCACACAAGCAGCAAAGTCTTCCTGGTCAAAGGAAGTACCATCCTCCTTCAGGCTTGGATAACCAATAGCGATGTCGGCCGGGTCTAACTCTGGTAGCCAAGCTTTGGCCCGGCTTAAAGCATTCACCGCTCCGGCTCTCTCAGCTGGCCGCCTTAGTTCATGGAACCGTTGGGGTAGCACAGAAAGCTTCTTTAGTACATCCGCCAGGAGGGTCGGCACTTCATTTGACAAAGCCACTGTGGCTAAGGCACGCTGAGATCCGGTGTATAGTTGTTCCACAAGCGTATAAACCGCCTTCAGCTTGATTAGCATATCTTGGTTCAGATTTGAACTCCTGGGGCCTGCATGAACATTGCCAGGTGAGTCGGTTCCAATTTGTATGATCAATTGCAAGGTTCAAGAATTTCACACTTATAGGGCGACTTATCAAAGATCGCTGAGACCATCTGAGAGACATGGCATTTTAACCCGGATAATTCATCGGTTGTTTCTTCAAGAGCCGCTTCTGCCTTTTCAGCTCGATTAATGAACATAATTTTTTTCGTCAGCCCGGGCCTTTTTCTCCAGTTCAAATTCTTTCTTCAGCTTTTCTTGGTCAGAAACGCTGAATTTAAACTTGGAGTCAGCTCTTTTGGTTTTCGTCTCTTGGGCCTCAAGGCGGTTCTTCAGATCAAACACCTCTGCTTCAAGTTGACTCGTGGCGGCCTATACAAATACCGGGTCAAGAATCAGGACAAACATGATCCAATATTAAGTCCCAAGCCTTTTGCAAGCAACAACACTTGGCACTTGGGGGCTAATGTCTACCGAAGAATTTTACTTAACGTGGCGGTTTATGACAGTAAGTCCCAAGCACTTTGCAAGGAAGAGTACTTGGCACTTGGGGCTAATGCATATTGTTGTTTAAGGTTTTCAAACACTTTATTCAATACAACCCTATGAAGGACCGGCTCAACCATACTGGTTAAGCCGCTCCTTGGGGACTACGGAGTAAGCCGGATTTCTTACATATTTTATCCATCTGTGTTACTAATGTCATTAAATTTGTTTCTAAGTCTACAGTGTATTCATCATAGGCAATAGACTTGGGGGCTGGCATAGTAAAGCTAAATGAATACAGAGAAAGGGTTGTACCTCAAATTTTTGGTGCATCTGCTTCACCATGTCAATCTCTAGGTTACGGCTGCTGTGCACTTGGCTCATGTATCCAGATAAGACTTCTCCAATACTCATGTGAGTATAGTCGTGACGTCAAGCTTGACCCGGCGGTGTTCCAGAAGCTCTTCCTTGGCGGAACACTTGGCCAGCACGGTTGGCCTCCTCGGCTCAGCAAAGCCAGTTCTAGTGATCTTGACGTCAGTGTCTTGAGGGTCATCCGTCCTGACCAGGCTAGGGGCATCCGGGTTTTCCGAACCATCAACGGCTCACTCAGTAGGCGGGTCTGCAAGTGGAGTTGGTATATCTTGAGCTGGTTCAGGTGGCGGCTCATGAGTTGAAGATTCATGCGCGGCTGTTCCAAGTTCTGGCTCTGTTAAAACCGTTTCTTTGGTCGGCTTGTTCTTCTTCACCCTCTTACTGGGCTTGGCTTGTCCACTACATAAAATCAAAAGGTTAGTGCAAATGCAATGAATTGAAATGAATACTGGATAAGTGGATTATCATTACCCTGGTGCGGTCTTGAAAGCCGGCAGATTGGATTGCATTGAGTCGCCGGAGGAAGGGGAAGTTTCCTGATAATCCGAGTCGGAAGAATTGAGTGGTTGACGAGTGAGACCCGCCAAAGGATAAAAGAGATTTAAATCAGAGGTGACCTCATTCCGGCGCTTCTTTGGGGTGTTTGGCAAGCCGGACGATAGCTCCGCATCCTTGTTAGTCTAGGTCTGCTTCTGGCTCTCATGAATCTGCCGCTTCAAAAGAAATTGAGGATCTTGATAAGCTAAGGGATGTGAAAATCTTACTTTCCAGGTTACTCTGCGGATTTTCTGTCTTGGCAAAGGCTCGGAGTCGGAGGAAATTATAGTTACCTCTTCAGCCTTGTTATGGCTTGCTCCTGTGTTTCCCTGCTGATAATCAGTGTCAATAAGATGGTTAAAAAAGGAGACAAGAGATTCAAGGGCTACCTCCGACTCAGAAGAATCTTCTAGCCGAAGGAAGTCTGAGGCGGTGGCTTTCTTGCCCTTCTTCTTGGTAGCCTCTTTCCTGGCGGCTTTCTTTTCCTTCCTGGCTTTCTTTGCAGCTTCATGGTCATATTTGACCTTCCAGAATTTATCACCCGCCTGTGAGAATCAGCAGAGGTATGAGTATGGGTGAAACATCGAAAAATCAAAGTAATTTGTTCATATGGGCGCCTTACCTTTGGAGTCGGGTTAGCCTCGCGGAAGGGGGCTAAGCCCACCTTACCACAATCTGCTAGGCTCTCATTCAAAAGGGACTTCGTCATATCGTTGATGACATCTTCAGGTAAGTCTTCAGGGCTGTGCCGCAGAGAGTCATCCTTTTTGCCTGTGTAGGTGCACATCAAGCCGGGGCGGCGGCTCAATGGAATGACCCGCCAAGTGAGCCAAACCCGGACTAAGTCGATGCCAGCTAACCCGTTCCCTAGAAGAGCATTGATCTTAGCTAAGGTGGGGGCGAGTGTTTTGCGTTCGGCGGCTGTAATCTTGTTAGGAAGCTAGTGGTTGGGCCCAAGACGTAGAGCACGAAACTCGGGTAGAGGGTTCTCACCAGCCGGAGTGGTGTCTTGGCAATAAAACCATGTCTGATTCCAGTCTTTGGGATGACTCGGCGGATTGGCATAAGGAAAAATTACGTCCCTACGACGCTGGATCGAGACACCACCAAGTTCTAAGCTCTGACCGTTGGCGCACACATTCTGGCGGTTCAAGTAGAATAGCTCTGTGAAGAGTAAAATGTTGGGTTCTTCTCCAAAATATACTTCACTGAATACTTGGAAGTTGCAGATGTTAGACACAGAATTGGGTCCGATGTCTTGTGGGCGAAGGTCAAAGAAGTGCAACACATCTCTGAAGAATTTTGAGCTGGGTGGAGAGAAACCCCGGTTCATGTGATCCGTGAAAATAATAACCTCCCCCGTTTTGGGCTGAGGAAATTCCTCCTCTGGGTTAGGAGCATGATAGGACATGATTTCCTTCTTCGGCAAATAGCCGGTCTTCACAAAGTCGTCAAGTCTGTTGTCTGTGACAATGGATTTGACCCAGTTGCAGGAAGTGGGTGCTTTCGGTGCCATTGTGATGAAAGCCTAAGACAAAGTAAAAAGTACCAGTTCAAATTTAAGCAGGAGAGGAAAAAATATTACGGTGCATATTCAAGATGGCGACTTATGAAGGGGTCTAATGGTATAAGGATAGTTATGTCAAGATTATTTAAGCCGCCATAGGCTCTATAAGCCGTTAAAACTGTTTAAATCGCCATGGTTGTTCAAGGTTATCAACTGAGCATTGCCTCTTTAAAGCCGGTGATAAGAGTCACCATGGCTAGATGGATCTAACAAATGCAAATTTTTGCCTAAGTGTTGCATAAACAAGTTTCACAAACTGTAGCTATTATTTTGGATGAAATGGTTGTTCAGAAACGAAAAATTTCTAGACCTAAAAACATGGTACAGAGGAGTTCATGCATTCTAATGAGGACTCTTTACAAAGAAAGAGGATCTGCTAATGCCTAAAATGGATGCGGAACAGCTACCGCATGAGATCTATGCTACTGTTGGATCAAAAGAAGCTACGGCAGAAGAAACACGAAGAACTGAGATGAACTACAAACTATACATAGGAACTCGCTAACCCTAGCATGGATCTAAGATGCAGAAAAGGGAAAACTTACATCGATAGATCTGCATTGCGGGGCGCGCCGTTCTCTGGGCCAGTTCAAGTTGATGCGACCAAAGTCGGCGGAGACCAAGGTGCGCTATGACGGCAGCGGAGCTCGGCGGCAGATAGGTGAGGAGTCTGGACTAGGGGTGTCCGGATAGCGGACTATCGTCATCGGCCGGACTCCAAGACTATGAAGATACAAGATTGAAGACTTCGTCCGTGTCCGGATGGGACTTTCCTTGGTGTGGAAGGCAAGCTTGGCAATACGGATATGTAGATCTCCTACCATTGTAACCGACTACTGTGTAACCCTAGCCCTCTCCGATGTCTATATAAACCGGAGGGTTTTAGTCCGTGGGGCGAACAACCATTACAACAATCATACCATAGGCTAGCTTCTAGGGTTTAGCCTCCTTGATCTCGTGGTAGCTCCACTCTTGTACTACCCATATCATCAATATTAATCAAGAAGGAGTAGGGTTTTACCTCCATCGAGAGGGCGAACACAGGTAAAAACATCGTGTCCCTTGTCTCCTATTACCATCCGCCTAGGCGCACATTCGGGATCCCCTACCGAGATCCACGGTTTGACACCGACATTGGTGCTTTCATTGAGAGTTCCTCACGTAGCCGTCACCGATAGGCTTGATGGCTCCTTCAATCATCAACAACCACGCAGTCGAGGTGAGACTTTTCTCCCGGACAGATCTTCGTGTTGGCGGCTTTGCATTGTGGGCCAATTAAGCAGCCATCGGAGCGATTAAGCTTCGCCTGGCCATCGAGTCGATTTGGAAGCCTAAACTTCACTTCACGACATCGCGGAGACTTGATCTTTGATGGATTCGAGCCACGGCCCAGCGCGCCTTAGATCACGATGGGCATGACTTAGCTCGCCGCTGGGCGATTGCCACGGAGGCCGCACATGAGTCGCTCGACCCTTAGTTCGGAGCCGGCCGCATGAATCAGGGCAGTGGCTGGACACCGCCTCGGGAGCCGCAATCTCTGGCGATGGGCGAATCTTGACCTTGTCCTCGTAAAGCTTCGTGACTCGAGGTGCGGACTCCTCGCGGACTACGAACCTCCTGCGCCCGCCAATCGAATCCGATTGGGCACACATCATGGAGTTCACCGCCGCGGACATCTTTCAGCACTCACCCTTTGGTGACATCCTGAATTCACTAAAGCATCTCTCGTTATCAGGAGAGCCCTGGCCGAATTGCGGTCAGGATGGTTGGGATGCGGATGACAAAGAAATTCAAAACCCACCCACCACCCACTTTGTAGCCGCGTCGACGATCTAACCGACATGCTAGACTACGACTCGAAGACATCGGCGGTATGGGCGGCGATGTCGGAGGCGACTCAAGAACCAGCGCCTACACGGGCACTGGAAGACCACCTCGTCATCGACATATACATGGTGGACATCCCAAAGGATGGGAGCGTTGAAGAAAGCGGCGGCAGATTCCCTAAGAAACATCCCAAGCGCCGGCGTCGGTGGCGCCGCTCTAAATCCGCCACGGCAAGAATGGAGATTCGGCACGGAGATAATAACACCCCGAGAGTGCGAAGACAACCCCTCCGGGGAAGATTCAGCGTGGGAGGGCCTGACTAGCCCTCACGAGAAGCGGCGAGCGAAGAGGTCGAGGATGACAATTACATGCCTCCCTCCGAGAGCGAGGCAAGCCTCAACGACAGCAATTTGTCGTGCCCGAGGATCCCGTCGAACAAGGCGTTTTAAACGCGGGCTTATGGCCACGGCAGACAGCCTAAAGAAAAAGCAGCAATAGCTCGAGCTGATCAAGACCTGCTGGCGGCGAGATGGGTGAGGTCCTCGAGGCGAAGAGCATGAACTCGAACGCCCTCAAAAGCTACCCAAAGCGCAAGTTGCTCCCCAATTAGAGGAGGAGTATAAACCCTCATCACCAGCGCGCTGTCTGGCGGACCGACCACCTCGTGGCCGCGACAGAGAGGCATCTAGGCCCTCCACCAAAACCGTACCCCGACATCGCTCGAAAAATGCGAAGCCACGGGGGAATGCGCCAGACTTGCGAGACATATTGGAGGACAAAGAAAGACAATCAAGATCGATCTACGGATCACGTGGGCACCCCATGATGCGCGACGACTACCGTCGTGCCGGATACAGCAACTCCGGTCGGGCCGAACACAATAGACAAAGCTCTCTTGAGCTACGTCGTGATATTACTTGATATAGGCGCCGACACCCACTATGCTTCACGGATGAAGTAATGGATCATCAAATCCTGAAGGGTTTAAACCCGTAAACATTGAATCCTATGATGGCACAACAGACCCGCGGTTTGGATCAAAGACTATCTCCTTCATATCCATATGGCCCTTGGTGGCGATCTCACGCCATCAAATATCTCCCACTCAAGCTTAAAGGACCAGCTCGGCATTGGCTTAACAGCTTGCCGGAGAGTCAATTGGGTCTTTGGGAGGACACGAAACCGCATTCCTTGACAACTTCCGGGGCACATATGTGCGACCACAAGACCACGATGACCTAAGCCACATAATTCAGCAGCCAGACGAATCGGCCGGACAATCTGGACACGGTTCCTAACAAAGAAAAATCAAATCGTCATTTGTCCGGATGCAGAGGCCCTCGCAGCCTTCAAACACAACATCATGACGAGTGGCTGGCCCGGCACCTAGGGCGGGGAAAAGTCGAAATCCATGGCAGCCCTCACATCACTCATGACCCGCTTACATGCGGGGAGGACAACCGGCTAGCCGCGATAACAACCTCGGCAAAAATGCTGGCGGTCCGGATACTAAGGACCGCGATGGCGGTCGCGTCGAAACAAAACAAGCGCGCGTTAGCGGTGATAACTGCGAGGATACGGCGGTCAGCGCGGATTCGAGGCTCTAAACCGGTCGTGAAAGAAGCCATTCAAAAGAACTACCACAGGTCCGTCAATTTGGATGAGAATACTCGACCGCTCTTGCGGATACATGGCACCCCGAAAACAAGCTAATCACACTAACAGGATTGTTGGGTATTCAAGCGGCAGGCAAGTTAATTGCGAAAACAACGACAAGGGCTGCATAGCGATGGCGAGGAAGAGACCCGTCCGCCGAGCATGAGAGAGACGAAGGGTTTCCCCCACAAGTGCGGACGATAAACATGATATCATAACCCATATACCCAAGAGGGAGCGGAAGCGTGTGCCAAGGGATGTATATGCGATGGAGCGATCGCCCAGTTCAATCCATGGTCCTCTTGCCCGATCACTTTTGATCGAAGGACCACCCACGATATCCGCCATGGCGGATTCACGCATTGGTTTTAGACCCAATCGTCGATGGATTTCACCTCACGAGTCACGATGGGCGGCGGCGGCAACTGAACCTGCTTTATCGGGACACAGTCGCCAAGATGGGCATAGACCCTCAAGGTTAAACCTACAAAGGCGACCTTCAAAGGCGTCATACCAGTGTAGAGGCCAATTATGCAGGCTCGGTTACACTGGAAGTAGTCTTTGGATCCCCGGATAACTTCCGAATCGAGGAGTTAATCTTCGATATAGTTTCGTTCCGCAGTGGCTATCATGCTCTGCTCGGACGGACCGCGTTTGCAAATTTCAACACGGTGCCGCATTATGCATACCTCAAGATCAAGATGACAGGACCTCTAGGAGTCATCACAGTCAACGGAAACACAGGCGCTCCCTCGAGCGGAGGAACATCTGGCGCTCTCTGGCGTAAATCTGAGCGGACTCTTAAGGCAATTCTCAAGTCCGGCCGTCAAGCGACCGGACATGGCCAAGCCCACCCGGAGTAACATACATCAAGACCACCTGGCACGTTCCGAGCACACGTAGCAATGCGGCCCCAACCCCAGCCCTCGCATGGTTGCAAGAGTAGTCCTTCGCGTACATCATTACGCTCTGGAGATACCATGGGCATAGGGGGAGGGGCACGACCACGACAGGCCCAGAGTGCGGCTCAACCACACCAGGGGCTCCCAAGTACGTCGGTCTTTTTCTTTTTCTTTTTCTTATCCACGGGACTCCGTTCACGGAGGCCTTGTCCGTGATGAACTGCCGAACTCACGATCAATAGCGAGGGAAGGAGAAAGGCTACTGCGAACACTAAGGTGGTCTCCATTACGAGCATTAAATCTGTTTAATACACCATTCGCAGCCTACCCACGGAGAGGACATGTTTAAATAGTCCAATCCTTGCTTACCGCACTATTTGTATCGCTCCGTATTCATGGCAGCATTTCTGAATAAGCGATGCATCGCTTTTTGCCTATAGCCGCATTTCCTTTTTTATATATATGTTCATTTCGACATCACGCATCCGTACACTTTAGTGCGGCCGAATACCTGAGGGCTTATGTTCCCGCATTATGGTGTGATAAGTCCGAACACTTTCCCAAGTCGGCACCCGAACTTATAGCATTATATGCATCGGCTCCGAATCATGTCTTGGGTCACTAGTTGGGTTTACGGCTCCCATGTTTTGGTACCTTACGTTCCGTTTTATCGGCTAAGGTAGCACTGGGAGAACCATCTGCGATTGCGCCCGGTTGAGTTGGGCGGCGCCTTAGTGGAGAAAGCTAAAACTGGCCGTCATGATGAAAGCGAGCTGATCATTGTTGAGAGGTCTTTTCGAGTCCCTAAACACTTATGCCGCTTAGAGTGAGGAACCGGCTTTGTCAGGCCAGGCATGGATAGCGCCCGAACTTCGGTCTTCCGAATACTAGGGGCTTCGCGAAATTTAAAATTATAGAATTCTATGGCTAAGTGAGAGTGTTCAAGCATTATAAGTCCGGTTGCCTTGTTCGTCGTGTTGAGCGCCTCCCTAGATGGACCCAAAAATGGAAACAAGAGCGCTCAAGTTTATATCGAACACCCCAACACTCATGGCATGGGGGCTGAAGCCGACGACTTGCCATCTCTCAGATTTTATAAACGGCCGCACAGAAGGTAATATTTTACATTAATAAGCGTTGCTTAGCGCATATGAACAAAGTTTTCAGCGCATAGGATAACACATTGCGAGTCTACTCAAATATTACATCTTTGGAGCACTCATACGCAATCTTGCGGGCACCCTTCAGGACACTCTTATAGTACATTTGGCGTGCGATACTCCTTGCCGCGGCGGCGCGTCCGTTAAAGCTTCTCGACATCCAGCCTGCCCGGTGCACTTTTGCGGGCAAGGGCCAACAGGCACCTTCAATGCAAGCGGAGCACAGCGACTTCCACCGGGGACACGCATCCACCAGCCGCGCGACTAAGCGAAGTAGCTCCCGGGCATGGCCTCCCGGGCCTGCACCGAACTATGAGGCCCTTCATGGCCTGTTCGGCTACCTTGTGGAGCTCGACCAGCTGCTTTAGCTGGTCGCTAAGGGGCACGGATATCCGCCTCGACATCTTGAGACGAAGACCTTCTCCGTCGAGCTCCCTCCTCATCCCGGTAGAATCTTGGCTGACGCCGGACCGCTGAGGCAGATCTGCAAGCGCTCTGGAGAGCTCAGTTCGGGTAAGTAACAGGTAATTCACTTTCACATGCTTGCTTTGCATGAAAAAAGCCTTACCGCTGCTATTTTCTTCAAATCTTCCACCTCTGGAGGGCCTTGTGGGCTTGGCCTTAGCGGCTTTGGCACTCTCAAGAGCGAGGCAAGCTCGGACTCTCGAGTCCTCGAGTCGCGCTCAAACTCTTGTGCTTTTCCACAAGAACACGGAGCTCTTGCTGCACCTCCGCCACCGTGCCTCCTGCTTCTCTCTCTCGGCTCGTTCCTCGGCGCATTATGCTCGGCGCGGACCTGACCTCCTTAAGTCGCCACCTCGTTCAGTGCCCCTGAGTACCCCACGTTATCCTTGTTATTTTCTTGCAACCAAAATCCTTTTTGTGAGGTACAAATTTAACACGGTGTTACTCACCTTCCACATCCTCGAGCTGCTTCTGGCACAGCCGAGCTCACTCTCGGACCGCTCGAGGTTACGCTTCAAAGCATCGACCTCCCTTGATCGGTCTGGCGGAGGTCAGCAGCGCAGCCTGCAATCCCATATTGACATAATTTTTAGACCTCCTGCGTATATCTTTTTAGATCCTCGGTCCGGCTTTTCTTTCCGAACACGAACCGAGCATCGGGGCTACTCTTGTCTATCGGTATTACATTACATATTTTAAATTTCTTACCTCAAAGCCCGTTAGAAGGCTGCTGAGCCGGTTAGCCCGCTCTTGCCGGTGAACCTTGAATCACGCGCTCATTATAGTGCGGTGTTCTTCCTCGATGGAAGCGTCGTTGAGCGCCTCCAACAAGTTGTCCGGCGCCTCCAATTGGACGGAGGCAGCCGGTGTCACGGTCTTGCCCTTCTTACGAAGGGCGCTGCCGGACTCCGGAACCCTTCTTTGGTTCGGTGCGAATCGGCGCAAAGTCCGGGAGGCTGCCTTGCGGCACCTCCGGAGCCTCCTCCTCCTGATGGGTCCCCTCCTGGGATCCCACCTCGGCGTCGTCAGCGTCACGGGGAGTTGAGGCGGTCGGAAGGGAATCCACATCCGACGGAGCCAAGGACCCGCTTGATGAAGCGGGAAGATCATCCTCGGCCGGAATACAGGTAGTATGCGGCATTAGAAGGACACTACATGGCACAAAGAGAAATTATAAATCATTCAGGAATCCGTATACTTACGATCTTGCCGGGGGCTTGGCCCTTGAGGGCCACTCCCCGTCGCCATCGCCGGTGTTGGCGGAGAAGTCCGTAGGAAGGGTCCTTCCCTTCTTGGACCCTTCGGCCTCCCCCGCTGGGGAAGCCTTCCTTTTCTTCTCTCCCCCCTCTTGGGGAGAGGCCTCTTCATCGTCCTCATCTTCGGGGGAGGAGTCCGCCTCGGAGCCATCGGACGATGAGTCCGATACCACCTGGCGCCGGGAACTTCTTTGGGTGCCCGTAGCCTTCTTCTTGGCCTTCTTCTCCGGCACCACATAAAGTGCCAGGACTAGCAGCCCGTCAAGCGGGTATCCGCTGGGTCTTGGGGAGGGAGCAGACGGTTAACCTGTCCGGACGTCTGTGTCGATCTGTTAAAGGCATGGGGAATTTTAAATCCCACATAGAGTCAAACTATGAAAGAAATGATTGTCCGTAAGGATAACATATCTTACGCGCCGCCGGGTATTGCATCTTGAATCCGCGATCTTGATTGCGGATGCGGTGCTTCTCCCCTTGAATGGCACCCTCCGGGCAGCCGTGCGTTGTGTGAAGAGCCCGCTAAGGGTCGGTCTTTGTGCGGATCAAACTCCACAGATTGAAGGCCCATTGTTGGCGGGGAGAATCCGTGACGAGCATGACACGGATCACGTTGACAAGCTTAAGCTTCTTGTTCACGGTCGGAGGCGGATCGGAGTCGGTCGGCTCCTCTGAACTGCCCCATAGCAAGCCCTTCTCTTTCCGGAGGTGAGCTGCATGGGGTACCAGATCTGAACTCGGGGCATTTGCCCATTTAGGGTCCTGCTGCTCGGTGATGTAGAACCATCTGATTGCCACCCTTTGATGGTTTCCACGAAGGCACCCTCGAGCCAAGTGGCGTTGGGCATTTGCCCACCATGGCGCCTCCGCACTCCGCTTGGTTGCCCTTCACAACCTTGGCTGGACATTGAAGGTCTTTAGCCACAAGCGAAGTGTGGTGGGCCTTGAAGGAAGGCCTCGCTGCGCCGATAAACGCCGAGATGTTGAGGATGAAGTTTGGCGCCGGATCATGGAAGTCGAGCCGTAGTAGTACATGAGCCCCGGACGAAGGGATGAAGTGGGAAGCCCGATCCAGCGGAGGAAGTGGGGAAGAAATACTACCCTCTCATGGGGCACAGGGGGTGGGATGAGCTGCCTTGTCGGGCAGCCGGTCTTGTGATGTCATTGGACAAGTATCCGCGCCGCACAGTTTTCGATGTGCCCCTCCGTGCGGAGGAGGCCATCCACTGCCTCCGCTCCGGACATGGCTGGAGAAGGTTGAGGCGAGTTGTGCGGACAGGTCTTTGGGCTCGAGTGCGTGGAGATGGATAGGCAAAGGAGGAAGAAGGCGTAGGTAAAAAGGGTGGATCCTTATCCCCTTATATATGGGCGGACGAACACTATGCGTCCCCACCGGCCTGGTAAAACTTGCCTATCTCCCAAGCGCCACAATCAATGGCGCGGTTGGGTTACCCACGTCCGTATTGATGGGAATCCCGGAATAAGGGGAACACGATCTCTGCTTCGACAAGACGTGCCAAGGAAACCGCTTCGCTAAACGGGCTGAGGTGGTATAGTAAAAACGATTCAAGTAAAGGCTTGGCAGTGGTGTGACATCACGCCACAAAATATGTCAGCAGATTGAGCCCGTGTACATGTTATTCTCTCTACGGTAGTATGTGGAATTTATTTTGCAGAGCCGGACACTATCCTGGTGTTCACAATCCTCTATGAATTAATTCGGAGGAGGAACCCGCCTTGCAATGCCGAACAATATCTTGCCGGACTCATCGTCATTGAAGCACTGGTTCGGGAGCTCTTGAGGAGTCTGGACTAGGGGTGTCCGGATAGCCGGACTATCGTCATCGGCCGGACTCCAAGACTATGAAGATACAAGATTGAAGACTTCGTCCCGTGTCCGGATGGGACTTTCCTTGGAGTGGAAGGAAAGCTTGGCAATACGGATATGTAGATCTCCTACCATTGTAACCGACTACTGTGTAACCTAGCCCTCTCCGGTGTCTATATAAGCCGGAGGGTTTTAGTCCGTGGGACAAACAACCATTACAACAATCATACCATAGGCTAGCTTCTAGGGTTTAGCCTCCTTGATCTCGTGGTAGACCCACTCTTGTACTACCCATATCATCAATATTAATCAAGCGGGAGTAGGGTTTTACCTCCATCGAGAGGGCGAACACAGGTAAAAACATCGTGTCCCTTGTCTCCTGTTACCATCCGCCTAGACGCACAGTTCGGGACCCCCTACCCGAGATCCGCCGGTTTTGACATCGACAGTAGGGGGCGAGAGGAAGAAGACGAGGAAAGGGAAGAATGAAGAAATACCTGGTCGGGTCTATTTATAAGGAAGGACCACTAAAAGAGCGCGAAAAACGAGGAGGCCGAAAACATAAGTTATCCAACTACAAGGACGCCTCGATTTTCGGGATGGTCATCAAGATAAAGATCTGTTGGGATACATTGAACAAAACGTGCATTTATGGCAGGTGACGTCATGGCGGGTTACCACAAATCCAGAGGATGACGTCATGGCGGGTTACGAAAATTTCATAAGTAAAGAGCAGAAGATTTTTTTTAAGTGTTGAAGATTGACATGAACCAGTACAAATTAATCTGGGGCCTAATGTTGGGGATATAACTATTGGTATGACCCGCCCAGGAGGGTCCGGGTTATACCTACAAGTATTCTTGAATCCCAAGACCAAGGTTGAAGATGGCGGTTCAGTTAAGGGCCCAAAGCCCAGAGGCGACTTAAGGCCCGTAGTGATAAACCGCCATATGTACGTGACTTGTATTGTAAGGCAAGAATAGTTAAGAGACCGAGCCGGACACTGTTTATGAGCCGGCCGGGACTTTGTGAGCTTCATTGGCGTCGACACATGTATATAAAGGGCGACCGCGGCTGACGAGGCAAGTAACATCGGATCGAGAGCTAGGTCAAGCGATTCCGCTCCCTAGTTATCGAGTCATAAGCAATCCCACTCAAAATTTGATCGTAGGCTTTTACCTTCACCGTAAGGGGCCGAACCAGTATAAACCTCATGTCCTTTGTCCCGATTAACCCCTTTAAGCTTCCTAGTTGCGATGGCTCCTCGACTAAGTTCTTTCACTAGGACATCTGAGGTGACAATTCCACGACACTTGTTCTAGGTAAAGCAAATGTTAAGTGTGTGTAGAGTTGTATCAGTGGTCGATAGAACTTGAGGGAATATTTCTTCGACCTTTAGCTCCTTGTTGGGTTCGACACACTTATTTATCGAAGAAGGCCCCTATACTTGTGGGTTATCAGGTAACAGCAGTAACAATTTTGTAGCAGCTGTAACAGTAGCAATAGCAATAGTAACTTAGCAAGAGCAATATGTGGAAAACCCATAGGCATTGGATCGGTGAATTCGTTGGATGATATTCATCATATAACAATCGTAACCTGGGGTGACACAGAACTAGTTCTAGTTCATAAAGATAATGTAGGCATGTATTCCATAAATAGTCATACGTGCTTATGGAAAAGAACTTGAATGACATCTTTTGTCCTACCCTCCCGTGTCAGCGGGGTCCATAAGGAAACTATGGGATATTAAGGCCTCGTTTTAATAGAGAACTAGAAAAAATCATTAACACACACTGAATACATGAACTCCTCAAGCTACAGTCATCACCGGAAAGTATCCCAATTACTGCCACCCTAGGGTTTACAGATCATAACACGTAATAGGTGCATATGACTTCCAAGATTGGATCTAGAACATAGATCTAATGGTGAAACATAAATGGTTCAGATCTAAAATCATGACACTCGAGCCCTAGTGACAAGCATTAAGCATAGCAAAGTCATAGCAACATCAATCCCAGAAACATAATGGATACTATGGATCAAGCCCTAACAAAACTAACTCGATTACATGATGAATCTCATCCAACTCCTCGTCGACGAGCGAACCTACGAAGGAATTACTCACTCCCGGTGGGGAGCATCATGGAAATGGTGATGAAGGAGGGTTGGTGATGCGAAGACGAAGACCCCCGCTCTCCGGAGCCCCGAACGGGCTCCATATCTGGCCTCCCGATGAAGAACAGGAGGCGGCGGCTCTGTATCGTAAAACATGATGAAACTTCCTCCCCTATTTTTTTCTCCGAAAATAGGAATTTATAGCATTGGAATTAGGGTCAGCGGAATCCTGAGGGCCCCACAACCCACCAGGGCGTGCCAGGGGAGGTGGCGTGCCCTGGTGTCTTGTGGGCAGCCAGGGCCCCCCCTCTGGTGGTTCTTGGTTCCAGTATTTTATTCTGAAATAAATCTCCAAATAGTTTCATCCATTTCCGAGAACTTTTATTTCTGCACAAAAACAACACCGTAGTAGTTCTGCTGAAAATAGCGCCAGTCTAGGTTAGTTTCACTTAAATTATGCAAATTAGAGTCCAAAACGAGAGCAAAAGCGTTAGGAAAAGTAGATATGATGGAGACGTATCATACACACACAGTACATTGATGAAAATATCAAAATTCAATCACTCATTTATTACATCGAATCTCTTGTCAAGTCTTTATTACATTAGAATAAATTCGCCCGAAGGGCAACTCATGAGATAAACTAATGTGGAAGCGTCGATGAAAAGCGAGTCCATCTGACTCCAAAGGGCAATCACCGAGCGTGGATCGTTGCCTTACTCATGGTCGGAACAATCCTCTGCAATATAAGACGTTGCAGCCATGTAGGTCAGCATTTTGAATATGCTGGCAAGTCACATAGAGAGAACAATAATAAAATGTTATCACTATATGCAATTTTGGCTGTGGGCTGCTAAGTTTAAGTTTTTGCGAAAAGCAAATGTTTCCCTACGTCAAAAGGACTTGCTTGCAATTACTACAAAATATTTGTTGTAATTGAGATGGTTATGCCAACCAGTGTCTCATACCCAAAATTATTATTAACCCAACAATTAATTAATTATGACTGGTGTTGAGAGTTCCAAATAAATCCAATTTCAGAGGCTCGGATGTCCGTCACCGGGGACACGGCTAATCGATTAGATTTCACTCTACAGAGTCTTGTGCACTTTACCCGCAAGAATCGTTCCCTTTTTTAAGCGGGGACATGGCTAATCGATTAGATTTCGGATGGCCTTCCCTGACATTTCCTTTTGAAGATAAGAAGGGCTTTCCCTTCCGATTTCCAGTAAAGAAACTAAGTGGTTCACCTAAGAACAAACTACTGCGGCAAGATAAAAGGTTTTCCAGACATACTAATGTTAAGTCCGGCCACAAAGCTACCACTTCTCCAAGGAGATGAACTGCCCTGAAGAAACAAAAGTGGACTAGAGACAAAGGCGCCAACCAAGGCACATCGAAGTTAACCATACAACGCAAAAACAACAGGAAAATACAGTTAGTGACGATCACAAAGCTTCCACGAGGTCTTTTTTTTTTCTTTCACTCCAGCCTGAAGACTCCATTGCCCCATCCATGTGAAGCTCGATAGATCTCATTTGCTACATGTTCAAGAAGTTTTGCCCCCACTATCAGCGCCTCTTTTCTTTCCTCCTTGATCCGCAAAATCAACCAGCCCATGATCCAATAGCATATCAACCAGATTAGTATCAGTGGGTCTGCATAAATTTTGTTTTAAAAAATAACGTTGTTTCTGCACTTCCAAAGAATGCGGAAAATAGCATATAAGCCAACCAAAACCAATTTTTTGTTTTCCTTATGAAAATTTCTGAGCCAGACCCCCAAGCAAACATTCAAGGAGTCTGGCGTCGCGTTCCCCCAACGTACGAGTCACATCTAACCTTGACATGTCAAGGTATAAAGTTAGTTATCCGGCTGATTGCAGCTAGCTATCCCTCTCGATTCGATCCTACAACATAAAGATCGGGCCACCTTCACTTATCAAGGCTTCTGCCGGCCGCCTCCTTTTATACCATTGCAAAAACAACAACGGTCTGCGCCGTAACTCGTAGCAAAACTTGCGTCACTAGGGCTGTTTCTGTGGTTGGTGTACGTGTACGCATCGACGCGGCGAACAAACTGCAAATAGGAGGAGCGCCCCTGCGTGTGAACCGGCAGCGGGCGCGGCGAGAAGGCCGCCGACGCTATTCGGCCGCCAGAACAAAAGCGGCAGAGCAGCGAACGACGGGTCGTGCAGCCCTCGGGCCCAACTCCTGCCTCTGCCGGTGGGTGGGCACGCACGCGCACAACACAACGACACAGAGCAGCAGCTCACAACACACGCACACTTGCTGCACTGGCGTCTGGTCCGATGAGAACGGCGCATGAAAGGAAGAAGAGAAAGAAACAAGCGCGGAGGCGGGCGGGATGGCGACAGCGTCGAGCCCAGCCAGGCAGCGCGCGACGGGGCCAGCGGAGGGAATATGAGCGAGCCTCCCGCCTTTAACGGTTTCCGAGGCGGCGGCAAGGAAAGCACGACGCGACTCCCTTTAAGGACCAATCACGTGCAGTGGACGGGCCCGAGCGAGCCCTGTACCGCCAACGTTGGACACCACTGCTCCTACGTGCCCGTCCACGTCCATGTCATTGTCACGCTCTCCCCCCTCTCTCTCGGGACTCAAAGCTTGGAACTGGGAAGCAAGAGGAATTCCTTCCTTCCTTCCCGCACGATCCAAAAGGGCAAAAAGACCTAGCACCTGTACGGGTCGGGGCCCCTCGCGTTTGACAACTTGACACAAAGCGATGATGCCGGCCCAGCGTGCGCCGGGCTTTAAACCGGGGAGCCACACCTAGAATCGGATTGAGACAAGATTGCCACAAGCTCGTGCCTCGTATCGTATGCATGGCACTTGACACGTCCAGAACCTCAACTGCTGATTTAATAACAAGAAAAGAACGACCGATCAGATCATGCGACGAGGACACTAAAATGCAAGAGGAAATTAACATGACATGAACTGCCTGCGTGTTATCCACCACCCCCACCCACCCCCAAATGAAGAGAAAGAAATAACAAGATCGAGCTTAGTACAATACTACACCAAGGTTTATGGCTATGGCTACTATCACCGGCACCCCCTTCAGCCGCAGCGCTGGGTTTGGTTCAGTACAGACGGAGCACGCTCCGGGCGAACGACTGCGACGTCAGCTGCCGCCCGGCCTTGCCCCCCGCCACGCCCCGACGCGCGCCCACGCCGCCACCGCCGCTCCGCATCGGCGTCAGGTAGAACCGCAGCATGCCGTTGTCGACGCGCCCTGGCGGCGAGTGCCGCGCGCTGCGGTTCCGCTCCAGCACGTGCGGCTCCTCGCCCCCTCTCCGCCTCACGTTCCCGTTCACGTCCACGTAGCTGCGCCTCGAGCTGCCCAGCCCACCGCTGTTGCTGCTGAACGAGCTGCGCGCGCTCAGGTTGCTGTTGCACCGCTGCATGTTGCTCTGCCCGCCGGCCCCGCGCCCGCCGCGCAGCTCCGGCCACGGCTCCGAGAACGACCGGTCCGCGATGTCCGACGGCCCGCCGCCCCTGCGCCCGGCGGCCCTGCGGTGGATGAACCCCCACAGGCTCCACGCCTTGCGCCAGCGGGGCGGCTTCTTGGCCGCCGGCCCGGACATCGCCGCCTCCAGGCTCGCGGAGATGTCCTCCACCAGGGAGTTGGAGCTGAAGCCGCGGTCCAGCAGGTCCTCCGCGTGGTGGAAGTGGTAGAACTCTGAGCCGCCGATGGCGATGGGGGACTCGTTGCCGTTCGCTGCGGCGGGTACTGGCTTCGGCTCGGTGACCTCGAAGGACGGCCGGCGAACTGAGCTTGTGCGCTCCAGGCTCCGCCGCCTCCGGCTGGAAGAATCGAAGTAGTAGTCTCTCGTCTGGAAGGATCCCCCTGGAGGCTCGAGGTCACCATCGTCTTCCACGGGGATTTGGCCGTCTGACCGCTCGACGACGGCGGCCGGGGTGTCCTCCATGACGGACAGGATCGGCGGGAGCCGGGAGACCGGCGGAGGCGCGCGGCCGAGGCCAATGCCGGACCCCGCGCCGAACAAGTACCCGTCCCACGACGCGCGTGGCTCGTCCCAGGTGAAGCCGGCGTCGTCGATGGACATGCGGCCGGCGTCGAGGGAAAAACGCGGGTCGGTGTCGCACGAGCGCCGCCCCAATGCGTTCTCCGAGCCGGCTTCCCCTCGGAGGCGGCGCCGCCTGAGGAAAGACGGCTTGGATGGCTTCTCCGGCGGTGGCATTGCCGCTGCCGCGGCCTTGCTCACGGCGGCCTCCTTCTTGAGCTTCTGCTTGCGGCGCCATTTCTGCCACTTCTTGCTGAACACAGAGGCGCCAAAGAAGCTCCCGGCGATCTCTTTCAGGTCTTTCGGCGGTGGCTTCACGGGCTCCGACGAGTCGAGATCTGTGTGAATGTGATCCTTCATGGCCTTGACATCCCGAGCCGCATTGGGCTCGACTTCAACGATCTCGCCGGAGGTGTCCACCGCAAGGGCGGGCTCGAACACCGGCATTATCCCGTCCTCGCGCTCCATGACCACGGGGATGTCCTCCTCCGAGAAATCCTCCAGCACGCGCCGTGGCAACAGCGGCGGCTGCTGGGGCGGAAGCGCGACGCCGGCGGTGAGCGCCACGGCGGCAGCGGCGGAGGACGAGACCGGGAAGGAACCGAACGCGGTGCCGTCGCGGACGCGGTCACGGTCGTCCTGGTGGAAGAGCGCGGAGAGCGTGGCACGCCCGCGCACATCGCACGAGTGCCGCTGCGGCTCGTCCCCCCTGGCAACCGCGGCCGCCGCAGCGGCGGCAGCGGAGAGCGCGTCCCCGCCGCGGCCGCACGAGAAGGACTTGCACCGCCGCAGGTCCGGCGGCTCGGCCACCGCCCCGGCCGCAGACGACGAGGCGCCCGCCGCGAACGGCCTGGCGAAGAGGGACCGGATGGCGGACGTGGACCGGCGGCCGGGCGCGGAGGCCGCGGCCGCGGACGCCTCGAGCCCAGCGAGGCGCTCGCGGAGGCAGGCGGTGCAGAACCCAGTAAACGCCTCGTCCGGGTGCAGGTCGCAGCTGGTGACGTTGGAGCGTCGCGGCGGCGCCGGCGGGTCCATGTGCAGCGACATTGCCGTGGCCGTGCCCTCCCCTCCCCTCCCCCCCACCGGCTCGACGTCACCTCACAGCGCCCCAACGTTTGCTGGTGCCGCTCTGGGTCTGGGAGGAGTGAGCGAGTGGTGGATGCCGGCGGGCATGGCCGGTTTTTAGAAGGGGCGCGGGGAGAGGAAAGCGAAAGTTAAAGGCGGATCACGGGCCCCGGCGAGCTCCCTCACCTCGCCCTCTCCCCCTCTCTCTCTCTCTCTCTCTCTGCGTCTATAGTTCCTTTTGCTTTGCAGCTCTGCCTTCTCGGGCTCCGTGGCTTGCTTGTTGCTTTGTGTGTGCCCGCTCTCTGTGCTCGAGCGTAGCGTCTCTCTCACATTCTGGGGCGGAGGCGGGCGATCGATCGGGATTTGGCTGATCCAAAGGTGATTATTTCCGAATAACCTTGCATGCACGCGTGTGGTAAAAAAACGCCACCTTGCGCCCGTTTTTCGTGCCCCCGTTTTTCTTTTCACTTTCGCACGGCGCAACGGCCGGCCGGCCACCGACGCCGTGCGCGCGCCCGAAGGAACAGGGATTGATTCGTGACCAACATGCACTCTGCTTTTGCTCTTTCTACACAGCTTCCCATCTAGCCAAGCCACCACTTCGAGACCATCAGTCAGCTTTGCGCAACGCAGCGCAGCGCTTGTACTAGTTCCGAGAAATGCTTTGCTCGCCCGCGGTAAAAGATTTCTGAATACCTCTGTTAAACGGAGACTGCTGATGTGAATACTCCTACTTCTCCTACGGCAGCTCAGAATAAGCTGAAATACTCGACCTTGTAGTACTGACTACCGAGCAAAGAATCAAAGGTATCTTGTGCAGAAAAGACCAATGTCATGACAATGCAATCAGTGAAGGCTTGACTCCAAGGGTGATGCATGATTTGCATATGCGTTTTTGTGGATCCAGATAGTGGTTGTTCTAATCCCGTCCGGTCAAAGCAATTTGAAAGCTCGGAATAAGCTGAAATACTCAACCTTGTACTAATACGGAGCAAAGAATCAAAGGTATCTTGTGCAGGAAAGACCCCAGTCATGACAATGCAATCAGTGAAGGCTTGACTCCAAGGGTGACCATGATTTGCATGGGGTTTTTGTGGATCCAGATAGTTTAAATCCTGTCCGGTCAAAGCAATTTGAAAGCGTAAGCATCTCTAAGAAGCTTTTGTTGATGTGAGGTTGGGCCTTTCGGGCTTTGCCCTTTCAATCCCCATTTCCCGCTCCCACATGCCCGGCCCCAAAAGCGCATGACGACCTAGCCGGTAATTTCCCCTCCGCCACAAAGCCAGTGCAGCAGCGCGCACACCGTCCTCACCCCCGCTACAGATTTGTCCTACTAGCCAGGCCAGGGAAGAGAAACCAGCCCCAAATATTAGTACTAATGTTTTGCTGTCCTGTGGGAATGCATCTGATCTAGTACAGAACCTAGGAGATTAGCAGCAGCAGCAGTTTTAGATAGATTATGGGGCGGGCTAGGCACATGATAGGAGACCGGGGCTGTCGCCTTCTCGAGCTTAGGGGCGATAATATAATAATTAATCATGGGGCCTCTTCTTTTGTTCGCTTTTGCTCCCCCTCTACGTGCCTTGGCCTTGCTTTGATCGCTGATCAGAATAGTCGCCACGCATGTGTGTGATGTGCCTTGGCTTGGCTTGCACATATCCAAGTGTATCTTCTTCGTTGTTTTATCTGATGGTAGCAGTGAGATCTTCGATTAGTTAATCAAACTGAGCCGGGGCATGCACGCCGGCCGTATGCTGCCTGCCTTCTCCAAAAGAATGGAGGAGGATCAGAGGAGAATATGTTATGGCATGTCCAGCATTAGCCTGGGTTGGCGTGACGGGAAAACATTAACCTAGACTTTTAGTACGTACACACTATTCTCTCCCAGGATTGTATTGCGGCAGAGCCAGATCTTGGTTCAGAACATCAGATACTGCAGGCCGGCCAGACTGATGCCATTCAGTTTACATCATAAGTAGTAGTATCATCTAATGCGGTTTGTTATATTAGTTTATTATTTATTTATAATAGCTTCTGGTATATGCCCTTTTTTCGATAAAGGGCGATTTTATTAACTCAAAAATGTAGCATCAAGAAGATACAAAGCATTATGAGCAACACCCGGCCTCTGCATAACTAGGATGCACACAGCCGAACACCAAAAGTCTGACAACCAGAAGAAAACAAAAACCGAGCTTCTGGTATATGCCCTATGCCCTGTATATGTAAATGTAATATCTTATGATATATGTGCAAGGTCACCTCTAGACTAGAAGGTTGAGCCATCCCCAAAACATACCCCAAGTCTAATATGGTATCACACAAGGCCGTTTCATGCCCACGCTTCAGCGGCCGCCCCTTAATCGCATCTCACGGTGTCTTCTACCACCGCCGCCCCTTGATCGCATCTCACGATGTCTTCTACCACCGCCGCCCCTTCATCGCATCTCACGGTGTCTTCTACCACCGCCGCCCCTTGATCGCATCTCACGGTGTCTTCTACCACCGCCGCCCCTTGATCGCATCTCACGGTGTCTTCTACCACCGCCGCCCCTTGATCGCATCTCACGGTGTCTTCTACCACCGCCGCCCCTTGATCGCATCTCACGATGTCTTCTACCACCGCCGCCCCTTGATCGCATCTCACGATGTCTTCTACCACCGCCGCCCCTTGATCGCATCTCACGATGTCTTCTACCACCGCCGCCCCTTGATCGCATCTCAGGATGTCTTCTACCACCGCCGCCCCTTGATCGCATCTCACGATGTCTTCTACCCCCGTCGCCCTTTGATCGCATCTCACGATGTCTTCCACCGTTGCCACCTCCAACTCCTCTGTTGCCTTCGGCTAAACACCACCTCTCCCTCCAAATGGAACTCTGTCATGCCTCGTCCAATTCCTGCTGGTGTGCAGGTCAACCCCGTGTATCGCGTCTAGCTTGCTCAAGACCAGGCGACCTTCTCCACCGCCATCCGGTTGTCCCTCGCTGATGGGATCGCCGGCATGACCTCTTTGATACCACGTTTCAAGACGCATGGTCAGTGCTTGACGGAAGCAATGCTTCTTAGTCTAGCGCACGCTCCATTGCGATCCGTCACTAGTTGCATGATATGAAGAAACATGACCTCTCTATTTTCGTCTTCTTCAACAAGATCAAAGTCGTCGCCGACACGCTCACCTCTATTGGCCAGCCACTCGGCGACAAAGAAATTACTTCGTTGTTCTCAACGGTCTTGGCAGTGAGTATGACTCGCTCGTTGAGGTCATTCACGCACATGACACTCTGATCACGTCGCATCATCTTTATGCGTGCCTTCTCGGAATGGTGCAATGCCTTGAGACTCGTCGCACCGCAGAGGTCTACACCGACAACTCCTTAACAAACGTGGCCTACCGGGGTGCCTCTCGCTCCAGCCCAACCAGTGGCACCAACGACAAGCCACCACTCCTCTACATGCCTCCACGGAAGGCGCAAGCCTTCTCTGGCGCGAATGCGACCGCCAAGGGGGGTCTACTGCCAGAGTAAATGACCACGGGTAGCCTTATCTGCTTCCCCTGGCGTTTCAAGACATCGGGCCGACTGCGCCCCTCAAGCATCCAAGACGAAGGGCCGCCTTCCCGTGGCCGGCTGGTCCAAGCGGTCGGCTGCAGAAAGGCGGCAAGGCTCAGTGAGCGGTCCCAAAGTGGGCCGACTCCTAGCAGGCGGCCACCAGAGTGGCTGACTCCTAGCAGGCGGCCCACCCATGCACCCTCAAAGTTTGCACCCACATAACGGCGACAAGACGGGGAGTGGCTACGGTGCAGCCTGCCACCCCCGAATCCTGGAGCGGGCGTGGCCACAATGCAACGTACCGGGCGGCCATCCCTCGCCCGACGCGACACTGTTGCCACGTTTACTATGACATCATCCACGGCAGAGCAGCCATGCTCCCACGACGGGTTGTCGGTATGGCCCGCAGGCGGTGGGCCCTACTTGCCAGCGAGGCGGCATGACCAGACCAGTCGGCATAGGGGGAGGCCGACTCCCAACAGCCGGACCACCCCTTCCCTAGAAGTTTGTGCGCCATTAACCAGATAAGACGGGGTGCGGCTATAGTGAACGCACGCCAAACGACAGCACTGTAGCCACGCCCGCTGTCGGTGTCAAAACCGGCGGATCTCGGGTAGGGGGTCCCGAACTATGCGTCTAGGCGGATGGTAACAAGAGACAAGGACACAATGTTTTTACCGAGTTCGGGCCCTCTCGATGGAGGTAAAACCCAACTCTGCTTGATTGATATTGATGATATGGGTAGTACAAGAGTAGATCTACCACGAGATCAAGGAGGCTAAACCCTAGAAGCTAGCCTATGGTATGATTGTTGTTAGCCCCACGGACTAAAACCCTCCGGTTTATATAGACACTAGAGAGGGCTAGGGTTACACAGAGTCGGTTACAATGGTAGGAGATCTACATATCCGTATTGCCAAGCTTGCCTTCCACGCCAAGGAAAGTCCCATCCGGACACGGGACGAAGTCTTCAATCTTGTATCTTCATAGTCTTGGAGTCCGGCCAATGATGATAGTTCGGCTATCCGGACACCCCCTAGTCCAGGACTCCCTCAGTAGCCCCCGAACCAGGCTTCAATGACGACGAGTCCGGCGCGCATATTTTCTTCGGCATTGCAAGGCGGGTTCCTCCTCCGAATAATTCATAGAAGATCGTGAACACCAGGATAGTGTCCTGATCTGCAAAATAAATTCCACATACCACCGTAGAGAGAATAATATTTACACAAGTTCAATCTGCTGACGTATTTCGTGGCGTGACGTCACACCACGGCCAAGCCTTTACTCAAATCGTTTTTATTATTCCACCTCAGCGCGTTTAGCGGAGCGGTTTCCTTGGCACGTCTTGTCGAAGCAGAGATCGTGTCCCCTTATTCCGGGATTCTCATCAATACGGACGTGAGTAACCCAACTGCGCCATTGATTGTGGCGCTTGGGAGATAAGCGAGTTTTACCAGGCCGGTGAGGACGCACAGTTTCGTCCGCCCATATATAAGGGGATAAAGATCCACCTTTTTACCTACGCCTTCTTCCTCCTTGGCTTATCCATCTCCGCGCACTCGAGCTCCAGCGCCCAAGTCCGCACATCTCACCTCAACCTTCTCCAACCAAGTCCGAGCGTGAGGCAAGTGGATGGCCTCCTCCATTATGAAGGGGCACATCAAGAAGCTGCGCAATGCCAGATATTTGTCCAGCGATATCGCGCACCGGCTCCCCGACGAGGGGCAGCTCATCCCCACCCCCGGGCCCCATGAGAGGGTGGTATTCCTTCCCCATTACCTCTGCGGACTGGGCTTCCCACTCCACCCCTTTGTCTGGGGGCTCATGTTATACTATGGCCTGTATTTCCATGATCTGGCCCCGAATTTCATCCTCAACATCTCGGTGTTTATCGTCGTGTGCGAGGCCTTCCTCTGCATCCAGCCCCACTTCGGCTTATGGCTAAAGACCTTTAATGTCAAGCCGAAGGTTGTGAAGGGCAGCCAAGCGGAGTGCGGAGGCGCCATGGTGGGCAAGATGCCCAACGTCACTTGGCTCGAGGCGCTTCGTGGAAACCATCAAAGGGTGGCAATCGGGGTGGTTCTACATCACCGAGCAGCGTGACCACTGAATGGGCAGCTGCCTCGAATTCAGATCTGGCGTCCCCATGCGGCTCACTTCGGAAAGAGAAGGGCTGCTTGTGGGGCGATTCGAAGAGCCGACCGAATCAATCTGTCTCCAAACCACGGTGAACAAGAAGCTCAAGCTTGTCAGCGTAATCAGGTCATGCTCATCCACGGATTCTCCCCCAACAGCGGGACTTCAATTTGTGGGAGTTTGATCGGCCTGACACGGACCTTGGCGGGCTCTTGATACTACGTGCGAAGAGGCACGGAGGGTCTTTGTTCAAGGGCGCCGAGGCTCCGCATCCGCCATCAAGATCGCGGATTCAGCTCGCAGCGTCCGGCTGGCGAGGTAAGCTATATTATCCTTTATGGCACACTTGCTTTTCATAGTTTGGCTCTATGCGGGATCTAAACTCCCAATACCTTTAACAGGCTTGGCAGAAGATGTCCGGACAGGTTAACTGTTCGGCTCCCCTTCCATAAGACCCAGCGGATGCCCGTTTGACATGGCTGCTGGTCCCGGCACCTTACGTGGTGCCGGAGAAGAAGGCCACGGGAACCCGGAGGAGTTCCTGGCGTCAGGTGTTATCGGATTCATCGTCCGATGACTCCGAGGCGGACTCCTCCCACGAGGACGAGGAGGAGAAGAAAGAGGCCTCTCCCCCAGCGGGGGGAGAGAAGAAGAGGAAGGCCTCCCCAACGGGGGAGGCCGAAGGGTCCAAGAAGGGAAGGACCCTTCCCCCGGACTGTTCCACCAACGCCGGCGATGACGATGAGGAGTGGTCCTCAAGGGCCAAGCCCGTGGCGAGATGGTAAGTATCCGGACTCCTGAATAACTCATAATTTTTCCTTTTGTCGCATAGCATCTTTTAACGCCGCATACAACCCTATAGTCCGCCCAAGGACGATCTTCCCGCTTCGTCGAGTGGGTCCTTGGGTACGTTGGATGTGAATAGCACTTCACTTCCGACCGCCTCCTCCCCCCTTAACGCCGACGACACCGAGGTGGGATCCCAGAAAGGGACCCACCAGGAGAAGGAGGCCCCGGAGGTGCCGCAGGGCAACCTCCCGGACTTTGGACCGGACTCCGCACCGGAACCTTCAGTGGTTCCGGAGTCCGGCGGGCGGCCCCTTCGTAAGAAGGGCAAGACTGTGACGCCGGTGGCCTCCGTCCAACCAGAGGCGCCGGATAACTTGCTGGAGGCGCTCAACGGTGCTTCCATCAACGAGGAACACCGCACCGTCATGAGTGCGGTGATTCAGAAGGTTCAGCTCGCCAAAAGCGGGCTGACCGAAGCCTGCAGCAGCCTTCTAATAGGCTTTGAGGTAAGAATTTTAAGATATGTAAAATAGTACCGCATAGACAGTAGCCCCTGATACTTGGTTCGGTGTTCGGAAAGAAAAGCTGGACTGAGGATCTAAAAAGATATACGCAGGAGTCTTAACAAAAATATGTCAATATGGGAATGCAGGCGTTAAAAGATGCTATGCGGAGGTCAATGCCTTGAAGCAGAGCCTCGAGCAGTCCGAGAGCGAGCTCGGCCGTGCCAAGAAGCAGCTCGAGGACAAGGAAGGTGAGTAACACCTTATTAAAGTTGTACCTTCTGAAAAGGATTTGGTTGCAAGAGGAATGACAAGGATAACGTGGGTACTCCGGGGCTACGAATGAGGTGGCGACCACGAAGGAGGCGGTGTCGCGTCCAAAGCATAATCTTGACGCTGAACGCGCCGAGCGAGAGAAGCAGGAGGCGGGTGGCGGAGGTGCGACAAGAGCTCTGTGCTCGTGGAAAAACACGAGTTTGGAGCATGACTCGAACTCGAGAGTCCGAGCTTGCGTCGGCTCTTGAGAGTGCCAAAGCCGCTAAGGCCGAAGCCCTAAGGCCCTCCAGAAATCGAGGCATTAAAGAAGATAGCAGCGGGTAAGGCATTCTTCATGCAAAGCAAGCATGTAAAGTGAATTACATTACTTACCGAATTGAGCTCTCGGGGCGTTCGCAGATCTGCCCGTGGCGTGTCCGATCTGCCGCTTTCTCTGAGCCAAGGAGGGAGCTCGGCGGAGAAGGTGTTCGGTCTCAAGTATCTTTGAGGCGGACATCAGTGCTTTTAGCGACCAGTGAAGCGGTGGTCGAGCTCCACAAGGTGGCGAGCAGGCCATGAAGGGCCTCATAGTTAATTTGTGGCCCAAAGAGGCCATGCACAGGAGCTACTTCGGCTGGCGGCGGCTGGTGGATGCTTGTCCATGGGTTGAAGTCATCAAGCACTCCCTTTGCATTGAAGGTGCCGTCGGGCCTTGCCCGTGCTAAAGTGCTTTGGGGCGGGATGGACGCCGAGAAGCTTGTGACGGACGCGCCACCGCCGGGCAAGGAGTATCGCACGCCGAGATGTATTATAAGGGTGTCTGAAGGGTGCCCGCATTATTGCGGTGAGTGCTCCAAAGATGTAATTTTGAGTAGGCTCGCATTTTGCTATCTCGGCGCTTGAAAACTTCGTTCATATCGCTAAGCAACACTTTTAACTTAAAATATTACCTTACATGCGGCCGTTTATCAAATCGAGAGATGGCAAGTCGTTATTTCGCCCCCATGCCACAGTCTTTGGGGTGTTAGGGATAAACTTGAGCGCTCTTGTTCCCATTTTGGGTCCATCTAGGAGGCGCTCAACACAACGAACGAGGCAACCAGACTTATAATGCTTGAACACTCTCACTTAGCCATAGAATTCTATAATTTTAAATTTGGGAAGCCCTAGTGTTGGAAGGCGAATTGAGGCGCTATCCATGCTGGGCGGACAAAGCCGGTTCCTCGCTCTAAGCGGCATAAGTCTTTAGGGACTCGAAAAAACTCTCGAGCAGCGACCGGCTCTCGCCTCATCATGACGGTCGGTTTAGCTTTCTCCATCGAGGTGCTCGCCCAGCTCAAGCTGGGGCACAATCACAGTGCTTCTCCCAGCGCTACCTTAGCCGATATAACGGGCGTAAGGTACCAAAACATGGGAGCCGGGCAAACCCAACTATTGACCCAAGACATGATTCGGAGCCGATGCATATAATGCTATAAGTTCGGGGTGCCGCACTTGTGAAAGTGTTCGGACTTATCACACCATAATATGGGGAACTTAAGCCCCTGGTGTATTTAGCCGTACCAAAGTGTACGGATGCAACATGTCATAAATGAACATACGTATAAGAAAGGAATGAAGTGGTAGGCAAAAAGCGATGCATTGTTTATTCAAAAAATACTGTCATGAATGCAGAACGATACAAATAGTGCAATAAGCAAGGGGTGGAACTATTTAGCATGTCCCCCAGGGGTAGGCTCCGGAATGGTGTATAAAACAGGTATAATGCTCGTAATGGAGACCACCTGGATACTCGTCGTAGCTTTTCTCCTTCCCTGGCTGTTGCATCGTGAGTTCGACAGGTCTACTGCCGGACAGGGCCTCTGGTAAACGAAGTCCTGAGGATAAGAAAAAAAGGAAAGAAAAAGGATGACACACTTGGGAGCCCCTGGTGTGGTTGAGCCGCACTCTGGGCCTGCCGTGGTCGTGCCCCTCCCCCTATGCCCATGGTATCTCCAGAGCGTAGTGATGTACGCGAAGTGCTGGTCTTGCAATTTTGCGAGGGCTGGGGTTGGGGCCGCATTGCTACGCGTGCTCGGAACGTGCCAGGTGGTCTTGTTGTAGGTTACTCCGGGCGCGCTTGGCGGTGTCCAGTCGCTTAACGGCCGGACTCGAGAACTGCCTTAAGAGGCTGCTCTGCACTTCTGCCGAGAGAGCCGCTGTATGCTTCTCCGTTCGGAGAGAGCGTTCAGTGTTTCCGTTGACCGTGATGACTCCTTGAGGGCCTGGCATCTTGAGCTTGAGGTATGCGTAGTGCGGCACCGCATTGAACTTTGCAAACGCGGTTCGTCCGGCGATTGCATGATAGCCGCCATGAGCGGAACTATGTCGAAGATTAACTCCTCGCTTCAGAAGTTATCCGGGGATCCGAAGACCACTTCTAGTGTAACTGAGCCTGTACAATTGGCTTCTAAACCTGGTATGACGCCTTTGAAGGTCGTCTTTGTGGGTTTAATCCTTGAGGGGTCTATTCCCATATTGCGCACTGTGTCCTGATAAAGCAGGTTCAGGCTGCTGCCGCCGTCCATCAGGACTCTAGTGAGGTGAAACCCGTGGACAATTGGGTCTAGACCCAATGCGGCGAATCCGCCATGGCGGATGCTGGTGGGGTGGTCCCTTCGATCAAACGTGATCGGGCAGGAGGACCATGGATTGAACTTTGGGGCGACTGGCTCCACCGCGTATACGTCCCTGAGTGCACGCTTCCGCTCCCTTTTGGGTATGTGGGTTGCGTATACCATGTTCACCGTCCGCACTTGTGGGGGGAAACCCTTCTGTCCTCTATTGTTCGGCGGCCGGGTCTCCTCCTCGTCATCACTATGCAGCCCCTTGTCATTGTTTTCGGCAATTAACTTGCCTGCCTGCTTGAATACCCAACAATCCCTGTTGGTGTGATTAGCTGGCTTTTCGGGGGTGCTGTGTATCTGGCACGAGCGGTCGAGTATGTTGGGGAACGTAATAATTTCAAAAAAATTCCTACGCACACGCAAGATCATGGTGATGATATAGCAACGAGAGGGGAGAGTGTTCGTCCACGTACCCTCGTAGACCGTAAGTGGAAGCATTAGCACAATGCGGTTGATGTAGTCGTACGTCTTCACGATCCGACCGATCCAAGCACCGAACGTACGGGGCCTCCGAGTTCAGCACATGTTCAGCTCGATGACGATCTCCGGCCCTCCGATCCAGCAAAGGCTCCGGAGATGAGTTCCGTCAGCACGACGGCGTGGTGACGATGATGATGTTCTACGGCGCAGGCTTCGCCTAAACTCGCGACGATATGACCGAGGTGGAATATCTTTGGAAGGGTCACGCGACACGGCTAAGGAACGATCCGTAGATCAACTTATGTGTCTTTGGGTGCCCCCGCCCCCATATATAAAGGAGCCACGGGAGGAGGCGGCCGGCCTAGAGGCGCGCCAAGGGGAGTCCTACTCCCAGGAGTAGGACTCCCTCTTTCCAAGTAGGATTAGGAGAAGGGGAAAGAGGAGGAAGAGGGAAGGAAGGGGGCGCCGCCCCCTTCCCTTGTCCTATTTGGACTAGGAGGAGGCGCGGCCCCTCCTCGGCTCCTTCCCTCTTCTCCCTCTTGGCCCATGTAGGCCCATTAACCCCTCGGGGGTCCGTAACCTCCGGTACTCGGTAAAATGCCGATTTCACCCGGAACCATTCCGATTTCCAAACATAGGCTTCCAATATATCAATCTTTATGTCTCGACCATTCCGAGACTCCTCGTCATATCCGTGATCACATCCGGGACTCCGAACATACTTCAGTACATCAAAACTTATAAACTCATAATAAAACTGTCATCGAAACGTTAAGGGTGCGGACCCTACGAGTTCGAGAACTATGTAGACATGACCTAAAACCATTCTCGGTCAATAACCAATAGCGGGACCTGGATGCCCATATTGGTTCCTACATATTCTACGAAGATCTTTATCGGTCAAACCGCATAACAACATACGTTGTTCCCTTTGTCATCGGTATGTTACTTCCCCGGATTTGATCGTCGGTATCCAGTACCTAGTTCAATCTCGTTACCGGCAAGTCTCTTTACTCGTTCTGTAATACGTCATCTCATAACTAACTCATTAGTTATAATGCTTGCAAGGCTTAAGTGATGAGTATTCGAGAGGGCCAGAGATACCTCTCCGACAATCGGAGTGACAAAACCTAATCTCGAAATACACCAACTCAACATGTACCTTTGGAGACACTGTAGTACTCCTTTGTAATCACCCGATTCGTTGTGACGTTTGGTAGTACCAAAGTGTTCCTCCGTAAGCGGAGTTGCATAATTCTCATAGTTACAGGAACATGTATAAGTCATGAAGAAAGCAATAGCAGAATACTAAACGATCAAGTGCTAAGCTAACGGGATGGGTCATGTCAATCACATCATTCTCCTAATGATGTGATCCCATTAATCAAGTGACAACACATGTCTATGGTTAGGAAACATAACCATCTTTGATTAATGAGCTAGTCAAGTAGAGGCATACTAGTGACTATATGTTTGTCTATGTATTCACACATGTATCATGTTTCCGGTTAATACAATTCTAGCATGAATAATAAACTTTTATCATGATATGAGGAAATAAATAATAACTTTATTATTGCCTCTAGGGCATATTTCCTTCGGTCTCCCACTTGCACTAGAGTCAATAATCTAGATTACATAGTAATGATTCTAACACCCATGGAGTCTTGGTGTTGATCATGTTTTGCTCGTGAGAGAGGCTTAGTCAACGGGTCTGCAACATTCAGATCCGTATGTATCTTGCAAATCTCTATGTCTCCCACTTGGACTTGGTCCCGAATGGAATTGAAGCATCTCTTGATGTGCTTGGTCCTCTTGTGAAATCTGGATTCCTTTGCCAAGGCAATTGCACCAGTATTGTCACAGAAGATCTTCATTGGTCCCGATGCACTAGGTATGACACCTAGATCGGAAATGAACTCCTTCATCGAGACTCCTTCATTCGCTGCTTCAGAAGCAGCTATGTACTCCGCTTCACATGTAGATCCCGCCACAACGCTTTGTTTAGAACTGCACCAACTTACAGCTCCACCGTTTAATATAAACACGTATCCGGTTTGCGATTTAGAATCGTCGGATCGGTGTCAAAGCTTGCATCGGCGTAACCTCTTACGACTAGCTCTTTGTCACCTCCATATCGAGAAACATATCCTTAGTCCTTTTCGGGTATTTCGGGATGTTCTTGACCGCTGTCGATGATCCACTCAGATTACTTTGGTACCTTCTGCCAAGCTTATTGCTAAGCATCGTCAGTCTGGTACACAACATTGCATACATGATAGAGCCTCTGGCTGAAGCATAGGAACATCTTTCATTTCTCTCTATCTTCTGCTGTGGTCGGGCATTGAGTTTGACTCAACTTCACACCTTGTAGCACGAGCAAGAATCCTTTCTTTGCTCGATCCATTTTGAACTTTTTCAAAATTTTGTCAAGGTATGTGCTTTGTGAAAGTCCTATTAAGTGTCTTGATCTATCTCTATAGATCTTGATGCCCAATATATAAGCAGCTTCACCAAGGTCTTTCATTGAAAAACTTTTATCCAAGTATCCCTTTATGCTATCCGAAATTCTATATCATTTCCAATTAACAATATGTCATCTACAAATAAAACTAGAAATGCTCTGAGCTCCCACTCACTTTCTTGTAAATCTGAGCTTCTCCAAAAGCACATATAAAACCATATGCTTTGATCACACTATCAAAGCGTTTATTCCAACTCGAGATGCTTGCACCAGTCCATAAATGGAGCATTGGAGCTTGCACACTTTGTTAGCACCTTTTGGATCAACAAAACCTTCCGGCTACATCATATACAACTCTTCTTCTAGAAATCCATTCAAGAATGCAGTCTTGACATCCATTTGCCAAATTTCATAATCATGAAATGCAACAATAGCTAACATGATTCGGACAGACTTAAGCATCGCTACGGGTGAGAAAGTCTCATCGTAGTCAACCCCTTGAACTTGTCGAAAACCTTTCGCAACAAGTCGAGTTTTATAGACAGTTACATTACCATCAGCATTAGTCTTCTTCTTAAAGATCCATTTATTCTCAATAGCTTGCCGATCATCGGGCAAGTCAACCAAAGTCCATACTTTGTTTTCATACATGGATCCCATCTCGATTTCATGGCCTCTAGCCATTTTATGAATCTGGGCTCATCATCACTTCCTCATAGTTCGTAGGTTCATCATGGTCAAGTAACATGACTTCCAGAATAGGATTACCGTACCACTCTGGTGCAGATCTTACTCTGGTAGACCTACGAGGTTCTGTAGAAACTTGTTCTGAAGTTTCATGATCAATATCATTAGCTTCCTCACTGATTGGTGTAGTTGTCATAGGAACCGGTTCTTGTGATGAACTACTTTCCAATAAGGGAGTAGATACAGTTATCTCGTCAAGTTCTACTTTCCTCCCACTCACTTCTTTCGAGAGAAACTCCTTCTCTAGAAAGGAACTGAATTTAGCAACGAAAATCTTGCCCTCAGATCTGTGATAGAAGGTGTACCCAATAGTCTCCTTTGGGTATCCTATGAAGACACATTTCTCCGATTTGGTTTCGAGCTTATCTGGTTGAAGTTTCTTCACATAAGCATCGCGGCCCCAAACTTTAAGAAACGACAACTTTGGTTTCTTGCCAAACCATAGTTCATAAGGCGTCGTCTCAACAGATTTCGATGGTGCCCTATTTAACGTGAATGCGGCCGTCTCTAGAGCATAACCCCAAAACGATAGCGGTAGATCAGTAAAAGACATCATAGATCGCACCATATCAAGTAAAGTACCATTACGATGTTCGGACACACCATTTCGTTGTGGTGTTCCAGGTGGCGTGAGTTGCGAGACTATCCCGCATTGTTTCAAGTGTAGACCAAACTCGTAACTCAAATATTCTCCTCCACGATCAGATCATAGAAATTTTATTTTCTTATTATGATGATTTTCCACTTCACTCTGAAATTCTTTGAACTTTTCAAATGTTTCAGACTTGTGTTTCATTAAGTTGATATACCCATATCTGCTCAAATCATCTGTGAAGGTGAGAAAATAACGATATCCACCACGAGCCTCAATATTCATTGGACCACATACATCTGTATGTATGATTTCCAACAAATCTGTTGCTCTCTCCATAGTACTGGAGAACGGCATTTTAGTCATCTTGCCCATAAGGCACGGTTCACAAGTACCAAGTGATTCATAATCAAGTGATTCCAAAAGCCCATCAGTATGGAGTTTCTTCATGTGCTTTACACCGATATGACCTAAACGGCAGTGCCACAAATAAGTTGCACTATCATTGTCAACTCTGCATCTTTTGGTTTCAACATTGTGAATATGTGTATCACTACTATCGAGATTCAATAAAAATAGACCACTCTTCAAGGGTGCATGACCATAAAAGATATTACTCATATAAATAGAACAACCATTATTCTCTGATTTAAATGAATAACCGTCTCGCATTAAACAAGATCCAGATATAATGTTCATGCTCAACGCTGGCACCAAATAACAATTATTTAGGTCTAATACTAATCCCGATGGTAGATGTAGAGGTAGCGTGCCGACCGCGATCACATCGACTTTGGAACCATTTCCCACGCGCATCGTCACCTCGTCCTTAGCTAATCTTCGCTAATCCGTAGTCCTGTTTGAGTTGCAAATATTATCAATGAACGAATATCAAATACCAGTGCTCTGCGAGCATTAGTAAGGTACACATCAATAACATGTATATCACATATACCTTTGTTCACTTTGCCATCCTTCTTATCCGCCAAATACTTGGGGCAGTTCCGCTTCAAATGTCGATCGCTTGCGGTAGAAGCACTCGATTTGGGCTTAGGTCCAGATTTGGGTTTCTTCTCTTGAGCAGCAACTTGCTTGCTGTTCTTTTTGAAGTTCCCCTTCTTCTTCCATTTGCCCTTCTTCTTGAAACTAGTGGTCTTGTTGACCATCAACACTTGATGCTCCTTCTTGATTTCTACCTCTGCAGCTTTTAGCATTGCGAAGAGCTCGGGAATAGTCTTGTTCATCCCTTGCATATTATAGTTCATCACGAAGCTCTTGTAGCTTGGTGGCAGTGATTGGAGAATTCTGTCAATGACACTAGCATCAGGAAGATTAACTCCCAGTTGAATCAAGTGATTATTATACCCCAGACATTTTGAGTATGTGTTCACTGACAGAACTATTCTCCTCCATCTTGCAGCTATAGAACTTATTGGAGACTTCATATATCTCAATCCGGGCATTTGCTTGAAATATTAACTTCAACTCCTGGAAACTCTCATATGCTCCATGACGTTCAAAACGTCGTTGAAGGCCCGGTTCTAAGCCGTAAAGCATGGCACACTGAACTATAGAGTAGTCATCAGCTTTGCTCTACCAAACGTTCTTAACGTCGTCAGTTGCATCAAGAAGGGTTCGCACCCAGCGGTGCTTCCAGGCGTAACTTTTTCGTGCAGCAATGAGGATAATCCTCGAGTTACGGACCCGATCCGTGTAATTGCTACCATCATCTTTCAACTTTGCTTTCTTAAGGAACGCATTAAAATTCAACGGAACAACAGCACGAGCCATGTATCTACAAACAAACATAGACAAGCAAGATACTATCAGGTACTAAGTTCATGATAAATTTAAGTTCAATTAATCATATTACTTAAGAACTCCCACTTAGACAGACATCTCTCTAGTCATCTAAGTGATCACGTGATCCAAATCAACTAAACCATGTCCGATCATCACGTGAGATGGAGTAGTTTCAATGGTGAACATCTCTATGTTGATCATATCTACTACATGATTCATGCTCGACCTTTCGGTCTCCGTGTTCCGAGGCCATATCTGTATATGCTAGGCTCGTCAAGTATAACCTGAGTATTCCGCGTGTGCAACTGTTTTGCACCCATTGTATTTGAATGTAGAGCTTATCACACCCGATCATCACGTGGTGTCTCAGCACGAAGAACTTTCACAACGATGCATACTCAGGGAGAACACTTCTTGATAATTAGCGAGAGATCATCTTAAAATGCTACCGTCAATCAAAGCAAGATAAGATGCATAAAGGATAAACATCACATGCAATCAATATAAGTGATATGATATGGCAATCATCATCTTGTGCTTGTGATCTCCATCTTCGAAGCACCGTCATGATCACCATCGTCACCGGCGCGACACCTTGATCTCCATCGTAGCATCGTTGTCGTTACGCCATCTATTGCTTCTACGACTATCGCTACCGCTTAGTGATAAAGTAAAGCAATTACTGTATGCGTTGCATTTCATACAATAAAGCGACAACCATATGGCTCTCGCCGATTGCCGATAACCGGTTACAAAACATGATCATCTCGTACAATAAAATATAGCATCGCGTCTTGACCATATCACATCACAACATGCCTGCAAAAACAAGTTAGGCGTCCTCTACTTTGTTGTTGCAAATTTTACGTGGCTGCTACGGGCTTAGCAAGAACCATTCTTACCACGCATCAAAAACCACAGCGATAGTTCGTCAAGTTGGTGCTGTTTTAACCTTCGCAAGGACGGGCGTAGCCACACTCGATTCAGCTAAAGTGAGAGAGCAGACACCCGCCGATCACCTTTAAGCACGAGTGCTCGTAGCAGTGAAACCGGTCTCGCGTAAGCGTCTGGCGTAATGTCGGTCCGGGCGCTTCATCTCACAATACCGCCGAACCAAAGTATGACATCTTTGGTAAGCGGTATGACTTATATCGCCCACAACTCACTTGTGTTCTACTCGTGCATATAACATCAACGCATAAAACCTAGGCTCGGATGCCACTGTTGGGGAAGGTAGTAATTTCAAAAAAAAAATCCTACGCACACGCAAGATCATGGTGATGATATAGCAACGAGAGGGGAGAGTGTTCGTCCACGTACCCTCGTAGACCGTAAGAGGAAGCGTTAGCGCAACGCGGTTGATGTAGTCGTACGTCTTCACGATCCGACCGATCCAAGCACCGAACGTACGGGGCCTCCGAGTCTCTTTACTCGTTCTGTAATACGTCATCTCATAACTAACTCATTAGTTATAATGCTTGCAAGGCTTAAGTGATGAGTATTACCGAGAGGGCCCAGAGATACCTCTCTGACAATCGGAGTGACAAAACCTAATCTCGAAATACACCAACTCAACATGTACCTTTGGAGACACCTGTAGTACTCCTTTATAATCACCCAGTTACGTTGTGACGTTTGGTAGTACCCAAAGTGTTCCTCCGTGGCGGAGTTGCATAATTCTCATAGTTACATGAACATGTATAAGTCATGAAGAAAGCAATAGCAGAATACTAAACGATCAAGTGCTAAGCTAACGGGATGGGTCATGTCAATCACATCATTCTCCTAGTGATGTGATCCCATTAATCAAATGACAACACATGTCTATGGTTAGGAAACATAACCATCTTTGATTAATGAGCTAGTCAAGTAGAGGCATACTAGTGACTATATGTTTGTCTATGTATTCACACATGTATCATGTTTCCGGTTAATACAATTCTAGCATGAATAATAAACTTTTATCATGATATGAGGAAATAAATAATAACTTTATTATTGCCTCTAGGGCATATTTCCTTCAGAGTATTCGGTCCAAATTGGACGGACCCGGAGTAGTTCTTTTGAATGGCTTTTTCCGCTGACCGGGTTTGGAGCCTCTGAATCTGGCGTTGATTGCCGTATCCTCGATATTATAAATCGCCGCACGCGGCGTTTGTGCTTATTATGACGCGACCGCCATTGTGGTCCTTGGTATCCAGACTGCCAGGATTTTTATTGAGGTTATTCTGCGGGCTAGCTAGCTGTCCTCTCCAGTGAAGCGGGTCATGAGTGATGTGAGGGCTGCCATGGATTTTGGCTTTTCTGTCCTAGGTGCGGGCAAGCCACTCGTCGCGGATGTTATGTTTGAAGGCTGCGAGGGCCTCTGCATCCGGACGGTCGGCGATTTGATTTTCTTGGTTAAGAACCGTGTCGAATTGTCCGCCGATTTGTCGATCGCTAAATTATGTGGCTTAGGTCATCAGCGTCTGGTGGTCGCACATATGTGCCCTGGAAGTTATCAAGGAATGTGGCTTCCATGTCCTCCCAACACCCAATTGATTCTGCTGGCAAGCTGTTCAGCCAATGCCGAGCTGGGCCTTTGAGCTTGAGTGGGAGGTATTTGATGGCGTGAAGATCATCACCGCGGGCCATGTGGATATGAAGGAGATAGTCTTTGATCCAAACCGCGGGGTCTGTTGTGCCATCGTAGAATTCAATGTTCACGGGTTTGAACCCTTCGGGGATTTGATGATCCATTACTTCATCTGTGAAGCATAGTGGGTGTCTTGGCGCCTCAGATTGGGCTATATCACGACGTAGCTCAAGCGAGCTTTGTCTACTGTGTTCGGCCCGACCGGAATTGCTGTATCCGGCACGACGGTTGTCGTCGCGTATCGTGGGGCGCCCATGCGATCCATAGACCGATCTTGATTGTCTTGCCTTATCCTCCCATATGTCTCGCAAGTCCGGCGCATTCCCCTGTGACTTTGTACTTTTCGAGTGATGCCGGGGTACGGCTTTAGTGGAAGGCCTACAGGCCTCTCTGTCGCGGCCACGAGGTGGCCGGTCGGTCGATTGTCTTGGTGATGTAGGTTTATATGCTTCCTCTTCTAACCGGGTAGCAGCTTGCGTTTGGGGTAGCTTTTGAGAGGCGTCGAGTTCGTACTCTTGACGCGAGGACTTGGTCCATCCGTCGGCTAGCAAATCTTGATCAGCTCTAAGTGTTGCTGCTTTTCTTGAGGCTGCTTGCCGTGGCCATAAGCCTGCGTTTGAAACGCTCTTGTTCGACGGGATCCTCGAGCACGCAATTAAATGCGTTGTCGAGGCTTGCCTCGTCTCCGGGAGGAGGCATGTAATTATCGTCCTATACCTCTTTGTCCGCCGCTCTCTCATGAGGGATGGCTTCTCCATCCTCTGTCTGAATCTTCTTTGGAGGGGTTGTCTTGACCTTGTCAGGGGTGTTATTGTCTCCGGTGCCAGAATCTCCATTCTTACTGTGGCAGGATTTAGAGCGGCGCCGCTGACGCCGACGCTTAGGCTGTTTCTTGGAGGGGTCTTCCTCCGTTGTTCCATCGCCATTCCCATCCTTTGGGATGTCCACCATGTATATGTCGTATGACGAGGTGGCTTTCCAGTGCCCCGTAGGCGTTGGTTCTTGGTCGTCTCAGCATTGTCGTCCATACCGTCGATGTCTTCAGAGTCGAAGTCTAACATGTCGGTTAGGTCGTTGACAGTGGCTACAAAGTGGGTCGTGGGTGGGCTTTGAATTTCTTCGTCATCTGCATCCCAACCGTCCTGACCGTAGTCCGGCCAGGGCTCTCCTGATAACGAGAGATACTTTAGCGAATTTAGGATGTCGCCAAAAGGCGAGTGCTGAAAGATGTCCGCAGCGGTGAACTCCATGATCGGCGCCCAATCGGATTCGATTGGTAGGGGCGCGGGAGGTTCGGAGTCCGGCGAGGAATCCGGCACCTTAGAGTTGCGAGCTTCACAAGGGACGGGGTCGGTATTCGGCTTCATCGCCGTAGAGGTGGCAGCGCCCAAGGCGGTTTCTAGCCACCCATCCTCGATCGGCGCAGTCGGCTCCGAGTTAAGGGTCGGAGCGGACTCTTGTGCGGCCTCCAGGGCACTGTCCGGCAGAAGAGCTAGATCATGCCCATCGTGACAGCGCGGCGCGCTCGGCTGTGGCTCGAATCCGTCGAAGATCAAGTCTCCGCGGATGTCGGTCGTATAGTTAAAAACTTCCAAATCGGCACGGTGGCGAGGGCATAACTTCGATCTGCTCCGGATGGCTGCGAATTGGCCGCATGAGGTAATGCCGCCGAATCTGAAGATCTGTCCGGGAGAAAAGTCTCACCTGGACCGCGTCGTTGTTGATGATCGAAGGAGCCATCGGGCCTATGGCGACGACACGGAGGAACTCTCAATGAAAGCACCAATGTCGGTGTCAAAACGGCGGATCTCGGTAGGGGTCCCGAAGCTGTGCGTCTAGGCGGATGGTAACAGGAGACAAGGGACACGATGTTTTTACCTGAGTTCGGGCCCTCTCGATGGAGGTAAACCCTACTCCGCTTGATTGATATTGATGATATGGGTAGTACAAGAGTAGATCTACCACGAGATCAAGGAGGCTAAACCCTAGCTAGCCTATGGTATGATTGTTGTTCGTCCTACGGACTAACCCTCTGGTTTATATAGACAGCGGAGAGGGCTAGGGTTATAGAGAGTCGGTTACAATGGTAGGAGATCTACATATCCGTATTGCCAAGCTTGCCTTCCACGCCAAGGAAAGTCCCATCCGGACACGGGACGAAGTCTTCAATCTTGTATCTTCATAGTCTTGGAGTCCGGCCAATGATGATAGTTCGGCTATCCGGACACCCCCTAGTCCAGGACTCTCTCACCCGCCCCGATCAAGCCATCGTCATCAGGGGCAAGACTACAGTAATGAGTAGCCGACAGGGTCCACAGGCGGTGGGCCCAGCCTGTCGGCCTAGAGCCCGACAGCCGGCGGGACCCACCAGTCGGCGGGCCCCAGTGGCCGACGGAGAAGCATGCGGCCATAGACACTACGGCCTGGGTCCACACCAGGCCGAATTACCATTATACCCCTGGGGGGCTAGGCCTATATAAACCCCCCAGGGCACCCATGCAAAGGGTTGATCTCTTAGAGTTACACACACACATAGAGAGAGAAGAGGAGAGCTAGCCTAGCCCTTCTTCTTCCTCTAGCCGAACAACTCAAGGAGCACTTGTAGCTACTTGCTGATTTAGTGACCATGCGGGGACCCCACAGAGCAGGACTAGGGGTGTTATCTCCTAGGCGAACCCCGAGCCTGGGTAAGATTCACCAGCGTGCATGTCTTCGCCTCATCCCGTTTCCAGGCACCGGCGACGTCTTACTAGCTCCCACAATGGTTAGTCATCCCTTGGCATATGTCGCACCTACTACCCGACATCTAGGGAATCCTCGCTCGGGCTTCCTGTTATGCGGCCCCTAGGGCAGCCATCCAGCCTACTAGTTGTGTGGCATCCCCGGTCACCTCGCCTCTCGTTGCCATAAGTGCTTTAAGTGTGATTTCCTCGGCATCGGCAATGATGGACCCAACAACGAGAGCCAGGCTACCACGGCGACATGGCGACACAACGCTACACACATTACTATCTTGTAGATGTCAGGTTGTACAAGGATACTGGCGCTACGGATTAATGAGTGCCTTTAGTGATCTGGTAATGGATAGCAGAAAGGTTCTCAACTTCTTTCTCCAAGGTGTATCAAAACATGGCATCACCTCTTCCTCCGGGTTTTAATATTATTGATTCTAAGTGGGTTTTCAAAATGAAGGAATATTCTGGTGGTTCCATTGAGCGATACAGGGCACATATGCTTGCTAAAGTGTTCAAACAACGTCATGGACTTGACTACGAGGATACCTTCAGTCCAGTTGTCAAGCCTATTACCATTTAACTTTTATTGTCCTTTTTTGTTACTCGTGGATGGTCGCTCCGTCAGTTGGATGTGCATAATGCTTTTCTTCATGGTGTGTTGGAGGAGGAACTATGCATGCGGCAACCACTAAGGTTTATTGATCATGATCGTCCTCGTCACTCTTGTGTCGTTGGGACAACACATTATATGGCTTGAAGCAGGCTCCCCGTGCCTGGCATGTTTGTCTTGCCTCAACTCTTCATGTTCATGGTTTTGTTCCATCTAGAACAGATACATCGTTGTTCCTTCTATAGTGTCCCAAGGTTACTATGTATCTTCTGGTTTAAGTTGATGATATCATTCTTGTCAGTTCTTCAGTTGTTACTGCTGATCGACTTCTCTCATGTCTTAGTTCGGATTTTGCTGTCAAGGACCTCGACAAGCTTCATTTTTTCATGGGCTTGGAAGTCACTCATACCACTACTGGGTTGCCTCTTACTCGGAATAAGTATAAATCGGATCTTCTACGACGCGTTGGCATGCTCAAGTGCAAACCTGTGTCTACACCGGTGGCTGCTACTGACAAGATTTCTGTTGAGAGCGGTGAGCTTCTGTCACCCGATGATACTACTGAATATCGCAGTCTTGTTGGTGGCCTACAGTACCTAACTATCACCATACCGGACATTTCCTTTGCGGTTAATCACGTCTGCTAGTACCTTCAATCACCTCATGATTCACACTACTTCGGTGTCAGGCGCATTCTCCGATGTGTTCATCTGACAGTCTCTTATGGCTTGCACCTTCGACCTGCTCCCTCGAGTGTTCTTTCTTGTTTTTCGGATGATGAATGAGCATGTAATCCTAATTATCGATGATCTAAAGGGGATACATTGTGTTTTTTGTCCTAACTTGATTGCCTGGAGTGCATGAAAACATGCCATGGTGTCTCGCAGTAATACTTAGGATGAGTACAAAGTCGTAGCCAATGGAGTTATTTACCCAAAACCACCACACTTGGGGGTAGAGTAACAACTTGGCACCACATTGGAAGCAGGGCACAGAAACCCACCGAAAATGTGCCTAATGCGTAACACGGAGCACCGATAGTCGGATAACCTCGCAAAAATAGTCAAACTGACTAGTTGGACCCACCTATAAGGCTGAGGTGGCATGCCTATGTGGAAATTTTGTTGAGATGGACCTAGGTCACACCTATCATCCATCCATTGCCTTCTTCCTTCCCATCTCTTCAATTGGTCACGCAGCGGATGGGAGCTCCGGTGGAGAGATGCTCGCTAGCGGCAATCAGGAGCGATGCAGGCCACCACGCTCCCATAACAGAAAAAGCAGGCCACCACGCTTCGGTGGTGGAGAGGTGCTCGTCCACGTCACCCCTGATCAGAAGAGAAAAAGGAGAGCGGGCGACGTGGCGGCGCTCCGACCGCTAAACGTCGGCGACGGTCGGTGTTGGCGACGTGGAGCTCCACAGCGGCTGCGACGCTCGGGAGTGGGAGCGAGGAGGCGGGGCCGCACGCTGAGCTCTGGCGAGATCCCGCGCCGGCCATGTCTGCGTCCACCTCCAACGAGCAACCACTTCCACGATGCGGCCAGTAGACGTGAGCTGGTCTCCCGAAGGTGCTCGCCGGCGGCAGCCAGGAGAGGTGGTGGCCAGGCGTTACCGCTGCACATGTCCTCTATGGTGGCGGCGCCGGTGATGTACGTGTCCAGTGCTCGCTCATGACATGTTTGGTTAAATGCCCATAGACAAAAAAAGAAAAGGTGAAAAAAATAAACACTTTAGTCATTGACAGGTGGGACCCCGTCCAAGTCAGCATATTGTCCCCACAAGCACACTACGTCATCTCAACGGCAGGCCCCACCTGTCAGTTTTGCTGTTTTTGCGGTCAAATTCGAGCATCAGTGCTCTGCGTTACACATTAGATACATTTTCGATGGTTTTTTGTGCCCTGCCTTCATGTGGTATCTAGTTGTTACCTAACCCCAAGTGTGGTGGTTTTGGGTGAATAACTCTAGCTAATGCGATAGCAGAACTTATTTGAGTATAGTCATTGCTTCGTGAGTTGGGGGTCTCTTAGCGACAGTCACCAGTTCTTTGGCATGACAATATTGGTGCTACATACCTTTTTTTCTAATCTGGTATTTCATTTACGAAGAAAGCACATTTAAGCTGATTATCATTTTGTTAGGGAACATGTTGCACAGAAGTTACTTCAGATCAAATTATCTCTTCTAAAGATCAACTTGCGGATATCTTTACAAAGCCATTGCTCTTATCTTTGTTTGAGGTTTGCTGGTGTAATCTCAACCTATGGGACACGGGACACAGTTGAGATTGAGTGAGGGTGTTAAGACTTTTTATTTATATTAGTTTGTAGCTTCTGATATATACTAGTATGTATTTGCACATGTAACATCTTATATGTGCAAGGCCGCTCCTAGAGGGTCGAGCCGTTCCCCAAAACAATCCCTGTGTCCACAACCGCAAAAAAAAAAAGAGAAAAAAAAGAAAACAATCCCTGTGTCTAATACGGTTGGACGCAAACTGTAATTTGCTTTACGTCGTCTTCATTCTGTACTTGATCACATCATTCTCCTTGAGATAATGGCTTAGTCTCTCGCACGTTTACTAAACCCCTTTCACAAAAGAGAAAAAAGGGTGTGCTTTCTCCACGGCCTCCGCTTCAGCACTGGCTTTGGACCGATGTGATTTCATAAGCGATAATAGCGCTCTTTATCGTGTCACATCATCCATCCGGTGCTGAAACCCAAAACTGCGAGCTAGTAGGACACCGTATACCTGCATCTTTCTTTCGAACAAAAGAAAAGCAAAGCAAAGCGAGCAACGAGAAAGAAAGGGCGCCCCTTTGATCAAACGGGCAACGCATCGGGATTTCGTCGCCCCTGATAAGCTCGTCATTGCCGCATTTCCCCCCCTCGCGTCGCCGCTTTTCGGTTTTCACCGCCGCGCCATTTTTCCTGGCGCCAAAGGTGTCGTCGACCGGGAGAATCAAAGTGACGGACTGATCTTCGCCGCAGGCAGCTGCGGAAACCCTGACGTGCCGTCGCCGATGCCGATGCCGATGCCGAGACGGACGCCCGCCCGAGAACGGAGGAGCAAGGCCTGCGGCGAAAAGATACGACGGAGGCGAGCGATCGTGATGCGCAAATAACTAACCGATCGGTCGGGCGGTGGTACGTACGTACAGTACTATACGGCATATGGTGGAGGGAAAAGACGGGGCGGGCGGGGTGAAAACTGAAAAGGGCGGAAAAGCGCCCGCGGCGGCGGCGATGTCCAGTCATGATTGCCCGTAACGTGCGAAAGTAGACGGCTTTCCCGATCCCCCGAGCCCGACGCGACGACGACGACGACGGACGGGCGGACGGATCGATTGACCTCCCCTGGCTTCACCGGGCAACGGGGCAAGGCAGCCTCGCGATGCTGCACCGGCCGGCCGGCACCGCATGAGCTGCGGGTAGCTGTAGCCTGCAAAGCGATAAAGGAGAAAAGGAGGGATCCCCTTCCCCGTTCTTGGTCCTGGCGCACGAGCTTTACCAAAATCTGAGCTCGATCGATCCGCCCATCCACCCGTCCATGGAGGCCGATCGCATCGCATCGCATCGCATCTCGCCTGCCTGCAAAGCTCCCCCGCGTTCATGTTTGCCGCTTAGTTTATCTTCCGCGCGCGCTCGCTCCCAGGCGGCAGCGGCCGGCGTCGTCGGATCGCAAAGGGTGGTCGTGTCGTGTCCTCAGCGAATAGCAACGGCCGGCGCGTGCCCTGCCCTGCCCTGCTCGGCCTCGGCGTGCATGGGAGGGACGAACGGGACAGCGCGGGCAGGGGGCAACAGGGGCGTATAGGGACGTGTCCTTGGCCTCGTTACGTAGGCGGGGCGGGGCTAGGCCCGGTGAGCTGCGCCTGAGCCTGAGCTCCCACAGTGGTGGTTTGGAGCTACGTGCGCGCGTGTGCGGCGTGTCTGGCTGCCATGGGGTGGTGCCCTGAGCCCCTGGCGACGCTGCTGGAACTGGAACTGCTGCTGGAAGGAAGAAAATTGGTGCTGCTGCTCCGCTGCAATGCAGCGGAGCAGGCCGCTGTATCTGTACCGCATGCGTATGTATGTGTGCGGCAGGCCTGCAGCTTGGTAGCATGGCAGCCCCCAACATTTTTTACTGCCGCGCACTCGAGTTAATGTACTGGTTATACACAGTTGCACTGTGCTGCTTGTCCTACTAGTAGTTGACAAACGAGGGTAAATTGTTCATCGCAAACGCTGTCCGCTCGTGTTGGGGCTGGGAAAGGAATGGAATCAGACGAAGCTTTGAGATGGCTTGCTGAGTCTAGCTAGCATGGAGAGCCTTGCACTCGTGAGACGAAGAAGCTTTGAACGTCCCAAATCGGTAGTACGTACGTACACACACGCATCCAACCAAGACGGAGTGAATGGTGTACGTTGGATCGCGCAGAACAGCTGTGCCTTGTGTGTGTACATCGATCTGACGCAGACATGCCATTTGTTGCATTCGACTTAAAGCCCCGACGATACTAAAATAAAAACTAGCCCAGGAATCCAATGCAGGCCACTCCCACAAAGACACACACATGCACGCTACTCCTCTACTGCACCAAGCAAAGCAAAGCAAAGCGGCATTTAACGCCAAGGAGGAGGGCTGGCAATGGCATGCATGCATGCATGGAATTTACTACCGGCCCACTACTCGCTCCTGCTCATCATAGTTGGATTGACAACAATGGCTCGGAGGGGAGGAGCGTAGCGTAGCGTAGCCTGCCTCGAAGCTCGCGACCAGGGGGGCCGGCCGGCCGGCCGGCCGGGGCATGCAGGGCTGGCCGGCTGGCCCATGAAGCAAAGCGAAAAGGAAAAAAAAAAACACTCTCCGTTTCTCTCCGTCACGAGGAGGGAGGGATCGATCATTTGCGGCATTTGCATGGGAATCAAACCCGATCAGCAGCAGCTATAGGGTTCAAAGAAAAGCGGCGGAGAAAGCAAACACAACGCAAAGCGGCAGCTTTGCTAATCGCCTCTCCTTTTGCATCGCGCAAAAAGCCTTCGTCCCTACGTGCGTGCTTACGAGCGGCGCCGGTAGAGCTGCAACGCAGGCGAGGCAGATGATGATGCATTTGCAGGGCGTACGTGCTACTGCTACGTAGAGCATGCGCAGCTAGCCGGGCGGCAGACACGGGCGAGCGAGCGTACGTAGACGCAGGGCAGCGCGGCGCGTGCGGAGGAGGACGAGGAGGAGGAGGAGCATATTCGGGTAGCTCGCATCCCGAGGCAATCCGGGGCCTAATCTCGCGAGATGGAGGTGATGATGGTGGCGGGGGTGGTGGCGGCTTAGCGTGATGATCGGAGGGCCGCCTTTTACGTGGAGGCATGCGCGATGGATCGATCGAGATCCTTTCCGAATTCCTTGCCTGATGATTGCCGCCCGCTTGGATCTCGGGCGACCTGTCTGCCTGGCTCAACTGCTGCTCCGGTTCAAAGGGGTGCGAGCGAGACCGTGGTCGCGTCAACGAAATCAGCAGAAAGATGATGGTGGCAACACGTGGCCAGCATATTTTGCGTGCTCGATGTCGATAGCTACTCAGGGCTGCACGACCTCCTTAATCATTATAGAAAAGGAAAGGAAAAAATTCTTTTATGAAAATGCTATTCAGCTCACGCCGGTTTCTTAGATCTCCCCGTGGACGCCTTGTTCGTCGTCGAGGATGCAGTGCACGGATCTTGGAGCGAGGGTGGTCGTCAAAACCATTTTGTGCATGTGTTCGCTACATTCATGAACGGCACGAATTTCTCCCCCGCTCCTCTCTCTCCCGCACTCCTCTTGTTCCCGAACAAATCCCGTGACCTAACTACCTCCTCGTGGTGGCCGTCGACGACTCCACGCAGCGATTCGGGATGGCGTTCCTGGTGGCCCAACGATGGCCGGCGAACCCATCCTCGCCCCCGCCGTCCTCGGAGAAGGCGGGGCTAAAGGGTGCGCGAGGAGGCCAAGTGTGGAGGGGGAGGAGCAGCAACTAGCGTGTGGGGTCGATGCGGTGCTGCTCGAGGAGGCAGAGCACGGAGGGGGACGAGCAGTGGCAGATGTCTAGGGCCGATACAACATTGCTCGAGGAGGCAGAGCACGAAGGGGAGCGAGCAGCGGTGGTTCGCCGAGCATATGACAATGACAACACATATCTATTCATGTAGCATAAAAAATGGTAGTGCATGACAATTTACTTGAAATGACTACGAAGTGCATAGGTAGATATGATAGTTGTTTTGAGGAGATGTTGGGTTGTATGTAGGAGAGTAAGAGGAAATCCTCCCATGAGGTTGGATGTATTAGCGTAGACAATGCTATTTAATACTCCCTCCGTCCGAAAATACTTGTCATCAAAATGAATAGAAAAAGATGTATCTAAAACATCAACTGTTGTCGATGGGACTTGTCTGTTTTGTGACGAGGCTGAATCTTTGAATCTGTAATAAACTTAAGTGGATGAACCTTCTTAGGTACTCCCTCGCTAAAAAAGTAGTGATTTAAACGCTTTTATATTTCTTTACAGAGTACTTCTGGTCAGTCACTTGTAAATTGGAAATTGATTTACCTATACGAGTCAGAGCGGAGAGCGCTATTTGAGCCTACTATATGAATCTATCTGGTACACCTTTTGTAGCTCTTTCTATCTAATGGAATATGATGTGAACGAAAGCTCCCACATCATTGATTGATCGAGTTAGTAATGGGAAGTTGGGCAATTCATGCCCCTCGCGCTATATTCGTCCCGTAAGCAAGACTTTGAAATGTGTGATATCGATCTAAGTTTTGTTTGTATAAAAATACATACCTCAAAATTTTGTTCTCTTTGAATCCCAGGATATTAAATGGAATGAGGCGGATGCTTTAATAGCATTCCCAATTCAACAATGTTCTAGTTGTTACACAACTCCCAACATTTTATGGATATTATAGCAAACAAGCTCGAAGTGTTGAACAATAAAATGGGTGGAACCAGGGAAAATCCCTTTGTTTCAAAAGAAAAAATGAACCCAACGACAACATATAACAAAACTAAAGAGGGAAACGACCACCGCTAGCTAATGCACACTGACGCGCATCGGCTTTGATCTGGTCAATCATATGTTGCAGAAGAATTCAACTCGAAATAAGATACCAACTAAAACTTTCCATTCACCGGGCAAGACGATTGGAATTTGTTCCCCGTTTTCGACAATGTGTTAGTTTAGGTCTCTCTTGAGCCACTAAGCTACGAGTTGGCTACAGTTATGGATGAATGCCATGTCCGCGTCAGCGTGGTTCCCCCGGCGCTGCTGTGCTGATAGTGTTTTACATGTGCTATGTTTTTCACAGGTGATTTTGTTGTTCAGGTACATTTGGCACCTACCTGGACGAATTTAGCATCGGTCCCGTCTGCTCTGAGTCCCCGAATGCTCTAGAACTTGCACTATCAGACATTAGTTGGAACTTCTTACACGATGTTTCAGATTAAATCAATAGCCTGTAAAATTAGTATCCAACCGACCTGCTATGAGTAGTGGAGAGATGAGCTTGGACAGCGCGATTAGTCCGGACGTCCCCTTATTAATCCCAAATTTAACACAGTACAAACGAAAATGCTCACATACACTCATTATTAAGAATGCTTGCATGCACGCCCTACCCAACATCTTGAGATTGATAAAGTCACCATAGATATCTCATAGTTTTGTATGTAGTTCACCGGGGAGGATGAAAGCGCTTCTGCTCACTTTTATAATTCTGGGCTTTTAGATTAAATTTCTACAATATTGTCCATTCTCCCTATTTCAAATTAGTTGAAAAATTAGTTTTGTTTCGAGTAAAACTTCTCCATACTTGGCTAATTTTATAGAAGAAAAGCACAACATACAACATGAAAAACATATTTTGCATAAATCTAGTGAAACAAATTTGATGATGCAGATGTTTATTGATATATATTTCTCTAGATTTTGCAAATTTGGTTGAGTTGAAACGTAGGGAAGCCATCTGGACTATGTAACATACTAACAAAAATCATGATCATATAAAATCCTAGAATGATCTTAGCAGTGATCCTGACATTATGACCGCCGTCCTAATAATTGCCAACCTTGCTCAATATAGTAAATGGAACGGAAAAATCGTCAGGTTTTTAGCCATGGTAAATCGGATGTTTTTCATGGCAAATTATGTTTGTCAAGGGTGGCAAGTTTAGCTAACGAGCAAGAAACAAATCCACCTCATTTCTTTTTCTGCCAAGAAATTGTTGTGCTCACCAATTAAATTTGTCATCCTAAGGCCAACATAAATCGCCACAAAAAACATAACGTCAGATTTTAGCATTTACTTGGTGAATTCTTGTATGATCACTTGAGTTTTACAGAAGGGTAGGGCTTAGGTGAAGAGCAACTTCGGTTGGTATTCTGAAGTAGAACGAAACTCTAAACCAGCAGAGGGCGGGTATTTCACAAAAGAATCATACTTGACAACACCAGAAACAACTCTACCACACTCAGGAATAAAAACACAGTTGCCAAACACTTTGCCAGGTAAGAGTGCAAAACGGGTTTTGGTTTACACACCTCACGTTGACCCTCTCAAGTCTCAAACGCTCGAGAAAGAAACGAAATCAATGACCATTTGTTTTCTACCCCCTTTAGTCTTTAAGATCTGTATTTCATTTTTCCTGTACACGGGAAAACATTCATATCAGATGAGCTCTTTGAGCATCAAGCCACAACTGACTGGCTTGCCCGTTACCCTGACACAAGCATTGAGAACGAGAATGGTGTGCAATTCACATGAGTTTCTGCGCAAAACGGATGGCTAGGTCTAAGCGAGCGACTGAAGGATCGATCACTCAAGGTGATGAGTGTCTCAGCACATCAAAACAGGCGCGCATGCAGAAATGCATGCCAGGTAGCTGTCAGCAGATTCAGAAAATCTTCTTCACCTCTTGGACATCCTGGGGCCTGAAATAATGTAAATGTTAGCAAAATGAATATCGTTCTTACCAGCTAGTGCTTGAGGTTCGAAGGGAGCTGTTTAGCCTACTTTTGCAGCTAACATCAGCGCATTAAAACAAACAGGGAGATGAATTTCCATATATGCACTACACCTGCTTACGCAAACATATGGGGCCATGTGTAGAGCCGTACCTCTGGGACGAATTGGAGCCATCAGATTGATCTTCATCCTCCTCTTCCTCTGCTTCATCCTCATCACTATCAATCTCCAACAGACTCAGCCTGCACTGGTTTGAAACTCTTCTCATGAGGAAAACATTGAGGTAGTACTGCACCAAGTCCACCCTGGTCTTCGAGGCAAAATGTTTTGCCGCTACCGCCCAAAAACTCTTATTTTCAAACACAGGAACCAACTGCTCAAGTGCAGCAAACTTTAGTTGCTCCTCAATACTCCACATCTTAGAAACCTGCTCACCCATCAAATCAAATTTCCATTCCGTGAAAACTTGACCAATTTCAGACCTTAGCCGACCCCTGGCGGTGTTGGTGTGATGTAATCTGCAATAGAAGTTTCCTGGATATGGGCAATTACATGATTCAGGCCTTCCCTGTCCAGCTACCACAATATTTGTCTGTAAGACATAACCTTCAGGTGGCCAAGTTCTGCTTCCTAGCATCTTTGAGATGTTCGGATCATTCCTGTAGCAAGAAAGCTCTGTGTCTGAAGGTGGTCCAGTCCAGTCAGGTATCTCAGCCTGAAACTGCTCACCTACTCCAATCTTTTTCCTTTGCGTGAGAAGCACTGATGTCATGAGTACCATTCTCCTAGCTAGCCTCTCGGATTTCCTTGTTGGGGTTGGCCCTTTCCTTGGTCTTTCTGACTGGTCCTTAGTTCTGTACTTCCTTTTCTGAAAGATGAAAAATGCAACAATGTCCAAAAGAGTAAGAAAGAGAAAATTGTTTCAGAAAGCACAAACAAAATGGAAAGCAAAATAAAAGAAATATAGTGAGGAAACTGACAATAAAAGTAAGCAATCAAACTTTGACAAATTGTCAGACAAGGGGAGGAAATTCTACAAACTAAACACTGAAGAGGCTTTGTGTAACACCCTACAGCCCAAATAGATAACAGCCCAGCCCACGACAGACAACTTTTGTCCTCACTTCAGGCAAAAGGGTCAGCCCAGAAATGCTACGTCTTGCACCCAGAAGGCTTTTCTGCAAGTGTGACTCATGTTAAACTGGCCATGTGGGACTAACAGCAGGGGCGCTACACTTTGAGTATCGTAGATACAAATTTGCCAAGCAGATAGAAACATCCAGCCCTCGTTTTTTGTTCAGATGAGGAGATCCCGACACAGGTTTCACAGGGCACGATCCTTTTCCCAGATATATAAAAATAGGGTAATCATGGCTCAGGTGTATCCACATTCTTTCAATTGGAGTTTTGACTACGGACAAAATCCAGTGAATTGTTTCAAAATACATACTACAAAACACCACTGGGTTAATGCTACGTGCCTATTGTTTGCGCATTCTGGACTTGATACAGGAACAAATAACTGAACATTGCACTGTACCTCCATTTTATAGAAGTATTAATCATACGCTTCAAAAAACTTTTCTTATTAAGGAAAATGGAAAACAAGTTGCAGATGATTCTCTCTCTCTAGAGAGTCAACATCACCATAGTTCTCTAATTTTAAACATTTTGGATCTGACACTATGTGCCTATTACCTATCATTCTTTGATGCCAGCTATGCCTTGTAGGTTGTTCTTCCCAGTAACATGTAGGATGCACATCGTGCGGCCGTGCAGGAAATCATGACAATTATCGCCACTTCGCCAAACATTCAATAATTATACAGTCAGCACTTCCCCAGGTCCTCTATCTCACAGCAAGTTTCAAAATGTCGGCTACCGGGTTTATATCGGTTCGGTTTCCGTAAATTGGATGTCAGATATCGGTGATATACCAGACGGTATGTAGTTATATAGGAGGAAACATATCTGTTTTTTTGTCATTCTTGTTTAGACACGCCTCTTTTAATAATAAAAAAAAAATGATATCAGTGCTTGTGTTACAACTATATGATTCCAAGTTTATTAACTAGTAAATTAAGAAATATATCAATAAATACTCTCAAAAATCTATTCTAACATAAAAATTACGTCATATATGCAGATTTACAAAACATTATGTGTGAATTTTATAATTTGATGCAGCTATAAATACGTAATTTCGTATTCACCTATATTTCTAGAAAGAACCCTCGTCATCCACATATTGGTCTATGTCGGTGGACATAACGGGTCTAATATCAGCCATATCGGTCAATATACCAGTCTATATGTCTGATCTGCGTAAAAACGATATTTATGAAATGATAAGTTACATCTGTATCGGTAGACTACCAATAACGATATATTGGCCGAGTGGTCGTATCGGCCTAGATTTAGAAGCCTGTCACACGGAAACTATGTCCTGCTGTCGACTTTATGAGTTGCACAAACTAATAAATGTTTCGGCCAAAATACACTTTGAAAGGCTTTCACTATTTTTACATCGACAAAGGCATGACCACTCGATATGACATAAATCACAAGGTCAGATTTCCAATATGACAATCCAGGATAGGTTTAAATGTCAGGTAAAATATAGTGAATACAGGAGAAAATAATGCACATTAGTCCAGATTCTAGATATATAATTTTCACTTCCATAAAAGAAAGGAGACTTCGTTTAAACAATTAATTTGGCATCATTATTAAAGAAAACAGTGCACACTAGTCACGTCGACCAGTTGGCTAGCTAGAGCAGACTGAAATGCTCGCAGCCCGATGACCCGTGTTCGAAGCTCAACCCTCCGTTCTGTTGGTGCTCGCCTTCTTAAAAAATGCCACCAAGGGCTAGTCTTGATTGGTCGAGTTTCTTTTTGTTAGTTACGGATACATGTATGTCTATTGATAACCATTTCAACAACTTCCCTTCAGTCCCTTAATCTAACACCTAAGGCCTATACTCATTCAACTGAATAAAAGCATGTCGGCAATTCCCCGATATGCATCACTTATTATAAAGCTTCACGTGTCATTGACATTCTCACTAGGAACTCTTCATGGTAAAATTTTCAAGCTTAGTTTCTATCCTAACAAACATAGATAGTTTTGATGGGCTAACAAATCAATGCATTAACTATGACTAAAAGAAGTTGAAATTTTATAAATTTAGTGAATGGGACTCGAGGCATGAAACTTAATATTCTGGATGTTTACTTCACAAATATAGGTTGTTTAGCCACAGGTGCAAGACCTAAGGAATAGCCATGGTTTTCGAGTCGCGACTCATCCGAATCGCTCTGGGGTAGCGACTCGGAAAATGTCAAGCCTGCAATTGCGACTAGTCGCGACTCGCTACTCGAGTAGACACTAAGTTGAGTCGATATTTTTTTGCGACTCATCGACTAGTCGACGACTAGTCATGAGACTCGAAAACCATGGGAATAGCCTAATATTACAACCATGCCCTTCTCTTACTCCAGGTTGATCGAGCTATTCTCTCAATTCTCACGTTCTCTTTGTAAAGAGGCCTCATTTATTAATGAGATTAATGGTCATGGGATGTAAGATGTAACAGGAACACGACAAAAGTGCCGACAGCATGTAAAACAATATGAGATGAATAATCGACCTACTACATTATTATCTAATGGAACCATCATCAATGAGGACAACAAGTTTTCGTGTGACTGCCATGCTCGCCGTGCCTCAATTCCACGATAGGCTGTTCTTACAAGCTTCCCTGACTTAGGAGTTACAAAGCTCAGTTTTCAGTTGCGAATCGTGGAGCGCTTATAATCTGTTGTAAACAAATCTACATAGGCCGCCGAAGGAGGAAAATTTTGGCTAGCAAAACGGTAGAAGGAAAAAAAATCCGGTTTGACAAACGGAATTAGGAGTATCATAATTGACCGTGCAAGGCCAACCGCAGCCCGAGTCACCAGCTGAGATAGAGAGAAGCAAGACTTCCCCAATCAGGATCTTCCATTGTTTGGGAAAGGTTCAACAGTTGCTCTGCGGTGCCTGAGATTCTCTTTGCATGAAACAGGACACCCGTCAATTGCCATTCCATGCCCTGGGACTCCATTTAGTACATGGTTGCTGAGATTCTGTTTGCTTGAAACGGGACACCAGTCAACTGCCATTCGCCGATTCCATAACCTGGGACTCCATTTACAAATGCACTCCTAGGAAAACAAGCCTAGCGATACGGGCAATAGGTCACGGAGCGGAATGACATGTAGTGACAAAATCCTAGATGCAGAAATGTCCCATCCATGCGAAGCAGCCGGAGAGCACAAACGGGACATGGTCAGCAACAGTCCACCCGCCCAATCCACGGCTACCTCGACAAATTAGCAACAGATCGCGACTCACGACCATAGGGGTTTGCGAATTCGTCCTCACCTTGGAGAAGCTGGGGAGTTCGGCCTGGTCCGCCACGTCCTCCATCTTGAGGTAGCGCGCGCGCCGCAAGGCCAGCACCTGCCGCTTCCTCGGCCTGTCCGCCGGGCGCTTCGCGCAGGGATCCACGGCGACCTCCCGCGCCCACGACACCAGCGCCTCCAGATCCCCAGCCGCGCCGTTGCCGCCTCCGGCCCCGCGCTGCAGGATCCCCCCGACGAGCGCCTGGAACAGCCGACGGGGCTGGCCGGCGCCATCCGCCTGCGCGTGCGGCGAGGGCGCAGCGCCCGAGGAGGAGGAGGAGGGGTTGGGCGGATACGGCGAGGGGGCGGCGGCGGCGGCGGCGGCCGGCGCGTGGCGTGGCTGGTCAGCGCAGTGGCCGTTTAGGGCGAAGGGGGCGTCGAGGAGCTGCTTCTGGTACATCCCGACCATCGGAGCGCGGGCGCCGCCGCCAGTCGCAGTGGCGGCGACGCGGCTGGCTGGGGGCAGGTTCGCCGCGCGCCCGCTGCCTGCGCCTGGGAGGGAGGGAGGGAGGGAGGGAGGAGAATTGGAAGATTTGGGGTATCTTGTTAGATGTGTGCAAAATTTGAAAGAAATTGGGATGAAATTATGGAATGTTCTAGGTTAGGGTCTCTAGGGGTGGAGCGGTGCTGCGGTTCGTGGAGGCCAGCGTGGCGGGCCCGGTGAATTTTTTTGCCCCCCTAGCGCGATCGTGATAGTAAGTGATAACTGCATCATTTGGATTTTGGACCGTCCAATGCGGACGATTAGAGATAATTATTTTCAACCTACTACTATATGATACTTAGTGGTTAAGCATTGGAGATGTTGATCATTTTGTCAAAAGCTTGATCGAAAATATTGTGCGCCTTAATATGGAGGGTGTGTATCTTCTCGAGGCTCTCCCTTCTTTGTATGTGCATCAATCTCTCCCTAAACAAGAACAAGCTCTTGTGGCCCCCACATAAGACCTATAATTCCATACCACCACTATAGATGAGGCATACTCCTTATTACACGCCTTTCTACGCGGAGCTTTCTTCCATAACCTTAGCACGTCTGTCGTTGTAGTAACCACCCTCTGAATAGTTGATGCCTTCCAGTGAAATACATGAGCATTCATTTCCAGTCATAACTCATGAAGGTCCACTATCATGATGGTCGCCATTTTGCTGGAATTTACTCTAGACTTATTATGTCCATCGAACACCATCAAACTATCATTGTGTCTTGCAAGCTTAGTGCTAGTCGTTGAATCCCAAAATTGCGCGGGAAGATAAACCAAACATCATTTGCAAAAGGGCACTGCACCATAATATTATCGATTTTTCTGAGTGCCTAATCACAAAACAAACAGCAAGCGGGATGTTGTATCCCCCTCTTCGTGAAACGGCCAACAATACAACAACTATCACACGTGACCAGCCATGTGAAATACATTTCCTTTAGTGGTGCCTGATTTTTCTGCAAGGGTTTGGCGTAATCCGCATGCTTAGTGTGACGCCCGGATAATTAAGCTACAGTAACACTCTACTAACGATGCCACATCACCACGATTACTATTGTTCTTTTCACGGTGATTCAAATCTTGTTCGATTTCAAAATCAAAATCAAGTCACCAAGAAAAGTTTTCAAATAATAAAACTAAAATGTTTGAAATGTAGAAAATAAATCATAGATGATTATGGTTTGAAACCACATTTTAATAAATTATTTAAATGCACTAAATTAAATAAAAGAAAAATGAAAACAAAGCAAACTAAAAGAAACCCCATGGCCACTTGGCGCTAGGCCCATCCGTCCTAGCTGGACTAGACAGCCGCCCACCCGCGCCTCGGCACGCTTAGGCCGACCACCCCCACTAACCCTAACCCCACTCCTCCCACGCCCCACTCCTCCTCCGCCTCCTCCCGATCCAAATCGGATCGGGGCACCAAGCCTACCGCCCTCCGCGACCCTCGACCTCGCTTTGTGCCCGACATCTTGGTGGCGCTCCCGTCGCTTCAGCCTTGTGCCGTCGACGGCAGCGCCGCCACCGCCTCGACACCGCGACTCTCGGTGCCGCCGCCGCTCCGTCCGCCGTTCGCCGCTGAAGCTGCCCTCGCCGGACCGCCCGCCCGCCTCTCCATCACGGACCTCCCGAGCCTCCCCGAGCCCTCTCGCTTAGACCCCACGCCTCATGGTGAGCTCTGCGCCGAGCGCGTCATCCCCGTCCCCTTCCGACCTCGTCAACGAGCCACCAGCTCCTTGCCTCGATCCGTGCTGCTTTCCTCACTCCAGCTCGTCAAGCCACCTCCAGCGCTCTCGCTCGACGACCCAGCCCGTTCCCAATCGCGCCCTCTGCTCGCTCCTCGCGCCCTGCACTGCTCCACCACCACCGCAGCCGCGCCCGCCTCGCCCCATCCGCACCGCCATCGTAGTCGCCCCACGCCGCCTCCCTTGGTCGGGTTGCGGCTGGCGGCAGGAGGCGCGCCCAAGACCTCCCGAGCTCACGCCTGCTCGGGCGCCCGCCCTTGCGCCAAGACACACAAGACCCGCTAGCGCCCGCTCCAGTGGCCTCCTGGGCCACTGGCATGAGGGGCCCGCCCCTATGGGTCTATGACAAAGGGGCCCCACGCCTGTAACAAAAACAATGAAAATTAAATTGATAAAAATGAAATAATAAATAATTAATTAAATAATAATAATTAAATTAATTAATTAAGGAATTAATTAAGTTAATTAATCATGATTAGATTAACCTAATTAACTAATTAGTTTAATTAAACAAGAGTTAGATTAGTTAAACACCGATTATGCTAAGCAATCAATGACCGATGGGACCCACACGTCGGTTTGACCGATAACGGCGTCTGTTGTCAGCCGACGTCAAGATGCAATCGCTCGATAATGTTGAATTTAAATAATTAAATAAATCCTAAAATGAATTAAATCTTTTAAAATTAATATAAAATAAACCGTAGCTCGATGGAAAAACTTTATACATGAAAGTTGCTCGAACGACGAGACGAATCCGATTCTGCAGCCCGCTCGTCCGCCACACACCCCTAGCACAATCGAACACGCAACTTTCCCCCCGCCTCCGCTCAAAACGCTAAACACCGGGGATACTTTCCCGGATGTTTTCTCCCCTTCACCGGTATCACCACATACCGCATTGGAACACCCCTAGCACCGTTACTTGTCTTGCCATGCACTGTTATGCATCTGTTTGCATTGTATTCATTGTTTCTTCCCCCTCTTCTCTCGGTAGACTACGAGACCGACGGCTGCGCCCAAGACGACTACGGAGTTGACGACCCCTTCTCTTGCCAGAGCAACCAGCAAGCCCCCTTGATCACCAGATATCGCCTATTCTCCTCTATCTGCTTGCATTAGAGTAGTGTAGCATGTTACCGCCGATAATCCTATTCGATGCATAGCCCGACATTGTTGCTACACCTGCTGATACCTTACCGCAATCCTAAATGCTTAGTACAGGATGCTAGTTTATCATCATTGGCCCTACATTCTTGTCGACCGCCTTGCTATACTATTGGGCCGTGATCACTCGGGAGGTGATCACGGGTATATACTATTCATACATACATACTATACTGAGATGGTGACTAAAGTCGGGTCCGCTCAAGAGTACCCATGAGTGATTCACTTGATTGGGGCTGAAAGGACCCTTGTCCCGACCCTCTGTGTGGATCTTTGTGTCGGAGCGACAGGCGAGTTGAGACCGCCTAGGTGAGAGGTGGGCCTGGCCCCGGTCGGCGTCGCGCTTGCTTCATAATAACACGCTTAACGAGATCTTGGTATTTGATCCGAGTCCGCCATTTGGTCTATACGCACTAACCATCTACGTGGGAGTAGTTATGGGTATCCCGACGTCGTGGTATCACCAAGCCTTCTTGACGTCGGCGACGAGCGGCGCTAGCCGGATTGGACCGAACGCCACTAGGCTAGGTCTCGCCCGGCCGCCCTCGCAACGCTTGTGTGTGCTCAGGCGATGGGCCTGCACCTGCAAGCGCTTAGGTTTAGACCGGCGTGTTTGACCTCTGTTGTGCCTAGGTGGGGCTGCGACGTGTTGATCTTCCGAGGCGGGCATGACCCGAAAAGTGTGTCCGCCAAATGGGATCAAGCGTGTTGGGTTATGTGGTGCACCGCAGGAAGTTTAATCTATTCAATAGCCGTGTCCCTCGGTAAAAGGACGACCGGAGTTGTACCTTGACCTTATGACAACTAGAACCGGATACTTAATAAAACACACCCTTCCAAGTGCCGATACAACCCGGTGATCGCTCTCTAACAGTATGACGAGGAGGGATCGCCGGGTAGGATTATGCTATGCGATGCTACTTGGAGATGCTACTTGGAGATGCTACTTGGAGGACTTCAATCTACTCTCTTCTACATCTTTGCAAGACCGAGGCCGCTGTAAGCGTAGTCTTCGTCAGATTAGCTATCCCCTTATTATTCGGCATTCTCGATTCGGTCCGATATGGCCTCCTTACACATATACCCATGCATATGTAGTGTAGCTCCTTGCTTTGTAGTACTTTGGATGAGTACTCACGGTTGCTTTCTCCCCTTTTCCCCTTTTCCTTTCTTTCGGTTGTCGCAACCAGATGTTGGAGCCAGAGCGACGCCACCGTCGCATTTACTACTACATCGGAGGTGCCTACTACTACGTGCGTGGCCGGCGGCGACACTGGGAGTAGTTTAGGAGGATCGAGTGCAGAGGCTGCGCCTCTTCGATCTGATCCCGGTTTGTGCTAGCCTTCTTAAGGCGACTTGTTTAACTTATGTACAGACTTCAGATATTGTTGCTTCACGACTCGTCTATGATCGAGCATTTGTATTCGAGCCCTCGAGGCCCCGGCTTGTATTATGATGCTTGTATGACTTATTTATGTTTTTAGAGTTGTGTTGTGATATCTTCCGTGAGTCCTCGATCTTGATCGCACACGCTTTGCGTGCATGATTAGTGTACGATCGAATCGGGGGCGTCACAAGTTGGTATCAGAGCCGACTGCCTGTAGGAATCCCCCTTCCACACTCCTTGGCCGAAGTCGAGTCTAGTCACTACAAAACTTTTACTAACTTGGCTGTGAGCCTTACGGGCCCACGTCGCCATTGGGTGGTATTAGGATCTTTTACTCCTCGATCTATGCTCTGGGATTCTAAACTCTCTTCTATTCGGGTTAAACGGTTTATACTAAAATCTAACTTTAGGTTCTCGAAAATACTTTTTCCCGGAGAGCCCCTTCAGTCCAGATGATCGCTGGCTGCACCAGAGGATTTTGGAGATACTCTCTGATTTTCTCTCGAGACCTTGTGCCCGTTGCTTTTGCAATTCCCTACCACCGAAATATCCCTATGGATAAATCCTTACACCTGTCGTGCTTACTTTTATTCCCAGTCGATCTTGTTATTACAAGATACTCCGAGAATATTTTGTGCCTATTGCCTTGCTGTTCTTTGTCCCCTGAATACCCCTATGGATAATTCTCGCACTTATCGAGTATCCGCTTATCCCCAGTTGTTCATATGTTTTTCAAAATACTTGGAAATACTTCCCAATCTTCCGAGTATCCTCTTCTAACTATTGCTCGGCAAGTACTTGTCTGCTTGCAATATGGATGCTTTCCATATGTGTAGCAATATTCATTAAGTGTCCTTTGACATCATCATTTTGATCCTATCGATTCAACATGTGTGTGAAAGCACACAATCATCAGTTGATCCTTTTAAATTATCTTTCCGGCTCAGACGTTATTTCGAACATGAGCTGGTCCTCGATCAATCAAGTTGTCGTCGAATGTACCCCTAAGTCTATTCAACTTATCCATCCTTGATCAGAGCGTTGCTTGTGATCCCCTGATCTGGAAGTCATAATGGTTTTGCATTTGAACTTTGAATTAGTCAGATGTTTCTATAATCAGACCTCCTTGCATTCTCCTTCCTCTGGTTGAGTACCGATGCTCACATCAGATCCCTTGTGGACCATCGGTTCCTTTGTTGGATTTTATCCGACCACGTCCCTCATATTCAATTACTTTGGAAATTCTTTCCCTGATACATAATGCCTTTGGTAAATTGTATCATCTGCTTTTGAACATGCTCTACCATCGAGTTTGTGTTATTACTCCTGGAGTTCGTGGTATATGTTCTAAGGAGCCCCGATGGCTTGAACCTATGCCTTCCTTAATATGTGTGAACTCGAAAGTTTTCACGAGTCATACTCTTCTGGTATTCTGCTAGGTAAGATTTCTACACTATAGCTTCATCAAAAGCGAGAAGTGAATGAAAGGTTATGCATTGGAGAAGTGGGAGTCGACCTTGGACTTTGTGTTCATGCCCATGGACACGATGTAGATCTTATCATGGAAGCTTCTCTTAAATTAATTATTCCTTTGGTATAAGTTCATCTTATATCTGGGATCTGGCCTTTTGCAATCGTGGTTCCGACCATGTTCTCTTTTAAATACCATGTCTCGTGCAAGTTTTAGCACTTGTCTTCTATAGGGCAATACCCCGGTCCAACCTCTACTTTGATCTGTTATCGAGTAGTACCCCCCTGGTATCTTGAGATTATCATGGAACTGCATAACTTCTTATGAGTTCTTCATCAAGTGCTACATTCCCGCTGATTCCAATTTTTCACGGGCTCTGAGTTATTAAACGCTCAAAGACATCAATAACTGAACCGAGTCCGCACTACGGTTCAACAACCCTTCGGTAAGCTTCTATAAGTACGAGTTTGTACCCGATCACATCATTTCTAGCCTGATCGGCTATATCATTATCATGCTAAATTTTAACTGTGCTACTGGGTCCTTCTTCCTGTAGCCCAATTTTGGATGATAAGCTAAGCTTACATCAATTTTCCTCATCTTATCATTTCACCTAGCAGAAAGCTTGATTTCGAGTATGTGTTGTACCCGTGTTCCATTAACCTTCCGTTTCATCATCCCTTTGACTTGATGTCATCGCTGATCGATTACATCCTCATGTAACCCCTCGACAAGACTTGTCGTGATCATCATCAACAATTGACTCCTTCCAAGATATCAATTGAATTCATGATGAGAAATACTATCCTTGCCCTCGATGATTTGTGTTATCATCGACCACTCAATTGCCTTCCGTTCAACACAAACTTGTTCATGTTTTGTGTTACCTTGAGATCCTTGCTATCCAGCATTTGTTCTTCTTTACCTTGGAATATTACCACCTTTTGATGTCAAGAATGTCGTGGTAATTTTACCACCTCTTGAGAATTCTTGATATAGTAATATCTCTCGCCTTTTGCGTTCATTTATTGGTCTCCGTGTTGTTTCTAACCGGAATACCGACAAATGGTCGGTGATGTGTACATTCTAAACTTCTAGCAACCCTATCGCTTTGAAGTTATTGGTCTACAGTTTCATTCTAAGTCTGTTGCTTATTGAATCATCATTCGTACATTGATCGTGATACCTAGTCCAGATTCCTGGGCGCACCTTTCAACCAATGTTTAATTGTGTATGTTTTCCCCAAGCATACATCAATATATCATTTTGATCTGGCAAATGTTATCTCCTTGTTCACATAATTGTGGAAATCCATCCTTTGGAAATTTTGATGAATTGTCGCTGAGTTCATCAGCCACCTCCTCATCCTCTCGTTGGTTTACTAATGAACTCATGTTTCAGAACTCGCTTCCATAGTTCATTTCCCGAGAATCTTACAGTGTCATCCCGTCAATTTGTGTTGCACCTTTCTTCTCAGGCATCCTGAGTCTGAGGTATCCTGACACCAATCAGATCTGAATCTCGGTCGGATATGATGGTTGGGACATATTTCCAAGAGCTATAACATTGGTCTTTATATGACCCGGTAAGGTGATGTCATGCCTAGCACTCCTAACCGGAGGACCTATTGTTGTCGTTCCTTTTTAACTAGGTTAACCATTTTTCAATGAGGAAATGGATTGCCTTGTTTAATAAGTTATCCTGATGGATCCTTTGTATATCCAAAGTACGACCTTTGCTTGAAGACCATGTGAATGCTATCTCGAAGCTTGACTATGGTACTCCAATTTTCAACAAGAACATTTGAAGCCCAATGCTAAATGGTTCCTGCTCAATTATCCAAACACCATTGTATGGGTAATGTCAGGAAATTTCTCACCCCGTACCTAAAGAGTTTTCTACATTATATCATGTCATCGATATCATGCTCGCTTGTCCTTGGGAATGATATACCCACGAAATATGTGTTCAAACACATTTTCCTTTCCATTAATTTGTTTAACCTTCCTTGTGATCTATATAATCTAAGCAAGAATGATTCATCGCTTATGTAAACTTCTCGTGCGCCATTTCACAAGAAACCTGTTACTATTGTTGATGACATTTCCGAATACACCGATGAACGGGAACCTTGTTTATTGGTCCGCCTCGCTCAACGAAAGGAAAATGGTTCTCTTCGTCCCTCGCCCTTGGTACCGACGTTGTTACCGAGATAACTGACAGGTTATTCTCTCGCATGCCTTGCTATCATAACCGTGCAAGATGTCGGCCCCCTTCCTACCTTCAACCACATGGTGGGCCCATAACCCACAGTTCCACAGGATTGAAACCCGACTCTCCTGTACACCCCCTGTTTCCAAAGATATTCCTCGCGCGTGGACTCGTATGTAATTCACGGACCACCGTCCCAAGTGATCTATTTTGGTATCAGACGCAATACGTATTCCCATTGCTTTGAACCCCTTTCACACTTCCCTTCAGGCAACGAACGATTGCCTATGCGCTTGAAACTTCTATTTTGCACCTTCTTGCTTTGCTCTCGATATTGTCTTAAATTTCAATTCGAGAGTTACTTTCCGCCACCTTCCTCGTTGTTGTCTACCAGATAGTCTACCCTGCAGAGGTCCATTCTTCCGGTATACCCCCTTAATCTTTCGTTAGTATGATGAAGACTCCGAAGGAAGGATGGCCACTTCATCATGATGACCTGGAGCAGAGAAATGAAGACATCACCAAAAAGGGATCAATTACTTCGGAAAGAGCAATTAAGACCGAGAACACTCGCTAGAATTTCGTAACTAGAATCTTCTTCCCCTTACGCCTCCTAAATCTCGGACGAGATTTCTTGTAGTGGAGGAGAATTGTGGCCTTGGGATAATTAAGCTACGGTAACACTCTACTAACGATGCCACATCACCATGATTACTATTGTTCTTTTCACGGTGATTCAAATCTTGTTCGATTTCAAAATCAAAATCAAGTCACCAAGTAAAAGTTTTCAAATAATAAAACTAAAATGTTTGAAATGTAGAAAATAAATCATAGATGATTATGGTGCTGAAACCACATTTTAATAAATTATTTAAATGCACTAAATTAAATAAAAGAAAATGAAAACAAAGCAAACTAAAAGAAACCCCCATGGCCACTTGGCGCTAGGCCCATCTCGTCCTAGCCGGACTAGACAGCCGCCCACCCCGCGCCTCTGGCACGCTTAGGCCGACCACCCCCACTAACCCTAACCCCCACCTCCCACGTCCCACTCCTCCTCCGCCTCCTCCCGATCCAATCGGGATCGGGGCACCAAGCCTACCGCCCTCCGCGACCCCTCGACCTACTTTGTGCCCGACATCGTTGGCGCTCCCGTCGCTCGACGCCGCAGCCGTCGCCCCGACGGCGCCGCCCACCGCCCGACACCGACCGTCTCTGGTGCCCGCCCCTCTCCGTCCGCCGTTCGCCGCTGGCTGCCCTCGCCGGACCGCCCGCCCGCCTCTCCATCACGGACCTCCCGAGCCTCCCGAGCCCTCGCCTAGACCCCACGCTCCTGCAGTGAGCTCTGCTGGCGGCGCGTCATCCCCGTCCCCTTCCGACCTCGTCAACGAGCCACCAGCTCCGGTCTCGATCCGTGCCGCCTCACTCCAGCTCGTCAAGGCCACCTCCAGCGCTCTCGCTCGACGACCCAGCCCGTTCCCAATCGCGCGCCCTGCTGCTCCGCTCGCTGCCCTGCTGCTGCTCCACCCAGCAGCCGCGCCGCCTCGGCCCCATCCGCACTCCGCCATCGTAGTCGCCCCATGCCGCCTGCCTCCCAGGCCGGCATGGGCGGCGTCTTGCCGCGGCCAAGACCTCTCGGCTCACGCCTGTTCGGGCGCCCCGCCTTGCGCCCGCACCCGCGCACCCGCTAGCGCCCGCTCCAGTGGCCTCCTGGGCCACTGGCATGAGGGGCCCGCCCCTATGGGTCTATGACAAAGGGGCCCCACGCCCCAGAACAAAAACAATGAAAATTAAATTGATAAAAAATGAAATAATAAATAATTAATTAAATAATAATAATTAAATTAATTAATTAAGGAATTAATTAAGTTAATTAATCATGATTAGATTAACCTAATTAACTAATTAGTTTAATTAAATAGTAGTTAGATTAGTTAAACACTGATTAGGCTAAACAGTCAATGACCAGTGGGACCCACACGTCAGTTTGACCCAGTCAACGTCCTGTTGGCTGCTGACGTCATGATGACGTCAGCATGCACTGTTCTGGATAATGTTGAATTTAAATAATTAAATAAATCCTAAAAATGAATTAAATCTTTTAAAATTAATATAAAATAAACCGTAGCTCAGATGGAAAAACTTTATACATGAAAGTTGCTCAGAACGACGAGACGAATCCGGTTACGCAGCCCGTTCGTCCGCCACACACCCCTAGCACACCGAACACGCAACTTTCCCCCTCCGGCTCCTCTGCCCGAAAACGCGAAACACCGGGGATACTTTCCCGGATGTTTTCTCCCCTTCACCGGTATCACCACATACCGCATTGGGGCACCCCTAGCACCGTTACTTGTCTTGCCATGCACTGTTATGCATCTGTTTGCATTGTATTCATTGTTTCTTCCCCCTCTTCTCTCTGGTAGACTACGAGACCGACTGCTGCTGCCCAGTACGACTACGGAGTTGACGACCCCTTCTCTTGCCGAGCAACCAGGCAAGCCCCCCTTGATCACGAGATATCGCCTATTCTCCTCTATCTTGCTTGAATTAGAGTAGTGTAGCATGTTACCGCTTTCGATAATCCTATTCGATGCATAGCCCGACATTGTTGCTACACTGCTGATACCTTACCGCAGTCCTAAATGCTTAGTACAGATGCTAGTTTATCATCATTGGCCCTACATTCTTGTCGACCGCCTTGCTATACTATTGGCCGTGATCACTCGGGAGGTGATCACGGTATATACTATTCATACATACATACTATACAGATGGTGACTAAAGTCGGGTCCGTCGAAGAGTACCCATGAGTGATTCACTTGATTGGGGCTGAAAGGACCCTTGTCCCGACGGCCCTCTGTGTGGATCTTTGTGTCGAGCGACAGGCAGGTTGAGACCGCCTAGGTGAGAGGTGGTCCTGGCCCTGGTCGGCGTCCGCGTTTGCTTCATAATAACACGCTTAACGAGATCTTGGTATTTGATCTGAGTCTCGCCATTTGGTCTATACGCACTAACCATCTACGTGGGAGTAGTTATGGGTATCCCGACGTCGTGGTATCACCGAAGCCTTCTTGACGTCACGACGCGGCGCTAGCCGGATTGGATCGAACGCCACTAGGCTAGGTGCGCTTCGGCCGCCCTCATAACGTCAGTGGTGTGCTCAGGCGATGGGCCCGGACCCTGCGGCGCTTAGGTTTAGACCGGCGTGTTTGACCTCTGTTGTGCCTAGGTGGGGCTGCGACGTGTTGATCTTCCGAGGCGGGCATGACCCGAAAAGTGTGTCCGCCAAATGGGATCAAGCGTGTTGGGTTATGTGGTGCACCCCTGCAGGGAAGTTTAATCTATTCGAATAGCCGTGTCCCTCGGTAAAAGGACGACCCGGAGTTGTACCTTGACCTTATGACAACTAGAACCGGATACTTAATAAAACACACCCTTCCAAGTGCGGATACAACCCGGTGATCGCTCTCTAACAGGCGACGAGGAGGGATCGCCGGTAGGATTATGCTATGCGATGCTACTTGGAGATGCTACTTGGAGATGCTATTTGGAGGACTTCAATCTACTCTCTTCTACATCTTTGCAAGACCGAGGCCATGTGAGCGTAGTCTTCGTCGAGATTAGCTATCCCCTTATTCGGCATCCTGCAGTTCAGGTCCATCGATATGGCCTCCTTACACATATACCCATGCATATGTAGTGTAGCTCCTTGCTTTGTAGTACTTTGGATGAGTACTCACGGTTGCTTTCTCCCCTTTTCCCCTTTTCCTTTCTTTACGGTTGTCGCAACCAGATGTTGGAGCCCAGGCGAGACGCCACCGTCGACGCATTTACTACTACACTGGAGGTGCCTACTACTACGTGTGTCCGGCGGCGACGACTGTGAGTAGTTTAGGAGGATCTGCGGGAGGCCTGCGCCTCTTTCGATCTGTATCGGTTTGTGCTAGCCTTCTTAAGGCGGACTTGTTTAACTTATGTCCGTACTTTCAGATATTGTTGCTTCCGCCGACTCGCCTATGATCGAGCATTTGTATTCGAGCCCTCGAGGCCCCTGGCTTGTATTATGATGCTTGTATGACTTATTTATGTTTTTAGAGTTGTGTTGTGATATCTTCCCGTGAGTCCCTGATCTTGATCGTACACGTTTGCGTGCATGATTAGTGTACGATCGAATCGGGGGCGTCACACTTAGTGCCGAAAAAGTATGCCTCATAGCCCGTACTTGCCCAATAGATGCCATTTGCAGTCAATCTCCAAGTAAAGCAATCCTCATCATTGCTCGGAGGTGCCATTGCTAAACAAGCCCCCAAAGGTCCATGAATTCAATGATCGCATACATCGACAATGTTTCGTGAATATCGGAAATCCACTGTTTCTCCCAAAGTTTCCGCCACCGATCTCTTCTTTCCTCCTCCGGCCTTAATGAATGGGTATAAATTGGGAGCAATGTCTCGATGCCCTTCAATCCACCTATCATGCTAAAGCTTACTCAATCACCCCTTCCAACCGAACACTTTGTTGCTGCAAGAAATAATTGTGTGGCCTCGTGAGAGATCTCAGCGAAACCAGACCATGCCCTTAATTGCCCAGTTTTCTGAAACCATAACCAACACATTTGTAATGCGTTATTAAGGAAATCCGGCCGATCAACACTTAAACCACCGAATTACTTGGGCTTGCAAATCTGTTCCTGGGACACAAGACAATGCCCTCCCTTTGTGACGAAGTTGATTGCGGCGGATCTCCGGTATGGGTCCCGAACTAGTAGCCTTGATGCGACGGCAATAGAGACACAATATTTTACTCAGGTTCGGTCTCTCATAGGAGAGAAAACCCTACGTCCTGCTTGTGTTATATTGATCTGGGGTGGAGTAAAAAGTATAGGTTGATCTACCACAATATTGTTGTGTGTAATAATTTGATGATCTAAGTTCTGTTCTATCGATTAGCCCAACCTCAACTTATATATGTTACCAAAGGCCTAGGATTACATGAGTCCTAGTCAGCTACGTTGGTGGAGGAGAGTCCTTTTCTTGAATTGTAAGGCTTCTTAATTTTCCTTACAAATTGCCATGGGCCACCCAAAGTGGCCCATGACGAAACCGACAAAGGGGGCCTCAACCCTTCCCACCTGGTCGGGGATCGACATGGCGAGAGGCCCCTAGCCGGGCACCATCACTTTGCTTCCTCAGATCCTCTCCAGAAAAAGCTTTGACAAATCTTAGTGATAGCCTTGAAGACCCAAGGAGGGAGATGCAAGGGCAACATGTTATAAATGATCATCGTCATGAGTATGGTCTTAGTTAACTGCTAGTTTGAAATAATAAGGACTTGTCGGTCGCCCATTTGTTTGTCACTGAATCAACCAAAGGCTGCAAGTCGGTCATCGTGAAAGCCACATGCATGGGAGTAAGCCCTAGGAACATGTAGGGGAACCGAATCACGTAGCAAGGAAGAGAACTAGCCAAACTTCCACATCAATACCCTCTCACCACATTTATGAAGATTAGCCACAATCCCAGAAGCATCAGCAAACAAAGGAAGGATTTCCTACTTCAAAAAACTCATTTTCCTTTCGATCTCACTTGTGAGATCAAATGGATTCTACGATGATGACATTGTAGGAGGGCGTTTATATAAGAGCCGAGTACAGTGACGAAGGTTCGATGGATCTACCCCCCCCTTAAGTCTGAAGACCAGGGTGCATGTAGATGCCGTATTTGTTGAGTTTGGTGGCCGAAACCTGTAGACCAACCTTGCTCTTAAGGGTTGGCTTCTCGAGGGCAGATCTGATATTATTTCCAAATCCAACGATCCAAATGCACATATCCTCTATCTCCATCTAATTCGATGGCCACCAAAAGCACACATATTTAGGAAGAGTGATGTTGGTTTGTACTTCCACCAGACTCGTGCGGCTTAAAGATATTATTCGAGCAAAATCTGTGCCGCTAAATAGTCTATTCCTTTGTTACGAAAGAGGCACGAACCCGACAACTACACGGTTGCATAGTATAACTTATCTTCAAAAAACACCACCCGACCCAACCCACACTAGAAGCAATTTGTAGTTGATTTTTCCTTTTTTACATAATATGTTATCACGCCTTTATTCATTTGATTCTACATAGAAATGAGCACTACTGAATCAGTAAATCGCACAGAGTAATAAGTATTGATCAAGATGACCTGCATGTTATAATTGCAACCCCATGACATGTAGTATGTTGAGAAACAACACACTTGCTCATGGAATAGTTTGCATCGCCAATAAGACTCTCGTAGGGCGACCCATTGCCCTCATACCTCTTTGTCATTTACACTAAAGGTTTATCCACATTAATGCAAGATGCAGAACAAAGGGGAACCTTGAGTGGTGTACGAGTGTGCTCAAGTGCACCAGCGGTGTCACATGTTTTCTTTTCGGACGTCTCAATGTTGATGATCAAGGCAATTGATACGTCTCCAATGTATCTATAATTTATGAAGTATTCATGCCATGTTAATATTTTTATATGGTTTTGGTGCACTTTTATATTATTTTTATGGACTAACATATTAATTTAGTGCCCAGTGTTAGTTCCTGTTTTCTTGCATGTTTTTTGTTTTGTAGAAAAACCATACCAAACAAAGTCCAAACGTGATAAAAATTTATAGAGATTTTTTATGGAATACATGTGATTTTTGGAAGAAAGAATCAATTCAAAACGGTGCCCGAGGCCCCCCACAAGGCAACATGGCGTGCCCTACCCCCGGGCATGCCCCCTTGCCTTGTGGGAACCTCGTAGGTTGGTTGATGCCCTTCTTTCGCCGAGAGAAAGATAATTTCTAGATAAAAATCCCCTCAAAATTTCAACCCAATTGGAGTTACACATCTCCGGGGATATAAGAAATGGTGGAGGGCTAGAAAATAGAAGCGAACGAGAGAAGAAAAACACACACACACACACACATAGAGAGAGAGAGAGAGAGAGAGAGAGAGAGAGAGAGAGAGAGAGAGAGAGAGAGAGATCTAATCTCAGAGGGGCTTTCGCCCCTCCGGGCGCCATGAAGGCCAGGGACCAGAGGGGAGAACCTCTCCCCATCTAGGGGATGCAACGGAGGAGGAAGCTCGAGGGGGAGAATCTCTCTCCCCCTCTCTCTCGGTAGCACCGGAGTGCCGTCAGGGGAACCATTGCCGCAATGATCGTCTTCGAAGAACATCGTCGTCTTCATCACCTTCCTTACCTCTTTTCAGCGGTCCATTCTCCCGCAACCCACTGTACCCCCTACTTGAACATGGTGTTTTATGCTATATGTTATTATCCAATGATGTGTAACCATCTTATGATGTTTGATTAGATTTTTTTGTCCTATGGATTGATTGATGATCTTGATTGGTTTGAGTTACGTGTTTTATTTTGGTGTTGTCCTATGGTGCCTTCCATGTCGCACACAAGTTGGGGATTCCTGCTATAGGATGTTGCAATACGTTCGGGATTCGCTTATAGTGCGTTGCGAGAGTGATAGAAGCTTAAACCCGAGTAAGGGGGTTGTTGTGCATGGGAGTAAAGGGGACTTGTTACTTAAAGCTATGGTTGGGTTTTACCTTAATGATCTTTAGTAGTTGTGGATGCTTGCTAGAGTTCCAACCATAAGTGCATATGATCGAAGTATGGATAGATCATGCCTCTCCCTCATATAAAATTGCAATAATGATTACCGATCTAGTTATCAATTGCCTAGGAAAATTCCGCACACCATACCACACTACAAAAAAAACCACTTCCTAGGTCACGTTTTCTGTCATGCATGTACATCCATGACGATTTTATGACAGAATCATAGTCATACCTGTGCTGTCGTAGAAGTGTTCCATGACAATACTCAAATTATCATCATGGAAGTGTCCACTTCCATGACGATAAATGGTGCGTCATGCAAGTGCTTTCGTCAAGGGTAACCGACAGGTGGCAGCCACTGTAACGGGTCGCCATTATGCTATCGGGTCTAGTTTTGGATCCTATAACCCGTTAACAGCTAAGACCAATGGCGGTTTTCCACGTGTAAAATTCTCATTGGTTGGGTGAACCACGTGTCAGCTCCCCATTAGGACAGATGTCAACCATCCAATGGACAGGACACGCCTATGATACGTCGACACGTGGCAAGGCCCAATAGTGGCCTCTTTAGGTTAAAAAGGTTGGCCCAGCCAAAGGCCCACAATATTTTGTCAGACACTAGTGGGCCGGCCCGTTAACATACTGTCATGCTTAGGTGAAATTATGGCCCATATCAGATCTGGATTGTTCACGGTCTGTCATGTTTTGGGCTAAATCATGGCCCATATCAGATCAGGCCCGTTAACAGGCCATTGTGCTTTTGGGCCCATTGTAAGCCGGGTTTGTATTTCGGCGTGTTAAAGGCTTGTTTAATAATTTGGCCCGGTTTTGGCCTGTTAGCTACCCTTGGTGCATCTGGGCCGTTGTCGGCCCGGTTTCACTTTAGGCCATTTAACGGCACGTGCTCCAACTGGGCTATTTCTTGTCCAAAGTGACTTTCAACCTCTTAATGGGCCGAAGTTTTCGTGGATAAATTTCAGCCCAATGTGCCTATCGGTTTGTTAATGGCCCGCAACACAGTTGGGCCTAGTTACGAACCACGTTGAATCTGGCCTGCTTACAACCCATAAATTTATCGGGCCAAACAAGGCCCGAGATAATTTTTGGCCTGTTAACGCCTCGTATGTTATTGGGCCAAACATGGGCCTACGGATGTTTCGTCATGTGTTGGCCCGTGAATTGTTCGGCTCAACTCTAGCACAATCTAGTTTTCAGCCTGTTAAAAGCCCATGGTGGAAGATCACATGATGCAAAAAAGCATGGTGAGATTAAGTCAAACCACAAGAAAATGTACGGTCATAATGCTATTATGCTACTATCTCTTAGTCTTGTGCTTGATGAATAGGAATATGAAAAGGAGAAGTGGAAATTAGAATTCCTATGGTTTTTCTTTCAAGGAGACACTAAAGGAACAAATCCTACAGTTTTCCTTTGCTCCATTCCTTTGCACCAAATTCATGAAAAGTAGTACCATAGGAAACTTTCCAATTCCTATGTTTTTCATTCACTTTTCCTTTCAAGCACTGGCGATTCTAGTAGGCAAGGCTTGAGCAAGGAAAATCCTACACTAATTTTTTTGTGCTACTTCTATTACTTTGGACCCGTGACACCGCCATACTAGCTCAACTCCTGTGCCCATCGACAAATGCACAACTCAAACGCTACAGAGATAAATAATGATGGCGTTCAAGAGAGTCCATCACAAATAGCTAAGTTGCACGGTACCTCACCGCTTGTCATTTAGTAGTATAAAATAATCGATTTCCGTTACTACGAGTGCTCGATGGACAATATATATAACATGTAGAGTAAAAGAGATGCAACAAGTGTACAACCTCTTTGGCGAAGCCATGTCGATCTCAGCGTGATTGGGTTAGCCGGTGAGGATGCTCCGGCTGACTTTGCTGTCGGAGAAGGGGAAGAAGATCTTAGGCGTCTGGATATGGAGCCCGAGGTACTGCTCCACTGTGATGGAGGGTTTCGTCGTTGGAGCAGCTCCGTTGAGTTGTACGACGCCGAGGGTGAAGCGGGACAAGAGAGACAACGAACAACGTTAACCTGAGTGGAATTCTAATAGCATCTTCATTACATGACGTAAAATACATAACCACAAAGTGCTAGATGTAAAATACATCAGCCGCTCATCTCTGAACTTAACTGTTGAAACTGAACTTAACTGTCGAAACTGAACTTAACTGTCGAAACTGAATTTTGTTGTCGAAACTAAACGCACTAGCAAGGTGAGGCTACACATCAGTCGACTGACTTTTTCATCTCTGGTCAGTCGATTTTGCAGCCATTGGATACGAGATCAAGGGCCTGTGGTTCATCTTCAACCTCCACCCCCCTGAGCCGCCAGCCACCACCGGCCAAACAGCAGCCCCCCGCCGCCTCGCCCGCCCCGAAAACACTCCCCACCGCCGGTCCGCCGCCGCCCCAGCCATCCCTCTAGCCCCCCCCCCGAGCCGAGCTTTTTCTCCGGCGATCCCCACGCCACCGCCCCGCCAACGCCCCACCACCGTCGGCGACCACCGCCCCCATCCTGAACCCTAAGATAGATAGTAGGGTACCTCTCCGGCGAGCCCCCCTCACTGCTGCGGCTGGTTCTTCCTTCACCCCGGCGAGCCCACCCCCTGAAAATCGACTGACCCAAAAGTCGATTCAGTCGACTGAAGTGTAGCCAAATCGGAGCAGCATCGCAAGCAAGAGCAAGAGCGAGCAAGAGCAATAGCAAGAGCTGACCAGGTAGGGGACCGAGAGCAAGAGCAGAGCAGCAGCACGGGCGAGAGCTAAAGCAGCAGCAACTCCTACTGATGTGGACGTTGCCGCCGAGGGAGCGACGCCGTGGAGGAAGTGGTCGGCGATGCCGTCATGGATGGAGCCGCGCCATGTCGGCTCGGGACCGAGCGCCGGCAACACCGTGAGATCGAATCAAGAAGAAAATGCGGCGATTAGTGTACAACCTCTTTGGTGGCGCCGATTAGGACGCAGCTTCATCCGAGGAAACGGTGATGATGATGCTCTTCTAGTGGTGCAGGTGAAGACGGCGGTGTGGGAATGGAGGTGGCGCGAAAGACGAGGGGAACGTTGGGGCAGCTCCTTGGAGGTGGAGGACGGGGTGGCTGAACCGGCGGGACAATGAGATTGACGACGGATCCTCATCCGGTACAGTGGATGAGGGACGTCGAGGTATTGCTGTGGACGATGTCGTCAGGGAAGAGGTTCCGGCTGGGTGGCGGACGGAGCAGGGTGTGGGGTTTCGTCGCGTGTTTTTGCGGCCTCGGTGTACGAATGGGTGGGTGGATGGGATGGCAGTCTGGAACCATGGCTTAGAGATGCGCTTGTCCGAAATGTGGGGTAAGTTACGAAAGTACCCCCCACCGATTTGAGGCGGTTCTTTCGGTTCAGGGGTACCACGGGCATTTCGCGTGTCGGGATTTCACAGGAGGTGGGAGTTTTCACGCGTGTTGTAATTTTGGAGTAGCAAGGCGCGGGTTGAGATGGAGGGAGTTGTCGGAGCACAACGAGACAAAGATATATCTTAAATATTTCGGGCTAACAAGGCGCGGGTTGAAGAGGCGGGAGTTTCGCAGCACGATAGACAGAGACGCTAGCTTGAATTTTCGGCATAACAAGGCGTGGCTTGAAATTTTGGAAGAACAAGCTTAACGTGTACCCCAAAAAAAGACAATTTGCACCTAAACATGCACAACACACACACAAACACCATTTAGACTAGAGTAAGGTACACGTGCATTGCACGCATGAGATTTGGCAACCAAATTATGAATAAATACCACATTATAGCATGCAAGCTTTGAGTCATATATGCATGATGTAGATGTTCGTTTAATTCTTATAGTTCATTTCATTTAAAATCATCTAGTTTTTATAAGAAAGCTAATCTATTTTAAGATTCATGGAATTGTGCGTTGTAAGACATAAAGTAAAAACAAATAATGGCAAATCATGTAGAAAAACATTTGGGAAATTCTGATACGGAAGATTCTAGAACAAATAAGAAGTGCTTGTGTTTTGATGTTTGTGCATTATGCTTAAGTTCAACCATGGAGTCTTCTAGATTATACATGTGGCGAAATCTGGTGGAATCTAGATGATATCCAACGACCAATAGTGCTCAAATTTGCCATCTTTAGACCATCGGATTCGCCTCATCCAACGACCATCTTTCAAAGTTAAAGTTACCCACACACAATATAAAAATATATAAAATATAATATATATATATAGGGGTATAGATATAGATATGTGATGCGAAAGCCGCCCATATCTCCAATTAGAATAGTGTGTCCATGCACAGATGCGACGTGGCCAAATGATGTCTGCCATCGGTATCTCAAATTCAAATCAGTCTGACCTTGTTCAATGTGTATACATTACAACATGCTCGTTTCCAAACCACACCGCGCAGATCTCCGTTATATTCATGCATGCATGGGTTTCAAACATCAGGATCTCTTATTCAAATATTTGAATTCAACTTTACATTGATTATGACCTCACCTATTCTTTTACACCCACACAGTAGTCTTCTCTTTATAATTGTACCACTAACTTTCTCTCGTGCATGCATGCACACACACTACCAGTCGGCATTATCCATCACACGCATGCAATCTTTTTCTTCAGGTCGGTCTCCCATGAAGGCACACACCCACACACATCCCCCTCTCCATCATATCGGGCATTCTTTATCTCCCACGGGTGCATGCGCAATGATCAATGTTCCTCTATGTATGTGTGTATATAGCTAGGTCTTTCATAGTTTTCCACACAAACCGATCAATCAATATATCCAGTGAGGTCTCACCCTCTTTCCCACGTCCACATCGACCAATCTATACCTCTCTATATAGGATTAACATATATAGCTAATACACCCACATTAATTATATATCCAACGTCCCCCTCTCATCATCCATGCCTTCCACTTCATCTCTCAAACACGTGCACAATGGCGAAGACAGGGGGCAGTTAGGGCCCTGCCCCCCTAACATCACTATATATCGAGGCTAATATGAATGTGATCATTGGACAATTGCTGCTAAAAAAGGTATAATTGCATGAATTGACCCTCCTCGTAAAGGATTAGCAATGCTTGGCCCCCTAGCTCATTTATTTTTCATGGCTCCGCCACTGCGTGCAACAGCGCACGTGTTCGCCCCCTCTCTCTAAATATCGATCTTGCACTTGTGCATTCCTTCATAGTCTCCCTCCACTCGGCCCCTCGCACCATATTCTAGGCCCCCACCGGATTTTGCCACATGTACAATCTAGCAGACTCCATGGTTGAACTTAAGCATAATGCACAAACCTCAAAACAACAGTGGTTCTCTTTTGTTCTAGAATATATCGTATCATAACTGCCCAAACTTTTTTTCTAGTTGAATTGCCATTATTTGTTTTTACTTTATGCTTTACAACATGCAATTCCATGAATCATAAAATAGATTAAGGGCTTCTTTGATTCAAAGGATTCTCAAAGGAATTTTGGAGGATTCTAATCATTAGGAATTTTTCCTATCTTGGTTGTTTGATTCGTAGGATTGTAAACCATAGGAATTTTTCCATATGATTCATTTGCACTAGATTTCATAGGAAACATCCCATCCACTCAAACCTCTTTGAAAGAATTCTGCGTTTTTTCCATGCACGATCAAACACTCGTACAATCCTGTAGGATTAAAGATGACATTCCACTATAATCCCATGTTTTCCCTATTCCCGCGTTCTTAGTTTTTTTATAAAAACTAAGAGGGTGCTTGGATCCAAGGGACTTATTTTAGTCTGACTAAAAATAGCCTCTTTAAGAGACTAAAGTTCCAAGCACCCCTGACTAAAGAGGGGCTAAAACTAGTCTTGAGACTAATTGTTTTTAGTCAGGGGTACCCCTACTAAAATGTGGATTAGTCCTCTCTCTCCTCATTTAACTCCTCTCCTTTAACACGGGCGAGTTCTGGATTGGAGGGTGTCAGTGTCAAAACCGGCGGATCTCGGGTAGGGGGTCCCGAACTGTGCGTCTAGGCGGATGGTAACAGGAGACAAGGGACACAATGTTTTTACCTGTGTTGGGCCCTCTCGATGGAGGTAAAACCCTACTCCTGCTTGATTGATATTGATGATATGGGTAGTACAAGAGTGGATCTACCACGAGATCAAGGAGGCTAAACACTAGAAGCTAGCCTATGGTATGATTGTTGTAATGGTTGTGTGTCCCACGGACTAAAACCCTCCGGTTTATATAGACAGGAGAGGGCTAGGGTTACAGTCGGTTACAATGGTAGGAGATCTACATATCTCATGTCGCCAAGCTTGCCTTCCACGCCACGGAAAGTCCCATCCGGACACGGGACAAAGTCTTCAATCTTGTATCTTCATAGTCTTGGAGTCCGGCCGATGATGATAGTCCGGCTATCCGGACACCCCCTAGTCCAGGACTCCCTCAGTAGCTCTCGAACCAGGCTTCAATGACGATAAGTCTAGCGCGTATATAGTCTTCGGCATTGCAAGGCGGGTTCTCCTTTAAGTTCCATGTACCTGCCAAATAGTGTCCGTCTCTTTTGTAAACGTTGCGCTCCTTGGCTTCCACGCCCAATAATGGCCTTCTTCCACGTGTCGCACAAATGCAAAAAGCCAGGGTATCTTTTATGTTTTACCCCCTAGCTGCGCAAATAATCTGCCTATAAGAGAGGCAAGAATCCAGATCCAAATCACACCATCTTCCTTCCGCGAGTACTCATTGGAGCGCTTCTGACCAAAAATCCATTCCATCATGGACCGTCGATGCGGCTCCTCCTCTCACGCTCCCAGCCCTTTGCCAGGAGATTGGAGGAGATGTTTTGTCCCTCACAACGAGCTAGTGACGCTCCAAGCGGAGGGATATCTTCCTCCGGCCTTTATGGTTCCGGTTCGAGCCGGGCTGGCCACCTACAAAGGTGGGAAGCAAGCGGAGGCCACCCCTAGTCCCAATAAAGGGGAGCGGGTATGCTTCGTCCCCTACCTGATAAGGGGGCTCGGATTTCCTATACATCCGTTCCTCCATGAGCTCGGAGTTCTACGGACTCGGCTCCATCACCTCACGCCCGCCTCTATTCTCGCATATCGCGGGTTACGTAGCTCTTTGCGAGCTATTTCGGGCATCGAGCCCCATTTTGCTTTTGTGGAAGAGGTTGTTACGCCTTGTACCCGCTCTCACGAGGGGTCCATATATCAAGTGGGCGGTGCCAAAATATGGCGATCGCGGGACCAGATATCCATCCGGAACCCCTAAGAAGGCGTCCAAGACCGGCATTCGTAATGGTTTTATGTAGAAGACGCTTTCTGCTTTGGACCTGTTGGATCGGCCTCCCGGAGTTCAGTAATGCTCCTCTGAAGAAACGCCTGAGTTGGAATCCGCGGAGCCCCCAGCTGGAGGAAGACAAGAGCATCCATTATTTGATGGGCCGGATAAGGTTACTGGCCCATTCCGGATTACCATGATTGGAGTCATGGCCACGTGCGTTATGCGGGGGGTGCAGCCGCTGCAATACAGGGGCCACCCCATGTGGGATTTCAACGGGGAGGACGATGCCACTCGTCATGGCCGCAAAGGGCCGAGATCGGCCGAAGACCTGGTGAAGATCCTGTCCGGCCTGTACAAGGGGGAGAAGGAGGACTTCCTCCAGACGAGCCCGTTGAATGGGTTCTCCATGAATAACCCTCGGCGCTAGGTAAGCGAACACTTTGTTTGTCCGACCCATGCTTTCAAAGTTTAAGTTTCTTACTTTATGCTTTCGACGCAGGAGCTGCGTCGGGATGTGGAGGGCATAAATAGTCCGGCTCCACAACCCGAGGATCCAGAGAGATCCCTAGATCCGGCCTCCGAAGAGGATTCAGACATAAAGGTGGAGCTAATCAACGGGGTGTTCCACCAACTCAGCATGGATAATGCTCTAGTCGCCATTACGGCTGACTACCCCGGCCTGTCTCCGGCTTCCCAGGTGATTGTGACCGAGGTCCTGACACCATTATTTCTTCCTTGCGCATTTCTGACCACCGTATACGATGGTGTCTTGCAGGAGGCGCCTTCAAGGCGGGAAGCCGAACCCGCGGCGACTGGCCAACAAGGGTCAGTCCGGCCTAGCAGGCGGAAGAGGAGTGCGGCGCGGATCGAAACGTCGCCGCAACGGTATAGCTCACGGTTGTTATTTAGGACAAAGTTCCTAGGAAGTGTTTTGAATGCTCATGACTTTTGCAGGAGAAAGAGTGCCCGCCGGACTGTGGGCTTAGAGGTTGCCAATCAAGCCTCTGCTAGCCAGGCTCCAACACCTGGTCTGGAGGGGGAGGCGGGTGCAAGGCGCGAGCCGGGTACTCCTCCAACGGAGGATGCCGACAGACTGTCTGCCACCAGATCTGAGGTGTAGAGCGCCATGAACCAGAGGCGCCACTGGACAGTTTTTCGTGATGCGTGCTTCTCCCCTGAGGCGTTGAATGCCTTTAACGCGGGGGACGCGCACCTCTGTGCTGCTCAAGAAGGTTTGACCAGAGCCACGGAGCAGTATGTAAAAGACATACGGGTAAGAGATTTTGATAGTTGTACATGCCAGTAGCCCCCGAGACTTAAAGTAGTTAGAGTAACGATTTAAGGATCATTTGATATCTGAGGATCTTCTGAGAAGAATACCCAATTGTCTCAGAGCTGCAAGAGTGTAAGGCCCAACTTGAGGTCGCACTTGTCGCCGCAGAGGAAACACAGGACCCCTCCTGGTAACACATTATTTCAAAAAAGATAAGTGGTGTGCGGCGTGCGTGTAAGTCTGACAATGATATTGCAGGTGTTGCCGGACAGGATCCGGACAAGCCAGAACTGCTGCGCCAGCTGAAGGCTGGCGAGAGGGTGCTGACGAGGGTGCATCAGGAAAGGAACAAACTCTAGGATGCCCACGCCCAGCTTGGGGAAGAGCTGAAAGGCGTTCGGGCCGAGCTGTCTGGCTCTGTGAAGGAGAATCAGCGGCTTCGTCGCGGCATCTATAGTAAGTGCTTAAGCGAACTCCTTTGAAAAGAAGAGTTCGGCGAGGAAGTCAATTGACAGAAATATGTCTGTAGGTGTGCTCACAGGTCGCCCTGCGGAGGAGATGCCCGTATCAACGGGTGATCAACTTCTCGAGCTGGTGCAACTACTCGAACGAGTTCGGCAGGCGATGAGCGGCGTCGTCCAGGCCTTATGGCCGTCCCTCTCCCTGCCCGAGGGCCTTGGAGAGCTTGCGGAGAAGGTTCAGGGAGCACGACAGCGATTCCGTTTATGGAAGATATCGGCCTGCCGTCATGGTGCCAGGGAGGCCTGGGCCATGGTGAAGACGCGGTACAAGAAGGCGGATCCCAACCACATGGCCGAAGTTGGACCTGTGGGGCCCGATGGGAAGGAGATCCCTGTGAGCTTAGTATACGGCAAAGTAGAGTTGGCCGCTAAATATTCCCAACGGGGCTGTAAATTAGACAGCCTGTTAGACGGGATTGAGGAGGAATACAGTCAGTCGATTTGACGATGTATTTGAAATGACATGTAAAATGCCTTCTAGCCGGATTGTAGATCGTTTGCCTTTGCCGACCTTTTCGCTTCAACCTCGGGACCCTAGAGTCCGGAGTGTGTCCGAATACCTTCTCGGTTAAGAAAAACCGAGGCATGCATGGAGACCAGGCGTAGGGGTCATTAGTGCTTTATCAGACAAGTGCCCAACTAGTTATGTTATATTACATGGTTAGTAAGAAACATCTTCCAGGGAGAATAGTTCCATTAAGGGTTCCTTTCCCTGGGAGGCATGCCCTAAAGTGCATGTCCGGACTGCGAAAAGAGCAGGAAAACATCTGGGGGTAGATAGATAAATAGTTAAAAAATCATCTTTTAAGTCACCGACCGAATATTCCCTTAAGAACGCTAGCTTTCGGCTTCACCCAGTCTGAGGTACACATCCGGCTGACCCGGCAGTAACAATTGCAGAGGTGCTCCCTTTACCTCCTAGCCAAACAATCGGGAACGTAGGGGTAAGCACAGGAGCCAGGCAACCCAGCTTGGCCAAAACTTAAGTCATATCGATGCATATAATGGTGAATAAAAGGTACATGTGGAAGTTTGACACATGTGCTGGGCATAAAGCCCGTATAAATAAGCTTCTGGTAAAGAAGCCCCCAGGTATAATGAGTGCGGATAGCACATCAAGTGTGTGCGAACAATGCGCAAGTAGGCCTTTGAAGGCTTTTATGAAAAAGGTTGAGAGAAAAGAGAAAAACAAAAGACAGCTAAAATGTAAAAATTTGGACGGAGGAAGGAGACGAACTCTTAGTCCGGCGCTAGGCGTAGAATCTTCGAAGACGGGCTGCGTTCCATGGGTTCGGCTCGAGTCGGTTATCCGATGCATTTCGCAGGCGGTATGCCCCGCCGGTCAGGACTTGATCGATAATAAAAGGGCCTTCCCATTTGGGCTTGAGCTTGTCCTTTTTCTTGTCCGGCAGGCGTAGAACTAGTTCGCCAACATTGTAAGTTTTAGCCCGTACTTCTCTGCTTTGATATCTCCGAGCCTGCTGCTGATAGAATGCGGAACGAGCCTTTGCGACGTTGCGTTCTTCCTCCAATGCGTCCAAACTGTCCTGCCGATCCAGCTCGGCTTCTCTTTCTTCGTACGTGCGCACTCGAGGTGAGTCATGAATAATGTTGCAGGGCAAAACTGCCTCTGCGCCGTATACCATAAAAATGGTGTGAATCCGGTAGTACGGTTGGGCGTTGTCCGCAGCCCCCAGAGTACGGAGTCGAGCTCCTCTACCCAGTGCGTGTTAGATTCCATAAGGGACCGCACTAGTCTGGGTTTGATGGCGCTCATTATTAGACCGTTTGCTCGTTCCACTTGACCATTGGTTTGAGGATGATAGACTGAAGCGTAATCGAGCTTAATGCCCATATTTTTGCACCATAATTTAACCTCGTCGACCGTGAAGTTCGTGCCGTTATCGGTGATGATGCTATGGGGGACGCCATAACGGTGTACTACCCCGGATATGAAGTCTATCACTGGTGGGACTCGCCGCTTTAAGCGGCTTGGCCTCTATCCATTTGGTGAATTTGTCCACCATGACCAATAGGTATTTTTGCTTGTGGGTTCCCCTTTAAGGGTTCCAACCATGTCCAGCCCCGGACATGAACGGCGGGTAATGGGTATAGTTTTGAGGCGGTGGGTGGCATGTGGCTCGATTAGCAAAGAGTCGACAACCGACGATCTTTGGACTAAGTCACGAGCATCCGCTCGGGCCGTCACCAATAAAATCCTATCGGAATGCCTTTCCTACAAGGGCCCGAGCTGCAAGCATGGTGTCCGCCTAGTCAGCATGAATTTCGGCGGAAGGTTTCGCCCTTCCTCTTCGGAGATACACCTTTGAAGGACTCCGGTTGTGCTTTTCTTATAGAGTTCTCCCTCGTGGACCTTGTAGGCCTTAGATCGCCAAACTATGCAGCGGGCCTCATTTTGGTCTTCGGGAAGTTCCTGCCTAAGCAAGTAGGCTAGGAATGGCTCTGTCCACGGGGCGATTACTGCCATTATTTCGTGGGCTGAAGTTGTTATTTCATCGGCTGAATCGCCGATTATGTCAGATTGTTCTGTGTCGGGTGGTGCGGCTGCTTCCGGTTTGTTATGTCCGGACTCCTCTTCCCATAATACGGATGGCTTAAAGAGTCGTTCCAGGAAGATGTTTGGAGGGACAGCGTCACGTTTTGCGCCGATGCGTGCCAATACGTCGGCTGCTTGGTTATTATCCCGAGCTACGTGGTGGAATTCGAGTCCTTCGAACCGAGCTGACATTTTTAGGACAGCGTTACGATAGGCTGCCATTTTTGGATCCTTGGCATCAAAGTCTCGATTTACTTGGGATATTGCAAGGTTTGAATCCTCGCGCATCTCTAGGCGTTGAATGCCCATGGAGATTGCCATCCGGAGGCCATGTAGGAGGGCCTCATATTCGGCTACATTGTTGGAGTCCGTGTACATTATCTGAAGTACGTATTGGACTGTGTCCCCGGTTGGGGACGTCAATACGACGCCAGCCCCCAATCCGGCCAACATTTTGGAGCTGTCAAAGTGCATAATCCAATTGGAGTATGCGCCGTACTCTTTAGGGAGTTCGGCTTCAGTCCACTCAGCGACAAAGTCAGCCAAAACTTGCGACTTTATAGTTCGCCGAGGTTTGTAAGTTATATCGAATGGTAAGAGCTCAATAGACCATTTTGCAATCCTGCCCGTCGCGTCGCGGTTGTTTATAATGTCATTGAGGGGTACTTCGAAGGCCACTGTTATTGAACACTCTTGAAAGTAGTGTCGGAGCTTCCGGGATGCCATGAACACCGCATACGCTATCTTTTGATAGTGCGGGTAACGGAACTTGCAGGGAGTTAAGACAGTGGATACGTAGTACACTGGTTTTTGAAGAGGGAATTTGTGCCCTTCTGTTTCTCGTTCGACGACGAGTACCGCGCTTACAACTTGATGTGTTGCCGCGATGTATAACAACATTGGTTCGCCCAGGTTAGGCGCAGCCAGGACCGGGTTTGTTGCCAATATGGCTTTTATTTCTTCGAGTCCGGCAGTGGCAGCATCCGTCCACTTGAAGTGTTTGGTGTGCATGAGGAGGCGATAGAGGGGAAATGCCTTTTCTCCCAAACGGGGGATAAAGCGGCTTAGAGCCGCCACGCATCCAGTCAATTTTTGTATTTCTTTGAGGTCTTTTGGAATATCCAGCTGTGATAGAGCTCGGATCTTGGCTGGGTTTGCTTCAATTCCTCTACCGGATACAATGAAGCCCAGGAGCTTTCCGGCTGGTACGCTGAAAACACATTTTTCCGGATTCAGCTTAATGTCATATGCTCGGAGGTTGTCGAATGTGAGCCTCAAATCGTCTACTAGAGTTTCGACGTGTTTGGTTTTGACGACTACGTCGTCTACGTATGCCTCTTGTTTTGCCGATCTGGGTAGCGGACATGTACGAATCATGCGTTGATATGTTGCGCCGGCGTTTTTAAGTCCGAAGGGCATCGTGTTGAAGCAGAATGGTCCATATGGAGTAATGAATGCCGTTGCGGCTTGGTCCACTTCCGCCATCTTGATTTGATGGTAGCCGGAGTATGCGTCAAGGAAGCACAATGAATCGTGCCCTGCGGTAGCATCGATTATTTGGTTGATGCGGGGGAGGGGGAAGGGATCCTTTGGGCAGGCCTTGTTGAGGTCTTTAAAATCGACACATAGGTGCCAGGATTTGTCCTTCTTTGGTACCATTACCAGGTTTGCTAGCCAATCCGGATGTTTGATGTCTCCGATGAATCCAGCTTCCAATAGTTTGGCTAGCTCTTCTCCCATTGCCTGTCTTTTGGGTTCGGAAAATCGCCGAAGAGCCTGTTTGACTGGCTTGAATCCTTTTAGGATGTTTAGGTTGTGTTCTGGCAATCTGCGTGGGATTCCTGGCATATCTGAAGGGTGCCAGGCAAAGATGTCCCAATTTTCCCGAAGGAATTCTCGCAGTGCGGCATCTACATCAGGGTTCAACTGTGCCCCCATGGAGGCCGTCTTTGTTGGGTCCGTTGGATGGACCTGGAATTTTACTATTTCGTCCGCTGGTTTAAAGGAGGTGGACTTGGATCACTTGTCGAGTATCACATCGTCCCTATTCACCGTAGAGTGCAGCGCAGTGAGTTCTTCTGCCGCTAGGGCTTCGGATAGTGCCTCCAGGGCTAATGCGGCTGTCTTGTTTTCGGCGTGGAGTGCTTTGTCCGGATCACTAACGAGAGTGATTATTCCGCTGGGCCCAGGCATTTTAAGCTTCATGTACCCATAATGGGGTATGGCTTGAAAAATTATGAATGCCTCTCGTCCTAATATAGCGTGATATCATTTGTTGAGCAGGGCTACCGGCGTGACTTCTTCGACTGTAATTGTCCGTGAGCGAACACCACATCGAGTGTGATTTTTCTGTGCAGTGGCGCTTCTGCTAGGGATTATTCCTCTGAAGGTTGTGTTGGTTCGCTCAATGCTGCTCCGGTCTATTTCCATTTTTGAAGAGTTTCCTCGTAGATGAGGTTTAGTCGCTGCCGCCATCCATGAGTACCTTGGTAAGACGAAGCCGTCCACTATTGGACTAAGGACCAATGCGGCTGGTGCTCGGGCTGTTCGAATTTAGGTTAAATCATTTGGCGTTGAAGGTGATGGCCGTGTCGCTCCATGGATTTGTTGTTGCTACTTGGTAGACTTGGCGAGGCTGCGGATTGTTTGTTTCCGCATATTATTTGATGCGAAAGTCTCAAGACCGTTGATACCGCATCGGTATTGTTGGAATGGTTTTCGGGGCTAGAAGCTCCTCGCCACTTTTGGCCACCGCCGCATGATATCCAACATGCTCGAAGGCTATGTGTTGGGGTGGCGCTACATCTTGTGAATTTTACAGGGTCCGCTAAGCCATCCCTCCAATACGGTTCCGTGCCCTTTATGGGGTTTTTGCTTTTGGTTTTTGTACCGTGCCCGAGTGTAATGCACCCTTTTGTTGCGGACTAGGGTTGTATTCGGGGCGGATTGTCCCAAAACTTAGTTTGGTTTTCCGAAACTCTCCATCGCACAAGATACTTCAGTACTATGGGCCTTGGTCGTGGCGTGTAATTTCACGATGGCTGATGGCGTTCAAGATTCCCTCGTCCGTGCAATTATTGCAGAAAATCTAAATTGCGTTTTCCTCTCGGCAGTCCTTTATCCTGTCCATAACCAGGAGGAATCTGGCCCAGTAATGATGTACTGTTTCAGCGGGCTCTTGCCGGATTAGAGATAGATCGCATATGTTTGGGTGGGTGGGTGGAATTGAGTCCGGAACCCTACCCATCTCGAGGCTCAAGGGCCGAGAAGTTTCCGAATTTGGAAGCTTGGATTGCTGAACATTGTTCAACGAGTCCGGTCTGATGCCTGACTTTAGGTTCAGTGCTTGATTGAAGTCCATCCCTCCGCGGGAATCCGGCATGGAGGGTTCGGGAGCCCGGACATGACTAGTTTTCAATACAGAGAAGAGTCGCGTTGTTCCTCTACCACCGCAACGTGGTGGGTAACACGGGAGAGTTAATCTCTCTCGGATCGGTTTTAAGCCCAATGATTGTAGTCCGTAGTGACTCCGAGTATATCGCGGTCCAAGAGCTCATTTACGGACGGGAGCTCTATTGGATCCAGCCGCTCGGCGAATTCCGAGTTGACGTGAAGATTGCTTTTGACGACCTGAGAGGTCATTGTCGAAGCGGGAAAGCACCAATGTCGGTGTCAAAACCGGCGGATCTCGGGTAGGGGGTCCCGAATCTGTGCGTCTAGGCGGATGGTAACAGGAGACAAGGGACACGATGTTTTACCTGTGTTCGGCCCTCTCGATGGAGGTAAAACCCTACTCCCGCTTGATTGATATTGATGATATGGGTAGTACAAGAGTGGATCTACCACGAGATCAAGGAGGCTAAACCCTAGAAGCTAGCCTATGGTATGATTGTTGTAATGGTTGTGTGTCCCACGGACTAAAACCCTCCGGTTTATATAGACACCAAGAGGGCTAGGGTTACATGTGAGTTACAATGGTAGGAGATCTACATATCCGTATCGCCAAGCTTGCCTTCCACACCAAGGAAAGTCCCATCCGGACACGGGACTAAGTCTTCAATCTTGTATCTTCATAGTCTTGGAGTCCGGCCGATGATGATAGTCCGGCTATCCGGACACCCCCTAGTGCAGGACTCCCTCAGAGGGTTTGGAGGATAATAAATGCTCAATAACTTGATTTTAGTCTCCTTAGTATTTGGATCCAAGTATGGATGAGGCTAGCATGTTTTAGTCTCACTACTTTTAGTCATGGGACTAAAACGTATCCAAGCACCCTCTAATTGATTTTGAATGAGATGAACTATAAGAATTAAACGAAGGGCTACATCAGGCATATATGACTCAGAGCTTACATGCTATAGTGTGGTATTTTTTCATAATTTGATTGCAAAATCTGATGCGTGCAATGCACGTGTACCTTATTAGTACTTCGAGTATGTGCAAAACACGTAAATTAGCATACCAATGGCAAGCTACACAGTGTCTCTCTTACAGTTCATGAAGCCACGTGGCACATGTGGAGGCGTTGTCGCGACCTCCTTGCGTGGATTGAACACAGTGACGTGCTGCTCATTCCAGAAGAATGTACTCGTCCTCCCTGAGCCATACTGGTGGTACATGCACGAAGCGAAGATATGCACGCATGCCACGCACGCGTTCATTCCCTCGCACGCACACGCGGGTACACGGGCGGATGCAATTTTGTACCAAGATCCACCCCATGTGATAATTTGACGCGTGTAAAGTCGTTCACTTCATTGATGGTCAATTAATACAGTGCATGCAAATTGAGTGGACGTGAGGGCGGAAGAAAGACATTATTACTCCACTGCGCGCATGCAAGTAGTTAAATCGTGGGTTGCTAGTACTCCCTCTCTCTCAGTTCACAGGGCATGCGCGTACTCCTAGGTCGTCAATTTGACCAACCTAATATAAGCCATATGTCACAAAAAATATACCAATATAAACTTCAGATGTTCTATTTTCAAAAGGTATAATTTTTGTATTATATAGTTTATATTAGGGTGATAAAATTGGCAACCTTGGTATACGCGTAGGACTTGTAAACTGAAACGGAGGTAGTAGTACTTCCATTGGTCTCCTTCGTATTTTGTGCCAATTTTTGACAGTAACATAATATTTACGCATTTGAGCAGTGTAGTACTTGAAATTTATGTTCCGCTAAACTCATCGGGAGCCGTTTTGGGCCTCGAAACCAAAACCATCAATTAATCTTTACCTTGTTCCCATCACATTCGAAAGCCTGCTCACACCTACTAGTACGTACCAAACCTGAACGTGTTCCCACTATGCAGGTATTAGTACTAGTGCTAGTACTTAGGTTATAAAAAGGGGAACTGTCGCCCGCCTACTCTCTTGTGCCCAAAGTAATGTCGTATTTAATGGTTGTCATAGTTAATCCTAATGCCCACACTAATATCTAGCAATGCCACTGCTTTAGAAATTGCTACTGTCCTTGTAGGATTGCCATTTAGATAAGGAACATGCTTCTTTTCATTTGATGCATGTTTCATCACTTGTTAGTCACCCTCATTTCCACCTTTTTTGTGCAAACAGAGATATACATTTCACGCTCGATATTAGTTGAACTGCACAAATGATATCCAAATTATAGTTGAGCATTCCAGGAGCTTCACAACCAACCTTGATGTTGCTGAATTTTATTGCAACTAGTGAAGAAGAAGCTCTGTGGGTTTTGTTTTCTGATGGAAATGGAACCGGGGCTGGAGCCCTTTCCTTAAATTCTTTTTTTGAAGAAGCTGCTAGCTCACGGGACATTGCTTCATTTTAGGTGAACTGCACCAAAAGGTCCCATGAATTGAATCATCCATGTTGGTGACTGAAAGAGCCAGCTTCAGCATCCCAGTCTAAGCACCCCCGGCCTCCATCCTTGCGATGCACGGTACACCTCGTTTGCCACCAGCTCGACCCTAGTGTCACTGATAAAATGAAGTAATAATACAGTTAAAATAGAGCGAGTGTCATCTCTATCATTTCATTTCCAATGTAGATAAAGAAAGTGCTTCTCTTTGTTAAAGTATGTTTCATCAACTAGTCCCATTGTTAATGTTTAAGCGTTTCTGCAAACTGGGGTGCTTAATTTTAGTTGATATGTTCAAAAATAGAGATTTGAATGTCTCAAGGCGCCTCCTTGTACTACCGCTGTACACTGATCATCACTGGCAGAAGGTGTATCTGGGAGGCTTGGGACGATGTCCAGCATGAGGCGTACCGTATGAGGCGTCGCAGGGCCCATCTCACGCAGCATGGCATACTATGATACTATCGCAATATTTTCTTCTATTTATTTTTTGTGTTTCATCAACTAGAGCCACTATAATGTAATCACGCCTTTTCATTATCTGTGCAAACAGGGTTATTTAGCTGCATTTTGGTGGAACTGCACAAATGTACGTATGGAACCGGCATATATGCAGAGTGCGAGGTGTGCCAAGTAAAAATTACCGACACCAACCATGCTTCATGCACGATTGGCATCCACCACCACCATGGGATGTGTGGCGCTCTCGTGGACGGATCTTTCTCGGCAAAGAAATCCTCTAACCAAATACTAGTAGCTTATATTGGCAGTTTTCTAGGAGTACTCTTTTTACGAAAGAAGCACCAATCTATTTTTATTTATTTGTACATCAGGTCACAACTTTGACCCAAAGGTCCAAAGCTATTTTAGGGTGATTGGCGTAGTACTCAGAGACTGATTGTAAGCATGATTTTCATTAGCTGTCACACTGATTGTAAGCATGAGCAGGTGGAAGATTAGGTTAGTGCGAAGCTTACCTTAAACCCAACCATCGCCGTTGAAATGAGGTGAGCGTCGAGGGAACTGTGGAGAACGGCGGGGAAGCGATGTCGCGCCATCCGGCCTCCTTGATACGTCTCCGTCATATCTATAATTTTTGATTGTTCCATGCCAATATTCTTCAACTTTCGTATACTTTTGGCAACTTTTTATATTATTTTTGGGACTAACATATTGATCCAGTGCCCAGTGCCAGTTCCTGTCTGTTGCATGTTTTTTGTTTCGCAGAAACCCAATATCAAACGGAGTCCAAACGGGATAAAAACGGACGGAGAATTATTTTGGAATATTTGTGATTTTGGGAGGAAGATTCAACACGAAACGGTGCCCAAGGTGGCCACGAGAGTGGCCCACGCCACCACTCCAGGTGGGCGCGCCCCCACTCTCGTGCACCACCCGTGAGGCGGTTGATGCCCTTCTTTGGCCGCAAGAAAGCTAATTTTTGGAAAATGATCTGGGCAAAAGATTCACCCCAATCAGAGTTACGGATCTCCGGATATAAAAGAAATGATGAAGGGGCAGAATCTGAGAACGCAGAAACAGAGAGATAGATCCAATCTCGGAGGGGCTCTCGCCCCTCCCACGCCATGGGAGCCAAGGACTAGAGGAGAAACCCTTCTCCCATCTAGGGAGGAGGTCAAGGAAGAATAAGAAGAAGGGGGCCTCTCTTCCCCTTGCTTCCGGTGGCGCCGGAGCGCTGCTGGGGGCCACCATCATCACCGCGATCTTCACCAACACCTCCATCATCTTCACCAACATCTCCATCGCCTTCCCCCCTCTATATTCAGCGGTCCACTCTCCCGCAACCCGCTGTACCCTCTACTTGAACATGGTGCTTTATGCTTCATATTATTTTCCAATGATGTGTTGCCATCCTATGATGTCCGAGTAGATTTTCGTTGTCCTATCGGTGATTGATGAATTGCTATGATTGGTTTGAGTTGCATGTTTTATTATTGGTGCTGTCCTATTGTGCCCTCCGTGTCGCGCAAGCGTGAGGGATTTCGCTGTAGGGTTTGCAATATGTTTATGATTTGCTTATGGTGGGTGGCGGAGTGATGAAGCCTGCACCGAGTAAGTAGGTTGTTTGCGTATGGGATAGAGGGGACTTGATACTTTAATGCTATGGTTGGGTTTTACCTTAATGAATCTTTAGTATTTGCGGATGCTTGCTAGAGTTCCAATCATAAGTGCATATGACCCAAGTAGAGAAAGTATGTTAGCTTATGCCTCTCCCTCAAATAGAATTGCAATAGTGATTACCGGTCTAGTAACATAGTCAATTGCTTAGGGACAATTTCACAACTCCTACCACCACTTTTCCACACTCGCTATATTTATTTTATTGCATCTTTATCTAAACAGCCCCTAGTTTATATTTATGTTCTCTTTATTATCTTGCAAACCTATCCTATCACACCTACAAAGTACTTCTAGTTTCATACTTGTTCTAGGTAAAGCGAACGTCAAGCGTGCGTAGAGTTGTATCGGTGGTCGCTAGAACTTGAGGGAATATTAATTCTACCTTTAGCTCCTCGTTGGGTTCGACACTCTTACTTATCGAAAACTGTTGCGATCCCCTACACTTGTGGGTTATCAAGACCTTTTTCTGGCGCCGTTGCCGGGGAGTCATAGCGTGGGGTGAATATTCTCGTGTGTGCTTGTTTGCTTTATCACTAAGTAATTTTTATTTGCTGTTCTTAGTTGTTTTCTATCTTTAGTTATGGGTAGGAAACGCAAAATACCAAAAAAATTAGTTGTACCTACTGCACCAATGGTTGAAGAACCACTCAAAATCTATCACACTACTGAAGCTTTTTACTTGGATCATCTTCGATCCCTTTGTGCTCGTGCTGAAACCCCCACTAGCTTAGTTGAGGGAAAATCTTTAGATGAGCATGCTTGTTTTGTGCGATACCGTATATCTGAAAAGGGGAAACTTTTACTGGATCAAATTCATCGTTTGCAATGCTATGCTTGGAATTTATGTGAAATATATGATGTTACTTGTTGTTCTAAAAACCCTAAGAAACACCTTCCCTATCAATGTGAGTTTATTGATAATGGGATCGTATCTTCGTATGCTAAGGGTGTTTATAATTACTATGATGTTCAACAAATTGAAGAATTTGTTGCTTTTAAGGGTGCTTATGAAATTGCTTCTTTGATTGAAAGTATGATGCTACTCTCTACAAATCTGAAAATTTTGCCATACTTGAATATTGTTATAATAATTGTGCTTCTAATGCCTATGTTAAACTATATACTGAGGAATTCTCCACTGTCCAAGAAGAGACTAATATTTTGCAGGAAGCTATGGAAGAAGAAATTGATGAAACTGTGAGCTCATTGGATGAAAAAGATGATGAGGAGAGCGAAGAACAAAAGGAGGAAGAGCGGATTGATCACCCGTGCCCTCCTTCTAATGAGAGTAACTTTTCAACTCATACATTGTTTCATTCCCCTTCGTGCTTACCGAAGGATGATTGCTATGATGATTGCTATGATCCCGTTGATTCTCTTGAAATATCCCCTTTTGATGATGCTTGCTATGCTTGTTGCCAAGATGCCAATATGAATGATGCTTATGGAGATGAACTTGCTATAGTTACTTATGTTAAACATGAAATTGTTGCTATTGTGCCCACGCATGATAGTCCTATTATCTTTTTGAATTCTCCAAACTACTCTATATCGGAGAAGTCTATGCTTATTAAGGATTATATTGATGGGTTGCGTTTTACTACTTTACATGATGATTTTAATAGATATAATATGCATGTGCTTTCTGCTCCTACTTGCAATTATTATGAGAGAGGAACTATATCTCCACCTCTCTATGTTTCCCATACGATAAAATTGCGAGAAACTGCTTATGTTATGCATTGGCATTTACTTGGTGTGCATGAATTGTTCTTTTATGACATGCCGATGCATAGGAAGAGAGTTAGACTTCGTGGTTGCATGATTTATGTTACTTTGTGCTCACTACTAAATTACAAATCATTGTTAATTAAAATTGGCTTTGATATACCTTGGGATCCGGGTGGATTCATTACTTGAGCACTATATGCCTAGCTTAATGGCTTTAAAGAAAGCGCTGCCAGGGAGACAACCCAGAAGTTTTAGAGTGTCATTTATTTCTGTTGAGTGCTTTCATATAGTTTAAAAACAAAAAATAAAGAGGGGAACCTAAAACTTTTCAAAAAGGAAAGTGAAAGTGAGAAAGACAAGCATTGTTGAAGTGGGAGAGCTCCTTGAACTTTGTTCATGCTCACGGAAACTTTTTGAATCTTCATTAGAGAAACTTTTCAACAAAAATAATTATCCCCTTGTACAATTCCATTGTATTATAAAAATAATTTGCTAAGGTTTGCCTTTAGGATGTTTACAATGCTTGTTGGTTTGTACGGTGCAGGACAGAAACTTTGGCTGTAGTGCACTATTTTACATTTTTAACTGGAACGTCAATTGGTTCTGATTCCTTTTGCACTGTCTTGCTATACAACCTGTTTATTTTTAATAGTTTTGGTAGAATTTTTGGGGTACCAGAAGTATGGTGGATGTTCAGATTTCTACAGACTGTTCTGTTTTTGACAGATTCTGTTTTTGATGCATAGTTTGCTTGTTTTGATGAATCTATCAATTTATATTAGTGGATTAAGCCATGGAAAAGTTATATTACAGTATACACAATGCAAAAACAAAATATGAATTGGTTTCAACAGTACTTAGAGTGGTGATTTGCTTTATTATACTAACGGATCTTACCGAGTTTTCTGTTGAAGTTTTGTGTGGATGAAGTGTCTAAACAAGGAGGTCTTGATATTAGGAAAAGGAAGAGAGGCAAGAGCTCAAGCTTGGGGATGCCCGAGGCACCCCAAGTAAATATTCAAGGAGACTCAAGCGTCTAAGCTTGGGGATGCCCCGGAAGGCATCCCCTCTTTCTTCAACAAGTATCGGTATGTTTTCATATTCGTTTCGTTTATGCATTATGTGCAAGTCTTGGAGCGTCTTTTGCATTTAGTTTTCATTTTTCTTTTATGCACCATGCTGGTATGAGATAGTCCTTGGTTGATTTTTAGAATGCTCATTGCACTTCACTTAAATCTTTTGAGTATGGCTTTATAGAACGCTTCATGTGCTTCACTTATATCATTTGAAATTTGGATTGCCCGTTTCCCTTTACATAGAAAACCGCCATTTGTAGAATGCTCTTTTGCTTCACTTATAATTGTTAGAGTTTGGGAATATCTTTTGTAGAAAGAATTAAACTCTCTTGGTTCACTTATATCTATTTAGAGAGATGACAGGAATTGGTCATTCACATGGTTAGTCATAAAATCCTACATAAACTTGTAGATCGCTGAATATGATATGTTTGATTCCTTGCAATAGTTTTGTGATATAAAGGTGGTAATATTAGAGTCATGCTAGTGGGTGGTTGTGGATTGTAGAGACACTTGTGTTGAGGTTTGCAAGTCCCGTAGCATGCACATATGGAACCGTTGTGTGACAAATTTGAAGCATGGGGTGTTTCTTTGATTGTCTTCCTTATGAGTGGCGGTCGGGGATGAGCGATGGTCTTTTCCTACCAATCTATCCCCTAGGGGCAAGCATAGTAGTACTTTGCATCGAGGGCTAATAAACTTTTGCAGTAAGTATATGAGTTCTTTATGACTAATGTGAGTCCATGGATTATACACACTTTTACCTTTCCATCATTGCTAGCCTCTTCGGTACCGTGCATTGCCCTTTCTCACCTCGAGAGTTGGTGCAAACTTCGCTGGTGCATCCAAACCCCGTGATACGATACACTCTATCACACATAAACCTCCTTATATCTTCCTAAAAACAGCCACCATACCTACCTATTATGGCATTTCCATAGCCATTCCGAGATATATTGCCATGCAACTTCCATCATCATCATATACATGACTTGAGCATTTATTGTCATATTGCTTTGCATGATCGTAAGATAGCTAGCATGATGTTTTCATGGCTTGTCAGTTTTTTGATGTCATTGCTACACTAGATCATTGCACATCCCGGTACACCGCCGGAAGCATTCATATAGAGTCATATCTTTGTTCCAGTATCGAGTTGTAAGTAAATAAAAGTGTGATGATCATCATTATTGTCAGGACCCTGACTCAATGCCACATAGATCTAGCATGCAACACCTCATATCACTTTGCGGCCTCACGCACGGTATCCCCACGGGTGTCGCCTTACCTTTGCCCGGGACCGTTTGCGCCTTTTGGCACACGTATATGATAGTGTCGCTAGCATCCATATGATAAGGAGCCCGGGCTGACATGGCTAGTCGTAAACCCAAAATGGCACAAACTTACAGGGACAGGCATCCATGACCCAGCATCGAACGTGTAACGCCCTCGATGCGGCTATATCTCCCACGTGTCGAAGCACGACTTAGAAGCATAACCGCATTGAAAGCAATGTCGCAAGTGAGGTAATCTTCACACAACCCATGTAATACATAAGGGAAAGAGATACATAGTTGGCTTACAATCGCCACTTCACACAATTACATGAATAAAGCATTACATCATCCAGATACAATCAAGGTCCTACTACGGAACCAAAATACAAGAAGAACCCCAAATGCATAAAGGTCCCCGATCGACCCCAATCAAGGCTCCACTCTCGATCAACTAGAACGAAACAACACAAAGGGCAAGATCTTCATCGAGCTCCTCCTTGAGCTTGGTTGCGCCACCGCTTTCGGTAACATAGGCACCTGCAAACTAGTTTTGGAAGTATCTGGTGAGCCACGAGGACTCAACAATCTCGCACCCGCGAGATCAAGACTATTTAAGCTTATAGGAAGGATGGGGTAATGAGGTGGAGCTGCAGCAAGCGACTAGCATATATGGTGGCTAACATACGCAAATGAGAGCGAGAAGAGAAGGCAAAGCACGGCCGATAAAAGTATGATCAAGAAGTGATCCTATAGCAACCTGCGTCAAACATAACTCCAACACCGTGTTCACTTCCCGGACTCCGCCGGAAAGAGACCATCACGGTTACACACACGGTTGATGTATTTTAATTAAGGTCAACTTCAGGTCTTCTACAACCGGACGTTAACAAATTCCCATCTGCCACATAACCGCGGGCACGGCTTTTGAAAGTTGAAATCCCTGTAGAGGTGTCCCAACTTAGCCCATGACAAGCTCTCACGGTCAATGGAGGAATAGACCTCCACCCGAGACACTCCGATCAGACTCGGTATCCGGTACAACAAGACATTTCGACAGGTAAAACTAAACCAGCAACACCGCCCGAATGTGCCGACAAATCCCGATAGGAGCTGCACATATCTCTTTCTCGTGGCAAACTCAGATGAGACTAGCTACGAGTAAAACCAACCTCAAGTTTCCCGAGGTGGCCCCAGAGGCAGCTCGGTTCGGACCAACACTCAGAGGAGCACCGCCCCGGGGTTAAAATAAAGATGACCCTTGAGTCTACGTAACCCAAGGGAAGGTGGTAGGTTGTTAGTGCAAATGGTAAAACCAATGTTGGGCATTCTTTGGAGGAGCTTTACTTAAGGCGAATCGTCAAGGGGTTCCCATTATAGCCCAACCGTAAGGAACGCAAAATCCGGGAACATAACACCGATATGACGGAAACTAGGCGGCAAGAGTGGAACAAAACACTGTGCATAAGGCCGAGCCTTCCACCCTTTACCAAGTATATAGATGCATTAATTAAATAAGGTATATTGTGATATCCCAACAAGTAAACATGTTCCAACAAGGAACAACATCTCCATGTTCCAACAAGGAACAAACTTCAATCTTCACCTGCAACTAACAACGCTATAAGAGGGGCTGAGCAAAGCGGTAACATAGCCAATCAACGGTTTGCTAGGAATGGTGTCAAAGGTTAGAGGTTTGACATGGCAATTTGGGAGGCTGACAAGCAAATGGTAGGCATCGTAGCATTGGCATAGCCAAAGAGCGAGCAAACTAGCATAGCAAAGATAGTAGTGATTTCGAGGGTATGATCATCTTGCCTGAGATCCTGCTAGGAAGAAGAATGAGTCCATGAAGAAGACAAACGGACGAAGTCGAACGGATCCTCACAACTCCCGAACGAAACCGAAGCTAACGAGAGAAGCAACCCAGAAAGAAACAAACAACATAGTAAACAACCATCACATAAGCATGGCATGATGCACAACCAAGGATGATGCATGTCCGGTTTAATGAAACATGGCATGGCAAAATGCACAAAACTATCTTACAAATTAAGTGGAGCTCAATATGCAACGGAGTTGCATATTGACGAAACACCACATCAATTATTTAGATCTCTCTCGGTTATGAACAAGACAAGATTAAATGTTGGTTAACACAGCAAAAGGTGAAGCATAATTAAACTACATATTTAGGCAAGTTTAAATGAGGCCGGAAACACAAACAACAATTCCGGAAAATCCCCATGTTATTTAGCAATTTAATGCAACAACAATTTTAAGCATTTAAATGTTGTTATCATGATGCGGATGACATGCACAAGTTTTATGTAATTTTTATGAAAATGTTGACATAAGCATGTTAAGGAGCATTTGGTCACCATGGCGGAACGAAAGGGGTGCCACGGAAACGATAACGAAAATGGTGCCACGGCAACGATAACGAAAATGGTGCCACGGCAACATTTCCGAAAATGATGCCACGGCAGCATATCGGTTCCGGTAGCTCACGGAGATACCGGTGCAAAAGGAGGCGTGAACAAGTCATGCAAGATGGTGGGGTGATCCCGCCCGGTTCCCACGGTCGACGGCATGGCAACGAGGAACGGCACGAAACAAACGGGCACGGTGCAAACATATCGCATATCTCATACAACATGTATTCGGTCCACGGCGGTCGTTTCAGTTATACCTTGAAGCGTCCAACGGGACGGTTCGCGTTCAGAGGGAAGTAGTCGCTCGTGATGTAGTGGAAGTAGCTGACGCAGCGTCGGTAGAGGAAGTAGTTGTTCTCGCGATGGTCGAGTGGAAGTAGTGGTACACGGCGGCGACGGTAGTTGAACTTGGCGCCAGGTACACGGTTCTTGGGCGACGGTAGTGGTACACGACGAGACGAACTTGACGAGTCGTCGTCATCCTGGTACTTTGCGAATCCCGCAGCGGCGGTAGAGGTTCACTTCGGGGTTTTCAAGGGTCATCGCTGCACTTGCCGTGCCACTCGAAGGTGACCCAAGGCGATTTGACGACGGTGCTAACCACGAGATGCATCGATGGTGCTTGGAGCAGCAGCAGCAGGCAGGAGGGAGACGAGGTCAGCGAAACAAGCGGTGGGCCGAGCAGACGAGCGCTAAATCTCTCGACGAGAGGAAGCAGGGGCAGCGGCTGGCGATGCAGGATGCAGGGCACGAAGCGGAGGCAACGGCAGCGGGACTTGACGGATCCAGGCGAGGTGAACCCGTTCCCGGCGTTGGAGGCCTTGAGCGGAGTCTGGTGGTCGACGGGGAGGCGCGAGGCCATGGCGGCGGAAGGAGCAGCTCCGGGTGCTCGAAGGAAGAGGCCCCGACGGAGGAGAAGGATGGTGGGGACAAGGGAGTCACCGCAGAGGTGGAGCTCGGGGTTCCTCGAGGCCATGGGGTTGGCCGGCAGCAGAAGGAGGCGCGGCGAGGCGCATGGGGTCGAGACGAGGGCGCAACGCGTGGGGCTGAGAGGGGTCGGGTGCGAGGCTGTGAGGGAGAGGGCTGCGCGGGGGAGAAGGAAGGGCGAGGCCTTGGGCGGAGGCGGAGGCGCGAGGAGCTCCTCCCTGGAGCGATGCGGGCGTGCGTGGTGGCGGCGCGGGGGAAGGACGAGAGGGAGCGAGCGAGGGGATCGGGAGGATGCTAGGGTTAGAAGGGACTGGTGGGGGCGGCTGGGCCTAGCTGCGCGACTGGGCCGGCCTGGTTTGTGGGCTAATGGCAAACAAAGAAAAGAAATGAAAGAGGAGAGTTGGTTGGACCGGGAGAAAAAAAAGGAAAAGGGTTAGAATTTATTTGAAGGGTCAAATAAATTCGAGTCAAGTTCAAACTTGGAATGTGGCTACTTGACATAATTTCAAAGCGTCACCACTTGATTTGGAATAACAGGAGAAGGATCAGGGATTAGGATAGTTGGAAACGCGAGAGGTTAAAATGCAAGTTTGTCTTTGGTGATTTCGAAACAACGGAAAATTTTATTATAGCTCCTTAATAATATTGAGAGACTTTGATATGTTTTAAAGAGAATTTCACCATGTGAATTTCCCTCGATTTAAATGGATCGAAAAAAATCCATACGATTTATTTAGTTGAATTTTTAAAAAATAAATGACATGATGGCATGATGCAATGCAAATGATGCAGAGATGAATGCACGAACAAAACAAAATACACGCATTTAATCTCGAATAGTGGAAGTCTGCTGGGAGCGCCGGTCTCAAGGCCACAACACTCCACCACTACGAGAGGATCTCGTCCCGAGATCTAGAATGGCACCAGAGAGAAACGGAAGATGAAGAGAAGAGGTAAAACTAAGTTTCTTCTTCGACAAATGAGTAAAACCATGAACCTTGAGAGGTAGAAATCTTGAAGAAATGCCATGACGGAGACGAAGGAATTGAAACACTCTGTTAGCAAAGAGAAACAAGGTATACGACAAGAACCAAGAGGTTTAGTGATAAGATAGATATTGAAACCACTCCGGTTAAAACTAGATAGAGAAGGAATAAGATTGATATAATTTGGGCATCACTCTGACTGAAAGAAGAAGGAAAACTTGATAAGATGAAAAGAACTTGAAGAGAATAGTCAACACTCTGGTTAAATGGATAAGCAAGAAAAGAACACGATCCACACAAAACGAGGTGATGGGTGAAGAGCACAACATCACAATGCCTCTGTAACGAAAGAATAGAAGTTTAATCATTGGAATAAAAGAATGGAGCAGAAAATGCCAACTTCTGCCACAAATGAGCTTGGAAAGCATCCTTGCAAACAAGAATTGAACGGAGTTGTTGGAAAATCAACAACGAAAAGCACAAGCTTGTTGTGGGCTTATGGAACACATCTCAAAATGATGAGGTGACAACCGGCCACTAACGGAAACAATTGATTTGATTGAGAGCACCAAAGAGATGAAAGCTTCTTCCACCGAGGTGATAGAGAGACAACTTGGATCACAGATAAACACCACAAATAGCAACATTCCTTAGGGAAGGCTTTAGGTGAAATCTATACCAAGATAACTCCAATGAAGAGATTGATGGATTTAAAATATCTCATTCTTGACAACATGTGAATCATGAAACACGAACTCAAATTGTCAAGAATGACATAACACCACCGCAAATGATAAGGTAGATCGAATTGCACTCCGGATTACAAGATGAAGAATGCTTGAACTCCTCAAAACAAGACATGTGTTGAGCACCATGTTTATTTTGAAGTATGGCTTGACGGGTCTTAACTTCAAGAGAAATCTTGAAGAACAATTGAAGAATGAAAGGAATCCTTGATGAACCATCATGTAGAACCTCCATGAAGAACTCCGGTAAACAAAAGGAATGAAAATAAAGAGAAATTGAAAACACAAGGTGAATCCTTGCAATGATTTAGATGGATCTCCGTGATAATTAGAGCTTGGAACTCCGGGAAAAAGAGAAGATGAAACAAATGAAACCGAGAATTTTAAGGGCCTCCGGAATAAAGAATTAATCACTTGGATGAACAAGAATAAGAATTATGTTATGCTTATCCTTCACCAATTAAATTGATGACAATCAACGGATTTGGCATACTACTTATTCTCGTAGAAAGGATTAAAGAGAGATATAGCGTAAACTTGAGAAGGTCTTCAACGAACCACCGGTAGGATTGGAACAACAAATGAATTGATATGATGAACAAGGAAGAGAGATCTTGAAAGAACCACTGTAAGGATTGAAAATGACCGAAGTAGGGGTGCATCACCGGTAAGAATTTGCAAATGAACAAAGGTGCTTGAGACAAACTAGATACATGAGAACAAAGAGATCAAGAACTGATTAGAGGATATTTGAACGATTCACCGGAAGAATTCAAGAATGAGAGCTGAATGCTGAGAATTAAGAATTATGACATGATGGCCTTCGTAGGAATAAAATGGAAAGAACTCACGAAATGCTTCGGATGGGTGAAATGAATTCTCACAATCGAAAACAATTATGAGAGGATGGCAACAAGCTAGCACCATGAATCTTGAAGAGAATAGAGCAAGATTAAAGAGAAACTCTTCTTCGGTCTTCAAATGATGAGAATGACAACGAGAAACACCACCAAGAATTATTGAGGCACACCGGAAGAATCAAAAGCGAAGAGGTGGAGCCAACTATGAAAAGAATTTGAAAGATCTTGGAGAAAAGCATTTGACTGATGATAATTCATTCTTACGTCAAATTTGGAGAAGAATTTGGGAATAGCTCCGGAAAAGTTAGAAGAGTCAGGTAAGATCCTGGACAAAGACCTGTGGGTTAGGGCCCACTCAAAAGAACACCGTTGAAAAGATTTAAAGGAGATGTTGCACCGGTTGAATTAAATGACTTGAATGAGATACCAATCTCAAAGAGCTTGAATGAATGCATAGTGGAAACACGAATCTTGAGATATCTTAAGCACTCGGAATAACAAATAGCGAGAAGTAGAATGATAATGAGGTGCACCGTATGAGAAGACATTGAGATGAGGAAAAGGTATGATCAACAAAACTTGACTTGAATCCACCGGAGAAGAGAAAGGAATGAGTAATGACGAACTAGTAGAACATCTTCTTGAGAACCACCGGTAAGAACATTGACGAAAAGAATGGAGAAACTTCACAAAAATAAAAGGATACTTGGTAAAGAAATCTTAGTCCTTGAGGAAAAAGGGTGGGTGGGCGGGAAAAAAACAAAGGCAACTTGGAGACGGATGAAACAAACACCGTTGAGAAGAAATGATAATTGGTCTTGCTGATGTTGAAGTGATCGGATCCACTTGAAGAGAAACACGCCGGTTTAAAAGGATTGACATGACAATCTCGATTATCGAGAAGGATTGGTATTCACATCGGAGAATGAGAACACCATTTCGGAAAGGTATGGAATCAACATTTGACTTTGAAGCAACTCGAATACCACATATAACACAAAATAAAGGATTTGGCTTGCAGAATAAGCCGGAACAAACATATATAGAGATTTACCCAATCCCATATCATGCATCTGTCGGAAAGATATTCTAGGAGCTACTTGAATTCCCACCTATGAAACTCCCGAAACTTTCTGGTTATGCAATCTGGTGTTGGGGATACAGGGGAAGCAATATATCTCACCCAAACTAACAATACCTACATCCAAGCTGTATCCATCCGTCAACACATAACCAAGAAACCTTCGGAAATCGTGTACCTCAACCTTCGAAAAGCATCCGTTATACGAGTCATGGCAATACTCCGTCCTCACCTCAAGATCGGGTTATCGGGTTATCTCACCAACAACGCATAAAAGAGATTTTCGATGTCGGCGTACTAAACTCGGGTATTCCGAACTGCAACGATAAAATTATGACGACAACACCTCGGAGCTCAACTCCGTGGACACCTCCATAAAAAAACCCTGCTGACGGGAGGCAACCAAGACAATGTTGTCATCATAAAACCATCGGAACGATTCTAAGATACCCGCGTGATCGTAAATTTTTTTTACTGAAATTTGAGAAGAGAAGAGTCAAAACTCTACACCGTGATACCTTACGAGCGATGAAGAGACTGGGAGTAAAAAGAATTCTAACTCTCCGATATATATAATCCTAAATGACTCAAAACATTTTCTAGACACAACTCGCCGCTAAAAACAATCAAGCGGTGGGGCTCCTAAGGTCGGGATGGCTCGATACCAACTTGTAACGCCTCGATGCGGCTATATCTCCCACGTGTCGAAGCACGACTTAGAGGCATAACCGCATTGAAAGCAATGTCGCAAGTGAGGTAATCTTCACACAACCCATGTAATACATAAGGGAAAGAGATACATAGTTGGCTTACAATCGCCACTTCACACAATTACATGAATAAAGCATTACATCATCCAGATACAATCAAGGTCCGACTACGAAACCAAAATACAAGAAGAACCCCAAATGCGACAAAGGCCCCCGATCGACCCCAACTGGGCTCCACTACTAATCAACTAGAACGAAACAACACAAAGGGCAAGATCTTCATCGAGCTCCTCCTTGAGCTTGGTTGCATCACCGCGGTAACATAGGCACCTGCAAACTAGTTTTGGAAGTATCTCGTGAGCCACGAGGACTCAACAATCTCGCACCATGAGATCAAGACTATTTAAGCTTATAGGAAGGATGGGGTAATGAGGTGGAGCTGCAGCAAGCGACTAGCATATATGGTGGCTAACATACGCAAATGAGAGCGAGAAGAGAAGGCAAAGCACGGCCGATAAAAGTATGATCAAGAAGTGATCCTATAGCAACCTGCATCAAACATAACTCCAACACAGTGTTCACTTCCGGACCACGGAAAGAGACCATCACGGTTACACACACGGTTGATGTATTTTAATTAAGGTCAACTTGTGTCTTCTACAACCGGACGTTAACAAATTCCCATCGCCACATAACCGCAGGCACGGCTTTTGAAAGTTGAAATCCTCGCAGAGGTGTCCCAACTTAGCCCATGACAAGCTCTCACGGTCAACGGAGGAATAGACCTCCACCCGAGACACTCCGATCGACTCGATATCCCGTACAACAAGACATTTCGACAGGTAAAACTAAACCAAGAACACCGCCCGAATGTGCCGACAAATCCCGATAGGAGCTGCACATATCTCTTTCTCGTGGCACACTCGGATGAGACTAGCTACGAGTAAAACCAACCTCAAGTTTCCCGAGGTGGCCCCAGAGGCAGCTCGGTTCGGACCAACACTCGAGGAGCACCGCCCGGGGGGTTAAAATAAAGATGACCCTTGAGTCTACGTAACCCAAGGGAAGGTGGTAGGTTGTTAGTGCAAATGGTAAAACCAATGTTGGGCATTTTTGGAGGAGCTTTACTTAAGGCGAACGTCAAGGGGTTCCCATTATAGCCCAACCGTAAGGAACGCAAAATCCGGGAACATAACACCGATATGACGGAAACTAGGGCGGCAAGAGTGGAACAAAACACTGTGCATAAGGCCGAGCCTTCCACCCTTTACCAAGTATATAGATGCATTAATTAAATAAGGTATATTGTGATATCCCAACAAGTAAACATGTTCCAACAAGGAACAACATCTCCATGTTCCAACAAGGAACAAACTTCAATCTTCACCTGCAACTAACAACGCTATAAGAGGGCTGAGCAAAGCGGTAACATAGCCAATCAACGGTTTGCTAGGAATGGTGTCAAAGGTTAGAGGTTTGACATGGCAATTTGGGAGGCTGACAAGCAAATGGTAGGCATCGTAGCATTGGCATAGCCAAAGAGCGAGCAAACTAGCATAGCAAAGATAGTAGTGATTTCGAGGGTATGATCATCTTGCCTGAGATCCTGCTAGGAAGAAGAATGAGTCCATGAAGAAGACAAACGGACGAAGTCGAACGGATCCTCACAACTCCCGAACGAAACCGAAGCTAACGAGAGAAGCAACCCGTAAAGAAACAAACAACATAGTAAACAACCATCACATAAGCATGGCATGATGCACAACCAAGGATGATGCATGTCGGTTTAATGAAACATGGCATGGCAAAATGCACAAAACTATCTTACAAATTAGTGGAGCTCAATATGCAACGGAGTTGCATATTGTAAACACCACATCAATTATTTAGATCTCTCTGTTATGAACAAGACAAGATTAAATGTTGGTTAACACAGCAAAAGGTGAAGCATAATTAAACTACATATTTAGGCAAGTTTAAATGAGGCCGAAACACAAACAACAATTCCGGAAAATCCCCATGTTATTTAGCAATTTAATGCAACAACAATTTTAAGCATTTAAATGTTGTTATCATGATGCGGATGACATGCACAAGTTTTATGTAATTTTTATGAAAATGTTGACATAAGCATGTTAAGGAGCATTTGGTCACCATGGCGGAACGAAAGGGGTGCCACGGAAACGATAACGAAAATGGTGCCACGGCAACGATAACGAAAATGGTGCCACGGCAACATTTCCAAAATGATGCCACGGCAGAAGATATCGGTTCCGTAGCTCACGGAGATACCGTGCAAAAGGAGGCGTGAACAAGTCATGCAAGATGGTGGGTGATCCCGCCCGGTTCCCACGGTCGACGGCATGGCAACGAGGAACGATGCACGAAACAAACGGGCACGGTGCAAACATATCGCATATCTCATACAACATGTATTCGGTCCACGGCGGTCGTTTCAGTTATACCTTGAGCGCCCAACGGGACGGTTCGCGTTCAGAGAGGGAAGTAGTCGCTCGTGATGTAGTGGAAGTAGCTGACGCAGCGCCGGAGAGGAAGTAGTTGTTCTCGCGATGGTCGTAGTGGAAGTAGTGGTACACGGCGGCGACGGTAGTTGAACTTGGCGCCAGGTACACGGGTCTTCGGCGACGGTAGTGGTACACGACGAGACGAACTTGACGAGTCGTCGTCATCCCGGTATTTTGCGAATCCCGCAATGGGCGGTAGAGGTTCACCGGGGTTTTCAAGGGTCATCGCTGCACTTGCCGTGCCACTTCGAAGGTGACCCAAGGCGATTTGACGACGGTGCTAACCACGAGATGCATCGATGGTGCTTGGAGGCAGCAGCAGGCAGGAGGGAGACGAGGTCAACGGAAACAATGGCCGGGCCGAGCAGACGAGCGTTAAATCTCTCGACGAGAGGAAGCAGGGCAGCGGCCGGGCGATGCGATGAGGCACGAAGCGGAGGCAACGGCAGCGGACTTGACGGATCCAGCGAGGTGAACCTGCTTCCGGCGTTGGAGGCCTTGAGCGGAGTCTGTGGTCGACGGGAGGCGCGAGGCCATGGCGGCGGAAGGAGCAGCCCGGTGCTCAAGGAAGAGGCCCCGACGGAGGAGAAGGATGGTGGGGACAAGGAGTCACCGCAGAGGTGGAGCTCGGGGTTCCTCGAGGCCATGGGGTTGGCCGGCAGCAGAAGGAGGAGGCGGCGAGGCGCATGGGGTCGAGACGAGGGCGCAACGGGGTAATGAGAGGGGTCGGGTGCGAGGCTGTGAGGGAGAGGGCTGCTGGGGAGAAGGAAGGGCGAGGCCTTGGGCGGAGGCGGAGGCGCGAGGAGCTCCTCCTCGAGCGGCGCGGGCGGCGTGGTGGCGGCGCTGGGGAAGGACGAGAGGGAGCGAGCGAGGGATCGGGAGGATGCTAGGGTTAGAAGGATCTGGTGGGGCGGCTGGGCCTAGCCGCGCGACGGGGCCGGCCTGGTTTGTGGGCTAATGGCAAACAAAGAAAAGAAATGAAAGAGGAGAGTTGGTTGGACCGGGAGAAAAAAAAGGAAAAGGGTTAGAATTTATTTGAAGGGTCAAATAAATTCGAGTCAAGTTCAAACTTGGAATGTGGCTACTTGACATAATTTCAAAGCGTCACCACTTGATTTGGAATAACAGGAGAAGGATCAGGGATTAGGATAGTTGGAAACGCGAGAGGTTAAAATGCAAGTTTGTCTTTGGTGATTTCGAAACAACGGAAAATTTTATTATAGCTCCTTAATAATATTGAGAGACTTTGATATGTTTTAAAGAGAATTTCACCATGTGAATTTCCCTCGATTTAAATGGATCGAAAAAAATCCATACGATTTATTTAGTTGAATTTTTAAAAAATAAATGACATGATGGCATGATGCAATGCAAATGATGCAGAGATGAATGCACGAACAAAACAAAATACACGACGAATCTCGGAATAGCTGGAAGTCTGCTGGAGCGTCGGTCTCGGGGCGTCACAACACTCCACCACTACGAGAGGATCTCGTCCCGAGATCTAGAATGGCACCAGAGAGAAACGGAAGATGAAGAGAAGAGGTAAAACTAAGTTTCTTCTTCGACAAATGAGTAAAACCATGAACCTTGAGAGGTAGAAATCTTGAAGAAATGCCATGACGGAGACGAAGGAATTGAAACACTCTGTTAGCAAAGAGAAACAAGGTATACGACAAGAACCAAGAGGTTTAGTGATAAGATAGATATTGAAACCACTCCGGTTAAAACTAGATAGAGAAGGAATAAGATTGATATAATTTGGGCATCACTCTGACTGAAAGAAGAAGGAAAACTTGATAAGATGAAAAGAACTTGAAGAGAATAGTCAACACTCTGGTTAAATGGATAAGCAAGAAAAGAACACGATCCACACAAAACGAGGTGATGGGTGAAGAGCACAACATCACAATGCCTCTGTAACGAAAGAATAGAAGTTTAATCATTGGAATAAAAGAATGGAGCAGAAAATGCCAACTTCTGCCACAAATGAGCTTGGAAAGCATCCTTGCAAACAAGAATTGAACGGAGTTGTTGGAAAATCAACAACGAAAAGCACAAGCTTGTTGTGGGCTTATGGAACACATCTCAAAATGATGAGGTGACAACCGGCCACTAACGGAAACAATTGATTTGATTGAGAGCACCAAAGAGATGAAAGCTTCTTCCACCGAGGTGATAGAGAGACAACTTGGATCACAGATAAACACCACAAATAGCAACATTCCTTAGGGAAGGCTTTAGGTGAAATCTATACCAAGATAACTCCAATGAAGAGATTGATGGATTTAAAATATCTCATTCTTGACAACATGTGAATCATGAAACACGAACTCAAATTGTCAAGAATGACATAACACCACCGCAAATGATAAGGTAGATCGAATTGCACTCCGGATTACAAGATGAAGAATGCTTGAACTCCTCAAAACAAGACATGTGTTGAGCACCATGTTTATTTTGAAGTATGGCTTGACGGGTCTTAACTTCAAGAGAAATCTTGAAGAACAATTGAAGAATGAAAGGAATCCTTGATGAACCATCATGTAGAACCTCCATGAAGAACTCCGGTAAACAAAAGGAATGAAAATAAAGAGAAATTGAAAACACAAGGTGAATCCTTGCAATGATTTAGATGGATCTCCGTGATAATTAGAGCTTGGAACTCCGGAAAAGAGAAGATGAAACAAATGAAACCGAGAATTTTAAGGGCCTCCGAATAAAGAATTAATCACTTGGATGAACAAGAATAAGAATTATGTTATGCTTATCCTTCACCAATTAAATTGATGACAATCAACGGATTTGGCATACTACTTATTCTCGTAGAAAGGATTAAAGAGAGATATAGCGTAAACTTGAGAAGGTCTTCAACGAACCACCGGTAGGATTGGAACAACAAATGAATTGATATGATGAACAAGGAAGAGAGATCTTGAAAGAACCTTGTAAGGATTGAAAATGACCAAGTAGGGTGCATCACCGTAAGAATTTGCAAATGAACAAAGGTGCTTGAGACAAACTAGATACATGAGAACAAAGAGATCAAGAACTGATTAGAGGATATTTGAACGATTCACCGGAAGAATTCAAGAATGAGAGCTGAATGCTGAGAATTAAGAATTATGACATGATGGCCTTCGTAGGAATAAAATGGAAAGAACTCACGAAATGCTTCGGATGGGTGAAATGAATTCTCACAATCGAAAACAATTATGAGAGGATGGCAACAAGCTAGCACCATGAATCTTGAAGAGAATAGAGCAAGATTAAAGAGAAACTCTTCTTCGGTCTTCAAATGATGAGAATGACAACGAGAAACACCACCAAGAATTATTGAGGCACACCGGAAGAATCAAAAGCGAAGAGGTGGAGCCAACTATGAAAAGAATTTGAAAGATCTTGGAGAAAAGCATTTGACTGATGATAATTCATTCTTACGTCAAATTTGGAGAAGAATTTGGGAATAGCTCCGGAAAAGTTAGAAGAGTCAGGTAAGATCCTGGACAAAGACCTGTGGGTTAGGGCCCACTCAAAAGAACACCGTTGAAAAGATTTAAAGGAGATGTTGCACCGGTTGAATTAAATGACTTGAATGAGATACCAATCTCGAAAGAGCTTGAATGAATGCATAGTGGAAACACGAATCTTCGAGATATCTTAAGCACTCCGGAATAACAAATAGCGAGAAGTAGAATGATAATGAGGTGCACCGGTATGAGAAGACATTGAGATGAGGAAAAAGGTATGATCAACAAAACTTGACTTGAATCCACCGGAGAAGAGAAAGGAATGAGTAATGACGAACTAGTAGAACATCTTCTTGAGAACCACCGGGTAAGAACATTGACGGAAAAGAATGGAGAAACTTCACAAAAATAAAAGGATACTTGGTAAAGAAATCTTAGTCCTTGAGGAAAAGGGTGGGTGGGCGGAAAAAACAAAGGCAACTTGGAGACGGATGAAACAAACACCGTTGAGAAGAAATGATAATTGGTCTTCTTGATGTTGAAGTGATCGGATCCACTTGAAGAGAAACACGCCGTTTAAAAGGATTGACATGACAATCTCGATTATCGAGAAGGATTGGTATTCACATCGGAGAATGAGAACACCATTTCGGAAAGGTATGGAATCAACATTTGACTTTGAAGCAACTCGAATACCACATATAACACAAAATAAAGGATTTGGCTTGCAGAATAAGCCGGAACAAACATATATAGAGATTTACCCAATCCCATATCATGCATCTGTCGGAAAGATATTCTAGGAGCTACTTGAATTCCCACCTATGAAACTCCCAAACTTTACGTTATGCAATCTGGTGTTGGGGATACAGGAAGCAATATATCTCACCCAAACTAACAATACCTACATCCAAGTCAGATCCATCCGTCAACACATAACCAAGAAACCTTCGAAATCGTGGTACCTCAACCTTCAAAAGCATCCGTTATACGAAGTCATGGCAATACTCCGCCCTCACCTCAAGATCGGGTTATCGGGTTATCTCACCAACAACGCATAAAAGAGATTTTCGATGTCGGCGCATTAAACTCGGTATTCCGAACTGCAACGATAAAATTATGACGACAACACCTCGGAGCTCAACTCCGTGGACACCTCCAAAAAAAAACCCTCGCTGACGGGAGGCAACCAAGACAATGTTGTCATCATAAAACCATCGGAACGATTCTAAGATACCCGCGTGATCGTAAATTTTTTTTACTGAAATTTGAGAAGAGAAGAGTCAAAACTCTACACCAGGATACCTTACCAGAGCGATGAAGAGACTGGGGAGTAAAAAGAATTCCTAACTCTCCGATATATATAATCCTAAATGACTCAAAACATTTTCTAGACACAACTCGGCCGCTAAAAACAATCAAGCAGTGGGGCTCCTAAGGTCGGGGATGGCTCTGATACCAACTTGTAACGCCCTCGATGCGGCTATATCTCCCACGTGTCGAAGCACGACTTAGAGGCATAACCGCATTGAAAGCAATGTCGCAAGTGAGGTAATCTTCACACAACCCATGTAATACATAAGGGAAAGAGATACATAGTTGGCTTACAATCGCCACTTCACACAATTACATGAATAAAGCATTACATCATCCAGATACAATCAAGGTCCGACTACGAAACCAAAATACAAGAAGAACCCCAAATGCGACAAAGGCCCCCGATCGACCCCAACTGGGCTCCACTACTAATCAACTAGAACGAAACAACACAAAGGGCAAGATCTTCATCGAGCTCCTCCTTGAGCTTGGTTGCATCACCTGCTCGGTAACATAGGCACCTGCAAACTAGTTTTGGAAGTATCTGGTGAGCCACGAGGACTCAACAATCTCGCACCCGCGAGATCAAGACTATTTAAGCTTATAGGAAGGATGGGGTAATGAGGTGGAGCTGCAGCAAGCGACTAGCATATATGGTGGCTAACATACGCAAATGAGAGCGAGAAGAGAAGGCAAAGCACGGCCGATCGCCAGCAAAGAAAGAAATTTTAAAAACACTGAATAAACGAGATAATAAAAAGAACAGTTATAACACCTAAAAAGAATATTGGCAAAAGAAATAAAAATAAATAAGAAAAAACAAAAGGGAAACAAAAATTATAAAAAGAGAAACATCAATGAACTAAAATAGTTGAAAAAAACATTGGGTGAAAAGACCAGAAATTTTCAAATTCCGATGCAAACAAATCTGGAGTTGAACAACAATGTTATTAAAAAAATAAACCAAAGATCGTAAATACAAAATCTTTTTTAGTGTATAAATAAATAAAAGACTACACCAACAAAAAGAAAAAAAATAAAAGACTATTGATTGACCGAAAAAAAAACATTTAGCCAAATATGAAAAATTTCTCATAATAAGTTGTTAAGTAAGATAGTAACCGTGAAAAATAAGATAAACCAGTAACAGGCAATTAAAAAGTAAAAAAATGTTATCGAATAAATGATAATGCTGAAAAGAAAAATGAAAAAGTATGATCAAGAAGTGATCCTATAGCAACCTGCATCAAACATAACTCCAACATCAGAGTTCACTTCCTGACCACGGAAAGAGACCATCACGGTTACACACACGGTTGATGTATTTTAATTAAGGTCAACTTCAGGTCTTCTACAACCGGACGTTAACAAATTCCCATCTGCCACATAACCGCGGGCACGGCTTTTGAAAGTTGAAATCCCTGCAGAGGTGTCCCAACTTAGCCCATGACAAGCTCTCACGGTCAACGGAGGAATAGACCTCCACCCGAGACACTCCGATCAGACTCGATATCCCGGTACAACAAGACATTTCGACAGGGTAAAACTAAACCAGCAACACCGCCCGAATGTGCCGACAAATCCCGATAGGAGCTGCACATATCTCTTTCTCAGGGCACACTCAGATGAGACTAGCTACGAGTAAAACCAACCCTCAAGTTTCCTCGAGGTGGCCCATGCAGTAGCTCGGTTTGGACCAACACTCGAGGAGCACCGCCCGGGGTTAAAATAAAGATGACCCTTGAGTCTGCAGAACCCAAGGGAAGGTGGTAGGTTGTTAGTGCAAATGGTAAAACCAATGTTGGGCATTGCTGGAGGAGCTTTACTTAAGGCAAACTGTCAAGGGGTTCCCATTATAGCCCAACCGCGTAAGGAACGCAAAATCCGGGAACATAACACCGATATGACGGAAACTAGGGCGGCAAGAGTGGAACAAAACACCAGGCATAAGGCCGAGCCTTCCACCCTTTGCCAAGTATATAGATGCATTAATTAAATAAGGTATATTGTGATATCCCAACAAGTAAACATGTTCCAACAAGGAACAACATCTCCATGTTCCAACAAGGAACAAACTTCAATCTTCACCTGCAACTAACAACACTATAAGAGGGGCTGAGCAAAACGGTAACATAGCCAATCAACGGTTTGCTAGGAATGGTGTCAAAGGTTAGAGGTTTGACATGGCAATTTGGGAGGCTGACAAGCAAATGGTAGGCATCGTAGCATTGGCATAGCCAAAGAGCGAGCAAACTAGCATAGCAAAGATAGTAGTGATTTCGAGGGTATGATCATCTTGCCTAAAATCCTGCTAGGAAGAAGAACGAGTCCATGAAGAAGACAAACGGACGAAGTCGAACGGATCCTCACAACTCCGGAACGAAACCGAAGCTAACGAGAGAAGCAACCCGGAAAGAAACAAACAACATAGTAAACAACCATCACATAAGCATGGCATGATGCACACCAAGGATGATGCATGTCCGGTTTAATGAAACATGGCATGGCAAAATGCACAAAACTATCTTACAAATTAAGTGGAGCTCAATATGCAACGGAGTTGCATATTGACGAAACACCACATCAATTATTTAGATCTCTCTCGGTTATGAACAAGACAAGATTAAATGTTGGTTAACACGGCAAAAGGTGAAGCATAATTAAACTACATATTTAGGCAAGATTAAATGAGGCTGGAAACACAAACAACAATTCCGGAAAATCCCCATGTTATTTAGCAATTTAATGCAACAACAATTTTAAGCATTTAAATGTTGTTATCATGATGCGGATGACATGCACAAGTTTTATGCAATTTTGATGAAAATGTTGACATAAGCATGTGAAGGAGCATTTGGTCACCATGGCGGAACGAAAGGGGTGCCACGGCAACGATAACGAAAATGGTGCCACGGCAACGATAACGAAAATGGTGCCACGGCAACATTTCCGAAAATGATGCCACGACAGCATATCGGTTCCGGTAGCTCACGGAGATACCGGTGCAAAAGGAGGCGTGAACAAGTCATGCAAGATGGTGGGTGATCCGGCCCGGGTTCCCACGGTCGACGGCATGGCAACGAGGAACGTGCACGAAACAAACGGGCACGGTGCAAACATATCGTACATCTCATACAACATGCATTCGGTCCACGGCGGTCATTTCGGGTTATACCTTCGAAGCGTTCAAACGGGACGGTTCGCGTTTCGTAGAGGGAAGTAGTCGCTCGTGATGTAGTGGAAGTAGTTGTACGCATGGCGCCGGTAGAGGAAGTAGTTGTTCTCGCGATGGTCGTAGTGGAAGTAGTGGTACACGGCGGCGGCGGTAGTTGAACTTGGCGCCAGGTACACGGGTCTTGAGCGATGGTAGTGGTACACGACGAGAGCGAACTTGACGAGTCGTCGTCATCCTGGTACTTTGCGAATCCCGCAGCGGCGGTAGAGGTTCACTTGGGGGTTTTCAAGGGTCATCGCTGCACTTGCCGTGCCACTTCTAGAGGTGACCCAAGGCGATTTGACGATGGTGCTAACCACGTAGATGCATCGATGGTGCTTGGAGGCAGCAGCAGGCAGGCAGGAGGGAGACGAGGTCAGCGTAAACAATGGTGGGCCGAAAGCAGATGAGCGTTAAATCTCGACGAGAGGAAGCGAGGGCAGCGGTGGCGCGCGGGATGCAGGCACGAAGCGGAGGCAACGACAGCGGGACTTGACGGATCCAGGCGAGGTGAACCCGTTCCCGACGTTAGAGGCCTTGAGCGGAGTCTGGTGGTCGACGGGGAGGCGCGAGGCCATGGCGGCGGAAGGAGCAGCTCCGGGTGCTCGAAGGAAGAGGCCCCGACGGAGGAGAAGGATGGTGGGGACAAGGGAGTCACCGCAGAGGTGGAGCTCGGGGTTCCTCGAGGCCATGGGGTTGGCCGGCAGCAGAAGGAGGCGGGCAGGCGCATGGGGTCGAGACGAGGCGCAACGTGGGGCTGAGAGGGGTCGGGTCGAGGCTGTGAGGAGAGGGTTGCTGGGGAGAAGGAAGGGCGAGGCCTTGGGCGGAGGCGGAGGCGCGAGGAGCTCCTCCCCGAGTGATGCAAGGGCGTGGTGGCGGCGCGAGGAAGGACGAGAGGGAGCGAGCGAGGGGATCGGGAGGATGCTAGGGTTAGAAGGGACTGGTGGGGGCGGCTGGGCCTAGCTGCGCGACTGGGCCGGCCTGGTTTGTGGGCTAATGGCAAACAAAGAAAAGAAATGAAAGAGGAGAGTTGGTTGGACCGGGAGAAAAAAAGGAAAAGGGTTAGAATTTATTTGAAGGGTCAAATAAATTCGAGTCAAGTTCAAACTTGGAATGTGGCTACTTGACATAATTTCAAAGCGCCACCACTTGATTTGGAATAACAGGAGAAGGATCAGGGATTAGGATAGTTGGAAACGCGAGAGGTTAAAATGCAAGTTTGTCTTTGGTGATTCTGAAACAACGGAAAATTTTATTATAGCTCCTTAATAATATTGGGAGACTTTGATATGTTTTAAAGAGAATTTCACCATGTGAATTTCCCTCGATTTAAATGGATCGAAAAAAAATCCATACGATTTATTTAGTTGAATTTAAAAAAAATAAATGACATGATGGCATGATGCAATGCAAATGATGCAGAGATGAATGCACGAACAAAACAAAACACACGACGAATCTCGGAATAGCTGGAAGTCTGCTGGAGCGTCGGTCTCGGGGCGTCACAGAACGTGTCGGTCATCAGCGAGTGAATCCAGGCTGTAGCACTAGGCTAGCAGGACTCCGGTGAACCGGGCTGTAGCGGCTAACAGACTCCAAGTATTCATCGCGTGACATTTCCCAAGGGATGTATACAGAACGAAGAAGGACACATGCCGCCAGCCTAAGTGTTTGGAGCAAGAGCAAGCTACCATGGCTCAGTGGAAACACTAGGAGACATTTCCCGGTAAGAGAGGCTACTAAGGATAAACAACTGGATAGTCAGATCCCACACATACCAAGCATTTCAATAACATACACACAATATGCTCGATATGTGCAAATACAACATGGCATCACAACATGACTCTACAACTCAAGTATTTATTCAATAGGCTCCGAGGAGCGAGATATTACAAACATGGGTCTCATGACCCAACACTCAGAGCATACAAGTCAAAGCATAAGCGGAAGCTTAACATGTCTGGGTACAGACATCTACAAATGAAAAAGGCTGGGAAGCCTGACTAACTACCAAATCCTGCCGAGGGCACAAGATCGTAGCTGAGGTAACAAGCTAAACGTCGAAGTCCACGCAGAACTAATAGCGAGACTGAGTCTCTCTGCAAAAACATAAAATAGGCAAACGTGAGTACAAATGTACCCAGCAAGACTTACATCAGATCTAACTACATATGCATCATTGTCAACAAAGGGGGTGGTGGAGTTTAACTGCAGCAAGCCAGCTTTGACTCGGTGGCTATCCTGAACTACGACTGCAAGTAACTCTTTCGAGGTGGCGCACACGATTCCACATATTCACCATATCAATACACCACTATGGATCCGCTCCCGTCTCCCTACGAGAACGCCATCCATAGCACTCACACTTATCTTGCGCATTTTAGAGTATCCACTTTCACTTGTCTATGAACTATGCAAGGGGTCCAAGTTTCCATATCCGAGGAATCCGCTATTCAATAGATAATGATAACCCTGCAGGGTGTACTTCTTCACACGCTCTCGCCACTTATCGCCTCAGACACATCATGTACCTCGGCAACCTTCAAGCGAAGCCGGGCGAGGGAGTCGGCCACGACCGACTAACCACACAAGTCTCTCGTCTGTGTTTATCGCCTATTCGGTTCCATCCGCAAGGAGATCCGGCCGGGGTGTCGCTCACGGCCCCAAACGATGTGAGCAGGGTTCCCAAGCCCACCATCCGGTGCCACTTCGTACACCGGGCCACTGTGCCTAGTCTGTCCCAAGCCCACCTGTACTGGGTGCCACTTGGTAGACTACTAACACTACCTACAAACACCAGAAACTAATTGCAACTCCTGGACAGAGATCAAGTTGATTAATAAGTCGAGAGAGCTTGGAGTGCCCGGAGCCCAATGTGTGGTAGTAACTGTTCATGGATCACAAACACAGAACTCAGTTCTTGAGGACGGCTGCAATGAGACAACCCACCATGTACTCCTACATGGCCTCTCACCACTACCTTTACCAAATCGTGTTCACACACTTAGCTCACACACAAGGGACATGTTCACACACCTCGATTCATCCCGATGAATCGGACTGACTCAACTCTAAGCGTAGCAGTGCATGACAAACAAGCATGAATGAGTCGGCACATCAGGCTCAAACAACTCCTACTCATGCTAGTGAGTTTCATCTATTTATCGTGGCAATGACAGTCATGCAGAGGATAAAGGGGTTCAGCTACCGCAGCAAGTAACAGTGAATCGTTGTTGTCCTAATGCAAGAAAAGAGAGCATGAGCGAGAGAGTGGGATTGTATCGAATGAACAAGGGGTTTTGCTTGTTCGGCACTTCAAGATAGCATTGAGTCTTCATCGGTGTCAACGATCACAACGCGTCGGTACAACGTCTACCGAGGGGAAACAACACCGGCAAACAGAGAAGAAACACAATAAATGCAATGCACAATATGATTCATGATCATGACATGTCAATATGCTGTGTGTTGGGGTAATGCAACTAAAACCAGAGTGGTTTGAGCTTATTTGAATCAAAGATTCAAATACAAGCCTAAACTATGAACTCATATAAGTGCATTATCATGTTTCATCTAAACAGCAAGGTTAGGTTGCTCTAACATGCATGAAACCAGTACAGATGGATAGATTGGATTTTTCTGATAATTTTTCATATATAACTTCTTTCATTTGGAGTTACGGTTGAATTACTATGAATTTTTGAAGTTTGTAGCATTTCCTGGAATTTCCTATATAAGAATAAATCCAGAAAATACTTATTTCGTCAGCATTGCGTCATGCAGACCTCAGTAGGTCAACAGAGCAGCCGCGGGTCAAACCTGACGCGTGGGTCCCACATGTCAGTGTGACAAGGCAGGAACAGAGGCTGACCAGTGGGACCCGGTCAAAGCTGAGATGGCAAGGTCAAACTAGTGGGTGGGGTCCATCCTATTAAATTAGTGCTAAGTATTTTGTTAGCCGGTTAAGTAACCCTGTGGGACCTACTGTCACTGACACGGCGTGTGATTAGTGCTAACCTAACCCGCGTCACGTCAACGAACGGCGTTCAGCCGCCGGTGACCACATCCCGCGGCGGTGGCTCGCTGGCGTTGCTCGGGGACGGCGCTTCTGAAGGCATCGTTCGCTCGTGGTTTGCGGCTACGACGAGCTAGGAGACTCGCGCATCTAGAGGTGATAACAGCTCGAGCCGGGGTGGCCGGAGCTCACGGAATGGAGCTTCATGGCGGCGCCGGAGTTCGCCCCGAGCGGCGAAGTCTTTGTGGTGCAAGTCGAGATTTGAGCGCGGCGTTGGGTTCTTGGGGACTCTTGAGCTCATGGCGGTGCTCAAGGCGAAGTTGTGGCTGCGGTTACCACGGTGGCGCCATGGACGGCGGCGGTGAGCTTGGCAGCGGCGAGGATTGCAGCCACTGGCGAGCAAAAGAGCGTGGGGAGAGGGGGGAAAAGAAGAGGAGCTCACAGCGGGGTCGATGACTATTTCAGAGGGCTCGGGGAGGCACTGGACGTGGCAAATCGAGCGGCGGGGATCGTCGGCATCCGAGGTTGAGGACGGCGGCGTTGGCGGCGTTGCAGGGGCTCCCAGGGTGCGTTGCTCGGCGAGGAGGGGGAGGTGGTCAAGGCGGAGCTCCTTGGTGCATTGGAGAGGCGATGGGGAGGCGGTGGCCGCGGTGGTGGCGAATGGCGGCGACGAACCCGTTCGGGTAGGATAGGGAACGGCGAGGGAGAGGGCAGGGGGGGAGTGAGAGAGGTGCAGGGGGTGCTGGACGTCTCAAAGCGAGCAATGGACTCTGATGGGACGCTGCCAGTACAAGGGAGGTGGAAACCTCACGTGCGTCTTGTGGCGACAGCGTCGTCCTCTGGCAGAGCTAGGAGATGACCGCGAAGGCCAGTGGGCTGGGCTGCAATTTGGGCAGCAACGATGGAGCAGCCGCAGTAGGCTGAGGTAAGTTCTGCTCTGTTTTACTTTTTGTTCTATTTTCTTTTTATCCAGCTTATTTTGCCATCGCTATGTAATTCAAAATGAATTCAAACAATGACAAAACACTCTGAATAATTTTATGGTGCTAGATGGACTTTTCCAACAGCACATAAAACATTCCAAAGTTATTTGAAAATATATCCCATATATTATGAATATAATTCCAAATTCAAATACAATAATGATTTAAATTCAGTGCCCAAAATATTCCTTACAAATGTTCAATATTTTTGGTTTGGTGCAAAAGCCTTGCCAAAAATATTAAATAGTTAATAAGAACATTTTGAGAAACACTGAATGCAATTTTCCAGGGTTCTTTGCCCTTCTTAAATTAAATCTTAAGGCTTCCAAATTTCCTCAATTCAGGTTCAAAATTTTAAACATGATGCAGGCAAGATGCAACACTAGGCCGCACCAGAAGCTAGGGATGTGACAACTCACCCCTACTAAACAAGAATCTCGTCCCGATATTCAAGCGTAGGGTAAGATGGAAGGGGAACGCAACTAACACAATCTTCACGGTCCAGGTTGCACTTCATGAGAACATTGATTCGATCACCATCTTTGTCTCGATGTCTTGCTCTGAGAACTCCAACTAACATGACAAAGAGAGGAAAGGGATAATTTTAGAAGAGTCGATCTTCTCGAAGATCGAGCAACTCACGGAATGAGACATAGAACCATCTCTTGAGCTGAGAGACAAAAGGCACATCGAGAAGGACAGAAGAAACAAAGTGACAAGGGTTTCAAAGTAGCGAGGGAATATATGCCATGATTTCAGAACGGGGCACCTTGGAAGAGGTGGCTCATAGAACTATTTTCTTAAGTGGCAAAAAGAATTACGTTTGATACAGAGATCATTGAAACTCTTTATACCAGCCTAAGGCAATTCTTGAGCGATCGTTTGGAGGGGTTTGGTAGAATGGCATACCCAGATTAGAATGGATGATGTAGATTACCTTGTTGAAAACAACACAAGGGATGATTTTAGTAACTGGGGAGAAGCCCAACAGTAGAGAGTGAGTCTATTGTTTGAAAAGTTATAGCATAACCGAGGAAACTGAGAGCAATCCCAGTTAGTGCCGATGATAACACCTAGCGCTTGTGCGTGCTCTCAAGAACTTGAGCATTTCCATATTCATCAAGGTTTTACCAATATCCGTATCAAGGATCCTGGCAACACATCATACTACCATGATGAATAGTGATGGACGATGCAGATGCAAAGGAAGATAACACCTTCTCAGATTTCACCTTAGCAATGCTAAGGAAACAAAATCTGGATGATCGACCGAGAGACATTTAGCACTCCGCTTCTAATGTTCTCCTTGATGTGCTAGCGTAACCCATTTACTGATATGGTTTGGTATCTAGAACATCAAGTAAAAGATCGGACTTCGGGAGCACAAGAATCCATAAGGAATAACTACGGAAGTAAAGCCTACGAAATCCTTATGGGGAGGTGGCCAACTTCCTCAATCAAGATACTACAATAATGGGTCTTCCAGCTGGGTGTGTTGGCCACGATATCCACTTTACCGGGTTACAGGGAGACCAATATTATAGTACTTGGTAAACGTTCCAACCATCAAGTCTGCCTGAGATTCAGATCTGGTTGGTGTTAGAGTATTCCAGACTTATCAAGTCTAGAAGGAAAAACGAAAGTTTGCAACACAAACCGATGAGACGGCGTTGCGAGATTCTCGGGAAATGGACTGCGGTAGTAAGCTCCAAAACATGAGCTAGTTCTGCTATAAAAATGTGAACACGTTGTCCCAGACAAGCATGATCACGTAGTAGTCTTATAGTAAAACACTACGAGTTCTGGTTGGGAACCATCATTAATGACATCGAAGTCTCCACGCGTGGAAGTCCAAAGAATTCATCTTAGAATAGACTCCTTTATCTTGAACAAATCAATCAGTGGCTTGGTGTGCTAGGATACACATATGGAATGAAGATGATCAGCCTATCAAACCACAGAATACTTCGCACATGCATGAGTGACTTGGGATGATTCCAAAGGAAGCAAGAACAAACTTTCTCGAATTCACGGCGGCAACTTACATCAAATGCACGTGAATCAAAGGAAGTCACTTCTCTCATCCAAACATATACCTCAGGGACGGAACTCGAAGGCATTGTTTACAAAGTTTCCAACACTAGCTTAATGTCCAACAGAATCATGGAGAAGATAAGGATGTTGTCGATGGGCTCAACAACAATTCATCCAGGTTTCCATGAAGATGGATTTCCATAATTATGTGAACAAGTGATAGCGTTGGTCAGACCCAAAAGATATAATGGTGTATGCTCGAGGGATCAACCACGAGTAAGACAACATTACGAATATCGTTGGTTCCGGTCTGATTTGATGATAGCCCATACTCAAATCAAAGGTTGGATAAAATGATAGGTCCATTAACTGATCACAAGGGTCAGTCTATGAAAATATCAACTTTCTTCAACACACATACAAGATATCCCTTACAATGAACTACGTAGGAAAGCTTTTATCTTCCAACTCTCCAGGTTGTTGTCCAGCTTAACCAACTAGCTCAGGGGTATCCGGCACAGATTCTTGGAGAATGGGTGGTTTGGAGGAAAACCAACATGATCACGAACTCAACATAGCGGTCAGGTGACAACCTGGTAATACTTCCGAGAAGATATTCGGAACATCACGAACCACCGATATGTTACTAAGCTCGAGAACAAACTTGCTTTTCAGGGCAAGACGATATGATCAATAGAGCAAGGGTTTGAATAATCCTAACTCATTGATCGAAGGGTGCATCGGAAATAAGGACTAGGTAGCACGATCAATCTTAGAATGATGATTCAATAACCAACACGCTAAGAGTGAGAATATTGTCCATTTACTACCAAGCAACGAGTTGCTCAGAGTATTGATTTCACACATCACGATTCACTTGTCGGTATTCCGGTTGCAAAAACACGGGGACCGAGAAATGAGTAATGAGGGCGAGAAGTATCACAGTATCAAGAGTTCGTAGACTGGTGTACAATTCCCACGACATTCTTGATATAAAGATGGTAATACTCCAAGGTAGAACAGAACAAAAGCTAGATTAGCATTTTGATCTGCGAAGTACAATTACTTTGACCCAATCCTGGATATGGATGAGGTACTGGAGTTTGTTTCTCCTAGTCATCCTGGAATAGAATGGCTCGACGGATCACAAGAATAATAAGCATCGATAACACGAATGCACAATTACTCCTGACTATCAATTGATAGAGGAAGATCGGAATACGACTGTAGAGGGACAACTCAAAGGAACATATATCTTTCTGAGTTGTGGATGCATAGATTAGTATGTCGAGCAAAGCTCAACATTTCTTCCGGATAACCCATGCAGAAGGTAGAACTGGCAGAGCCAGAATATAGAATGGAGAACTCTCCAAGAGCACTCTGGTTGTGATCTTTCGGTTCAACGAGAAACTTCTGCCATAAATAGTTCATGGTATTGGAAGAAGGAAATACCACGAACCACGAGGACTAATGCAAAGGTTACTAATAACCTAAAGGAACGAGCAAACACTATCAACACGAGGTAAGTAGGGTGAATCTCGGGTTCAAAACCCAAGGAGTAGAATACCTACTACTAAGTGGCATCACGGAATGCTTTCGAGGATAAAGGCCAGAATCATCACACTGGGATCACAAAACATGGCTAGATTACTAGGTGATACTCTAGACATCTAGGGTCATAATAATAGCTCCAACATATACGTCGAGGTAATAGAGTACCTCAACTCACCGTTTAGTGTGGTTAATCTGGCCCAAAGGGACATCGAAACGGGAGGAAAGGATTTTGCAAACGCTTCAGACTATTTAGAAACCTGGGATGACTCGGACAACATAACAGCTATAAATGCTCAAAATGATTTGAGACATCCTGCAAAATGGTGGCATAACCACTTTATCATCATAATATCAAGGTTTCGAGATCAATAGTTAACATACGGAAGTGGTATGAACTATACTGAGGCTTGAATCCAACAATCCTATAAGTCTACGGATTAGTAACACGTGATCCTAATAGAAAGAAGAGAAGGCCTAGTTCTTAACCCCGGTAGAAAAGAAGAGGCTGACTCAGATCAGAAGGGCATAAGGTAAAGGAGTAAAAAGAGCCTTACATTCCATCCCACAATCAATTCCCTTATATAACTAAAGAATTTCTAGACTCAACTTCGACCAGTTTGGCTTGATAATCCTACAGGCAGTCAAGCTCTGATACCAAAGCTGTCAGGACCCCGACTCAATGACACATAGATCTAGCATGCAACACCTCATATCACTTTGCGGCCTCACGCATGGTATCCCCATGGGTGTCGCCTTACCTTTGCCCGGGACCGTTTCCGCCTTTTGGCACACGTATATGATAGTGTCGCTAGCATCCATATGATAAGGAGCCTGGGCTGACATGGCTAGTCATAAACCCAAAGTGGCACAAACTTACAAGGACAGGCATCCATGACCCAGATCGAACGTGTCGGTCATCGCCGAGTGAATCTAGGTCAGTAGCACTGGGCTAGCAGGACTCGGTGAACCGGCAGAAGCGGGCTAACAGACTCCAAGATTCATCGCGTGACATTTCCCGAAGGACAAACACAGGAATGAAGAAGGACACATGCCGCCAGCCTAAGTGTTAGGAGCAAGAGCAAGCTACCATGGCTTAGTGGAAACACTAGGAGACATTTCCCGGTAAGAGAGGCTACTAAGGATAAACAACTAGATAGTCAGATCCCACACATACCAAGCATTTCAATAACATACCCACAATATGCTCGATATGTGCAAATACAACATGGCATCACAACATGACTCTACAACTCAAGTATTTATTCAATAGGCTCCGAGGAGCGAGATATTACAAACATGGGTCTCATGACCCAACACTCAGAGCATACAAGTCAAAGCACAAGCGGAAGCTTAACATGTCTGGGTACAGACATCTACAAATGAAAAAGGCTGGGAAGCCTGACTAACTACCAGATCCTGCCGAGGGCACAAGATCGTAGCTGAGGTAACAAGCTAAACGTCGAAGTCCACGTGGAACTAATAGCGAGACTGAGTCTCTTTGCAAAAACATAAAATAGGCAAACGTGAGTACAAATGTACCCAGCAAGACTTACATCAGATCTAACTACATATGCATCATTGTCAACAAAGGGGGTGATGGAGTTTAACTGCAGCAAGCCAGCTTTGACTCGGTGGCTATCCTGAACTACGACTACAAGTAACTCTTTTGAGGTGACGCACACGAGTCCACATATTCACCATATCAATACACCACTATGGATCTGCTCCCGTCTCCCTATGAGAACGCCATCCATAGCACTCACACTTATCTTGCGCATTTTAGATTATCCACTTTCACTTGTCTATGAACTATGCAAGGGGTCCAAGTTTCCATATCCGAGGAATCCGGCTATTCAATAGATAATGATAACCCCGCAGGGTGTACTTCTTCACACACGCCTCGCCACTTATCGCCTCAGACACGCCATGTACCTCGGCAACCTTCAAGCGGAAGCCGGGCGAGGAGTCGGCCACGACCGACTAACCACACAAGTCTCTCGTCCGTGTTTATCGCCTATTCGGGTTCCATCCGCAAGGAGATCCGCCGGGTGTCGCCACGGCCCCAAACGATGTGAGCAGGGTTCCCAAGCCCACCATCCGGTGCCACTTGGTACACCGGCCATTGTGCCTAGTCTGTCCCAAGCCCACCTGATCGGGTGCCACTTGGTAGACTACTAACACTACCTACAAACACGTAAACTAATTGCAACTCCCGGACAGAGATCAAGTTGATTAATAAGTCGAGAGAGCTTGGAGTGCCCGGAGCCCAATGTGTGGTAGTAACTGTTCATGGATCACAAACACAGAACTCAGTTCTTGAGGACGGCTGCAATGAGACAACCCACCATGTACTCCTACATGGCCTCTCACCACTACCTTTACTAAATCATGTTCACACACTTAGCTCACACACAGTAGGACATGTTCACACACCTCTGATTCATCCCCGATGAATCAGACCTGACTCAACTCTAAGCAGTAGCAGGCATGACAAACAAGCATGAATGAGTAGGCACATCAGGGCTCAAACAACTCCTACTCATGCTAGTGGGTTTCATCTATTTATCGTGGCAATGACAGTCATGCAGAGGATAAAGGGGTTCAGCTACCGCAGCAAGTAACAGGTGAATCGTTGTTGTCCTAATGCAGTAAAAGAGAGCATGAGCGAGAGAGTGGGATTGTATCGGAATGAACAAGGGGGTTTTGCTTGCCTGGCACTTCTGAAGATAGCATTGAGTCTTCATCAGTGTCAACGATCACAACGTCGGTACAACGTCTACCGAGGGGAAACAACACCGGCAAACAGAGAAGAAACACAATAAATGCAATGCACAATATGATGCATGATCATGACATGTCAATATGCTGTGTGTTGGGGTAATGCAACTAAAACCAGAGTGGTTTGAGCTTATTTGAATCAAAGATTCAAATACAAGCCTAAACTATGAACTCATATAAGTGCATTATCATGTTTCATCTAAACAGCAAGGTTAGGTTGCTCTAACATGCATGAAACCAGTACAGATGGATAGATTGGATTTTTCTGATAATTTTTCATATATAACTTCTTTCATTTGGAGTTACGGTTGAATTACTATGAATTTTTGAAGTTTGTAGCATTTCCTGGAATTTCCTATATAAGAATAAATCCAGAAAATACTTATTTCGTCAGCATTGCGTCATGCAGACCTCAGTAGGTCAACAGAGCAGCCGCGGGTCAAACCTGACGCGTGGGTCCCACATGTCAGTGTGACAAGGCAGGAACAGAGGCTGACCAGTGGGACCCGGTCAAAGCTGAGATGGCAAGGTCAAACTAGTGGGTGGGGTCCATCCTATTAAATTAGTGCTAAGTATTTTGTTAGCCGGTTAAGTAACCCTGTGGGACCTACTGTCACTGACACGGCGTGTGATTAGTGCTAACCTAACCCGCGTCACGTCAACGAACGGCGTTCAGCCGCCGGTGACCACATCCCGCGGTGGTGGCTCGCTGGCGTTGCTCGGGACGGCGCTACAGTGCATCGTTTCGCTCGTGGTTTGCGGCTACGACGAGCTAGGAGACTCGCACATCTAGAGGTGACAACAGCTCGAGCCGGGGTGGCCGGAGCTCACCGGAATGGAGCTCGCGGCGGCGCCGGAGTTCGGCCCCGAGCGGCGCGGGGTGCTGTGGTGCAAGTCAGGAGATTTGAGCGGCGGCGTTGGGTTCTTGGGGACCTGCTGAGCTCGCGGCAGTGCTCAAGTGCGAGTTGTGGCCGCGGTTACCACGGTGGCGCCATGGACGGCGGCGGTGAGCTTGGGCCGCGCTGAGGATTGCAGCTACAGCGAGCAAAAGAGCGTGGGGAGAGGGGGGAAAAGAAGAGGAGCTCACAACGGGGTCGATGACTGTTTCAGAGGGCTCGGGGAGGCACTGGGCGTGGCAAATCAAGCGGCGGGGATCGTCGGCATCCGAGGTTGAGGACGGCGGCGTTGGCGGCGTTGCAGGGGCTCCCAGGGTGCGTTGCTCGGCGAGGAGGGGGAGGTGGTCAAGGCGGAGCTCCTTGGTGCATTGGAGAGGCGATGGGGAGGCGGTGGCCGCGGTGGTGGCGAATGGCGGCGACGAACCCGTTCGGGTAGGATAGGGAACGGCGAGGGAGAGGGCAGGGGGGGAGTGAGAGAGGTGCAGGGGGTGCTGGACGCCTCAGCGAGCAATGGACTCATGAGGGACGCCTGCCAACAAGCGGGAGGTGGAAACCTCACGTGCGTCTTGTGGCGACACGGCGCCGTCCTCTGGCAGAGCTAGGAGATGATCGCGAAGGCAGTGGGCTGGGCTGCACAACTGGGCAGCAACGAGAGCAGGCAGCCGCAGTAGGTGAGGTAAGTTCTGCCTGCTTTTACTTTTTGTTCTTTTCTTTTTATCCAGCTTATTTTCACATCGCCATGAATTCAAAATGAATTCAAACAATGACAAAACACTCTGAATAATTTTATGGTGCTAGATGGACTTTTCCAACAGACATAAAACATTCCAAAGTTATTTGAAAATATATCCCATATATTATGAATATAATTCCAAATTCAAATACAATAATGATTTAAATTCAAGGCCCAAAATATTCCTTACAAATGTTCAATATTTTTGGTTTGGTGCAAAAGCCTTGCCAAAAATATTAAATAGTTAATAAGAACATTTTGAGAAACACTGAATGCAATTTTCCAGGGTTCTTTGCCCTTCTTAAATTAAATCTTAAGGCTTCCAAATTTCCTCAATTCAGGTTCAAAATTTTAAACATGATGCAGGCAAGATGCAACACTAGGCCGCACCAGAAGCTAGGGATGTGGGAACTCACAATTACTAAACAAGAATCTCGTCCCGATATTCAAGCGTAGGGTAAGATGGAAGGGGAACGAACTAACACAATCTTCACGGTCCAGGTTGCACTTCATGAGAACATTGATTCGATCACCATCTTTGTCTCGATGTCTTGCTCGAGAACTCCAACTAACATGACAAAGAGAGGAAAGGATAATTTTAGAAGAGTCGATCTTCTAAAGATCGAGCAACTCCTGGAATGAGACATAGAACCATCTCTTGAGCCGAGAGACAAAAGGCACATCGAGAAGGAAGAAGAAACAAAGTGACAAGGGTTTCAAAGTAGCGAGGAATATATGCCATGATTTCCACACGGGCACCTTGGAAGAGGTGGCTCATAGAACTATTTTCTTAAGTGGCAAAAAGAATTACTCTTGATGTAGATCATTGAAACTCTTTATACCAGCCTAAGGCAATTCTTGAGCGATCGCTTGGAGGGGTTTGGTAGAATGGCATACCCAGATTAGAATGGATGATGTAGATTACCTTGTTGAAAACAACACAAGGGATGATTTTAGTAATCGGGAGAAGCCCAACAAGAGAGAGTGAGTCTATTGTTTGAAAAGTTATAGCATAACCGAGGAAACCGAGAGCAATCCGCTTAGTGCCGATGATAACACCTAGCGCCAGCGTGTTCTCAAGAACTTGAGCATTTCCATATTCATCAAGGTTTTACCAATATCCGTATCAAGGATCCCGCACACATCATACTACCATGATGAATAGTGATGGACGATGCGATGCAAAGGAAGATAACACCTTCTCAGATTTCACCTTAGCAATGCTAAGGAAACAAAATATGGATGATCGACCGAGAGACATTTAGCACTCCGCTTCTAATGTTCTCCTTGATGTGCTAGCGTAACCCATTTACTGATATGGTTTGGTATCTAGAACATCAAGTAAAAGATCGGACTTCGGGAGCACAAGAATCCATAAGGAATAACTACGGAAGTAAATCCTACGAAATCCTTATGGGGAGGTGGCCAACTTCCTCAATCAAGATACTACAATAATGGTTCTTCCGGTTGGGTGTGTTGGCCACGACATCCACTTTACCGGGTTACACAGAGACCAATATTATAGTACTTGGTAAACGTTCCAACCATCAAGTCTGCCTGAGATTCAGATCTGGTTGGTGTTAGAGTATTCGGACTTATCAAGTCTAGAAGGAAAAACGAAAGTTTGCAACACAAACCGATGAGACGGCGTTGCGAGATTCTCGGGAAATGGACTGCGGTAGTAAGCTCCAAAACATGAGCTAGTTCTGCTATAAAAATGTGAACACGTTGTCCCAGACAAGCATGATCACGTAGTAGTCTTATAGTAAAACACTACGAGTTCTGGTTGGGAACCATCATTAATGACATCGAAGTCTCCACGCGTGGAAGTCCAAAGAATTCATCTTAGAATAGACTCCTTTATCTTGAACAAATCAATCAGTGGCTTGGTGTGCTAGGATACACATATGGAATGAAGATGATCAGTCTATCAAACCACAGAATACTTCGCACATGCATGACTGACTTGGGATGATTCCAAAGGAAGCAAGAACAAACTTTCTCGAATTCACGGCGGCAACTTACATCAAATGCACGTGAATCAAAGGAAGTCACTTCTCTCATCCAAACATATACCTCAGGGACGGAACTCGAAGGCATTGTTTACAAAGTTTCCAACACTAGCTTAATGTCCAACAGAATCATGGAGAAGATAAGGATGTTGTCGATGGGCTCAACAACAATTCATCCAGGTTTCCATGAAGATGGATTTCCATAATTATGTGAACAAGTGATAGCGTTGGTCAGACCCAAAAGATATAATGGTGTATGCTCGAGGATCAACCACGAGTAAGACAACATTACGAATATCGTTGGTTTCTGATTGATGATAGCCCATACTCAAATCAAAGGTTGATAAAATGATAGGTCCATTAATTTGATCACACTCGTCTATGAAAATATCAACTTTCTTCAACACACATACAAGATATCCCTTACAATGAACTACGCTAGGAAAGCTTTTATCTTCCAACTCTCCGTGTTGTTTTTTTATCAACCAACTAGCTCGGGTATCCGCATGATTCTTGGAGAATGGGTGGTTTGGAGGAAAACCAACATGATCACGAACTCAACATAGCGGTCGGTGACAACTCGTAATACTTCCGAGAAGATCTATAACATTTTGAACCACCGATATGTTACTAAGCTTCGAGAACAAACTTACTTTTGGCAAACGATATGATCAATATAGCAAGGGTTTGAATAACTAACTCATTGATCAAGGGTGCATCGAAATAAGGACTAGGTAGCACGATCAATCTTAGAATGATGATTCAATAACCCAATATCAAACGGAGTCCAAACGGGATAAAACGGACGGAGAATTATTTTGGAATATTTGTGATTTTTGGGAGGAAGAATCAACGCGATGGGCTTCCTCAAACGGTCTTCATGAGCAAGCAAGCTGCGAGGTGGCCACGAGAGTGGCCCACGCCACCACCTGTGTGGCGCCCCACTCTCATGGGCCACCCATAAGGCGGTTGATGCCCTTCTTTGGCCGCAAGAAAGCTATTTTTTGGAAAACGATCTGGGCGAAAGATTCACCCCAATCGGAGTTACGGATCTCTGGATATAAAAGAAACGGTGAAGGGGCAGAATCTGAGAACGCAGAAACAGAGAGATAGATCCAATCTCGGAGGGGATGTCGCCCCTCCCACGCCATGGGAGCAAGGACCAGAGGGGAAACCCTTCTCCCATCTAGGGAGGAGGTGAAGGAAGAATAAGAAGAAGGGGGCCTCTCTCCCCCTTGCTTCGAGTGGCGCCGGAGCGCTGTCGGGGGCCATCATCATCACCGCGATCTTCACCAACACCTCCGTCATCTTCGCCAACATCTCCATCACCTTCCCCCATCTATATTCAGCGGTCCACTCTCCCGCAACCCGCTGTACCCTCTACTTGAACATGGTGCTTTATGCTTCATATTATTTTCCAATGATGTGATGCCATCCTATGATGTCTGAGTAGATTTTCGTTGTCCTATCGGTGATTGATGAATTGCTATGATTGGTTTGAGTTGCATGTTTTATTATTGGTGCTGTCCTATTGTGCCCTCCGTGTCACGCAAGCGTGAGGGATTCCCGCTGTAGGGTTTGCAATATGTTTATGATTTTCGTATGGTGGGTGGCGTGGGTGATAGAAGCACAGACCCGAGTAAGTAGGTTGTTTGCGTATGGGATAAAGGGGACTTTATACTTTAATGCTATTGTTGGGTTTTACCTTAATGAATCTTTAGTATTTGCGGATGCTTGCTAGAGTTCCAATCATAAGTTCATATGGTCCAAGTAGAGATAGTATGTTAGCTTATGCCTCTCCCTCAAATAGAATTGCAATAGTGATTACCGGTCTAGTAACATAGTCAATTGCTTAGGGAAAATTTCACAACTCCTACCACCACTTCTCCACACTCGCTATATTTACTTTATTGCATCTTTATCTAAACAGCCCCTAGTTTATATTTACGTTCTCTTTATTATCTTGCAAACCTATCCTATCACACCAACAAAGTACTTCTAGTTTCATACTTGTTCTAGGTAAAGCGAACGTCAAGCGTGCGTAGAGTTGTATCGGTGGTCGATAGAACTTGAGGGAATATTTATTCTACCTTTAGCTCCTGGTTGGGTCCGACACTCTTACTTATCAAAAACTGTTGCGATCCCCTACATTTGTGGGTTATCACTCCTCTTGCGGTGGGAGAACGAATACTCCTGTGGCTCCGGCTGGCTCTGCACCCTCATGAATGGCACACCATACTCGATCGATTCGTTATCCTCTAGGTGCTCGACCTTTGACATGTACGCCCACCACCTCCGCCTGACTATCCCCTCGGGCGAATCTGTCTGCTCCATCGCCCAGAGGAGATACTCGATGAACTCGGAGGACTGCGGCGTGACTGCCGCCGAGGAGTACATGTACATCGCCGCCCTTATCGCCGCCGTCTCGCTCTTTCGCATACATTGCCACATGGCCCGCCCCATCCTCGAAATATTCCACTCATTGTCAAACCAACTAAGGATCTCCTTCAACCTGACTAACTTTGCCTGGTGACCACCGGCGATCTGCCTAATTTGCTACTGCATCCTCTCCATAGATGTCCTTCTGAGTGGTCCGGTGCTAGCTTTGGAAGATGTGAGGAGATACGGTGGTCTTTCAATAGAGAAGAGGGAGAGGCGAGACAGTGGTTTTGTAATGGAGATGATGGAGAGGAGAGGAGGTGGTTTTGCAATGGAGAAGATCAGAAGAGGGAGAGGTGAGACGGTGGTTTTGGAATTGAGATGATGGAGAGGAGAGGAGGTGGTTTTGTAATGGAGATGATGGAGAGGAGAGGAGGTGGTTTTGCAATGGAGAAGATCAGAAGAGGGAGAGGCGGGACGGTGGTTTTGGAATGGAGATGATGGAGAGGAGAGGAGATGGTTTTGCAATGGAGAAGAGGGAGAGGAGCGTGCGGCTGCGATTTAGGATTGGCGAGAGGGCCGGCGTGCTGTGACTGGATTAAAATCAAAATCAATTTTCCCTTCAATTAAGAAAGCGACCCCACATTAACTAGTCTCCCTTTTATTCTGTGTCATAATTGACCATGATTTTTGCACATAAAATATATGTTATACGTTGTAAAAATAATATAATTTGAAAGTACATTCAGATACGAACCAAACGATATAATTTTTGGTGACATGCATTCACATTTTGCTTGTCAAATACAGTATGTGGTCAACTTTGACCCAAAATACGCAAAACAACAAAAAAACTACTTCCAAGACCAGCGCCGCTCTTCCGCTCTTCTCCTCTTAAACCACCGCCGCTCCTCTCCTGTTCCAATCTAAATCCAGCGCCGCTCCTCTCCTCTTCCATTTCAAAACCACCACCCTCCTCTCCTGCTCCAAATTAAAACCAAGTGTCGCTCCACTCCCGTTCTAATCCAAAACCAGCGCTGCTCCTCTCCTCTTCCATTCAAAAACCACCACCGGCGAGTGAAGGTGCTGTGGAGAAGTAGATCGATGGAGGAGTACAACTGATACATGAGGATCGCAAACGGCAACCCTGTGAAGCTAGCTAGGATGTTGGAGATACAGTCTTGGTTTGGCAACAAGGACCAACTAGAGGCGACGGCGACATCCATGGCCAAATATCTGCAACAGAGCAAAAAGGCGGTGATACTCCCGGAGGGAGTCGCGCCGGAGTACATAGAGCTGCTCCTCTGGGCCATGGAGCAAACAGATTTGCCGGATCCGATCATGAGGGAGCGGTGGTGGGAGTATGGATCCCAGATGGAGCATCCACCAGAGATTGAAGGATCGAGCATCTACAGGGTGCCGTTTGTGAGGGTGTCCTGCCAGAGCGAGCTGGTGGAGTCTTCGTCGACCGAACCCAACTGCAAGAGGAGAAAAGCAGTTGGCCCGACGATGCTTCCCCGCCATCGTCTCCCTCGCCGTTCACATCGTCTCTCGGGGCGGCTGTCTGCCCCCGAGGAATAGGAGGGGGCTGCCCCCCCAGCCCAATAGTCGGGTAGGTTGTGAATTGTCAGGAGGAGCTTAGGGTTGTCAGTATTTGCAGGTTGTGAATTGTGTTTTGTGTTGTGTATTTTGAGAGTACTTTCAGATATGAATGTCTTTTGAATTTCAGATTTGCAGTATTGAGCATATGAAGTATTTTATGAATTCTAGAGATATATTTTTAGCACTTAAAAAATGTAGTTTCATAGGAGTATAAAAGTGTAGACAATGTGATTCTCAGAGAAGAAATTGCAAGTTTCAGTTTCAGATAAGAAACTGCAAGTTCAGTTTCAAATAAGAAACTGCAACTTTCAGAGGCAGAGCATTTATATTAACACGACCTTTTCAAACAGGGTTAACATCATGTTGGAAGTTTTATTCATGGTCGTAAATGGAACTACCTGCCAGTTAACATCATGCTGATCAACATTCATGCATAACACATCTTCATATGATGCACAGTCAAAATGCCCACACAATGTCGAGTGTGCGAAACACAGAGAAAACGAGGGACGAAGTTTTGGCAAGTGTTGTACGTGGTTTTGGGCTGCCCCGTCTAGGCTTTCAATTTTAACATGTGCAGTCCACGACCTCGGATGGGAGGGCCTGTTTGTATTTTCTTAGGGCCGTCATGTATCGACCGGCCTATGGACCTCCGATCCGAGGTTTTATTTTTGCCAGCCCAATTTATGTATTTTTTTGAAGAAAACGCAGAGGTCTGTTCTATTTTTCTATATAAGAATAGGAACACCAGGTCCGACTTATGTTTCCCTTCTAACTATATTATATATATTTAAATTATTTTATATGTTATTATATATTATTTTTATTGTCATCATATATTTAACAGATACTTACATATGTAAGAAAACAATATCCCACATCTTAAAACTTATAAAAATAATTTCTTAACAAATAAAATCCTGGATTGTTTTGGCACAAAAATCCTAGTGATTGTGTACAAAAGCTTGGTAAGATTTAAGGACGAATTTAATAATATCACTTATTATTTAAATATATTTATAACAAAAATGCTCAGCCCCCTTTTTTTTGATAACATTGCTGGCCCAACCCAACATAATAATTAGAATCAGCCCAGCAAAATCGTGTATTTCGAGAAAGTGCAAATGGCCTCTAATTTTTTAGGAAATAAAATAAATGGGCCGCATGGACGCTACATTATTTGTTCACCCAGCCCAGCTAATGGTTGTAATTAAAAAAAAGATCAAATTGACTGTAAATTCTACCGCGCAAAAAAAGACTATAAATTCTAAAAAAATGGGTTGAATACGTGCCACATTTTGAGAGGCTGAAATGTGGGCCAATAGGTCGAAGCCAACGCAAGTCATTGTCAATTTAGTCAACAAATGATTCTGACATGTTAGCCGTTGGATTTACATCCAACGACCGACATCCATCTTCAATCTCTCGTCTTCTTCCTCCAGCGCCGCCAGGACGACCTCCCGCCTCCTGCTGCGAGCAGCTCGCTAGCACACTTCGCTATGAAGCGCTACTCCATCGCTGGCCGTGCCATCCTCCACCCTCCATACCTCTTGTTCTTCTCCACCGATCGCCGAACCACACCGCACTAGAACCAGTTAACCTCAGACACCTCTCCGCTCATGCGACTCTACTCCCGCCTTCCCATCTCCGGCTCGTTGTTGTCCGGGGCCTCGCCGTCGTCCACCACCTTGGATGCGCTCGACGCGGCGTCGTCAACATGGTCAACGAACGACACCATCAGAAGTAGACTGTGCGTGGAGAGGCTGACAGCTGGGTCCACGGCCGCACACAAGGAAATGCCTCCTTATTACGCGCAAAATAATGATTCCTCCACCTGACATCTGGGACCCACCGGAAGGGCCTCTGTATTTCGTGAACAAAACGTGCCCCCCGCTGACATGTCGGACCCACCAGCTATCTTCGCACGCAAGGAAGTGCCTCCTTATTACGCACAAAAAAATGAATACTCCCCCTGCCAGCTGGAACCCAGCATAGTGGGAGGCTGACTTGTGGGCCTACCAAGTTGACAGGGACGGAGGGCTTTGTCAACTTAGTCAATATGAATGATTCTAGCTCCTGTTACCGTACGATGTTCATCCAACGCCGTAGTGCTTCTTCAACCTCTGGTCTTCTTGCTCCAGCCGCCCAAACCAGCGCCGGTCATGCCGTGTGCTCCTGCCTCCCGTGGCCGGCTGTGATGCCGCGGAGGCCTCACCACCCCCTACTACTCCAACCACTGGCCAGGCCATCCCTCTACTCACCCACACCCCCTGTTATTCTGCGGCGACAGCAGCATCACACCGTAGCTGAACCAGTGAACCCTCATACTCCTCTTCGCGTGGGCATCCACTGCTGTGTCTTCCCCTGCTCTGAGTCGTCCCCTTCCTAGGCCTCCCCATCGTCCACCGCTGTGGTGCTCTCGGCGCGGCATGGTCAACGTGGTCAAGGAACGACTTCCATCGGACGTGGACTGTACATGGAGAGGCTGAGCTGGATCCATGGCCGCAGCAAGGCAGTGCCTCCTTATTACGCGCAAAATAATGATTCCTCCACCTGACAGTGGGGACCCACCGGACGGGCCACCGTATTTCACGAAAAAAATGTTTCCCCCTGACTGTTGGGACCCACCAGCTACATCTTCGCACGCAAGGAAGTGCGTCCGGGCAAAAAAAATGATTGGCCCCTTGACTGCTGGGACCCACCAGCTACATCTTTGCACGCAAGGAAGTGCGTCCAGGCAAAAAAAAAACGATTCACCCCCTGACTGCTGGGACCCACAAGCTACATCTTCACACGTAAAGGAAGTGCGTCCGGGCAAAAAAAAAACGATTCACCCCTCTGACTGCTGGGACCCACTAGATACATTTTCACACGCAAGGAAGTGCCTGACAGTCGGGACCCACCTGGTCGAAGCGTATGTAGCGTTGTCATTCTGGTCGCGAACGTGTACGTACATACTGGTCGTTGTAGAGGCGCGCACATGTCATAGTAGAGGCGCACACGTAGCATGTACATGTACGTACAACGGTGAGGATGCAAGAAAGAAAATACGGCCACGTACGTACATACGGGCAGGGTCTCGAACGCCTACTCGCGCATATGTATGACCAGGGCTCGTGTACATGGCTGGGTTGGAACGGAGAAACAACATCGTCGTCGTGTTCATGGGGAGGCAACGGAATGGGTCGTGTTCATCGGGAGGCAACAGAATGCGTCGTGTTCATCGGGAGGCAACGGAACGCGTGGGAGCCAACCGGCTGGGTCGGAACGGAATGCGTGGTCTTGTTCATCAGGAGGGCTTGGACGGAACAAGCGATGGAAACGAGGCCTGGCGTACCGCAGAACAGAGGAAACGACCTTGTGTTTGACCGGCCACATTCGAAACGGGATCCTGTTCATCGGGAGGGGGTCTGGCGTACCGCAAAACGGAGGAAACGGACCTCATACGGTCGAAACAGGGGTCCTGTTGATCGGGATGGGTGTGGCGTACTGCAAAACGGAGGAAACGGACCTCCTACGGTCGAAACGGGGGTCCTGTTGATGGGGAGGGGTGTAGCGCATCGCAAAACGGATTTAAACGGACCTCCTACGGTCAAACGGGGTCCTGTTCATCGGGAGGGTGTGGGCGCATCGCAAAACGGACTCCACGGATACCGTTCGTCTCCACCGTCGACCTCCTCCAGCCTCCACGGGCTACCGTCGACCTCCTCCACCTCCACGGGCTCCTGCTTATCCAGCCTCCACCGCGCGCTACTCCATCGACTCTGCTCAACCACCCTCCACGGGCACCCTCCACCGCCTACTATTCATCCAGCCCTCCACACCACGGGTCCTGCTCAACCACCCTCCATGGGAACCCTCCACCGCTCATCGCTCATCCAACCCTCCACACCACGGGTCTTGATCATCCGAGGCAACGCCACCGCCATCGTTCATCCACCCCCGCAACGCCTCGCTCATCCAATCGACGGCTTCAGTTAGTAGCAAGATGGGCGAATCGCCGATCGGGTTCGATTAACAACCATCGATCGATCGCTTGGGTTCGAATGCGTAGCTCGCAGCGGCAACACTCGGGTTGATTAGAGCCCAACACCTCGCTTCGGAGTTGATTAGAGCTAACGCCGCACACACGCAGCAGACGTGTACGAGAGAAATGCGCATCGCTCGGCCCCCGACCTCCCACCATAACCGGCAGCTCCCCGAAATTTTCCTCCCCCTTGATTCTACCATGGTTTTTTCCATCATGGACGGCCCAAAGAATGTCATGCAGCTGCGTCTCCGGCCCGCCGAGAACGAAAAGCCCATTTTCTGTCATGATTTTTTGTCATAGAAGTAGGAGCCCACCACATCTATGATGATACCGGGTTTTGTCACAATTATCGTCATAGAAGTGTCATATGTACGACAATTTTTTTTTCGTTCGACCCAAAATGTCACGGATGTATCTTTTTTTTGTAGTGTTATCACCCCAGTCTAGTGGTCAAGTAGAGTTGAGCAATAGAGAGCTCAAATTAATTTTGCAAAAGACTGTGAATAGATCTAGAAAGAATTGGTCCAAGAAACTTGATGATGCATTATGGGCCTATAGAACTGCATACAAAAATCCTATGGGTATGTCTCCGTATAAGATGGTTTATGGAAAACCTTGTCACTTACCTCTTGAACTTGAACATAAAGCATATTGGGCTATTAAAGAGCTCAACTATGACTTCAAACTTGCCGGTGAGAAGATGTTATTTGATATTAGCTCACTTGATGAATGGAGAACCCAAGCCTATGAGAATGCCGAGCTATTCAAAGAAAAAGTCAAACACTGGCATGACAAAAGGATACAAAAGCGTGAGTTTAACGTAGGTGATTATGTGTTATTATTCAACTCTCGTTTAAAATTTTTTGCAGGAAAACTTCTCTCTAAATGGGAAGGTCCTTACGTTATCGAGGAGGTCTGTCATTCCGGTGCCATAAAAATCAACAACTTCGAAGGCACAAGTCCGAGGGTGGTGAACGATCAAAGAATTAAACATTATATCTCAGGTAATCCTATCAATGTTGAAACTAATATTATTGAGACCGTAACCCCGGAGGAATACATAAGGGACACTTTCCAGAATGTTCCAGACTCCGAAAAGGAATAGGTATGTGGTACGGTAAGTAAACCGACTCCAAAATAATTCTAATGGCAATTTTTATCCATTTTGGAATATTTAAGAATTTTGGAAATAAAGAAGTAGTCTGTGAAGGAACAAGGGTGGAGGGTGCGCCCCCTATCTCCTGGCCACCTCGTGTGCCTCCTGGACTCTGTTTTCTTGGACGTCAGGTATTTTGGTCGGTAAAAATTCATTATATAATCTCACCGTATCACGCAAATATCCACTGTTTTTGCTTCGAGCTATTCCTGTTGCAGATTAAGAGCAAGATGTCTTCTCAAGAGTCAGTCTGGGAGAGTCGGGTGTCTCACCCGACACCAGGTCCAGGAGCAAATTGCGATGCTTATCACTTTGTACCATCAACGGAGGATGAGATGGAGGCCGACTTGAAAAGGATAGATGCCATGGAGGAAGATCAAGAAGTTACTTCTTGCTTCCAAGCAGGATTCATGATGGGGGAACTACATAGCTCAGTCCTCCAAAATTCGGTCATCCCTTCCAATGTTAAATTTCTTTCTTATGAAAATATGAAAAAAGCGTCACTTGTTCTCCAGTAGCTATGCAACATACTTGGGTAAAGGGAGCTCTAGCCATTACGTGTAAGCTCCACAAAGAAATCATGGACCTCAAACAACAAGTCAATAAGCTCGAGGAGGGGAATCGTATCCTGAGGGGCATCATCGCAAAGAAGATCACAACACCAACTATGAAGAAGGAAACATAATCATGTGGGTATGGGCACTCCCCTTGGCAGCTGCCAAGCTTGGGGGAGGTGCCCCGATACCGTATCAGCATCACACTCCTATATTTACCGTTTTATTTAGTTCGGTACCTTTAGTAGTATCTTGATCCAATAGATTTAAGTTTTAGTATCAATTAGTTTTGAGTTTTGCTTTGTGATCTCTTTATGTAATCGAGTCTGTGAGCTATCTATAATAAAGATTAGTGTTGAGTCAAGGGCTTTGCTATTTTGCTATGATCTTGAGGACATAGAAAGAATAAAAAGAATAAAAGATTTCATATTGATCTTATGATAGTAATGACTTCACACATAAAAAGTATGAGGCATAAAAGTTGTTGATAGTTGACAAACATAGTTTTGGTCATTGCTACATCTTGAGCTTGCAAAGCTTTTTCTTGAAGAGGAAAGGGTGATGCAGCAATAGTAGCGTAAGTATTTCCCTCAGTTTTTGAGAACCAAGGTATCAATCCAGTAGGAGGCTCCTCAAAAGTCCCACACACCTACACAAACAAACAAAGAACTCGCAACCAACGCAATAAAGGGGCTGTCAATCCCTTCACGGCCACTTGCGAAAGTGAGATCTGATAGAGATAGTATGATAAGATAAATATATTTTTGGAATTTATAATATAGATGCGAAAAGTAAAGATGCAAATAAAAGTAGATTGAAAGCTTATATGATAAAAGATAGACCTGGGGGCCATAGGTTTCACTAGTGGATTCTCTCAAGATAGCATAAGTATTACGGTGGGTGAACAAATTACTTTTGAGCAATTGATAGAAAAGCGAATAATTATGAGATTATCTAGGCATGATCATGTATATAGGCATCACGTTCGTGACAAGTAGACCGACTCATTCCTGCATCTACTACTATTACTCCACACATCGACCGCTATCCAGCATGCATCTAGAGTATTAAGTTCAGAAGAACAGAGTAACACATTAAGAAAGATGACATGATGTAGAGGGATAAACTCAAGCAATATGATATAAACCCCATCTTTTTATCCTCGATGGCAACAATACAATACATGCCTTGCAACCCTAACATCCTTTGGGTAAGGACACCGCAAGATTGAACCCAAATCTAAGCACTTCTCCCGTGGCAAGAAAGATCAATCTAGTAGGCCAAACCAAACTGATAATTCGAAGAGACTTGCAAAGATAACTCAATCATACATAAAAGAATTCAGAGGAGATTCAAATATTTCTCATAGATAAACTTGATCATAAACCCACAATTCATCGGATCTCGACAAACACACCACAAAAAAGAGTTTACATCGAATAGATCTCCACAAGAGAGGGGCAGAACATGGTATTGAGATCCAAAAAGATAGAGGAAGCCATCTAGCTAATAACTATGGACCCGGAGGTCTGTGGTAATCTACTCACAACTCATCGGATGGGCTATGGTGTTGATGTAGAAGCCCTCCATGGTCGATCCCCCTCCGGCGGAGCACCGGTGAAGGCTCCAAGATGGGTTCTCGCGGATACAGAAGGTTACGACGGTGGAAATTGTTTTTCGTTGGCTCCCTGGATGTTTTCAGGGTACGTGGGTATATATAGGAGGAAGAAGTACGTCGATGGCCGCCCGAGGGGCCCAGGAGACAGGGGCGCGCCCAGAGGGGTGGGCGTGCCCTCCTATCTCCTAGCCACCTCGATCGCTTCTTGGCTTGCACTCCAAGTCCTCTGGATCACGTTCGTTCCAAAAATCATGCTCCCGAAGGTTTCATTCCGTTTGGACTCCGTTTGATATTCCTTTTCTTTGAAATACTGAAATATGCAAAAAAACAATACAGGCCGGGCCTCCGGTTAGTAGGTTAGTCCCAAAAATGATATAAATGTGTAAAATAAAGCCCATAAACATCCAACATGGGTAATATAATAGCATGGAACAATCCAAAATTATAGATACGTTGGAGACGTATCAAGCATCCCCAAGCTTAATTCCTGCTCGTCCTCAAGTAGGTAAATGATAAAAACAGAATTTTTGATGTGGAATGCTACATAGCATAATTCTCAATGTAATTTTCTTTAATGTGGCATGAATGTTCAGATCCAAATGATTCAAAATAAAAGTTCATATTGACAAAAGAAATAGTAATAATTCAAGCATACTAATCAAAGCAATCATGTCTTCTCAAAATAACATGGCTAAAGAAAGTTCATCCCTACAGAATCATATAGTTAGGCTATGCTTCATTTTCGTCACACAAAAATGTTCCCAAATTCTACACCCCCGATGACAAGCCAAGCAATTGTTTTGTACTTAAATAATCTCAAACTTTTTCAACTTTCACGCAATACGTGAGCGTGAGCCATGGATATAACACTATGGGCGGAATAGAATATGATGATGGGGATTGTGTGGAGAAGACAAAAAAGGAGAAAGTCTCACATTGGCGAGGATAATCAACGGGCTATGGAGATGCCCATCAATTGACGTCAACATGCGGAGTAGGGATTGCCATGCAACGGATGCACTAGAGCTATAAATGAATGAAAGCTCAACAAAAGAAACTAGTGGGTGTGCGTCCAACTTGCTTGCTCACGAAGACCTAGGGCATTTGAGGAAGCCCATCGTAGGAATATACAATCCAAGTTCTATAATGAAAAATTCCCACTAGTATATGAAAGTGACAACATATGAGACTCACTATATGAAAAACATGGTGATACTTTGAAGCACAATATGAGACTTGCTATATGAAGGACATGGTGCTACTTTGAAGCACAAGTGTGGAAAAGAGATAGTAACATTGCCCCTTTTATTTATTTTCTTTTTTTTTCTTTTTCTTTTTTCTCCTTTTTTCCTTTTTCTTTCTTTTCTTTTTTTTCTTTTTTTCTTTTGGCCTTTCTTTTTTTTCTTTGGGACAATGCTCTAATAATGATGATCATCACACTTTTATATATTACAACACAGGAATTACAACTCAAAATTAGAACAAGATATGACTCTATATGAATGCCTCCGGCGGTGTACAGGGATGGTGCAATGAATCAAGAGTGACATGTATGAAAAAAATTATGCATGGTGGCTTTGCCACAAATACGATGTCAACTACATGATCATGCAATGGCAATATGACAAAAGTAATGTATGTCATGATGATGAACGGAACGGTGGAAAGTTGCATGGCAATATATCTCGGAATGGCTATGGAAATGTCATAATAGGTAGGTATGGTGGCTGTTTTGAGGAAGATATAAGGAGGTTTATGTGTGATAGAGCGTATCGTATCACGGGGTTTGGATGCACCGGTGAAGTTTGCACCAACTCTCAAGGTGAGAAAGGGCAATGCATGGTACCGAAGAGGCTAGCAATGGTGGAAAGGTAAAAGTGCGTATAATCCATGGACTCAACATTAGTCAAAAGAACTCATATCCTTATCGCAAAAATTTAGAAGTCATCAAAAACCAAGCACTACGCGCATGCTCCTAGAGGGATAGATTGGTCAGAAAAGACCATCGCTCATCCCCGACCGCCACTCATAAGGATGCATAATCCAAGTACACTTCATGTTTCAAATTTGTTACACAACTTTAACCATACGTGCATGCTACGGGACTTGATAACTTCAACACAAGCATTATTTAAATTCATAATCACCCAACTAGCATGACTTTAATATCACTACCTCCATATCTCAAAACAATTATCAAGTATCAAATTGATCATGGCATCCAATTCACTTCCTATGATAGTTTTTATTATACTCAACTTGGATGCCTACCATTCTAGGACCACTTTAATAACCATGGCAAATACCATGCTGTTCTAAAAGACTCTCAAAATAATATAAGTGAAGCATGAGAGACTAGCAATTTCTACAAAATTAAGCCACCGCCGTGCTCTAAAAGATATAAGTGAAGCACTAGATCAAAAACTATCTAGCTCAAAAGATATAAGTGAAGCACATAGCATATTCTAATAAATTCTAATCAAGTAGGCTTCTCCCAAAAGGTGTGTACAGCAAGGATGATTTTGGAAAACTAAACAGAAAATACTAATATCATACACGACGCTCCAAGCAAAACACATATCATGTGGCGAATAAAAATATAGCTCCAAGTAAAGTTACCAATGAACGAAGACGAAAGAGGGGATGCCTTCCCGGGGCATCCCCAAGCTTAGGCTTTTGGCTACTCTTGAATATCTTGGGGTGCCATGGGCATCCCCAAGCTTAGGCTTTTGCCACTCCTTGTTCCATAGTCCATCAAATCTTTACCGAAAACTTGAAAACTTTACAACACAAAACTCAGCAGGAAATCTCATAAGCTCCGTTAGTGAAAGAAAACAAAACCACCACATAAGGTACTGTAATGAACTCATTCTTTATTTATTTTTGTGTTAAACCTACTTTATTCCAAGTTCTCTATGGTTCATACCACTTAATACTAGCCATAGATGCATCAAAATAAGCAAACAACACACGAAAAACAGAATCTGTCAAAAACAGAACAGTCTGTAGCAATCTGTAACTAATTTAAACTTATGGAACTCTAAAAATCCTACCAAAATAGGAAGTCCTCTACAATTTGTCTATGGATCAACATAAAAAAGAATAAACGTATAATCACGTTTCTGTGATTTAACAAAACTAAATTCGTGTGTGCAAAGTTTCTGTTTTTCAGCAGAATCAAATCAACTATCACCATAGGTTATCCTATAGGTTCTACTTGGCACAAACACTAATTAAAACATAAGAACACATCTAAATAGAGGGTAGATGAAAAATTTATTACTAAATAGAAACAAAAACAAAAAACACAAATAAAATTGGGTTGCCTCCCAACTAGCGCTATCGTTTAACGCCCCTAGCTAGGCATAAAAGCGAAGATAGATCTAAGTAGTGCCATCTTTGGCAATCAATTCATAAGTAGCTCGCATGATAGATTCTTAAGGTAATTTGACTTTCTTTCTTGGGAAGTGCTCCATGTCTTTCCTTAATGGAAATTGGAATCCAATATTCCCTTCCTTCATATCAATTATCGCGCCAATCATTCTAAGGAGAGGTCTACCAAGAATAATAGGGCAAGAAAGATTGCAATCTATATCAAGAAAGGTAAAATCTACAGGCACCAAATTTCTATTTGCAACAATGAGAACATCATTGATCCTTCCCATTGGCTTTTTAATGGTGGAATCCGCAAGGTGCAAATTTAAAGAGCAATCATCAAGATCATGGAAACCTAGAATATCACATAAAGTTTTCAGAATCGTGGAAACACTAGCACCCAAATCACACAAAGCAAAACAGTCATGATCTATAATTTTAATATTTATAGTAGGTTCCCACTCATCATTAAGTTTTCTAGGTATAGAAACTTCCAAATTAAGTTTTTCATCATAAGATTGCATCAAGGCATCAACGAAATGTTTGGTAAAAGCTTTATTTTGACTATAAGCATGAGGAGAATTAACAACGTATTGAAACAAGGAAATACAACCTTCTAAAGAACAATTATCATAATCAAATTCCTTGAAATCCGAGATAGTGGGTTCAATACTATTTAAAGTCATGACCTCTCCAATCCCAGTTTTACCAAATTTAGCATCAAGATCTAAAAACTCCGAATTATTGGGACGCCTTCTAATTAAAGTTGACTCATCTCTAGTCCCATTATTATTAAGATTCATATTGCAGAACAAAGATCTAACAGTAGACACATCAATAACTTTAAGATCTTCATCATCATTTTCGCGGAAACTAGAAGAACACGCCTTTACAAAGCAATCTTTCTTAGCATGCAATCTAGCGGTTCTTTCCTTGCACTCATCAATGGAAATTCTCATTGCTTTGTTTAACGTTTAAGAGCATCAACATCAAGAGAAAGTCTATCAATGTTCCTAGCCAAGTCATCAACTTTGAGCAATTTTTCTTCAAGCAAAGCATTAAAATTCTTTTGAGAAATCATAAATTCTTTCACACTATTCTCAAAATCAGAGGGCACCTTATTAAAATTACCATAAGAATTATTGTAGGAATTTCCATAATTATTATAGGAATAACTAGGGAACGGTCTAGAATTAAAGTTTCCTCTATAAGCATTGTTTCCAAAACTATTCCTACCAACAAAATTCACATCCATAGATTCATTATTATTCTCAATCAAAGTAGACAAAGGCATATCATTGGGATCAAAAGGAGCACTCTTAGTAGCAAATAATTTCATAAGTTCATCCATCTTTCCACTCAAAACATTGATTTCTTCTATAGCATGCACTTTTTTACTAGAAGATCTTTCGGTGTGCCATTGAGAATAATTAGCCATAATATTATCAAGAAGTTTTGTAGCATCTCCTAACATGATTTCCATAAACGTGCCTCCCGCGGCTGAATCTAAAAGATTTCTAGAAGCAAAGTTCAAACCGGCATAAAATTTTTGTATGATCATCCATAAATTCAAACCATGAGTAGGGCAATTGCGAATCATCAATTTCATTCTTTCCCAAGATTGGGCAACATGCTCATGATCAAGTTGTTTAAAATTCATAATATTGTTCCTAAGAGTGATAATCTTAGCGGGAGGAAAGTACTTAGAAATAAAAGCATCTTTGCACTTGTTCCAAGAATCAATACTATTTTTAGGCAAAGACGAAAACCAAACTTTAGCACGATCTCTAAGTGAAAACAGAAATAACTTAAATTTAACAATATCATTGTCCTTATCTTTCTTCTTTTGCATATCACACAAATCAACAAAGTTGTTTAGATGAGAAGCGGCATCTTCTCTAGGAAGGCCGGCGAATTGATCTTTCATAACAAGATTCAGCAAAGCAGTATTGATTTCACAAGACTCAACATCATTAAGAGTAACAATCGGAGTACTAAGGAAATCATTATTATTGGTATTGGAGAAATCACACAATTTGGTATTATCTTGCGCCATGGTGACAAGTAATACAACACACAAGAAAACAGAAAAAGGCAAGCGAAAAAGAGAGGAGAAGATTGGGAAAGAGAGGGCGAATAAAACGGCAAGGGTGAAGTGGGGGAGAGGAAAACAAGAGGCAAATGGCAAATAATGTAAATGCGAGGTAGATGAGTTTGTGATGGGTACTTGGTATGTCTTGACTTGAGCTAAGACCTCTGTCGGTGTCAAAACTGGCGGATCTCGGGTAGGGTGTCCCGATCTGTGCATCTAGGCTGATGGTAACAGGAAGCAAGGGACACAATGTTTACCCAGGTTCAGGCCCTCTCGATGGAGGTAAAACCCTACTTCCTGCTTGATTAATATTGAAGATATGAGTAGTACAAGAGTAGATCTACCACGAGATTGTAGAGGCTAAACCCTAAGAGTTAGCCTATGATGGTATAATTGTAATTGTGATCGGCCTTCTAAGGACCAACCTCTCCGGTTTATATAGACATTGGAGAGGGCTAGGGTTTACATGGAGTCGGTTACAAGAAAGGAAACACAATATCCGGATCGCCAAGCTTGCCTCCCACGCAAAGGAGAGTCCCATCCGGACACGGGACGGAGTCTTGAGTCTTGTATCTTCATGCTTCAATAGTCCGGACGATGTATATAGTCCGGCTATCTGGATACCCCCTAATCCAGGACTCCCTCAGTATCCCCTGAACCAGGCTTCAATGACGATGAGTCCGGCGTGCAGTCTTGTCTTCGGCATTGCAAGGCGGGTTCCTTCTCCGAATACTCCAAGGTAATTATCGAACACATAGACCGTGTCCGGATCTGCAAAATGATCTTCGCATACCGCTGTAGAGAGAATGATATTTCACAAATGCAATCTGCTGACAACTTTTTAGACAACACGACATGTCATTACGGTCGGGTCATTATTCGAACCGTTTTCCTACAACCAGTCACAACGCATATTGCGAGGCGGTTTCCTTGACACGTCTTTGTCAAAGCAGAGATCGTGTCCCCATATCATGGGATTCTCATCAATACGGGTACGGGTAATCCCACACGCCATCAATCGTGGTGCTTGGGAAGCAGGCGATTCCCAACGGGCAAGTGGGGAGGCGCACCGCTTTCGTCGCCTCTATAAAGGGATAAGAGTTCCCCATTTTTACCCACGCCTTCTTCCTCCTTTGCCCACTTGCCCCTCGAGCTCCAGCGCGCCTAAGCCCAAGTCTTCTCCGCACAGCTAAACATGTCCGGAGCAGGAGGCAAGTGGGTGGCTTCCACCGTCAAGGAGAAGCATATCACAAATCTTCGGGCGGCCGGATACTTGGCCGCAGACATAGCGCACTGGCTACCGGATGTCGGGCAGGCCATTCCAACCCCAGGACCCCACGAGAGGGTCGTGTTTGTCGCCCACTTCGTCCGTGGACTGGGATTTCCACTTCATCGCTTCGTCCGCGGGCTCATGTTCTACTACGGGCTAGATTTCCATGATCTAGCCCCAAATTTTGTCCTCAACATCTCGGCGTTCATCACCGTATGCGAGGCCTTCCTTCGCATCAAGCCTCACTTTGGCTTGTGGCTGCAAATCTTCTGCGTGAAGCCGAAGATCGTGAGCGGCCAACAAGCGGAGTGCGGAGGGGCCATGGTGGGCAAGATGCCTAACGTCACCTGGCTTGACGGTTTCTTTGCAGAAACCGTGAAGGGATGGCAATCGGGGTGGTTCTACATCACCGAGCCGCGCGGCGCCAACTGGGTGGCGGCCCCCGAGTTCCGATAAGGAACCCCCATGCGGATCACCTCCTGGGAAAGGAAGGTCCTGCACTGGGGTGAATCTACAGAGCTGACCGGACTTCAGACCCGCATCAAGAGCATGAAGGACAAGAACATCAAGCTTGTCAACGTGATCCAGGTCATGCTCATTTGCCGGATTCTCCCGTGCCAAAGGCGGGCATTTAACCTGTGGGAGTTCATCCCAGCCGAACACCAGACGCTTCGGAGGCTCTACGACATGACACATAAAGGCGCATGGAAGGTGTTGTTCAAGGCCTCCGAAGTACCTCCTCCAACGTCCGAGGACCGCGGGCTTCATGCTGCGCGGCCTCCTAGTAGGGTGAGTTCTCAGACTACCACCGGATTCGGTTCTTTCCATTATATTCATGGGGGAGCCTTAAGTAATTGTGCATATTTGTTCAGGATTATGTGGAGACAGCGGAGCAAATTGACTGTCCGGCTCCACTGCCAGAAGGCCCTATTGATGCTCTCCTGACGGAGATGCTAGTCCCGGCGCCCTACAAGGTGCCGGAGAAGAAGGCCAAAAAGAAGGCCCCTGGGATCTGAAAGGGTCTTCGGCGTAAGGTTGTGCCGGAAGCCTCGTCCGAAGACGACGAGGCACACTCCTCCCACTAGGGGAAGAAGAAGAAGAAGACGCCCCATCCGAAAAGGATGAGGGGCCTAGGGAGGCGGACCAGGGGGCCGAAAAAGGCCCTTGGCGCAAGGCTGCCATACCCACGTCGTCCGATGACGACGAGACAGATTCCTCCCGCGGAGGCGGGAGGAAGCAAGAAGAAACTCTACCTCCCTGCACCGGGAGGAGAAAGAGGAAAGCCGCCCGAGGGGGGAGGTCAAGGCCCAAGAAGGGAAAGGTGTCCCTTCCAGACTACTCCGCCACGGCCGCTCTCAGTGAGGAGGGGTGGCTGCCGAGGGGGAAGCCCCCAGTGCGATTGTAAGTGTCCGCATTCTATCATGACTTCACTCCATAGCATTTTTAACGCCAAACATATATGCAGTCCGGCCAGGGTTCACCCCGAGGTATCTTCTTCCGGGTCCCTGAGCGATTCGGAGATGAATTCGCTTCCGACGGCCACTACTCCTCAGCCCGCGGATGACATGGAGGTGCTGTCCCGAAGGCTCCCAGAGCGGGGGGAGGTGACTCTGGAGACGCCCCAAGGCTGGATTCCAGATGTCGGACACGCGGGGTTCAAGATCCCCATGGATCGTGTCGATGAGAACCACAGTAGGCCGGGCTCTCAGCCAAACACTGTTCCGGAACCTTCAATGGTTCTGGACTCAGGCAGGCAGCCCCTCGTTAGGGAGGGCGAGCCGTCTGCGTTGAGGACTTCCATTGCGCCCGAGGCACCAGATTGTCTGCTGGAAGCGCTTTGCGGCGCTTCCATGGATGAAGAGCACCGTACTCTTATGAGTGCAGTGATTCAGAAAGTTTCGTCCGCCAAGAGCGGACTAACCGAAGCTTGCACCAGCCTCATGACAGGCTTTGAGGTAAGTAATAAAAATGTGTGAAATTACCACCCGATAGGTAGTAGCCCCTGATACTCTATTTGGTGTTCGGAAAGAAAAACCAAACGGAGGGTCAATTATAACCCGCACGAGTCTAATAATAAGTATTCATGTGAATAAGCAGGCTGTGCTACTTGCTGCTGCTGCCCGCACAGCTGAGGTTGCCGAACTAAAGCAGGACCTATAGCAAGCACAGGGAGAGCTCGACCTCACGAAGAGGCGGCTCGAAGAGAACAAGGGTAAGTAATTCCCCGCTCTTATCTATTCAATGATAGGCAAAATTGGTTAGTCTAACGCCAAAGCATCGTGACTGTGTAACAGGGGCCACCGCCGAAGTGGCGTCCCTGAAGAAAGCGCTGCCCGAGGCCGAAGACAAGGCGGCCTTGGAATGCAAGGAGCACGAAAAGCAAAGTGCTAGAGTGGGCGAGGTACAACAAGAGCTTCGGGACCTCGGCAAGAAGTTCGACTCCGTGGAGCATGATCTGAAGATGAAAGAGGCCAAGCTTGCGAAGGCCCTTGTGAATGTGAAAGACGCCAAGGCCGAAGCCGAGAAGGCACCGCAGGAAATCCAGGAGGCCAAAAAGATAGCGGCGGGTAAGAAATTCTTTATGCAAAGCAAACATGTGGAGGAGGCGTTTCTTTTACTTACCCGAATTCGGAGCTCTCCAGGGGCATTCGCAGATCTGCCATGCAGCGTATCGGATGCCGCGGAGTTCTACCGTGCCCAGGAGGGGAGCTCAATAGAGAAGCTGTTCTGGTCCCAGTATACTGCGGCCGAACAACCCATGCCTCTGAGTGACCAACTGAAGCAGTTGGTTGAACTCCATAGTGCGGCCGAAGTGGCTATGAAAGATTTCATAGTCCGGATGTGGCCTGGTGAGCTCCTGCCCACTAGCTACTTTGGCCTGATCAAGCGGATGGTGAATGCCTGTCTGCGGCTTGAAGTGATCAAGCGATCCATTTGCATTGAGGGTGCCCGCCGGGCCTTTGCCCGCGTGAAGGTGCATTGGGGCAAGCTGGATGCGGAGAAGCTGGTGAAGGACGGGCCGCCGGAGGGCAAGGCGCATCGCCATCCCGAGATGTACTATGATGGCGTGATGAAGGGCGCTCGTCTCGTGGCCGATGAATGTACCAAGGACGCCATTTTAGAATGGATTAACTTCAGTCATGTTTGTAATTTAAAGACGATGTTACTTGCGCTATGTAGCGCTTTTGTTATTTAAAATATTACCTTCTGTGTGGCATTTTATAAATTCTGAAAGTAGGCCAGTCATTGGCTTCCGCCCCCACGTAACTAGTACTGGGGTGTTCGTGGAAAACCCGGACACTCTTTATCCAAAGTTTGATCCCTTAAGGAGGTGTCCGGCGCAGCGAACAAGGCAATCGGACTATGCGGCTTTATAACCTTCACTTAGCCATAGAAGTCTACAATTTTAAAATTTGGCGAAGCCCCTGGAATCCGGAAGGCCGAATTGGGGCGCTATATATGCCTAGATCGGACGAAGCCGATGTATCGCCTAAAGCAGAAAAATCTTTAAGGATTTTAAGACCTCTCGAACAGCGACCAACTCTCGCCACATCATGCCGGGCCGTTTTGGCTTTTCATTGAGGTGCTCATCCGAAGAACCGAGACACAATCGCTGATAGAGTTCTCCTGCGCTACCTTAGCCGATATAATGTAATGTAAGGTACCAAAACAAGGAGCCGGGCTAACCCAATCAGAGACCCAAGACATGATTCGTGAGTGATGCATATAGTGCTATAAGTCGGGGTGCCGCAGTGTTGAAAGTGTTCGGACTTGTCTTGCCGTATTATGGGGCGCCATAAGAAGCCCCTGGCAAACTGAACGTACCAAGGTGTACGGATGCAATATCAAATAAACATTTGTGAGAAAAATGCTCAAATAAGACTGATAAGCTGACGCTATATGTGATCTCCCATTGAGGAATAATAAGTTTAAGCATATGTTTACAATGAATGCATTAAGCGGAGATAAATAGGACTATTTGACATGTCCTATCCGGGGGCAGGTCACGTACAGATAGATAAAACAGGTATAACAATCGTAAATAGATTCCACCTGGGTGTTTCCTTCTGTGCGCAAAGCCTGTTGCCTCCTTGGTTTTCTCTCCTATGTAAGTCCAGCAATCCGACTCTTCTGAAGAGGCTGCACTAAAGCAATGTCCTGAAAGGTAAAATGGAAAGACTACGAAGGTGTGTTGCGGTGATACCGCATTGTTGACTGAGTCATTGATGTGCCTCTGCCTGCGCCCATGGTATTTTGAGTGCGTAATTGTGTACGCGTGGCATGAGTGCTGCTTTAATGGGGTTTGAGCGGAGGCTGGACTGCTAGTCGCGCTATTGGCGTGCCTGATGATCCTATTGTGGGGTGCTCCGGACTCGCTTGACGGTGCTTGAGGTTGTCGTCGCCGGATTGGTGGTTTGCCGGAGGAGGCCGCATTGTACTTCTGCCGCAAGGGCTGCAGTATGCTCTTCTGTATGGAGAGAGCAGTCCATGTTTCCGTTGACTGTTATGACCCCGCGCAGGCCTGGCATCTTGAGCTTGAGGTATGCATAGTGTGGCACCACATTGAGTCTGGTGAATGTGGTTCATCTGAGCAGTGCGTGGTAACCGCTGCGGAAAGGGACGATATCGAAGATTAACTCTTCGCTTCAGAAGTTGTTCGGAGATCCGAAGACCACTTCCAATGTTATGGAGCCCGTACAGCGGGCCTCTACTCCAGGAATTACACCTTTAAAGGTGGTTTTAGTGGGCTTGATCCTTGAAGGGTCGATGCCCATTTTGCGCACCGTGTCCTGATAAAGCAGGTTCAGGCTGCTGCCGCCGTCCATAAGGACTCGCGTGAGGTGGAATCCGTCGATGATTGGGTCTAAGACCAATGCGGCTGAGCCGCCATGACGGATGCTAGTAGGATGATCCCTATGATCAAAGGTGATCGGACAAACTGACCATGGGTTGAATTTGGGGGCAACTAGCTCCATCGCATAAACGCCCCGTAGTGCTCGCTTCTGTCCCCGCTTGGGGATGTGAGTGGCGTAGATCATGTTGACCGATTTCACCTGGCGGGGAAATTTATTCTGTCCCCCAGTGTTCGGACGTCAGGGCTCCTCGTCATCGTCGCTGTGTAGCCCCTTGTCCTTGTTTTAAGTGTTAATTTTGCCGGCCTGTTTGAACACCCAACAGTCTCTGTTGGTGTGGTTGGCTGGCTTGTCCGGGGTGCCATGAATTTGGCACGAAGCGCCCAAAGATATCTGGTCCGCATCGACGGTCCCTGATTGTTTCTTTTGAACGGCTTCTTCCGCTGACCGGACTTGGATCCGCTGAATCCGGCGTTACTGCCATGTCTTCAGTGTTGTCGCCGTTGTTCCGTCATTTATGTCTGTTGCGTCATGGCTTGCCGTTATTGTCGCGGACTTCCGAAGTGCCAGAGTGTGGCGTGGTGCCGCTGCGAGCCAACCAGCTGTCCTCGCCCGTGCAAAAGCGGGTCATTAGTGTTGTGAGAGCTGCCATGGACTTGGGTTTTTCCTGGCCGAGGTGTCGAGCAAGCCACTCGTCACGAATATTATACTTAAAATCCGCCAGGGCTTCGGCGTCCGGACAGTTGACTATTTGGTTATTTTTAGTTAGGAACCGAGTCCAGAATTTCCTGGATGACTCTCTGGACTGTTGAGTAATGTGGCTTAGGTCGTCAGCGTCCGGTGGTCGCACATATGTGCCCTGGAAGTTGTCGAGCAATGCGTCTTCCAGGTTTTCCCAATTGCCAATGGAATTTGCTGGCAGGCTGTCCAGTGCCGGGCTGGTCCTTTGAGCTTAAGGGGAAGATACTTGATGGCGTGTAGATCGTCTCCGCGGGCCATGTGAATGTGGAGAAGGAAATCTTCGATCCATACTGCGGGGTCTATTGTGCCATCATATGATTCGATGTTTTATGGGTTTGAACCCTTCTGGGAATTCATGATCTATCACTTCGTCAGTGAAGCAGAGGGGGTGTGCGGTTCCTCTGTGCCGAGCTATGTGGCTACGCAGTTCGAATTGGTCTGGGTTACTGTGTTCGGCCCGGCCGAACTTGTTGATGATGTATCCGGCGTGACGGTCATCGTCGCGTGCTGGGGCGCGTCCCCGCGATCCGTAGATCGATCTTGGCTGTCCTGCTTTGTTTTCCAGAATATCTTGCAGGTCTTGCCTTTTGCCTCGGGCCGTGGTGTATTGGCGTGGGGGTGCGGGCTGGTATTTGGGCTGATATCCCGTTTTATCCCGGCCACGGGGTGGCAGGTCAGCCATTTGGCGCTCGAGTCCATATTCCTTGGCTGCCAGGACTTCAGTCCATCTATCTGTGAGCAGGTCTTGATCAGCCTGGAGTTGCTGCTTCTTCTTCTTTAGGCTCCTCACAGTGGCAATAAGCCGGCGCTTGAGGCGCTCCTGCTCCACGGGATCCTCAGGCACGCCGAACTCGTCGTCGCCGAGGCTAATCTCATCTTCGGAGGGGGCATATAGTTGTCCTCCTCCGAGTATCCGTCAGTCGCATGTTCGTCTGGGCTGACCTGCTCATCCTCCTGTTCGGCCTGATCGAAGGCAGGCTGGTCAGGGTTGTATTACTCTTTGGCACCATCCGGATTGCTTTCCTCTTTGGGGCCGGTATTGCTGTGGCGGGTGAGGGAGTCCTAGACTAGGGGGTGTCCGGACAGCCGGACTATCATCGTCAGCCGGACTCCAAGACTATGAAGATACAAGATTGAAGACTTCGTCCCGTGTCCGGATGGGACTTTCCTTGGCGTGGAAGGCAAGCTTGGCGATACGGATATGTAGATCTCCTTCCATTGTAACCGACTACAGAATAACCCTAGCCCTCTCGGTATCTATATAAACCGGAGGGTTTTAGTCCGAGGACAACACAACCATTACAACAATCATACCATAGGCTAGCTTCTAGGGTTTAGCCTCCTTGATCTCGTGGTAGATCCACTCTTGTACTACCCATATCATCAATATCAATCAAGCAGAGTAGGGTTTTACCTCCATCGAGAGGGCCCGAACTCGGTAAAACATCGTGTCCCTTGTCTCCTGTTACCATCCGCCTAGACGCACAGTTCGGGACCCCCTACCCGAGATCCGCCGGTTTTGACACCGACATTGGTGCTTTCATTGAGAGTTCCTCTGTGCCGTCACCGATAGGAAGGATGCCTCTTCCCGTCTTCAAGGATGGTATCTTCGTCAAAGGAGCCTTGGCCGCCGGCCAAACTATCCAGCTAGGTGGTTTTCTCATGACCGCCTGTTCGGCCACTGCTTCCACAATGACCTCTCGGGTCGTCAAAAGCAATCTTCACATCAGCTCGGAATTAGCCGAGCGGCTGGATCCAATAGAGCTCTCGTCCGTAAACGAGCTCTTGGATCGCATCGCCGCCCTGGGAGTCGCTACAGACTACAATTAGAATTGGCTTAAAACCGATCTGAGAGAGATTAACTCTCCCCAGGTCACCCACCACGTTGCAGTGGTAGAGGAACAATGCGGCGACTCTTCTCCTGTATTGAAAACTAGTCATGTCCGGCTCCCGAACCCTCCATGCTGGATTCCCGCGGAGGGACGGACTTTGATCAAGCTTGAACCTAAAGTCGCATCGGACCGACTCGTTGGACAACATCCAGCAATCCAAGCTTCCAATTTGGAAACTTCTCGGCCCTTGAGCCTCGAGATGGGTGGGGTTCCGGACTTAATTCCACCCACCCGCCCAGACATATGCGATCTATCTCTAATCCGGCAAGAGCCCGCTGAAACAGTACATCACTACTGGGCCAGATTCCTCCTGGTTATGGACAGGATAAAGGACTGCCGAGAGGAAAACACAATCTCAATCTTTTGCAATAATTGCATGGACGAGGGAATCTTGAACGCCGTCAGCCGTCGTGAAATTACACGCCACGACCAAGGCCCATAGTCTGAAAGTCTTGGCGATGGAGAGTTTCCGGAAAACCGAAAATAATTTTTGGGACAATCCGGCCTCGACTACAACCCTAGTCTGCAACAAAAGGGTGCATTACACTCAGGCACCAGGTACAAAAACCAAAAAGCAAAAACCCCATAAAGGGCACGGAACCGTACTGGAGGGATGGCTTAGCGGACCCTGTAAAATTCACAATACAGAGGGCGCCACCCCAACACATAGCCTTCGAGCATGTTGGATATTATGGCAGGTGGCCAAAAGTGGTGAGGAGCTTCTAGCCCCGGAAAACCACTCCAACAATACTGGTACGGTATCAATAGTCTTTGAGACTTTCGCATCAAATAATATGCGGAAATGAACAATCCGCAGCCTCGCCGAAGTCTACCATGTAGCAACAACAAATCCATGAAGCGACACAGCCATCACCTTCAACGCCAGCGACGAACTTAAATTCCGAACAGCCCGAGCACCAGCCGCATTGGTCCTTAGTCCAATAGTGGATGACTTTCGACTTACCAAGGTACTCATGGATGGCGGCAGCGGATTAAACCTCATCTACGAGGAAACTCTTCAAAAAATGGAAATAGACTGGAGCCACATTGAGCGAAGCAGCACAACCTTCAGAGGAATAATCCCTAGTCGGGAAGCGCGCTGCACCGGAAAAATCACACTCGATGTGGTGTTCGGCTCGCCGGACAATTACAGGTCCAAAGAAGTCACGTTCCAAGTGGCCCCATTCAGCAGCGGATATCACGCTATATTAGGACGAGAGGCATTCACAATTTTTCAAGCCGTACCCCATTACGGGTACATGAAGCTCAAAATGCCTGGGCCCGGCGGAATAATCACTCTCGTTAGTGATCCGGACATAGCACTCCGCGCCGAAAACAAGACAGCCGCATTAGTCCTGGAGGCACTATCCGAAGCCCTAGCGGCAGAAGAACTCATCGCGCTGCGCTCTACGGTGAATAGGGACAATGTGATACTCGATAAGAGATCCAAGTCCACCTCCTTTAAACCAGCGGACGAAATAGTAAAATTCCAGGTCCATCCAATGGACCCGACAAAGACGGCCTCCATTGGGGCACAGTTGAACCCTGATGTAGACGCCGCACTGTGAGAATTCCTTTGGGAAAATTGGGACATTTTCGCCTGGCACCCTTCAGATATGCCGGGAATCCCACGCAGATTGGCAGAACATAGCCTAAATATCCTAAAAGGGTTCAAGCCAGTCAAATAGGCTCTTCGACGATTCTCCGAACCCAAAAGACAGGCAACGGGAGAAGAACTAGCCAAACTATTGGAAGCCGGATTCATCAGAGACATCAAACATCCGGATTGGCTAGCAAACCTGGTAATGGTACCAAAGAAGGACAAATCCTGGCGCCTATGTGTCGATTTTAAAGACCTCAACAAGGCCTGCCTAAAGGATCCTTCCTCCCCCCGATCGACTAAATAACCGATGCTACCGCAGGCACGATTCATTGTGCTTCCGGACGATACCGCTACCATCAAATCAAGATGGCGAAGCGGACCAAGCTGCAACGGCATTCATCACTCCATATGGACCATTCTCGCTTCAACACGAACCCTTCGACTCAAAAATGCGGCGCAACATATCGGCGCATGATTCGTACATGTCCGCTACCCAGATCGGCAAAACGGTAGAGGCATACGAGACGACGAGTCGCCAAACCAAACGCGTCGAAACTCTAGTAGGCGATTTGAGGCTCGCATTCGACAACCTCCGAGCATATGACATCAAGTCAATCCGGAAAAATGCGTTTTGGCGCATCAGCCGAAAGCTCTTGGTCTTCATTGTATCCGATAGAGGAATTGAAGCAAACCCGCCAAGATCCGGCTCACACAACCGGATATCCCAAAAGACCTCAAACAGATACAAAATTGATCGATGCATGGCGGCTCTAAGCCGCTTTATCTCCGCTTGGGAGAAAAGGCATTGCCCTCTATTGCCTCCTCAGCGCATCAACACTTCGAGTGGGACGGATGCTGCCACCGCGGACTCAAGAAATAAAAGCCATATTGGCAACAACCGGTCCTGGCTGCGCCTAACCAGGGCGAACCAATGTTGTTATACATCGCGGCAACACATTAAGTTGTAAGCGCGGTACTCGTCGTCGAACGAGAGACAGAAGGCACACATTCCTTCTTCAAAAACCAGTGTACTACGTATCCACTATCTTAACTCCTTGCAAATCCCGTTACCCGCACTATCAAAAGATAGCGTATGCGGTGTTCATGGCATCTCGGAAGCTCCGACACTACTTTCAAGAGTGTTCGATAACACTGGCCTCCGAAGTACCCCTCAACGACATTATAAACAACCGCGACGCGATGGGCAGGATTGCAATATGGGCCATTGAGCTCTTACCATTCGATATAACTTACAAACCTTGGCGAGCTATAAAGTTGCAAGTTTTGGCTGACTTTGTCGCCGAATGGACCTAAGCCGAACTCCCTAAAGAGTACGGCGCATACTCCAATTAGACTATGCACTTTGACGGCTCTAAAGTGTTGGCCGGATTGGGGGCTGGCGTCGTATTGACGTCCCCAACCGGGGACACAGTCCAATACGTACTTCAGATAATGTACACGGACTCCAACAACGCAGCCGAATACGAGGCCCTTTTACATGGCCTCCGGATGGCAATCTCCATGGGCATTCAACGCCTAGAGGTGTGCGGGGATTCAAAACTTGCAATATCCCAAGTAAATGGAGACTTTGATGCCAAGGATCCGAAAATGGCAGCCTATCGTAACGCTGTCCTAAAAATGTCAGATCGGTTTGAAGGACTTGAATTCCACCATGTATCCCGGGATAATAACCAAGCAGCCGACATATTGGCACGCATCGGCGCAAAACGTGACGCTGTCCCTCCAAACATCTTCCTGGAACGGCTCTTTAAGCCATCCGTACTATGGGAAGAGGAGTCCGGAAATAACAAACCGGAAGCAGCCGCACCAACCGACACAGAACAATCTGACATAATCGGCGATTCAGCCGATGAAATAACACCTTCAGCCCACGAAATAATGGCAGTGATCGCCCCGTGGACATAGCCATTCCTAGCCTACTTGCTTAGGCAGGAACTCCCCGAAGACCAAAATGAGGTCCGCTGCATAGTTCGGCGATCTAAACCCTACAAGGTCCATGAGGGAGAACTTTATAAGAAAAGCACAACCGGAGTCCTTCAAAGGTGTATGTCCGAAGAGGAAGGGCGAAACCTTCTGGCTGAAATTCATGCCGGACTAGGCGGACACCACGCTGCAGCTCGGGCCCTTGTAGGAAAGGCATTCCGAATAGGATTTTATTGGCCGACGGCCCGGGCAGATGCTCAGGACTTAGTCCAAAGATGCGTCGGTTGTCAGCTCTTTGCTAATCAGAGCCATATGCCACCCACCGCCCTCAAAACTATACCCATTACTGCCGTCATGATCAGGGGCTTGACATGGTTGGACCCCTTAAAGGGGGAACCCACAAGCAAAGGTACCTATTGGTCATGGTGGACAAATTCACCAAATGGATAGAGGCCAAGCCAGTTAAAACGGTAGAGTCCGGACCAGTGATAGACTTTATATCCGGGGTTGTACACCGATATGGTGTCCCCCACAACATCATTACCGATAACAGCACGAACTTCACCGCCGACGAGGTTAAATCATGGTGCAAAAATATGGGCATTAAGCTCGATTTCGCTTCAGTCTATCATCCTCAAACCAACGGTCAAGTGGAGCGAGCAAATGGTCTAATAATGAGCGGCATCAAAACCAGGCTAGTGCGGTCCCTGACGAAATCAGACACGCACTGGGTAGAGGAGCTCGACTCTGTACTCTGGGGGGACGACGCCTAACCGTACTACCGGATTCACACCATTCTTTATGGTATACGGCGCAGAGGCAGTTCTGCCCTGCGACATCATTCATGACTCAGCTCGGGTGCGCATGTACGAAGAAAGAGAAGCCGAGTTGGATCGGCAGGACAGCTTGGATGCATTGGAGGAAGAACGTGACGTCGCCAAGGCTTATTCCGCATTCTATCAGCAGCAGGCTCGAAGATACCAAAGCAGAGAAGTACGGGCTAAGACCTACAATGTTGGCGAACTAGTTCTACGCCTACCGGACAAGAAAAAGGACAAGCTCAAGCCCAAATGGGAAGGCCCCTTCATCATCGATCAAGTCTTGACCGGCGGGCGCATTGTCATGAAATGCGTCGGACAACCGACTCGAGCCGAACCCATGGAACGCAGCCCGCCTCCGAAGATTCTATGCCTAGCGCCGGACTAAGAGTTTGTCCCCTTTCCCCGTCCAATTTTTCACACTTCAGCTGCCTTTTGTTTCTCTTTTTTCTCTCAACCCTATTCATAAAAGCCCTAAAAGGCCAACTTGCGCATTGTTCGCACACAATTGATGTGCTATCCGCACTCATTATACCTGGGGGCTTCTTTACCAGAAGCTTAATTACAAGGGCTTCATGCCCAACACACGTGTCACACTTCCACGTGTACCTTTTATTCACCATTATATGCATCGATATGACTTAAGTTTTGGCCAAGCTGGGTTGCCTGGCTCCTGTGCTTACCCCACGCTCCCGATTGTTCGCTAGGAGGTAAAGGAGCACCTCTGCGATTGTTACCGCGGGTCAAAGCGGATGTGTACCTCGATCGGGTGAAGCCGAAAGCTAGCGTTTAAGGGAATTCTCGGTCGGTGACTTGAAAGATGATTTTTACCTATTTATTTATCTGCCCCGGATGTTTTCCTCGCTCTTTTCGCAGTCCCGACATGCACTTTAGGGCATGCCTCCCAGGGAAAGGAACCCTTAACGGAACTATTCTCCTGGAAAATTGTTTCTTACTAACCATGTAATATACATAACTAGTTGGGCACTTGTCCGATAAAGCACTAATGACTCGTTACGCCTGGTCTCCATGCATGCCCCGGTTGTTTCTTAACCGAGAAGGTATTCAGACACACTCCGGACTCTAGGGTCCCGAGGTTGAAGCGAAAAGGTCGGCAAAGACAAACGATCTACAATCCGCTAGAAGGCATTTTACATGTCATTTTAAAATACATTGTCAAATCGACCGTTGTATTCTTCCTCAATCCCGCCTAACAGGCTGTCTAATTCTGATCCGCTGGGAAAATTTAGCGCCAACTCTACTTGGCCATATACTAAACTCACAGGATCTCCTTCCCATCAGCCCCATAGGTCCGACCTCGGCCATGTGGTTGGGATCCGCCTTCTTGTACCGCTGTCTTCACCATGGCCTGTGCCTCCTCGAACCTTGGCGGCAGTCGAAATCTTCCATAAACGGAAGCGCTGCCAAGACTCCTCGAGCTTCTCCATAAGCTCTCCAAGGCCCTCGGTAGGAGAGGGCCGCCATAAAGCCCGGACGACGCTGCTCATTGCCGTCGAACTCGCTCGATAAGTTGCACCAGCTCGAAGTTGATCACCCGCTGATACGGCATCTCCTCAAGCAGGCGCACTGTGAGTACACCTATGCATATATTTTGTCAACTGACTTCCTCGCCGAACTCTTCTTTTCAAAGGAGTTCGCTCGAGCACTTACTATAAATGTCGCGACGAAGCCGCTGATTCTCCTTAACGGAGCCAGACAGCTTGGCCCGAACACCTTTCAGCTCTTCTCCAAGCTGGGCGTGGGCATCCTGTTGCACCCTTGTCAGCACCCTCTCGCCGGCCTTCAGCTGGCGTAGTAGCTCTTGCCTGTCCGGATCCTGTCGGGCAGCACCTGCAATGTCATTATTAGACTTGTGCGCACGCCGCACACCACTTATCTTTTTAACAATAAAAAATATAATAATGTCTTACCAGGAGGGGTCCCTGTGTTTCCTCCTGCAGCAGCCAGTGCGGCCTCAAGTTGGGCCTTACACTCTTGCAGCTCCTGAGACAGTTGGGTATTCTTCTTTGTAAGATCCTGCATTTCAATTGATCCTTAAATCAGTTAATATAACTACTTTAAGTCTCGTGGGCTACTCGCATATACAACTATTAAAATCTCTTACCCGTATGTCTTTTACATACTGCTCCGTGGCTCTGGTTAAACAATCTTGAGCAGCACGGAGGTGCGCGTCCCTCTGCTAAAGGCATCCAACGCCTCAGGGGAGAAGCACGCGTCACGAAAAACTGTCCGGGCGCGCTGTGGTTCATGGCGCCTCCAACTTAGACTTGGTGGCGGACAGTTCATCGGCATCCTCCGTTGGAGGAGTATCCGCTCGCGCTTTGCGCCGCCTCCCCCCGCACAGTGTTTGGAGCTTGGGTAGAGGCTGGGTTGGCAACCTCTATGCCCGCAGTCCGGCGGGCGGTTATTTCCTACAAAAGTCATGAGCATTCAAATACTTCCTAGGAACGTTGCTCTAAATAATGAACCGTGAGCTATACCTTTGCGGCGACGTTTCAACCCGCGCCGCGCTCCTCTTCCGCCTACTGGGCCGGACTGACCCTTGTTGGTCAGCCACCACGGGCTCGGCTTCCCGCCTTGAAGGCGCCTCCTGCGAAACACCATCGTATACGGTGGTCAGAAATGAGCAAGGAAGAAATAATGGTGTCAGGACTTCGGTCACAATCACCTGGGAAGCCCGATATAGGCGGGGTAGTCAGCCGTAATGGCGACTAAAGCATTATCCATGCTGAGCTGGTGGAACACCCCGTCGAATAGCTCCACCTTTATGTCCGGGTCCACTTCGGAGGCCGGATCCTGGGATCTCTTTGGATCCTCGGGTTGCAGAGCTGGACTAAGCATGCCCTCCACAACCCGACGCAGCTCCTGCGTCGATAGCATAATATAAGAAACTTAAACTTTGAAAGCATGGGTCGGACACACAAAGTGTTCGCTTACCCAACGCCGAGGGTTATTCATGGAGAACCCATTCAACGGGTTCGTCTGGAGGAAATCCTCCTTCTCCCCTTGTACAGGCGGACAGATCTTCGCCAGTCTTCGCCGATCCCGCCCTTGTGGCCATGACGGTGGCATCGCCCTCCCGCTGAAGTCCCACATAGGGTGGCCCTCAGATTGCAGCGGCTGCACTTCGCATAATGCACGCTGGCATGACTCCAATCATGGTCAACCCGAATGGGCCAAGAACTTTATCCGCCCATCAAATAATGGACGCTCTTGTCTTCCTCCATTTGGGGCTCCGTGGGCGCCAGCTAAGGCGTTTTTAGAGGAGCATTATTGAACTCCGGAGGCCGATCCAACAGGTCCGCAATGAGCGCCTTCTCGTAAAACCATTTCAAGGCCGGTCTTGAATGCCTTCTTAGGGTTCCGGATGGATATCTGGTCCCGGCGATGCGCCATATTTCGCACCGCCCACTTGATATATGGACCCCTCGTGAGAGCGGGTACAAGGCGAACAACCTCTTCCACAGCGCAAAATGGGGCTCGACGCCCGAAATAGCTCGCTAAGAGCTACGTAACCCGCGATATGCGAGGATAGAGGTGGGCGTGAGGTGATGGAGCCGAGTCCGAGAACTCCAGTGATCCCGCGGAGGAATGGATGTATAGGAAACCGAGCCCCTTATCGATAGGAGACGGCATACCCGCTCCCTTTGTTGGGACTTGGGGTAGCCTCCGCTTGCTTCCCACCTTGTAGGTGGCCAGCCCGGCTCGAACCGGAACCATGAAGGCCGGAGGGAGGTATCCTCCGCTTGAGCGCCACCAGCTGCCAGCGGGATGAACATCCTCCAATCTCTGGCAGAGGGCTGGGGCGCGAGAGGAGGAGCCGCCACGACGGTCCATGATGGAATGGATTTTGGTCGGCGCTCCGATGAGTACTCGCGGAAGGAAGGTGGTGTGATTTGGATCTGGATTCTTGCCTTTCTTATAGGCGATTACTTGCGCAGCTAGGGGTAAAACATAAAAGATACCACGGCTTTTCGCATTGATGCGTATGACGCGTGGAAGAAGGCCATTATTGGGCGGAAGCCAAGAAGCGCAACATTGATAAGGAAGCGGACATCGCGGCGGTACACGGAACTTAAAGGAGAACCCGCCTTGCAACGCCAAGACTATATCTGCTACTGGACTTATCGTCATTGAAGCCTGGTTTGGGGGCTACCGAGGAGTCTCGACTAGGGGTGTCCGGACAGCCGACTATCATCATCACCGGACTCCAAGACTATGAAGATACAAGATTGAAGACTTCGTCCCATGTCCGGATGGGACTTTCCTTGGCGTGGAAGGCAAGCTTGGCGATAGGGATATGTAGATCTCCTACCATTGTAACCGACTCTGTGTAACCCTAGCCCTCTCCGGTATCTATATAAACCAGAGGGTTTTAGTCCGTAGGATAACACAACCATTACAACAATCATACCATAGGTTAGCTTCTAGGGTTTAGCCTCCTTGATCTCGTGGTAGATCCACTCTTGTACTACCCATATCATCAATATCAATCAAGCAGGAGTAGGGTTTTACCTCCATCGAGAGGGCCCGAACCTGGGTAAAAACATCGTGTCCCTTGTCTCCTGTTACCATCCGCCTAGACGCACAGTTCGGGACCCCCTACCCGAGATCCGCCGGTTTTGACACCGACAGCGGGGCTTGGAGCGGTGCCGACGCCGCCCATGCTTTGCTTTTCTCCCTGAGGGGTTATCCTCCGTTGCCTCGTCGCCATTGGTTTCCTTCGGAGTGTACACCATGTATATATCATATGAGGAGGTGGCCGTCCACTGCCCTGTGAGCGGTGGCTCCTGTAATTCTCCTGCATCATCGTCCGTACTGTCGATGTCTTCGGAGTCGAAGTCAAGCACGACGGTTAAATCATCGATCGTGGCAATGAAGTGGGTGGTGGGTGGGCAGCGAATTCCTTCATCGCCTGCTTCCCACTCAAGCCGGACATAGTTCGGCCCAGAGCCTCCTGACAAAGAGAGAGACTTTAATGAGTTCAGCATGTCGCGGAAGGGCGAGTGCTGGAAGATGTCCGCGGCGGCAAACTCCATTACCGGAGCCCAACCTGGCTCGGCTGGCTCGAGGGTGTGCGGACCGGAACCAACAACTGGATACGAGTCCGGGGCCCGGGGTTATAGGTTTCCGCAAAGGCGAGACCTGTGTTCGGTTCCACCGCTGATGAGTGTGCGGCCTGCAGGGCGGGGTCCACCCCTCCTTCCTTAGGCAACGCAACTTGCTCCGGATTTATATCCGAGGCTACTGCAGGGGTGATATCCCGAGCTTTGTCCGACAGCAGGTCTAAGCCGTGCTCGTCGTGACTGTTCGGTGCTCCTGGCGCAGGCCCAAATCCGTCCAAGATCAAGTCTCCACGAATATCCGCTGTGTAGTTCAAGTTTCCGAACCTGACTTGGTGGCCGGGGGCGTAGCTATCGATCTGCTCCAGATGGCCAAGCGAATTGGCCCGTATGTGAAGCCGCCGAACACAAAGATCTGTCCGGGGAGAAAAATGTCCCCCTGGACCGTGTTGTTGACGATTGAAGGCGCCATCAAGCCCTGCAGCGACGACACAGAGGAACTCTCAATGAAAGCACCAATGTCGGTGTCAAAACCGGCGGATCTCGGGTAGGGGGTCCCGAACTGTGTGCCTAGGCTGATGGTAATAGGAAGCAAGGGACACAATGTTTACCCAGGTTTGGGCCCTCTCGATGGAGGTAAAACCCTACTTCCTGCTTGATGAATATTGAAGATATGAGTAGTACAAGAGTAGATCTACCACGAGATCATAGAGGCTAAACCCTAAGAGCAAACCTATGATGGTATGATTGTAATTGTGATCGGCCTTCTAAGGACCAACCTCTCTTGTTTATATAGACACCGGAGAGGGCTAGGGTTTACATGGAGTCGGTTACAAGGAAGGAAACACAATATCCGGATCGCCAAGCTTGCCCCCCACGCAAAGGAGAGTCCCATCCGGACATGGGACGGAGTCTTGAGTCTTGTATCTTCATGCTTCAATAGTCCGGACGATGTATATAGTCCGGCTATCCGGATACCCCCTAATCCAGGACTCCCTCAACCTCCCTGGCAACGGTGCCAGAAATCCTTCTTGCTACGTCTTGAGATTGCGTTGGTTTTCCTTGATGAGGAAAGGGTGATGCAGCAATAGTAGCGTAAGTATTTCCCTTAGTTTTTGAGAACAAAGGTATCAATCCAGTAGGAGGCTCCTCAAAAGTCCCACACACCTACACAAACAAACAAGGAACTCGCAACCAACGCAATAAAGGGGTTGTCAATCCCTTCACGGCCACTTGCGAAAGTGTGATCTGATAGAGATAGTATGATAAGATAAATATATTTTTGGTATTTTATAATATAGATGCGAAAAGTAAAGATGCAAATAAAAGTAGATTGATAGCTTATATGATAAAAGATAGACCCGGGGGCCATAGGTTTCACTAGTGGCTTCTCTCAAGATAGCATAAGTATTATTGTGGGTGAACAAATTACTGTCAAGCAATTGATAGAAAGGCAAATAATTATGAGATTATCTAGGCATGATCATGTATATAGGCATCACGTCCGTGACAAGTAGACCAACTCCAGCATCTACTACTATTACTCCACACATCGACCTCTATCCAGCATGCATCTAGAGTATTATTCATAAGAACAGAGTAACGCATTAAGAAAGATGACATGATGTAGAGGGATAAACTCAAGCAATATGATATAAAACCCATCTTTTTATCCTCGATGGCAACAATACAATATGTGCCTTGCAACCCCTACTGTCACTGGGTAAGGACACCGCAAGATTGAACCCAAAGCTAAGCACTTCTTCCATGGCAAGAAAGATCAATCTAGTAGGCCAAACCAAACCGATAGTTCGAAGAGACTTGCAAAGATAACTCAATCATACATAAAAGAATTCGGAGGAGATTCAAATATTTCTCATAGATAAACTTGATCATAAACCCACAATTCATCGGATCTTGACAAACACACTGCAAAAAAGAGTTTACATCGAATAGATCTCCACAAGAGAGGAGGAGAACATGATATTAAGATCCAAAAAGAGAGAAGAAGCCATCTAGCTAATAACTATGGACCCGAAGGTCTGTGGTAAACTACTCACAACTCATCGGAGGGGCTATGGTGTTGATGTAGAAGCCCTCCATGGTTGATTCCCCCTCCGGCAGAGCGTCGGCGAAGGATCCAAGATGGGATCTCGCGGATACAGAAGGTTATGGTGATGGAAATTGTTTTTCGTTGGCTCCCTGGATGTTTTTGGGGTACATGGGTATATATAGGAGGAAGAAGTACGCCGGTGGCCGCCCGAGGGGCCCAGGAGACACGGGGGAGCGCCTAGAGGGGGTGGGCGCGCCCTCCTATCTCCTGGCCGCCTCGACCGCTTCTTGGCTTGCACTCCATGTCCTCTAGATCACCTTCGTTCCAAAAATCACGCTACCGAAGGTTTCATTCCGTTTGGACTCCGTTTGATATTCCTTTTCTTGGAAATACTGAAATAGGCAAAAAAAAACAATATGGGCTGGGCCTCCGGTTAGTAGGTTAGTCCCAAAAATGATATAAATGTGTAAAATAAAGCCCATAAACATCCAAAAGGGGTAATATAATAGCATGGAACAATAAAAAATTATAGATACGTTGGAGACGTATCAGTCATCGTTGCAATTAATAGGAAGTAATAAGGAAAGAGAGGTTTTCACATACAAATATATTATCTTGGACATCTTTTATGATTGTGAGCACTCATTAAGTACTAGTATAATGCCCGTGCGTTGCCACGGGCCAAATTTATATATATATATATATAGATAGTACCATTCAAATAAATTGTAATTCATCACGTGGATGTTGCATGCAAATTATGATTGTATTGCTATAAATATTGGTTCTTCTAATACATATTTTCTCGTCCCATATATGGAGAGCGGATGAAGTGAAGCTGCTGCCACTCACGATGGCGATGTTTGATGATGGTTTTGCGACGTGATTTTTTTGTACAAACTCAATTGTTCTAATCAGAAATGTTTATTGAAATTGACATAATATGGTTTTCATTCACACTGACAAGTATTCACTCTCACTCGCTTCTTTTTAGAGCAAAAGGCCCGTACCCAGTTCCTCCTAGAAAATGGGTGACAATGATACCCTTTATAGCCCCCAACAGTGCAACAATGTGATGTGGAAGAACTAAAAATAAAATGCTAAAAGCATGATTTACTATGGATAACCATTCACATACCTAAACATAGTTCGTCGGTGTCAGCGCTTGATGATTCACAACCGAAGTGACAAGGCACGACGGAATAGCATAATAGACAATTAGGAATTGTAGCATCAAAAGAAATTGGAGCGATTTGAAGAGAAACAAGCGCTCGGTTAAACTAAGGCATCACGATGTCCAGGAATCGCGGGCCATCTACGTTCCCTTCTTTTCCTTTTAATTAAGTAGGAGGAGCGGATGTGTGCACAATGACGTAATGTGCCTAGCAGCTAGGTGGACATGCTAATGTGGGGCCATTGGCTAATGAATGTTACTCCCTCCGCCGGAAATACTTATCCTAGAAATGGATAAAATAGATGTCTCTATAACTAAAACAAGTCTAGATAAAACCATTTGTAGGACAAGAATTTCCGGACGGAGGGAGTAAGACTGAAAGATTATCATCAATTGTGCACTAAATATCTGATCTTTACAATGCAACAAGACCAGGACTCATTTTAATACAGCAAATGTAACATTAAATTAGAAATTGCGGGGTTGTTTGGCTGGAGGGACAGTAATTAGGGAGGGGTGGTGGGTGATGGATTATGATTTGAGGTTGAACTCCCACCGTTTTAGAAAGTTTAATATACCTTGGCACTTCATGATGATTCGTCACAGGATGCATTTCAAGATACAAATCAGCCACTCAGAGTTTTTGTCTGCCTTACCAAACATGGAAGTGACACTAAAACCAGAATTCACATGCCTAATCCCACCATGATCGCCCACCCTGTCCCTATTGATGCCAAAGCCAAACATGCGAGAGAAGATATATAGAACAATGCAATGTTGGACAAAAACTATCTTACATGAATAGTCCATTGTCATTCTCTAACAGCTAGCTTCTGGTTAGGATCACCAAATGTACTACCGGAGAATCAAACTACTAAGATCAATGCAGAGAGAAACTACCATTTGAAAAGTAGGCAATGATAAAAATAATAATTTAGAACCTCATCATTTGTTGACACCGTATAACAATTAAAAACACAGAAGATATGTGACTGCTGATTACTCAACAAATGCATTATGGAAGCTTAAGTTCCATCTGTAATACCTGCAATGTTAGGAGTCATCTTAGCCCAAATAGGCATCATGGCCTTCTCATTTATCCAACCAGAAACCTCCTCTAACAAGGCATGGTCCTGTCAAAGGGTGACACATTTTTCGCTCGGGCATGCCATGTTGGCATGAGAAATAATCTCAAGAGCATCCTATTTAACCAAAAATGTTTCCAATCCAAATTACTCAACGTATTCAATAATCTCATGACATGCAACTTTGTTGCATCCTACGCAAATATTCTGTCTTCGGTTGCTAGAACTCATTAAGAGTTGTCTCGAGTGTCCGATCACTGATATGTTCAATGTTCTGCCTTCAAATGATTGGACTCCTGGTTGCTCCATTAGTTTCTCTGCGCCCTGAACTATGCATATAGCAGGGAGTTAGGTTAACAAAATTTACAGCATCCAAGGACAGCTACCAGCCATAATTTAAACCAAACAATTAGCCATAATGTCACATTACAAGACAAACCATTTGTGACATTGGTAAAATTTTTGATTGTGTAGGTCTAATGCAGAGTGGTATCATCGATAGTCTTGTGCAGAATGGGACCAATGATGATGAACGACTTGAAAGAAAATGATGCCTCAAAATGTGTGCCAACACATCTAAAAAATATGTAAACTACAAGGATGACACGACGTGGTTTAGCTTTGCAACGGGAGAAAGATATCACACGTCCCTAGTCCAATAAGCAAACCATTGTAAAAATAGTAGCTAGTCCATAGTTATTTAGTAAAATACTAACTGGCCAATTCCTTTGCGAAGAAATTAACAGGTTAATTCTTCATATCTTGTTAATAATTTCGACCTACAAAGAAAACATGTTGCTCTTGTTTTCAAAGACGGTTACGCATCGGCACAAAGCACCCCTATGCATGTCCCAAAAGAACAATGCCCTATGGTGACATGGGAAATAACATGCGCCATAATGTAATTTACTTAATAATTAAGCACACAAGTCATCAGGGCATCAAAGAGAAGGCAAGAGAGATTTTAGCTTATCTCAAGATCAAGACAGCTACACTAAAAGTGGCAATAACAAAGTATTTCAGCATTTAGGTTAGTATCTTGAAAAGGCCTTTCTTTTGACTCGGTGCTCCAATGCGTCTTTCATGGACTAAAAGAAACAAGAAGCCCATGATGAAAACACCCAGAACACACAACTATTAAAGGGCCTATGGACTGATTCACGTAAGAGAAAATGTCGGACGACTTTGTTTCCATGAGGGCCTGCCGAATCAGCAAATGTCGGACGACGGCGAACTCTGGGCCGAGCGCACCACTGAACACCATCTCCATTGTCTCCATGAGGGCCTTGCGAATCAGAATTCTTGCAAGATTCCAACCATGAGAATTCAACGAAGCTGTGATGCGATCCATCAACATCTAACCGAGTGGTTGAGGATTCGACATGTCATGATGATTTCTTATGGACATCATGATGATAAATAGTGATATCCATGCTATCGGTTAACAAGAGAAAAATATATTTTGAACCAAATACCTGCAATTATAAGAAAATTCGACCATGTTTAATAAAACAAATAAACAACTTCCAAAAATTTCTCAAAATTGTGGTTAATTAAATTCGGGCATATGCTACCCCAACTAAATTCTATGGCCAAATGCAAGTGCGTAATTGGTGAAACAAATTAATTCCTACATTTTCACCACTAAACAAATCACAATTAGTCACACCGATCACACTCATACCCCGGTAGCTATCCAAACTGAATCTTCGTCGATTAATCACCGAATTTACCAATTAAGAATTCAAAACACACTCACGCCTCATTACTCCATGTTTGACGTGTAATAATAGTCATGATAAAAGACTTGGAATTTGCAGAGTAACATATTTCCTTCTCGCCTACAAACACACTAATCCAAGAATTAATAGCTTAAATACCAAATCGACTACTCAAGCTAGCTAGTTTGCTCTAGTTTGTTAGCTAATCATGGAGTGTCGAGACCTAACTGGTCTAATTGATGGGCTGAAGCCAAATGCCAGTGCATTGACACAAAATCATAAAATATAGACACAATGATCAAATTATTCTTTTAATTCAAAAATATGTTATAAGCATGATGGCATCTGGTTTCCATCATACAATGACAAATACTTGTGCATTGGTATAGGTCTTCAATAAATAAAGCATTAGTAAGATAACACAAGTTATTGCATGTCTTCTACCTTTCACTCTCTTTGTCTATCACTTGGCTTCCATTCTCCTTTCTCTTTCTCCTCTCCACCTGCTCCTTGACACAATGCTATCACCATTGGTGAAGCTATGAATTAGGGATGAGTGCAACCGAACAATTATATTATCATTAAGGGTTAATTGCGAGTTAAACTGAATTCTGATTTCTAAATCATCAAATACAGAGTTGATTACAAGGTGAGCAAACAAAAATCAAAATTTACAAAAGAGAAAAAAATCTAAAAGATATACAGGAGTAGCTAAATGTAACATCAAGAACCAATTCTAAAAGAGATTTAAGCTGCATTTTGGTACCTATGAGATCACAGAGAGCCAGCCATCACGATAGTTTCATTTTCATGGTTGAAGATCATAGCATTGCGCCACTTCGAGAAATCCGTACATTCCTCGAGAAATGATCCCAGGAAATGAATAACAAGATGGAGCATCAACTTCTGTAATAGAAAAATAATACAAAAGAATAAAGCTCTGGAAAAAATCTTACTTGCTCACATTGAGAGATAAAACGATAGTGTGTTGTTACTGTCCAGGTTGACAATTATAGAGTCATCAATAGCAAGTGTAGTCTTAATTTATAGAAGGACAATATAAATCTTGTATATAGAACTCATTCAACAGGTCTAGGAGCCTAAATGTAAGAACATGTATTGACATATCTTTAGTATTATAAATGAAGATAATTTTATGGTCTATTGACGCCATTTGATAAATTAAAAAGAAGGTTCTTACCTGCCACTGGGATGTGAACTATTGTCTAGAATTTCAGATAACCATGCACAATATTTGGTCGAGTATCGGTGTGAACTCACACATGCACACACACACAAACAAAGAAGCCCTCGTCCTACCCGGAAATGAAATCTTGCCCACGCACTCCGCAGGCGAGCTCGTCCAATCTCACTGCCACTCCGTCTCCCTGGCTGCCATCCTCCGCCTCCATCCCTCGCCTCTCCACCTCCCCCATCCCCATGTTGCTTTCATCGACAACCACCCATTGCCGCTGCCTTCGATGTGGTTACCTTCACCACTGCCACCGCATCACCATGCCTCGCCATAATCTCCATGTCCTCATTGGTCACGTCCACAGATCAAATAGTAGGACCTACAAACTGGTTATACGCCCAAAAACTGAGCATGCAAGATCAATGTAAAACCAAACAAGATTCTGCAAACTGAACCACATATAACTCCCATGCAAAGAAGGGTACTCTGCATCAGTTCCATAGTCACATGATAGACAATAGATACTGATTTCCTATCAGATGAGTAGACAATGTTGCGAACCTCCCCATGCGATTCTGCAAAGGGTTACAAAATCGTGGAAGGAAATTTGGGGAAACAATTGAACTCCTCCTAGAAAGGACAGAAAGGATGAGTTAAATTATTTATTCTCAAGGGAAAGAATTCAGTAAGCTAATTAATACGTGCAATTGGAAATTACATTTTCTTTTCTTCTAAGGCACTCATTTGCTTCGCATAATATCTCTTCCTCGCAAAATTATTCAAAGGTAATTGTTAGGAACAAATAATTTTATATCTGAATAAATTTATGTGAGAAAATTTATGAATAGATAATATGATCAAATTTATTTTGTTAAGAGCATACCTTCCTCTAGAGACCAAAGTGAGATGAAGAAGCATCTTGTGTGTCGCAATCGTGAAAATGATCAACATTTTGTGTCGTAACATATCGAGGACGACACACCCAAATTATCCCTAGCTTTTATGATGCATTAATTGCAAGGACAACTTACTGACGAAGCTAAAATCATCAAAAGTTGACACTTTAGCCAGCCCAAAATCACCTGTTTCAGACAACATATATAGTCGGAAACAAAAGATATTGCCGTCAGTTATTTCAAGTATTTTTCATAGTAACTGATTTTATTAGAGCGTACTTACCGATCCGTATACTTTGGTCCTTTGTAAGAAATATATTTGAACACTGAAAAAAAGTACTATGCATGGTGAGCAACCGGCTAGGCTTAACTGAAATGAAATGTGAGTACCAGATAAAGGTTACAAATGTAACAACCTTGACATCTCGATGAAGGATATGATTGGCATGCAAGTAATTAAGCACCATCGAGCTGCGAAGCCACACACGAGTTTTCAGATCCAAAAAATTGGCATTGCAACGGGCAAAATTCAAGAAGCGGAATTTGCGACTCTTGAACAAGACATATTACAGAGTAGTTGAGCACCTCCGAGAAATGGTTGCCCTTAGCCTTCTTAATGGCCTCTAGCCTGCAAATGCAGAGGGAAAAACAGAGAACCACAATTTCGTTACAGGTTCCAAATTTAGTTCAGAGCTCACTTCACAAGTTACACACATACATGTCCCCTCTCTCGTAGTAACCGATCACGATGCACACATAGCACCCCTGATGCCAACAACAAAAAACACTCATTTCAGACGTCGGTGGTCACATGAATCCTTCCGTTGGAACATTTTTTTCTTTTTGAAATTTTCAGTAGGAACATTGAAACGTTGCAAGATAAGATCACAAGAGAAGAGGGGAGGACCATTCTTACCTTCTCCACCCAAGAATCTTTGTATTCCATGATGTAAGGGCTCCTTACTTTTGCGATGAGCTCCATCTGCATGAACAAAATGCCGAATTTCATCCAAAGGTCAAACAAACCATGCATCTAAGTTGAATGCTAACATGTGACATGGCACAAAATAGGGAATGAAAGAGACCTCTTGGTGCTGGATCGCGGCAGACCGACGGTCCTGACAGGCGACTGGTCTTCTTCAAGACATACCAAACAAGGCATACTTGATATTCAGAGATGGTCCAGGATTGTGGAGAGCAAGCAAGGGTGGAATTGCAATGGAGTTGCACCAACCTCTTCCTCTCAACATTGTGCCTCACCAGAGCGCAGAGCCAAAGGAGCCCTTCCCAATCTGCTCCAAAGACCTCAGATTGATCCATCTTCTTCTTCTTCCCTAATCTGATTCAGCCCAAATAGCTTCTTCCCTGCCAAGAATCAAACGGCCCTGCCGAGGGGAGTTCATCTCCATGGCGCCCCACGGAGGGAGGCTTGACGATGGCACGCTTCCTTGAAGGTTGAGGAAGAACCGGTCGTCCTCGAGGAGGACAAGTCCATCTAGGAGACATAGTTGCGTGGGGGTTGGGTAGGCGTCGAAGATGAACCGCCGGAGTCGCCGGAGTTGGAGGCGACAAGCCCTTGCCATCGAGGAGCGGCGAATCCAGCCGGATGGGTGGGCCAGCGGCGCGAGGCGCAGCATGGAGGAGTGTTCTGCGCGCCCGAATCAGCCGCCTAGATGGCGGCGACGAGAGAGAGTTGGGTGTGTGGGAGGGCGGATCGGCCGCCGGCTGAGCCATCTCTCTCTCTCTCTCTCTCTCTCGTCCTTGGAGTGCGGAGGAGAGGGCGGCGGCGGTTTGGTGGCGCCATGGAGGAGTGGAGTGGAGTGGAGGCCGGCGGGGTTGGGGAGAGGATGGAGGTGGGCGATGGCGGCCGCCGGAGGCAGGGCCAGTCGACGAACACCCATGCAGCAGCGGCCGCGACGGCGGCGTGAAGAACCCTAGCGCACGCGAGGGGCTAGGCGACAGGAGCGACTTGTCGCTGCGTTTTTCTTTTGGACGAGAGATCGGGAGGAGCAGAGATTTCCTGAGGGCTGTTTTTTTCTTCTGCATTGCGTGGGATGGGGTGGGGTGGGGTGGGGGAGATGACGAAAAAAAACCCAGCAAAAATAAACCGTCTCGGCTGAGTGGGAGGTGGGAGCAAGTACCAAAGAAGTACCAAAAAAGACCGGCTGAGGTGGGACGAAAATAAAACCCGGAACGCGACCTACCAACTGAGACATTAGGAGTTTAGATTACATGCTAAAAGAGTTGATGTTGGAAAAGGAAGACAATGTAATGGTTTATGTTTTCTCACATCTCAGTTAAAGTATGTTGTCATTGATCTTCCCAACTTGTTGAGCTTGCCTTTCCCCTGATGCTAGCCAAATTCCTTGCATCAAGTAGAGATACTACTTGTGCTTCCAAATATCCTTAAACCCAGTTTTTGCCATGAGAGTCCACCATACCTACCTATGGATTGAGTAAGATCCTTCAAGTAAGTTTTCATGTTGCAAGCAATAAAAATTGCTCTTTAAATATGCATGACTTATTAGTGCGGAGAAAATAACTTTATACGATCTTGTTATGGAAGCAATAAAAGCGACAGACTGCATAATAAAGGTCCATATGTTGGGGAACATAGTAATTTCAAAAAAATTCCTACGCACACGCAAGATCATGGTGATGCATAGCAACGAGAGGGGAGAGTGTTGTCCACGCACCCTCGTGAGACCGAAAGCGAAGCGTTAGAACAACGCGTTGATGTAGTCAGACGCCTTCACGGCCCGACCGATCAAGCAATCAAACTAAGACACCTCCGAGTTCTAGCACATGTTGATTCGATGACGATCCCGGACTCGATCCAGCAGAATGTCAGGAAGAGTTCCACAAGACGACGTGGCAGGACGATCTTGATGTTCTATCGCCGCAGGCTTCGCCTAAGCACCGCTACAATATTATCGAGGACTATGGTGGAGGGGGCACCGACATGGCTAAGAGATCAAGAGATCAATAGTTGTGTCTATGGGGTGCCCCTCCCCGTGATATAAAGGAGTGGAGGAGAGGGGCCGACCAAGGGGTGGCGGCTCGGGGAGTCCAACCCCAACCGGGAGTAGGACTCCCCCTTTTCCTATTAGGAGTAGGATAGGGAAGGAAGAGGGGGGAGGGAAGAAGGAAAGGGGGGCCGGCCCCCTTCCCAATTCGGATTGGGCTTGGGGGGGCACCCCCTCCTTTGCTCCTTCTCCCTCCTTTCCACTAAGGCCCAATAAGGCCCATATACCTATCGGGGGGTTCCGATAACCTCCTGGAGCTCCAATATAGTCCCAATCTCACCCGGAACCTTTCCGGTGTCCAAATATAGTCGTCCAATATATCGAACTTTATGTCTCGACCATTTCGAGACTCCTCGTCATGTCCGTGATCACATCCGGGATTCCGAACAACCTTAGGTACATCAAAACTCATAAACTCATAATAAAACTGTCAACGAAACCTTAAGCGTGCGGACCCTATGGGTTCGAGAACTATGTAGACATGACCTAGAACTGTTTCTGGTCAATAACGAATAGCGGAACCTGGATGCTCATATTGGCTCCTACATATTCTACGAAGATCTTTATCGGTCAAACCACATAACAACATATGTTGTTCCCTTTGTCATCGGTATGTTACTTGCCCGAGATTCGATCGTCGGTATCCAATACCTAGTTCAATCTCATTACCGGCAAGTCTCTTTACTCGTTACGTAATGCATCATTCTGTTACTACCTCATTAGCTACATTGCTTGCAAGGCTTCACATCCCTAGCTTCTAGCAATGCAGTAGGCTAGCTTCATGTGTGCATCATGTTTAAATTCTATGAAACTTTGAAATGGGGGATGATCAAACCCTAGCACCTTGAAATCCAAATAGGTCCAGCTTAAATAAACTGCATTCAAGAACCCAAAATGCTCTTCTTTGATGTCTGATATTTTTGGCAATGGTTTTGATCCATACAAAAAATAATGAACATTTTTAGGGAACAAGTTGGGCACTGAATTTAAGTCATAAATATTTGAATTGGGGCATTTAATTGCTAATAATATTATTAAATGCTCCAATAATTCTGGAAATATCTAAGGGCCTCTGAGATAATTCTGTTATTGCCCATATTTAATTTCAGGATTTATATAAAATGATTTGGTATAAAATCAAATCAAAACAAATTAAACAAAATAGAAAACAGAATGTAAACTCACCGAAACTTACTCAGCGCCACGAAGCCCACCCGACAGCCCAACACTGTGCAGCCCAACCACCAGGGGCATGCCTATCTTCTTCCCGTGCCAGCGCACGAAGCAGCTCGGTGGCGAGCACCGCCGTCGCGCTTGGCCACCACCTGCCTGGTTGCCTCCCTCCTCGATGCGCCTGGAGACGCCACGACACCCCTGGCCTCTCTCTCACTCTCCCCGAACCCCTCGCGCCTCCCTCGCTCCTCCCCTCCTCGCTCTCTCTCTCCTCAGCGCCTGAAGGAGCCGTGCCGCCGCTGCCGCTGCCGCTACCACCGAGCTCGCTCGACCTTCCCATCAGATCCCTAGGCTCCGCCACGGCTCGCACGCCGACGAGAAGAACAAAACAAGCCCCAGGAGCCCTCAGCCTCGCCATCGCGTTGTCCTCATCCTCGGGAGCCGACCACCGCCGCTGCCGATTCGCTGCCACAGGACGCCCCCGAGCCCGCCAATACTTCAATCGATCGCGCTGTGAGCCCCGGTCATTCCCCTAATCCTCCTCCATTTGATTGCCTTAGCCGCCGCCTTGCTATCAAAGAGCGCCGCCAAGACGGGCTCGTCGCCGCGCGAAAACCCCGTGACTATTTGGTCACGGCGGCACCCGCAATGCTTTCATGACCAGAGCCCCTCGGCGCCTCAGCTCCCTCGCTTGTGAGCAGCAAAGACCAACCCGACCGAGACTCGAAGCCGCCGCCACGAAGCTCGCCGTCGCCGGTTCCGGCCCACCACAGCACGGCCACCACCACTGCTCGACAGCGCGCCAGCAAGGGCTCTCCAACGAGCCCAAGCACACTCGAACCAAGCCTCGTGGGCATTTCAACACCTCCGCCGCGTCGCCATGGCCGGCGGCCTAACTCCGCGAAAACGCCATCAGCATCGATCTAATGACCCTCGGGTCACTTACATGTGGGCCCATGCCTCATCGACACTTTTAGTTAGGACTAAATTAGCGCTAATAGCCTTTGTTAATTAATTAGACACGACATGTGGGGCCCATCGTCAGTTTGACCTGGTTAGGTATTTGTTGATCACGACGATGCATGACGAAGGCCGACGTTAGTAAGTGTTTTCTCGAATTTAAATAAATCTTAAATGATTTATTAATTTTAAAATGCCCAAAACTTCTAAAATTCATATTAAATCAACCGTAACTCCAAATGAAATAAATTATATATGAAAAATGATTAGAAAAATCCAATCTATCCATTGGTACTGGTTTCATGCATGATAAAGCAACTTAACCTTGCTGTTCATACCAAAACATGATAATGCACATTATAAATTCATAACTTGAGTTTGAATTTGAACCCTTGGTTCAAATTAGCTCAAACCTTTTCGTTTTAGTTGCATTAGGTCAAACACATTCATTTTGCCATGTCATGATCATGCATCATATTGTGCATAGCATTGATTGTGTTTCTTTTCTCGCCATCGTAATTGCTCCTCTCGATAGACGCGTTTCGACGATGTGATCAATGACACCAATGAAGAACTATACTATCTTCAGAAGTGCCAGGCAAGCAAAACCCCCTTGCTCATTCCAATACAATCCCACTCTCTCGCCATCGCTCTCTTTTATGCGTTAGGACAACAACGCTTCAACTGTTACATGCTGCATGTAGTTGAACCCCTTTATCCTCTCGCATGACCTGTCATTCCACAGTAAATAGATGAAACCCACTAGCATGAGTAGGAGTTGTTTGAGCCCTGATGTGCCTACTCATTCATGCTTGTCTGTCATGCCTACTATTGCTTAGAGTTGTGTCAGGTCTGATTCATCGGGAATGAATCGGAGGTGTGTGAACATGTCCTACTGTTGGGAGCTAAGTGTGTGAACACGATTTGGTAAAGGTAGCGGTGAGAGGCCATGTAGGAGTACATGGTGGGTTGTCTCATTGCAGCCGCCCTCGTGAACTGAGTTCTGTGTTTGTGATCCATGAACAGCTACTACCACGCATTGGAATGCTTAAGTGCCCTCTCGGCTTCTTAATCACCCTTGTTCTCTCGTCCTGTGAGTTGCAACTAGTTTTCGTGTTTGTAGGTAGTGTTAGTAGTCTACTGTGGCACCCTGCATGTGGGCTTGGGATGACTAGGCACCGTGGCATGGTGTACCAAGCGAGATCTACTGCTGAGGTGGGCTTGGGAACCCTGCTCACATCGCTTGGGGCCGTGAGCGACACCGCCGGATCTCCTTGCGGATGGAACCCTAATAGGCGATAAACCTGGACGAGAGACTTGAGTGTTTAGGTAGGTCGTGGCCGACTCCTCGCCGGCTTCCGCTTGAAGGTTGCCGAGGTACATGACGTGTCTGAGGCGATAAGTGGCGAGAGCGTGTGTGAAGAAGTACACCCGCAGGTTATCATTATCTATTCAATAGCCGGATTCCTCGGATATGGAAACTTGGACCCTTGCATAGTTCATAGACAAGTGAAAGTGGATACTCTAAAATGCGCAAGATAAGCGTGAGTGCTATGGATGGCGTTCGTGAGGGAGACGGAGCGGATCCATAGTGGTGTATTGATATGGTGAATATGTGGACTCGTAGCGCCACCTCAAAAGAGTTACTTGCAAATGTAGTTTAGGATAGCCACCGAGTCAAAGCTGGCTTGTCTGCAGCTTAAACCCCACCATCCCTTTATTGATAATGATGCATATGTAGTTAGTTCGATGTAAGTCTTGCTGGGTACATTTGTACTCACGCTTGCCTATTTTATGTTTTTGCAGAGACTTCGGCCTCACTAGTAGTTCCACGTGGACTTCGACGCTTAGCTTGTTACCTCAGCTACGATCTTGTGCCCTCGGCAGATCTCAGTAGTTAATCAAAGCTTCTCAGCCTTTTTCATTTGTAGATGTCTGTACTCAGACATGTAAAGCTTCCGCATGTGTTTTGACTTGTATGCTCTGAATGTTGGGTCGTGAGACCCATGATTGTAATATCTCGCTCCTCGGAGCCTAATGAATAAATACTTGAGTCGTAGAGTCATGTTGTGATGCCATGTTGTATTTGCACATATCGAGCATATTGTGTGTATGTTATTGAAATGCTTGGTATGTGTGGGATCTGACTATCTAGTTGTTTATCTTTAGTAGCCTCTCTTACGGAAATGTCTCCTAGTGTTTCCACCGAGCCATGGTAGCTTGCTCCGCTCCGAACACTTAGGCTGGCCGCATGTGTCCTTCTTCGCTCTGTATGTCGTCCCTTCGGGAAATGTCGCGCTGAGTACGGAGTCTGTTAGCCCGCCATGCCGGTTTCATCGAGTCTGCTAGCCAGTGCTACAGCCCGAACTTACTCGCCGATGATCGACACGCTCGATGTCGGGTCATGGATGCTGTCCTCGTAAGTCTGTGCCACTTTGGGTTTACGACTAGCCATGTCAGCCGGGCTCCTTATCATATGGATGCTAGCGACACTATCATATCGTGTGCCAAAAGCGCTAAACGGTCCCGCAAAGGTAAGGCGACACCGTGGGGATACCGTGCGTGAGGCCGCAAAGTGATATGAGGTGTTACATGCTAGATCGATGTGGCATTGAGTCGGGTCCGACAGCTTTGGTATCGAGCTTGACCGCTCAGAGGATTACCAAGCCAAACCGGTCAAGTTGAGTCTAGAAATGCTTTAGTTATATAAGGGAATTGATTGTGGGATGGAACGAAGGCTCTTTTTACTCCTTATACCTCATGGCCTTCGATCCGAGTCATCCTCTTCTCTTCCTACGGGTTAAGAACTAGGCTTTCTTCTATCTCTCGGGATGACGTGTTACTAAACCGTAGTTGCCCAAGATTGTTGGATTTAAGCCCCGTTCAGTTTCTATTACTTCAGATGTTGAAAGTTGATCTCGAACCTTGATATGATGTTGTTGAGTGGTTATGCCACCATTTTGCATGATGTCTCAAATCTTTTGAGCATTTACAGCCGTTATGTTTGTCCGAGTCATCCTGTGTTTCTAAATAGTCTGATGCATTTGCAAATCCCTTCCTCCCGTTCCTGATGTCCTTTTAGGCTAGGTTAATCACACTAATTGTTGAGTTGAGATATTCTATTGCCTCGACATTTATGTTGGAGCTATTATTATGACCCTAGGTGTCTAGAGTATCGCCTAGTAATCCAGCCATGCTTGTGTTCCCCGTGTGATGATTCTGGCCATCATTCTCGAAAGCATCCCGTGATGCCACTTAGTAGTAGGTATTCTATTCATTGGGTTTTGAACCCGAGATTCACCCTACTTACTTCATGTTGATAGTGTTTGCTAGTCCCTTCAGGATATTAGTAACCTTTGCATTAGTCCTCGAGGTCCGTGGTATTTCCTTCTTCCAAATACTATGAACCACTTATGGCAGAAGTTTGTTGGATCAAAAGATCACAACCAGAGTACTCATGATGAGTCCTCCATTCTATATTGTGAATCTGCCAGTTCTACCTTTCCGCATGGGTTATCCGGAAGAAATGTTGAGCTTCGTTCGACATTCTAATCCATGCGTCCACAACTCAGAAAATTGTATGTTCTTTTGAGTTGCCCCCCTTAGTCGTCTTCTGACCCTCGTCTATCAACTGATAGTCAAGAGTATGCGTACATTCGTTCATCGATGCCTATTACTCTTGTGGTCCGCTGCCATTCTATTCCAGATGACTAGGAGAAACAAACTCAAAGACTTTATCCATTTCCGGATTGGGTCAAAGTAGTTGTATTCCGCAGATCAAAATGCCAATCCAGCTTTTGTTACGTTTCTACCTTGAAGTGTTACCTCTTTATGTCGAGGATTGTCGTGAGAATTGCACCACCTCTTATGAATTCTTGATTGATAATACTTCTTGCCATCATTGTTCATTCCTCGGTTCCCGTGTTATTGTAACCGGAATGCCGACAAGTGTACCGTGATGTGCGAAATCAATACTCCTAGCAACTCCGTTGCTTGGTAGTTAAATGGACGATAACCTCATTCTTAGCGTGTTGATTTTTGAATCATCATTCTAAGATTGATTGTGCTACCTACTCCATATTTACTGGTGCACTCTTCGATCAATGAGTTAGGATTGTGTCAATCCCTTGCTCTTTTGATTATATCGTCTTGCCCTGAAAAGCAAGATTGTTCTCGAGCTTAGTGACATATCGGTGGTTCGTGATTTTCCGTATATCTTCTCGGAAGTATTACCAGGTTGTCACCTGACCGCTATGTTGAGTTCGTGATCAAGTTGGTTCCTTGTAACCACCCCCTTCTCCAAGAATCTGTGTTGGATACCCCTGAGCTAGTTGGTTAAGCTAAACAACAACTTGGAGAATTGGAAGATGAAAGCCTGTCCAACTCAGTTCATTCCAAAGGGATATCTTTGTGCGTGTGTGTGTTGAAGAAAGATGATATCTTCATTGATTGATCCTCGTGGTTAATTGTTGGATTTATTGTCTTACCCCAAACCTTTGGTTTGAGTATGGGCTATCATCAAATCAAATCAGAACCAACGATGTTCGTAATGTTGTCTTACTCGTGGATTTTCCTCGAGCATACACCATTATATCTTTTGGGTCTGACCAATGCTATGTCCTTGTTCACATAATTATGGAATTCCATTTATATGGTCATCCCTATGACTTGTTGTTGAACCCATCAGCAGCATTTTATCTTCTCCATGATCATGTTGAACATCCATCTAGTGTTGGAAACTTTTGTAAACATTACCTTCGTGTTCCATTCATGAGGTATATGTTCGGATGAAAGAAGTGATTTTCTCTAATTCATGTGCATTTGGTGCAAGTTGCCGTCGTGAGTTCGAGAAAGATTGTTTTGATTCCTTTGGAATCATCCCAAGTCAGTTATGCATGTGCGAATGTATTCTATGGTTTGTAGATTAATTACCTCCACTCCATATGGATTCCTTAGCACACCAAGCCACTGGTTGATTTGTTCAAGGATAAGAAGTTTAAATGCTATTCCCGAAGGGCCCAGAAGGACATGCACATGACTTCGTTATTTCAATGATGATTCCCCACCGAACTCGGTAGTGTTTTACAATAAGACTACTACGTGGTCATGCTTGTCTTGGACGGCGTGTTCACAGGTTTGTAGCAGAACCAGCTCATGTTTTGGAGCTTACTACCGTAGTTCATTCCTCGAGAATCTTGCAACGACTCATCGATTTGTGTTGCAAACTTTCATTTTTTCTTTCTAGACTAGATGAGTCTGGAACATTCTGAAACCAACCAGATCTGAATCTCAGGCAGATATGATGGTTGGAACTTCTCCCAAGAGCTATGATATAGGTTCCAGTGAAGTGGACGCACCTAGCTGGAAGCACTATTATTTTAGTATCTTGTTTAAGTCGTTTGGTCACCTCCCATGAGGATCACGCATGACTTATTCTAGAAGTTGATCCTTATGGATTTTGTGCTTCCGAAGTCCGACCTTTTACTTGATGTCCTAGATACCAAACCATATCTATGAATGGGTTACACTAGCACATCAAGGAGGACATTAGAAGCGGAGTGCTAAATGTCTCTCGGTCGATCATCCAGATTTTTTTCCTTAGCCTCGCTAAGGTGAAATCTGAGAAGGTGTTATCTTCCTTTGCATCTGCATCATCCATCATTATTCATCATGGTAGTATGTTGTGTTGCCGGGATCCTTGACACGGATATTGGTAAAACCTTGATGAATATGGAAATGCTCAGGTTCTTGAGAGCACGCGCAAGCAAAATCATCCCTTGTGTTGTTTTCAACAAGGTAATCCACATCATCCATTCTAATCTGGGTATGCCATTCTACCAAACCCCTACAAACGATCGCTCGAGAATTGCCTCAGGCTGGTGAGAAGAGTTCCAATGACCTATGTATCAAAGTAATTCTTTTTGCCACTTGAGGGAATAATTCTATGAGTCACCTTCTCTAAGGTGCCCTGTTATGGAATCATGGCAATTATTCCTCGCTACTTTGAAACCTTGCACCATCTTACTTAAGCGCCAGTGCTTACCAAATTGAACCCTCGTCATCGTTACTATCTACCTCTCTCGATGTATGTGTTTGAGTCCCAGTTCAAGAGTTGATATAATGTCTCACCCATGAGTTGATCCTAAGTTGTTCGATCTTCGAGGAGATCGATCCTTCTAGAGTTTTTTTCCTTTCTTCTTGTCATCATGTTGATGAAGATCTCAAAGCAAAGACGTCAAGATCGATTTGAAGCAATGAGTCAACATCTTCAAGAAGGGCAAATGGATCATGAAGATTGTGATAGTTTTGTGACCCCGCTTTCCTCTTACCTCACGTCTTGAATCTCGGGGCGAGATTCTTGTTTAGTGGGGGTGAGTTGTCACATCCCTAGCTTCTAGCAATGCAGTAGGCTAGCTTCATGTGTGCATCATGTTTAAATTCTATGAAACTTTGAAATGGGGGATGATCAAACCCTATGTCGTGGATTTGTCACGGCAGATGTCCTAGTATGAGGACTTAGTCGTGGAGCCATCGCTACGGGTTTACTTGTAGGGGTTAAAGCGGACACAAAGACACGAGGGTTTATACTAGTTCGGCCCCTTCGATGAAGGTAAAAGCCTACGTCTAGTTGTGATGGAATTGATGTAGTCTCGATGGCTAGGGAGCAAATAAGCTTCGCCTAGGCTCGAGTTGTTGTTGTCTCCTCGAACCGCCGCCGGTCGTCCTCTTATATACACAGTGACGCCTGTCGGTTTGGAGAATCCCAACCGTTCATACTGTATCCCGGTTGGTATCTCTATTCCTAACTTACAATACAAGTCATACATCGGGCTAGTCACGGCTACCGTGTTAAACCGACTATAGGCCTTGGGCCTTTTCATAGCTACACCTCTAGCAGAGCTAACTCGCCCAATCATCGGCGGTTTACACCTAGTGGTAATATCCCCAACATTAGGCCCCATTGATTTGAGCTCGTTCATGTCAATCCTTGGTAAAACTGCATCTCGGATATCTTCTTGTACAATAGATCGCCATTGGTCATCATTGTAAACCGCATGACATCATCGCTCCCGTCATCAGAACCGCCCGACGTCATCTTGAAGCTTATCTTTATAGCACCTTCTTTAATGACCGCCCTCGGATTCACGCGTTTGACCTAGTTTCTTGTTTTATAAATAAGACCGAAGGGTCATTTGGTTTCTCCTTCGCCCTCTTCGTCTTCCTCCTTGCGCCATCGCTTCCAGAGCTCCGGCTGCCGCCGTCAACCTTTGCTTCACGTTGGTCACTGATCAACCTGTTTGGACCAGAATACGGCGACCTTTCGCATTAACGCCTTTCTGCTTCCGGTAAATCCCCTATCCTTTGTCTAGTCTGTTCATCATTTTTAGATCTGTTCTAGGGTTCACGCTTCGTCCATGTTCTTCATATGCTTTCACTTTTCTATCCTCTGAGCGGCATTATGATCCCTGTTTGTACTAAACAAAGATCCGTGCGCATCTGCTGCGCCTTTTCATCTAAATCCCATAGCCTCCTCGCATATACATATGCATACCTTATAGTGCACTTCCTGCTTCTTCTTTACTTTCTGCGGCGCCTTTCTTGTTTCTGAAAACCCACGTTTGATCCATGATAAACATGAACTCTTGTGAAACTTGTTTCTGTCGATTTCCTCTGAAGCCAGGATTAGGCGGTTTAACTCACCATAGAAACAAAAAATCGCTAAACCGGCCTCGGTACACCATTAGTCCCTGTGTTGAACCGCCAATATATATATGACATCATACCGTATTGAACTGGTGCATCGGATCATCTTCCGGTTTGTCATATCTTGGATCAATTATTCCGCGATGAGTATTTTCTCAAACCGGATTCTTCTCCTTGTAGACCTCATGATGGCCAAACAGGTATACGAGTGCAACTGGGTTCCTTCCCGCGTCTCTGAGACACAACTGAACGAGCTAGTGTCCATTGGCGCTTTGGATAACCAAAACACCATCCATTGGAGGGTTCCTGGTGAGGAATGTCCTCCCACTCCTCAGGAAGGTGAAGTCATAGTTTTCGCAGATCACTTATTCCGGGGTTTCAAACCGCCCGGGTCAAAGTTTTACCGGGACGTAATGGCCAACTTTCAATTACGCCCCCAAGATATCGGCCCCAATTCTGTTACCAACTTGTGTCATTTTCAAGTGCTGTCCGAAGCTTATCTGCAAGAGGAGCCTTCTGTCGAGTTATTCCGGGATCTTTTCCACCTAAACCGCCGCACCGAATTCACTGATGGCCCAAATACTGAGCTGGGCGGTATGGCTATCCAGAAGAGGAAAGAGATCACTTATCCTCACGTGAAGCTCCACTCTCACCCCAAAGAATGGAATGCAACTTGGTTCTCTGCGAGACACCTCCTCAAGGTGAAAATCCTTTACCCGTTTCCGCCAGAGCGGCTCAAGAACACACATCCCTTTCCGCAACGATTGACCGCAAAAGAGAGAAGTAGATTCGCTCCCCAACTGTCCAAGCTCCGGGCCTTCATGGCCAACGGTTTGACTCGAATCGATCCGCACGCTGTTGGTTATCTTGGGGCATATCGCTTTAAGCGGCGTTCGGTTTGATGTGCCAAGATACCGCAAATGTCGATGATCCACTCCGACACACCAAATTAGAATTGTCTCAAGACGGTTCTGATTCAAGTGAGGAAAATGCTGAACTAACGGAGCACCTCTCGCGCCCAAACCGCTTGGCTCTCATCGCACTCTCAACACACCTCCTGCGGTAAGCTCTGACAGCCGCCATTTAATTTTTGCCATTACTTTCATACTTGCAATTCTCAATTATTTCCGATCCAGGGCGATGATCCATTCGGAGCAAGAAGCTCGCAAGACAAAGCGGATAAGGCGGGCGGCAAAACCGCCCAAAACGAAGTTGTCAAGAAGCCTGCCCATAAGAGGAAAACCACGGCTTCGCTCGATCCGCCATCGATGACGATGTGGGTAATCCGAACTTGATTCTCTTGGCTTGTTTTTACACGCCTTATTGATGACGATGCTTGTCGATGACGATGAAGCCAACAACGCTGGATTTGCCGAGGTAATCATTCTTTCTTCCGATTCGACAAGCTTACCTTCCCCAAAATTTCGCGGGCAAACCGGAAAGTTAGCTTTTCTCATCCTCTTGCTCACTTGGATCCCCAACTTATGAAGACGCAGCAGACGAGGCTCGCCGCACAACCCGCAAGACAAGGATGTAGTTACTTCGCGGTTTATCAACAGCCCGGCTCGAAAACGCCGCACCGAGGTTTCCAACCATTTTATTACGTTGAATTCCAAAGCGGGTTTATTCCGACAACCTCTTAATCCGTCCGACTCCGATTATCAGGTCACCTCTCATTCATCCTCTGGCGAATAGTCAGCCACTCAACTGCCGCCGCTGAAGATAGCTGTTGGGTAAGCCAACATGACCATATACTTGTAAATTTCTTCTGTAATGTACGTGTCTTATTTCTGTTTCTTCAGGACCAAACCGAAACCCAGCAAGAAAGCTCGTTTGGAAAAAACCACTGAGGAAGCTGCCACCTCCGATCATGAGCAGGCACCGGATCAGGACAATGTCGCTTTTGAAGATATCCCGAACAATCCCCCGGTTCAAGAAGATGTGATTCCAGAGGAGAGGCCTACAGATGCTTCAATGTCTGTTGATCCGCCTGCCAGCACCATCCAGTCTGCAAAGCCTCCTAGCCCTGCCAAAGCCATGTGTTTACTCAATCCGTCGAATCGAAAGATGACAACGTGGTAATTATCGATAGGCCACTCGAACGGGCAATGCCGCCACCTTAACCCTAAGACACCGTGAAAGAGGACTCGCTGCTTTTCGAGAAAGGAAAATGGAATGTAGAGCTGGAAACATACGCCGCTATGAGCGCCCAAGACCTTCATTCCGGATACCTGAACCGGCTTTACAGTAGCAGTGATTATGAAGCTGGGTTGGTGAAACTGATGAGAGATAAGTTTGAGGTAACGCTCCTTTCCTTCATATCGATATAGTGATACCTGTAGCCCCCAAGGGCCGGTTTGCAATCTTTGATCAAACTGGTACTTGATAATTTTCTTTGACACTTTGCAATCTTCCCTGATAACCGCCAAGGCCGGTTTAAGTATGCAAACCTAAACCGGTACTCCAAAAACTGCTTATCAACACTTTTAGTAAAATCAAATAGCCATTAGCCCCAAGTGCCGAGTTGAATACGGCAGATTGAACTTGGGACTTGTCCATGTATTAGTAGTAGAAAAATTGAAGGTACATTAGCCCCAAGTGTCAAGCATATAACAATGTTGTGTGGTTGAGACTTGCACTTTAATTGTCTGGTGATGATGCTATCAATGTGCGTGCTGATGTGGCGATCAAGGATGGCCGGATTGCCGATTTACAGCAGCATTGGAGACCAAAGAGCTGAGATGCATAAGGCCAAGAAGGAGCTGACTATTGCCACGCTGCCGCAGAAGAAACGAAGGACAAAATGAAGAAGGAACAGCTGTGCGGGCCATCGAGAAGGCTAACTTGCTCAAGCGGGCGGAAAATGTCAAGCCGCCTTAAACCGTGGTAGATGATTTGACAGCCGTGAAGCGGCAAGTGCATTCTATGACGGCAGCCATCTTCGGTACGCCCCCTGCAAATAAGTGTAATTTACTTGTTCTGTATTTCCAGCAGTCCGGTTTAAAAACTGTCCTGTTTATGAAATGCAGGCACACGCGTTGGGCACTTGGGGAATGACGTGCGGAAGAAACTAAAAGCTGTGTACACCTTAGTAGAACAGCTGTATTCCGGAGCCCAACGTGTGATTACCACAATGTCACACAACAACCCGGCGCCGTCCTTGATCCAAGACACCTTGAACCGCTGTCTCATCCTACCTTCCCGGATTGAGGAGGTAAAGAAGTCGGCTGCACGAACCGGAGCCATCAACGCCTCGATCCGAGCCAAAGCACAGGTGCCGGATTTTGATCCAAAGGAAGCAGCCTGTGGCTATCCTAGTGTGAAGGAAGATGGCTCAGACTTTAATGAAGAGGACTTGCGTGCAATAAACCGCAAGACGCCCACTTGCTTGTCAATTGGCGGAAGAAGCCGATTTGGAGCACTATCAAGCCCAATACAATGATCGAACAAGCGTGTGTCCGCTCCAACTTTTGAGCCGGAAAATTTAATCCTCCAATCCGTAAGCATACTTACGCCTCGACATTGAACCGCTAACTTTGATTCATGAAGAAGCTGTTTTCAGTTGCCGATGGGCATCGATCGACTTCGTGGATTTCACCAATGGGTAGAGAAGAGGATGTCAAGCGGGGAGGACGAAGAACGTCTTGAACCGTAGCCGGTTTAGAAATCAATGATCATTTGGGCCATCGTGGTTGCCTTGTACTAGCTTTAGCCAAACTTTATTGCTGGGTATGCCTTCGCATCAAGTGAACCTTGCTGAACTCTCGCCTCGCAATCAAAAGATTAAACTTCGGCGGCGGCGAGACCGCCCGCCGGTTTATGGCATCCAATATGTCTTTATGCATTGAATATTTAATTAGTACGTGATACAAATACCTGCCATATCTGGGCATAAAGCTGGCGTAGCCAATCTTGAAGCGGAGGCTTTCTTGTTACGTGATACAAATTTAAGTCAAATAGGTCCAGCTTAAATAAACTGCATTCAAGAACCCAAAATGCTCTTCATTGATGTCTGATATTTTTGGCAATGGTTTTGATCCATACCAAAAATAATGAACATTTTTAGGGAACAAGTTGGGCACTGAATTTAAGTCATAAATATTTGAATTGGGGCATTTAATTGCTAATAATATTATTAAATGCTCCAATAATTCTGGAAATATCTAAGGGCCTCTGAGATAATTCTGTTATTGCCCATATTTAATTTCAGGATTTATATAAAATGATTTGGTATAAAATCAAATCAAAACAAATTAAACAAAATAGAAAACAGAAGCGTAAACTCACCGAAACTTACCGGCGCCACCGAAGCCCACTCGACAGCCCAACACCTGCAGCCCAACCACTGTGGGCATGCCTATCTTCTTCCCGTGCATGAAGCAGCTTCGGTGGCGAGCACCGCCGTCGCTTGGCCACCACCGCTGGTTGCCTCCCTCCTCGATCGCGCTGGAGACGCCACGACACCCCGGCCTCTCTCACTCTCCTCGAACCCCTCGCGCTCTCCCTCGCTCCTCCCCTCCTCTCTCTCTCTCTCCTCAGCGCCCGAAGGAGCCTCGCCGCCGCTGGCCGCCGCTACCACCGAGCTCGCTCGACCTTCCCATCAGATCCCTAGGCTCCACCGCGGCTCTACACGCCGACGAGAAGAACAAAACAAGCCCCGGAGCCCCTCGGCCTCGCCATCGCCGTCGTCCTCATCTCGGAGCCGACCACCGCCGCTGCCGATTCGCCCGCCACGGGACGCCGCCGAGCCCGCCAATACTTCAATCGATGCGCCTGTGAGCCCCGGTCATTTCCCCTAATCCTCCTCCATTTGATTGCCTTAGCCGCCGCCCCTTGCTAACAAAGAGCCGCCAAGACGGGCTCGTCGCCGGCGAAACCCCGTGACCATTTGGTCACGGCGTGCACCGTTGTGCTTTCGCGACCAGAGCCCCTCCAGCGCCTCAGCTCCCTCGTTTGTGAGCAGCAGCACCAACCCGACCGCACCGAGCTCCGGCCGCCGCCACGAAGCTCGCCGTCGCCGGTTCCGCCCACCACGAGCACGGCCACCACCACTGCTCGACGACGCCCGGCAAGGGCTCTCCAACGAGCCCAAGCACACCTCGAACCAAGCCACGTGGGCATTTCAACACCTCCGCTGTTCGCCATGGCGGCGGCCTAACTCCATAAAACGCCATCAGCATCGATCTAATGACCCTCTGGGTCACTTACATGTGGGCCCATGCCTCACTGACACTTTTTAGTTAGGACTAAATTAGCGCTAACAGTCTTTGTTAATTAATTAGGACACTGACATGTGGGGCCCACTCTCAGGTTTGACCCTGGTTAGGCGCTGTTGACCGCTGACGCATGCATGACGCAGTGCTGACGCAGTAAGTGTTTTCTGGAATTTAAATAAATCTTAAATGATTTATTAATTTCAGAAAATGCCCAAAACTTCTAAAATTCATATTAAATCAACCGTAACTCCAAATGAAATAAATTATATATGAAAAATGATCAGAAAAATCCAATCTATCCATTGGTACTGGTTTCATGCATGATAAAGCAACTTAACCTTGCTGTTCATACCAAAACATGATAATGCACATTATAAATTCATAACTTGAGTTTGAATTTGAACCCTTGGTTCAAATTAGCTCAAACCTTTCTGTTCTTAGTTGCATTAGGTCAAACACATTCATTTTGCCATGTCATGATCATGCATCATATTGTGCATTGCATTGATTGTGTTTCTTTCTCAGTTACCGGTAATTGCCCCTCTCGATAGACGCGTTTCGACGATGTGATCAATGACACCAATGAAGAACTATACTATCTTCAGAAGTGCCAGGCAAGCAAAACCCCCTTGCTCATTCCGATACAATCCCACTCTCTCGCTCCTGCTCTCTTTTACTGCATTAGGACAACAACGTTTCAACTGTTACATGCTGCGGTAGTTGAACCCCTTTATCCTCTGCATGACCTGTCATTCCACAAGAATAGATGAAACCCACTAGCATGAGTAGGAGTTGTTTGAGCCCTGATGTGCCTACTCATTCATGCTTGTCTGTCATGCCTGCTATTGCTTAGAGTTGTGTCAGGTCTGATTCATCGGGAATGAATCGGAGGTGTGTGAACATGTCCTACTGTTGGGAGCTAAGTGTGTGAACACGATTTGGTAAAGGTAGCGGTGAGAGGCCATGTAGGAGTACATGGTGGGTTGTCTCATTGCAGCCGTCCTTAGGAACTGAGGTCTGTGTTTGTGATCCATGAACAGCTACTACCATGCATTGGAATGCTTAAGTGCCCCTCTCGGCTTCTTAATCACCCTTGTTCTCTGTCCAGGAGTTGCAACTAGTTTCTGGTGTTTGTAGGTAGTGTTAGTAGTCTACCAGGTGGCACCGTGCATGTGGGCTTGGGACAAACTAGGCACCGTGGCACGGTGTACCAAGCGAGATCTACCCGCTGAGGTGGGCTTGGGAACCCTGCTCACATCGTTTGGGGCCGTGAGCGACACCCCGCCGGATCTCCTTGCGGATGGAAGCGAATAGGCGATAAACCCGACGAGAGACTTGAGTGTTTAGGTAGGTCGTGGCCGACTCCTCGCCTGGCTTCCGCTTGAAGGTTGCCGAGGTACATGACGTCTGTACAGGCGATAAGTGGCGAGAGCGTGTGTGAAGAAGTACACCCTGCAGGTTATCATTATCTATTGAATAGCCGGATTCCTCGGATATGGAAACTTGGACCCTTGCATAGTTCATAGACAAGTGAAAGTGGATACTCTAAAATGCGCAAGATAGCGTGAGTGCTATGGATGGCGTTCCCGTGAGGGAGACGGAGCGGATCCATAGTGGTGTATTGATATGGTGAATATGTGGACTCGTGCGCCACCTCAAAAGAGTTACTTGCAATGTAGTTTAGGATAGCCACCAAGTCAAAGCTGGCTTGCTGCAGCTTAAACCCCACCATCCCTTTATTGATAATGATGCATATGTAGTTAGTTCGATGTAAGTCTTGCTGGGTACATTTGTACTCACGCTTGCCTATTTTATGTTTTTGCAGAGAGACTTCAGTCTCACTAGTAGTTCCACGTGGACTTCGACGTTTAGCTTGTTACCTCAGCTACGATCTTGTGCCTCGGCAGATCTCGGTAGTTAATCGGGCTTCTCGGCCTTTTTCATTTGTAGATATCGTACTTTCGAGACATGTAAAGCTTCCGCATGTGTTTTGACTTGTATGTTTCAATGTTGGGTCGTGAGACCCATGATTGTAATATCTCGCTCCTCGAGCCTAATGAATAAATACTTGAGTCGAGAGTCATGTTGTGATGCCATGTTGTATTTGCACATATCGAGCATATTGTGTGTATGTTATTGAAATGCTTGGTATGTGTGGGATCCGACTATCTAGTTGTTTATCTTTAGTAGCCTCTCTTACGGAAATGTCTCCTAGTGTTTCCACCGAGCCATGGTAGCTTGCTACTGCTCCAGGAACACTTAGGCTGGCCGGCATGTGTCCTTCTTCGTTTGTGTCCGTTCTTCGGGAAATGTCACGCGTTGAGTACCGGAGTCCTGTTAGCCCGCCACAGCCCGGTTTACGGAGTCTGCTAGCCCATGCTACAGCCCGAACTTACTCGTGATGACCGACACGCTCGATCTTCGGGTCATGGATGCTCGTCCTCGTAAGTCTGTGCCACTTTGGGTTTACGACTAGCCATGTCAGCCCGGCTCCTTATCATATGGATGCTAGCGACACTATCATATACGTGTGCCAAAAGGCGCAAACGGTCCCGGGCAAAGGTAAGGCGACACCCGTGGGGATACCGTTCGTGAGGCCGCAAAGTGATATGAGGTGTTACATGCTAGATCGATGTGGCATTGAGTCGGGGTCCTGACGCTTATAGTGATGTGCATTACCGAGAGGGCCCAGAGATACCTCTCCGACAATTGGAGTGACGAAACCTAATCTCAAAATATGCCAACTCAACATGTACCTTTGGATTGTCTCCTGTAGAGCTCCTTTATAATCACCCAGTTAGGTTGTGACGTTTGGTAGCTCATAAATTGTTCCTCCGATAAACGGGAGTTGCATAATCTCATAGTTATAGGAACTTGTATAAGTCATGAAGAAAGCAATAACAACATACTAAACGATCAAGTGCTAAGCTAACAGAATGGGTCAAGTCAATCACATCATTCTCCTAATGATGTAATCCCGTTAATCAAATGACAACACATGTCTATGGTTAGGAAACATAACCATCTTTGATTAATGAGCTAGTCAAGTACAGGCATACTAGTGACATCAAGTTTGTCTATGTATTCACACATGTATCATGTCTCCGGTTAATACAATTCTAGCATGAATAATAAACATTTATCGTGATATGAGGAAATAAATAATAACTTTATTATTGCCTCTTGGGCATATTTCCACTTCACTCTGAAATTCTTTGAACTTTTCAAATGTTTCAGACTTGTGTTTCGTCAAGTAGATATACCCATATCTGCTCAAATCATCTGTGAAGGTGAGAAAATAACAATACCCGCCGCGAGCCTCAATATTCATTGGACCACAACATCAGTATGTATGATTTCCAACAAATCAGTTGCTCGCTCCATAGTTCTGGAGAACGGCGGTTTGGTCATCTTGCCCATGAGGCATGGTTCCCAAGTACCAAGTGATTCATAATCAAGTGATTCCAGAAGTCCATCAGTATGGATTTTCTTCATGCGCTTTACACCAATATGACCCAAACGGCAGTGCCACAAATAAGTTGCACCATCATTATCAACTCCGCATCTTTTGGCTTCAACATTATGAATATGTGTATCACTACTATCGAGATTTAATAAAAATAGACAACTCTTCAAGGGTGCATGACCATAAAAGATATTACTCATATAAATAGAACAACCATTATTCTTTGATTTAAATGAATAACCGTCTCGCATCAAACAAGATCCAGATATAATGTTCATGCTTAACGCTGGCACCAAATAACAATTATTCAGGTCTAAAACTAATCCCGATGGTAGATGTAGAGGTAGCGTGCCGACCGCGATCACGTCGACTTTGGAACCATTTCCCACGCGCATCGTCACCTCGTCCTTAGCCAATCTTTGCTTAATCCGTAGTCCCTATTTCGAGTTGCAAATATTAGCAATGTAACCAGTATCAAATACCGTGTGCTCATGCGAGCATTAGTAAGGTACACATCAATAACATGTATATCACATATACCTTTGTTTACTTTGCCATCCTTCTTATCCGCCAAATACTTGGGGCAGTTCCGCTTCCAAATGTCGACCGCTTGCGAAGAGAAGCACCCAGCCTCGTGCTTAGGTCCAGACTTGGGTTTCTTCTCTTGAGAAGCAACTTGTTTGCTGTTCTTCTTGAAGTTCCCCTTCTTCTTCCCTTTACCCTTTTTCTTGAAACTGGTGGTCTTATTGACCATCAACACTTGATGCTCCTTCTTGATTTCTACCTCCGCAGCTTTTAGCATTGCGAAGAGCTCGGGAATAGTCTTGTCCATCCCTTGCATATTATAGTTCATCACGAAGCTCTTGTAGCTTGTGCAAAGTGATTGAAGAATTTCATCAATGACACTATCATCGGGAAGATTAACTCCCAGTTGAATCAAGTGATTATTATACCCAGACATTTTGAGTATATGTTCACTGACAGAACTATTCTCCTCCATCTTACAACTATAGAACTTATTGGAGACTTCATATCTCTCAATCTGGGCATTTGCTTGAAATATTAACTTCAACTCCCGGAACATCTCATATGCTCCATGACGTTCAAAACATCGTTGAAGACCCGGTTCCAAGCCGTAAAGTAGTCATCAGCTTTGCTCTGCCAGACATTCTTCACGTCGTCAGTTGCATCTGCAGCAGGCCTGGCACCCAGCGGTGCTTCCAGGACGTAATTCTTCTATGCAGCAATGAGGATAATCCTCAAGTTACGGACCCAGTCCATGTAATTGCTACCATCATCTTTCAATTTAGCTTTCTCAAGGAACACATATTCAACGGAACAATAGCACGAGCCATCTATCTACAACAAACATAGACAAGAAAAATACTATCAGGTACTAAGTTCATGATAAATTTAAGTTCAATTAATCATATTACTTAAGAACTCCCACTTAGACAGACATCTCTCCAGTCATCTAAGTGATCACGTGATCCAAATCAACTAAACCATGTCCGATCATCACGTGAGATGGAGTAGTTTCAATGGTGAACATCACTATGTTGATCATATCTACTATATGATTCACGTTTGACCTTTCGGTCTCCGTGTTCCGAGGCCATATCTGTATATGCTAGGCTCGTCAAGTTTTAACTCGAGTATTCGCGTGTGCAACTGTTTTGCACCGTTGTATTTGAACGTAGAGCCTATCACACCCGATCATCACGTGGTGTCCGGGCACGATTTAACTTTGGCAACGGTGCATACTCGTGGAGAACACTTCTTGATAATTAGTGAGAGATCATCTTAAAATGCTCTGTCAATCAAAGCAAGATAAGATGCATAAAGGATAAACATCATATGCAACCAATATAAGTGATATGATATGGCCATCATCATCTTGTGCTTGTGATCTCCATCTCCGAAGCACCGTCGTGATCACCATCGTCACCGGCGCGACACCTTGATCTCCATCGTAGCATCGTTGTCGTTACGCCATCTATTGCTTCTACGACTATCGCTACCACTTAGTGATAAAGTAAAGCAATTATGTATGCTTGCATTTCATACAATAAAGCGACAACCATATGGCTCTCGCCATTGTCGATAACTCGGTTACAAAACATGATCATCTCATATAATAAAATATAACATCACATCTTGACCATATCACATCACAACATGCCTTGCAAAAATAAGTTAGACGTCCTCTACTTTGTTGTTGCATGTTTTACGTGGCTGCTACGGGCTGAGCAAGAACCGTTCTTACCTACGCATCAAACCACAACGATAGTTCGTCAAGTTAGTGCTGTTTTAACCTTCGCAAGGACCAGGCGTAGCCACACTCGGTTCAACTAAAGTGAGAGAGACAGACACCCGCCGGTCACCTTTATGCAATGAGTGCTCATAACGGTGAAACCAGTCTCGCGTAAGCGTACGCGTAATGTCGGTCCGGGCCGCTTCATCTCACAAAGCCGCTGAACCAAAGAATGACATGCTGGTAAGCAGTATGACTTATATCGCCCACAACTCACTTGTGTTCTACTCGTGCATATGACATCTACGCATAAAACCAGGCTCGGATGCCACTGTTGGGGAACGTAGTAATTTCAAAAAAAAAATCTACGCACACGCAAGATCATGGTGATGCATAGCAACAAGAGGGGAGAGTGCTGTCCACGTACCCTCGTAGACCGAAAGCGGAAGCGTTAGAACAACGCGGTTGATGTAGTCGTACGTCTTCACGGCCCGACCGATCAAGCACCGAAACTACGACACCTCCGAGTTCTAGCACACGTTCAGCTCGATGACGATCCCCGGACTCCGATCTAGCAGAATGTCGAGGAAGAGTTCCGTCAGCACGACGGCGTGGTGACGATCTTGATGTTCTAACATCGCAGGGCTTCGCCTAAGCACCGCTACAATATTATCGAGGACTATGGTGGAGGTGGGCACCGCACACGGCTAAGAGATCAAGAGATCAATTGTTGTGTCTATGGGGTGCCCCTTCCCTCGTATATAAAGGAGTGGAGGAGAGGGGGCCGGCCAAGGGGGTGGCGCGCCGTAGGGGGGAGTCCAACCCCAACCGGGAGTAGGACTCCCCCTTTTCCTATTAGGAGTCGGAGAGGGAAGGAAGAGGGGGGGGGGGAGAAGGAAAGGGGGGCCGGCCCCCTTCCCAATTCGGATTGGGTTTGGGGGGGAGCTCCTTTGCTCCTTCTCCCTCCTTTCCACTAAGCCCAATAAGGCCCATATACCTACCGGGGGGTTCCGATAACCTCCCGGAGCTCCGGTATAGTCCCAATCTCACCCGAAACCTTTCCGGTGTCCAAATATAGTCGTCCAATATATCGATCTTTATGTCTCGACCATTTCGAGACTCCTCGCCTTGTCCGTGATCACATCCGGGACTCTAAACAACCTTCGGTACATCAAAACTCATAAACTCATAATAAAACTGTCAACAAAACCTTAAGCATGCAGACCCTACGCGTTCGAGAACTATGTAGACATGACCTAGAACTGTTTCCGGTCAATAACCAATAGCAGAACCGGGATGCTCATATTGGCTCCCACATATTCTACGAGGATCTTTATCGGTCAAACCGCATAACAACATACGTTGTTCCCTTTGTCATCGGTATGTTACTTGCCCGAGATTCGATTGTCGGTATCCAATACCTAGTTCAATCTCGTTACCGGCAAGTCTCTTTACTCGTTACATAATGCATCATTCCGTAACTAACTCATTAGCTACATTGCTTGCGAGGCTTATAGTGATGTGCATTACCGAGAGGGACCAGAGATACCTCTCCGACAATCGGAGTAACAAAACCTAATCTCGAAATACGCCAACTCAACATGTACCTTTGGAGACACCTGTAGAGCTCCTTTATAATCACCCAGTTACGTTGTGACGTTTGGTAGCATACAAAGTGTTCCTCTGATAAACAGGAGTTGCATAATCTCATAGTTATAGGAACTTGTATAAGTCATGAAGAAAGCAATAGCAACATACTAAACGATCAAGTGCTAAGCTAACAGAATGGGTTAAGTCAATCACATCATTCTCCTAATGATGTGATCCCGTTAATCAAATGACAACACATGTCTATGGTTAGGAAACATGACCATCTTTTATTAATGAGCTAGTCAAGTAGAGGCATATTAGTGACATCAAGTTTGTCTATGTATTCACACATGTATCATGTCTCCGGTTAATATAATTCTAGCATGAATAATAAACATTTATCATGATATGAGGAAATAAATAATAACTTTATTATTGCCTCTAGGGCATATTTCCTTCACCATATACAAGTGGCAATATGAAGTGACGTTCTTTTGCATTACGATTTTATGCATCCAACCCTAAAAGCACTTGACAACCTATGCTTCCCTCTGCGAAGGGCCTATCTTTTACTTTATGTTTTTATTTTATGCTTGAGTCAAGGTGATCTTCACCTTTCCCTTTCTCATTTTATCCTTTGGCAAGCTCCTCATGTTTGAAAGATCTTGATATATATATATATCCAATTGGATGCAAGTTAGCATGAATTATTATTGTTGACATCACCCAAAGGTGAATACGTTGTGAGGCAACACAATAAGCCCCATCTTTCTCAGTGTCCGGCTGAAACTCCATAACCACAAGTACTGTGTGAGTGTTAGCAATTGTAGAAGACTATATGATAGTTGAGTATGTGGACTCGCTGAAAGGCTCTATTTTTTACTCTTTCTGATGGTATAATAAATTGCAATTGCTTCAATGACTGATATTATAGTTTGTTAGTTCCCAATGAAGTTTCTGAACCATACTTGACATTGTGAATTGATCGTTACTTGAGCATAAGAAATCATATGACAAAATCTATATATGTTGCTATTATAAGAATGATCATGATGCCCTCATGTCCGTATTTTATTTTTATCGACACCTCTATCTCTAAACATGTGGACATATTTTTCGATATCGGCTTCCGCTTGAGGACAAGCGAGGTCTAAGCTTGGGGGAGTTGATACGTCCATTTTGCATCATGCTTTTATATCAATATTCAATGCATTATGGGCTGTTATTACACATTCTATCTCAATACTTATGGCTATTATCTCTTATTTTACAAGGTTTACCATGAAGAGGGGGGATGTCGGCAGCTGGAATTCTGGCTGGAAAAGGAGCAAATATTGGAAACCTATTCTGCATAGCTCCAAAAATCTTGAAACTCCACGGAAGTCAGTTTTGGACTTAATAAGAATTATTGAGCGAAGAAAACACCAGAGGGGGCCCACACCCTGGCCATGAGGGTTGGGGGCGCGCCCACCCCTACTGGGCGTGCCCCCTGTCTCCTGGGCACCCTGGTGGCCCTCCAGTGCCCATCTTCTGCTATATGAAGGCTCTTACCCTGGAAAAAATCACAGGCAAGCTTACGGGACGAAACTCCGCCGCCACGAGGCGGAACCTTGGCGGCACTAATCTAGGGCTCCAGCGGAGCTGTTCTGCCGGGGAAACTTGCCTCCGGGAGGGGGAAATCCTCACCATTGTCATCACCAACGATCCTCTCATCGGGAGGGGGTCAATCTCCATCAACATCTTCACCAACACCATCTCCTCTCAAAACCCTAGTTCTTCTCTTGTATCCAATCTTGTATCAAAACCACAAATTGGTACATGTGGGTTGCTAGTAGTGTTGATTACTCCTTGTAGTTGATGCTAATTGGTTTACTTGGTGGAAGATCATATGTTCAGATCCTTTATGCATATTAATACTCCTCTGATTATGAACATGAATATGCTTTGTGAGTAGTCACGTTTGTTCCTGAGGACATGGGTGAAGTCTTGCTATTAGTAGTCATGCGAATTTGGTATTCGTTCGATATTTTGATGAGATGTATGTTGTCTTTCCTCTAGTGGTTTTATGTGAACGTCGACTACATGACACTTCACCATTATTTGGGCCTAGAGGAAGGCATTGGGAAGTAATAAGTAGATGATGGGTTGCTAGAGTGACAGAAGCTTAAACCCTAGTTTATGCGTTGCTTCGTAAGAGGTTGATTTGGACCGATATGTTTAATTTTGTGGTTAGGTTTACCTTAATACTTATTTTGTAGTTGCGGATGCTTGCAATAGGGGTTAATCATAAGTGGGATTCTTGTCCAAGTAAGGGCAGTACCCAAGCATTGGTCCACCCACATATCAAATTATCAAAGTACCGGACGTGAATCATATGAGCGTGATGAAAACTAGCTTGACGATAATTCCCATGTGTCCTCGGGAGCTCTTTTCTGATTATAAGAAATTGTCCAGGCTTGTCCTTTGCTACAAAAAGGATTGGGCCACCTTGCTGCACTTTATTTACTTTCATTGCTTGTTACCCGTTACAATTTATCTTATCACAAAACTATCAATTACCTACAATTTTAGTGCTTGCAGAGAAAACCTTACTGAAAACCGCTTGTCATTTCCTTCTGCTCCTCGTTTGGTTCGACACTCTTACTTATCGAAAGGACTACAATAGATCCCCTATACTTGTGGGTCATCAGACTTGTTCACGCATGAGCTAATCGCGGGCGGATAAGTGAGGGTGCGCGACCCGGTGCCTCGTCACCATGGGAGCCGCGCGCCGATTGTCTTTCTTCAGGACCGTCGCACGAGAAGACTGGGCACAGTGTCTGTGCTCGAGTCCATCCCTGCAGCATCAATAAACCCAACAGCTGAGCTCTGTCTGGCGGGCCGGTCCCATTCATGTCACCTCCTGGGGTTGTTGGTGTCTGGCCTTCTCATGCGATAACCTTACGAGATTCACTCGGCGCAGGTTACCTGACCATCTCGCAGGGCTATCATCAGTATTCCCAACCAAGTTCACGCGCAACCCACCTTAAGGTAGGGCCTCGTGAGTCCCGCGCTAGCTCGCGAGTGCCCAGACACACCTCCTCTAGCCCTGCCGTGCAAGCCACGTGTCAGGACGGGGTTGTACACGCCCCGGGGGATCTCCTTAGAGGGAGCCCCCTCCTACGCACCAGTGGAAGCACCATGCTCTGTGCTGGCAGTCGACACTGTCGAGGAGCGGCTATGCCCGTGCAAAAGTGGATGTGCCATGCTCCGCGCTGGTGATAAACAACCGAGGGCGACCTCACCACGCTGCAGCAACCTGAGGGAGCGTCCGTGCTCAATGTCTAGCCTCACCATGCTGATTTCCCTCGGGAGAGTAGCATGAGGGGGCTGGGCATGGGGGCTACGCTCAGGTCACGCCTGGCGTACACCATCCCGCTAGGTCCCATAGATCTGGTCTTCACGCACCCCTCCTGAGCGAGAGCCCGACGAGGAAAGGTATGATGGTCTGTTCGTACGTCAAGGGGGACTCCTGAGCATCGCGTCTCAGGAGCCTAACTGGCCATGTATCCCCTCACCCCTTGGGCTCGTCCTGACTATCTAGATGACCCAACGGCGGCTGAGGTATGAGCGGGGCTGGGACCTGCCGACGTAGAATGCTAAGACCTACTCTCACATCTCCTCTCCAAAAGCTGTTCGTATGTCAAGGGGGACTCCTGAGCATCGTGTCTCAAGAGCCTAACTAGCCACGTAGCCCCTCACCCCTTGGTCTCGTTTTGGCTATTCGGACGACCCAACAGCGGCTGAGGTATGCGCGGGGTCGGGCCCTGCCGACGCAGAACGCTAAAGCAAACAGAAAAGAGATCGTGAAACTTTAGCAAATTATTACAAAACACATTTTCTCTTAAAAAGTACCAAGCCCCAGTTCTTACGCCTCTTCGAGGCATGATACATGTTTCAGGATGGAAACAGGGAGAGGTGCGGCCATCAAGCCTCTTCTTCAGCCTTGGACGCCTTCGCCGCCCGCCTTGGGAGCCCCGTCATCGATGATGTTGCCGTCATCCTTGCTTTTAGCCCCAGACACGGGGCCGACGGCGAGGAACTTCTTTAGCAGGGTCTCCACCTGACCCTTCACGGATTCAGCAGCGGTGGCGCAGAACTCGGGGTGCACAGGCTCGAGCAAGGGCCGAAGTCGAAGTTAGTGTTCCGAAGATAGAGATGGCTGAAGATGCACGTCAGGGCCGAAGAAGAGAGTATGCGGGCCTCCCCCTCCACCATGGGGCCGAACCCGGTGACGATGCTCTCGAGCGCTTCGACGAGATTGGGGAGTAGAGCGGCAGGGCCCTATTCCAGGGTCACCGCTGGCTCCTGGTGCTCGCTCCCTAAGAGACCCTGCAGCGCCTTGCGGGACCTCGCCTCAAGGGAGACGAAGGCATTGCGCTTCATGGTGGCCGCCTCCTCAGCCTTGGTGAGGGACGCCTGGGCCGCCTCCACCTCAGCCTTCAACTTCTCTAGGCGGCCATGCTCAGTGGCCTGCTCCTGGGCTGCATGCGCCAGCTCGGCATCGTGATCAGCAACTGCAGCCTCCTGGGCATTCAGCTCCTCCTCCCGCACCTTGAGCTGGTTGGCCTGGGCGGCCTGCTGATCCCAGAGGGTCTTCAGCTCGGCCTCCACCGTGCGGCACCGCTCCTGCGCGTCCTTGGCTTCCTTCAGCGCCATGTCACAGGTGGCTGCGGCTAAGCCGGCCACCCTCCGGCCCTCCTCCTCGGATGCCATGGCTTGGCCCAAGGCCGTCCGGACGGACGCATCGGCCCGGAGCCAACCTCAGATCAGCTCTAGGCGCCCCGATGCCCTGCGCCGATCTGGGCCCTGAAGATCATCATGAAGCTGGTCCAGCGTGGAGCGGGCCTCCTCCAGGGCTCCAGACGCGGTGGAAGCACCACAGCCCGACCTCGTGGTGGATGGAAGAGGAGGCGTTGTCGGCACCAAGACCGGCGGAGCAGCAGCAGCAGACAGGACCGGGGGCATCGAGATCTTGGGTCCCCGGCAAGCGAGTCAGAGACAGGCGCCTCCAGGGTCAGCTCTGCCGTTGGAGCCGTCTTCTCCTGAGGCTGGGCCCAGAGCTTCGGGAGGGAAGCACCACTACAGGAGCGACACGAGCTGCTGCGCCCCTCTAAGCCAGAGCTGCGGCAACCACAGCAGCACGGTTGGCCTTGGCGGCTCCAGCGCCCCCCTTCTTCTTCTTCACTGCTAGCGACGGCCTGACATCAAACAAAGATATTGAGCACTACATCAAAATCCAAGAGCAAGGGCGAGAAGGGGCACTTACTGGTCCTTGGAGATGTAGTTGCTTTTCATGCCCACAAGCGCAAACTTCCTGGGCGCGGGCGGCGCTGCGCCCCCAGGAGCGGACAAGCGCATGGCCGGCCCCGCGGTGGATGATGCCAGCAAAATTAGGAGAGCTGCTCAGGGGAATCAGCACTGACCTGTCCCTATTCAGGACCCCTCGCCTCTGCTTCTTTAGGGGGCCCCCCGGATCTTGTGGTGACCCCAGCAGAGTGCAGCGACTCCCTGACCGGGTGCGCACCTTCATCATCGTTTTCAGAGAAGTTGCAGAGGAGGTCGCTCTGCCGCGGAGGAGAGGTCTCCCCCTCCCCCTCCCAGGTGGCTTCAGAGGAGTGGTCGTCAGAGCACACATCCACCAGGGAGGCTGCTGGTAGGGGAGGCTCCATCGGCACAAGCCCGTGCTCGTTGAAGACAGGCATGGCGGCGTCCATCTTCTCCCCATCATCTCGGTGGTACAGTTGGAGGTGGTCATCAATAGGGCTGCCCTGGTCCTTCCCGAGCAAGGAGTGCATGACCTTGCTCAAATCCTTGTTAGGCAGGTTGTCCAGGTGTAGCTGGAGCTTGTCTTCTGCGCCCCCAAGCTTCCACAAGGGGCGGGAGTGCTCCTGGAGCGGCGCCAGGCACTGCGTCAGGAACTGCCTGACGATCATGGCCCCCATCAGCTTCTTCGCCCCCGTCAGCTTCTCCGCCTTCAAGTCAGCCTCCATATTCTTCAGCAGCGGCCTCGCCAGGGGGTCGGTGAGCTTCTCATGAGAACACCCCTCCCGGGATGTCGGGAGCCCAGTTGGCAGCTCCAGCAAGGCGTGCGAGCGCTTGGCGTCCATGAAGATCCACTTGTTCCGGAAGTCCTCCACCGTTTGCCCGGCGCGGGAAATCACATTGCTGCCATTTGGCTGCAACAAAGCCAATGCACCCTGCACACCGGCTTTCGTTCACCCGGAGGTAGAAGAAGTGGTGAAGCAACGCGATGGAGGGCATCACCCCCATGAACGCCTCACTGTAGAAGGCAAAGATGGACATGAGCAGGATGGAGTTGGGGTGAATATGGAGGGCTTGGATCCTGTAATGGCGAAGGACAACATAGAACAAGCAGGAGAAAGGGGGGACCGGCCCGACGTAAACACTAGGGAGGAAGAAGGGGTAGAAGGTACCGCCCAAAGATTCCGGCTTGGCAGAGCCGACCCGGAGCGCTGTCTCTCCCCGCTCGTTGTCACTGCTCGCCATCAACTCGAGCGCGGCGGCAACGTGCTTCTCTTCAGTGATGGTGGACACGCCCAAGGTTGGCTCGTACCAGGGGGCCGAGCGCGCGGTCGGGGCGGGAGACTTCGTCTTTCCGGAGGCCATCAGGTGCAAGCTTGGTGGAGGAAATCGGCAGATCTAGAGGATTTTTTGGCGCGAAGAGAGAAGGGGATCTGGGGCAAGATGAAAGGAAGGCGATGGAGGCTTTGCAGCAGGCGCCCGCCTTTTTGTCAATGTGAGGAAGCGGAGATGCCCACGTCCCATCAATTGCCATGCGTCGCCCAAGCCCACATGCGGTTAGGGCCCGCGGTGCTCCGCACTTGCCCTTTGGCTTCGCCTAGAAGCCAAGTCCGAGTGCGTCTTGGGCCCGGGGGCTACTGTCGGTGTTCTGGATACGGGGGTACCAAGACTTGCCTGCCTGTGGCCCCCGGCGTGGCTCCACCAACAGGTTGGTACGACCTATTCCGACATCAACAACTCAAGACCCTCGCGAGGGGCCAAGCCTCGCGAGGCGGATGACATGAAGACCTCCAAGGGAATCGGCCTCCTCAGGCTATGCAAGGCTCACCTCGCGAGGTTCAAATGACGTGAGACATGACGACCAAGGCCAAGCGGGCTCCAGGCGGGCACCAGCGGGCCCAAAATACTAGTTTCCTCTTTGGTGCAAAGGAGGAAAGCAGCAGGCGCGGAGTCCCGAGGATGCAGCCAAAGGTTTTCATTCTCGTGCAACAAGACCAAGACCGCTAGGACGACAGGATGGAGGTCGTCGCTAAGCCCAACACAGCATCACGACCAGGGGCTTTTGCAGGCGAAGACCACTTTAGTCAGGATAAGATGTACATGTTGTCTCCCTTCAAATTTGGCTGTTGTGGGATCCCTTCCCGCCTCCATTCGGGAAGAGCACCAAGGCCGCTATAAATAGGACCTAGCCACCACCAAAGAGGGGGGATCAGATCCATTCCACCCTCACTAGCTCACTTGAGCCCAGGAAGACGCCTCCTGAGGCTGTTCTCCACTGTAGTAGTTCTTCCTCAGCCCCTCGAGGCAAATCCACCACAAAGTAGGAGTAGGGTTTTACACTGCAAGGTGGCCCGAACTTGGGTAAACTGCCGTTTCCCGTTTCCTTCGAGCTCGACGCGTTAGGCTGGGGGGAGAGAGATCTTCGCACGCACCCCAGATTTGAACCTCTCAAGGGTTTGCGGAACCCATAATCCGACAAATATCAATATCATATCACATTCATATTTGAACAACTAAGCTTTGGAATTATGAGTGGTGTGTTGTTTAGGTTGAAGGATGGAGTCCCGCTAGTATGACAGAAAGCACCTACACATATCATAGTAGTGTAGATAAAAGGGGAAAATCCTAAGCATCACGAGCGAAATCAGGAAAGTGGAACTAGCTGGAACATATGGGCTTGTATTGCCGGTACGGCTAGAAAGGCTTTGGCCCCTATAGAGGCAGCTCTATTCAACTGAAGGCACAATACTATTACTAGCAGTCTAGACTCTCAAAGGCGACATAGTGCCCAACATTTCTCAGATATTATGGCAGACCATGTAGAATAGTTGAAAGCATCCATCGGAAGCGACCCAATAGACCTGTTGACTGCAAATGTCCCTGCTCCACTTTCCGACAAGATACTACTCCCTCCATTTGTAAATATAAGTCTTGTAGAGATTCCAACGCGGACTACGTATGGAGCAAAATGAGTGAATGTACACTCTAAAATATGTCTATATACATCCGTATGTAGTTCTTGTTGGAATATCTAAAAGGACTTATGTTTTACCGAAAAAGACTTTCACCCCGCTTTATAAATAAAGCAATGATGAACAACACCCAGTATAAATGCATGCAACCACAACACACGCATCACACCTAAGGTTGTTTAGGAATGGAGGAAGTACTATACTTATTAAGAAGAATAGGAGAGGAACATGATAAAGAAGAGCAAGTGGATTTTAGATAATACAATGTGTGTTGCCCACCCATGATGAACCAGAGCGCATAAAGAAATGCAAATCCCTACTGTCTCTCTATATGTGGTGCACATGCTTTTCAAAACTAATATAGGAACATTAGCTGATCAATTGAACATTCTCTTTTTTTAGAAGAACAGGGAGACCTCTGCCCGGTTGCATTACTCGAATGAAACCCACACACTAGTGCCATACATCAGCTCGCTAAGAGGAGCAGTTCAAAAATAATAGCTAATGAAAACATAAACTAAAAGTAGAAGATGGCTACGTTTATTGCACAGGGATCAGGGATGCCCAAGAACAGAAACTAAAGGACTTTTAAGCATCTATTTGAGCGCTACTGCACGCAGGCAATTTCCAAAGATGCTCTTTTTTTAGAAGAACAGGGAGGCCTCACTGAGAGGAGCAGTTCTAAAACAACAACTAATTAAATGTCTTTGTTTTAGTAATATCTGCATCAGGTCATATTCGTATTTCAATAACTATGCTTTGGAATTATGAGCGGCATGTTGTTTCGCTTGATGGGTTGAGGTCTTGAGGAGCAGTGCTAGCACGACACGAAGCACCTAGGATGATGATAGTGAATATTGAAGGGGAAAACCATAAGCATTGCGAGTATAGTGACCGTGCCATGGCGATCTAAAGGTGCAAACCGAACAAAGGCTACTCCGCAACCATTGTTTGCTTTCAACTAACCACTAAGATTTGGTATGGACAAGAAAAGCACAGTAAACACGTGACGATCTATTTTGCAGGTGAGATCAATAACGTAAGCAGATACAAATGAAAGAGTACCACCTCTTTTGCAACACCATGTAGGCCCCTGCTGATACGTCAAGGGTATTGCGGGTGCGATGGCCGTCGGCGGCGCGAAAGCAGACTTGAGACGACAGACGACGACATCGATGGATAATCCTGTTGCCAAGGATGAGGCGGTCGTAGGAGCGGCCACGACAAGGTGGACGACAGCGCCGCTGAAGCGAGAGGACGCGATGAAAGGATGCTAGTTCGGGGCCATGGATGAGAGACGTCCATCTCTTGCAGTGGAGGACGGGGTAGGGGCAGTGGCTCCAGGAAGGTGGAGGATGGGGTGGCAGACGGAGGTGGCTAGCCGCTAAGGGAAGGGTGTTTTGGTGCCGATGGTGTATGAATGGGGAGGGGAAGGGGGAAGGGATCTCAAACTTTCGGACGCGCTTGTCAAAAATTTGGGAAAGTTACGAACTTAGTCCCTGTTTAAAATTTCAGGCATCTCGTTGGTTGGGGATAGGACGGTAATCTCGCATCTCCCCAATATTTGCCGAGAGAGATTTCGGGCGAGGAGAGGGTGTTTTGCCGCGCATGGTTGGCGCCCAGGCCTTATGAAGGGGGCTGAGAGGTAGGGCGGTTTGATACGTCTCCAATGTATCTACAATACTTTATTGTTCCATGCTATTATATTATCCATCTTGGATGTTTATATGCATTATTATGCTATTTTATATCATTTTTTGGGACTAACCTATTAACCTAGTGCCCAGTGCAAGTTGTTGTTTTTCCTTGTTTTTGTCTTATACAGAAAATCAATACCAAATGGAGTCCAAATGGAAAAAAACTTTTTGACAATTTTTCTTGGACCAAAAGAAACCTAGGAAGCTTCGGGAGGAGGCCAGAAGTCCCACGGGTGAGCCACAAGCTCACCAGGCGTGCCCTAGGGGTGGGGGCGCCCTATGAGCTTGTGCCCCCCCCCCCCCGTGGATCTCATAACCCTAATTCTAGCTCCATAAATACCCAAATATTCCCCGTATACCACGGGCACACAAAAAATACTTCCTCCGCCGCAAGCATCTATTCTCGTGAGATCCCATCTTGGGGCCTTTTCTGGCACTCTGCCGAAGAGGGTTTTGATCGCGGAGGACCTCTACACCAACCTTGCTGCCCTTCTGATGATTTGTGAGTAGTTTACAACAGACCTACAGGTCCATAGCTAGTAGCTAGATGGCCTCTTCCTCTCTTCGTTCTTCAATACAATTTCCCCCTCGTTATTCTTGGAGTTCTATTCGATGTAATCTTCTTTTGCGGTGCGTTTGTTGAGATCTGATGAATTGTGGGTTTATGATCAAATTATCTATGAATATTATGTGAGTCTTCTCTGAACTCTTTTATGCATGATTAAGATAGCTTTGTATTTCTCTTCGATCTACTGATTTGGTTTGGCCAACTAGATTAATTTTTCTTGCAACGGGAGAGGTGCTTTGTGATGGGTTCAATCTTGCGGTGTCCTCACCCAGTGACAGAAGGGGTAGCGAGGCACGTATTTGTATTGTTGCCATTAAGGATAAAAAGACGGGGTTTTTACCATATTGATTGGATCTATCCCTCTACATCATGTCATCTTGCTTTAGGCGTTACTTCGTTCTTGTTAACTTAATACACTAGATGCATGCTGGATAGCGGTCGATGTGTGGAGTAATAGTAGTAGATGCAAGCAGGAGTCGGTCTACTTGTCACGGATGTGATGCCTATATTCATGATCATTGCCTTAGATATCATCATAACTATACACTTTTCTATCAACTACTCAACAGTAATTTGTTCACCCATCGTATGCGTTCTTTAAAGAGAGAAGCCTCTAGAGAAAACTATGGCCCCCGAGTCTATTTACCATCATATTATTTTCAGATCTATAAAACCAAAAACAGAAAAATGTCTTGCTGCAATTTATTTACCTTTACTTTATTTTGCACTTTTGTTTATCTTTTATACCTATCTCTATCAGATCTCATCCTTGCAATTAACCGTGAAGGGATTGACAACCCCTTTTATCATGTTGGGTGCAAGTATTTGTTTGTCTGTGTAGGTGCAACCATTGGAGACTTGGGTGTTCCTCCTACTGGGTTGATACCTTGGTTCTCAACTGAGGGAAATACTTATCTCTACTTTGCTGCATCACCCTTTCCTCTTCAAAGGAAAAACCAACGCAAGCTCAAGAAGTAGCACGGTTGTGTCACATATGAGTGAAGTTACAAACCAGCCCTATTTAAAATATTTGCCTACATAAATTTCAATCGAGGAGAGTTGTTTTCCCTCCCATCGTGTATGAACGGGAAACGCAGGCAGAGAGAGAGAGAGAGGTCTTTCAGACGATTTTAATAAAATGTGTGTTTGCCGCCCATGTTTGGCGCCCATCATGTCTGAATGGGGTGAGAGGCGGCCGTGTCATGTCTGATTGAAGTTAATAACCTACCCCTATTGACAGGTAGACAATAATTTCCATCTCGCAAACAATGGCTATGTCTAGGCAACAAAAGAGAGTGGGTGTTTTGCTGCTACGTTCAAAATTTTGGAGAATTAGCATTCACATTTACCCTGGCAACTAAATTCAAATCCATTTTGTATTCGATTACAAATGTTCATACATCATTCTATGTTTTCTATATATATATATATATATATATATATATATATATATATATATACTACGCGCGCCTCGTTCCACCTAATCAGCCAACTTCCTTCTGACTAACAGTAACAAAAGTTAGAAACTATGGTAATAACCCAAAAGTGATTACTAGGTTGCACACACAGCTCCCGGATCCCTGTTGAATCGCCCAATTAGTTTTGCTCGTTCTACTTGCTCGTAACTCTTATGCAGAACATCGTAAAAACCAGAAAACTGGTTACCTCTCTAGTTTTATGTTGTAACTAAATAATGCACTAGTGAAACATGTGTGCTCTAGGAAATGCCTTGGAAACAACTGGTAAGAATGCCTAGTAATTGGTCCATGGGTAGTGGTAACACTATTACCATCACTAGAGGGCCCAATGATGTATGCTTACGTGAATGCTATATGTGGTAATTGTCTTTGTAGTTTGTGGCAAACCAATTACTAGAGGGCCACTCTGTATGCTTACTAGTTGCAAGCCTAGTATTTTTACTTTACCATGTGGACACCTTTTTATTCCGATTAGACGAAATAGAAGTGGTGCGCCGTAATAGTTTTAGTCCCATTACCATATGTATGAATATTAATTACCATGCTTGATTAGTGGGATGCATGTGTTGCATGCAATCTTTTACTATACCACTAAGCGGTTAGAGCTACGAGGCGGAGTGATAGACTTGGGATATGGTAACAACATTGAATCTATTACTATCTTTCGTACTGCTCGTTACTTCCAATTGCTAAACTGGAGTGGACGTGGGACTACCGGCACATGGAGCGCGCGATTTAAGCGTCATATATATATATATATATATATATATATATATATATATATATATATATATATATATATATATATATATATATATATATATATATATATATATATATATATATCTTGAAAACCACAACACAGATTTACTCCGCCTTTATATATGAATATGATTTAGAAATGGTGTGATCTTCGAATTCAGTAGGTTGGATACACTTTGAGTCAAATAGTTATTTCATCCAATACTATCTGCTCATACAAAAACCGTTCACCTTATGTCCACTCATACAAGTACTGAGGATTACCTCGCCTAAAAAAATCAGATCATTACAACACATGGACAACAAATATGGGGTCTTACAACATAATCCATTCACACACATGACACAACATGCAAGTATACTAATCTAATGACAATTTCAACTGGTATCTAAAGAAGAACTGGGATTACCCTGGGCTTCAGATAACAGAAGCAGCAGGACCTCCTCCGTCTTCAAATGCAACATTCTTACTTCCTCCAATTCTTGGTTTGCTTGCATAATGCATGCATCAATTGCATAATTTCTAGCCTCAAAATCAGGATTACCTCATTCATGGCAGCCACACCGTCTCTTACTGCCTCTAGTAGAGCCTCAAGAACTATAATATATGTGCTCTCCAATAGTGTTGCCTCTACCATCTGGTAATATGGATGGCAGCCTGCTTCCATAAATAGATCTCGGGGGTGTACATTGTGTCCTAGTTTGAACTGCATCCTGAAAGGTTTCCGCTGGACATAAGTGAGAGATAGTTATCACATGATCCAGGCAGTAAGCTTACATGGTAAACAACATACAAATTATTGTCGAGCATGGTAACCTATATTTAAGTGGTTCAAAGTTGCACCAACTAAAAAAAATTAAAATGGTAAGATGAAAGGCGGTGTACCACCGCTATATTTTCCCAGGCATATAAGTAGTTGAAATAATCCGCGACAGCACTTCTATAGTGTGGCCTCATATAAACTAGGAAGACAATCTTGTGTTAAAGTTCATAGGAAAAGTTAAGGAGTCAAATGAATTAGGCACACATTTATTTATGATAGTACGACAGGCACTACTGACACATTGGCCCACTCAGGTATATCCTAACAAGTAACAAACAAGCAGCAATAAAGCAAAGCAGGCAACTGAACTATTTGTAATTCTGTAGGATTACTGGTTGAGGGCACAAGTCAAGAAAGCAGCCCACACACATGACATTTCACATGTACTAAAACACACTGGCTTACCATATGTTATTCTGAAGCCTCGCTGATGTTGCAATGTTCTTTGAGGATATCTTCAGCATCCCGTGGTTGCAAATCTAGTCGTTGTAGTTTATTATCCTCCCTCTATTTAGGTAAAACTAATTTCAATCACATGCACTAGTTCAAATTGATCGTCAATGGTTCATCTAAACTAATGAAAGAAGGGTGTGTGCTTACACGACAATATATGGGCTTCACTCTACTTTTATGCTTGTTCGAGGTGCCAAACCAAAAGAAAAAGCATTTTGCTTGATGGGCTTCGTAGCTCCATAATGAATAGAAGCACCAAATTAGTCATGAAACTTGGGAAGATCAAGAATGCACAAAAAAGTAATGAATAGAGGCTCGAAGCATTCACTACTGTAGGATGGTCCAAACGCGACAGTCCAATCAGAGATCCTTCGACGAAACTGTGTGCGATGGACCAATCATAATCGGTGATGTAATAAAAATGTCAAAGAAGATGCAAAATGTTTGCCATGGTCATGACATCAAACACAGTTCAGATTAGAGTTGTGTGTATGATGCATGGCAAATGGTTAATCCAGTAGAACTATTTGCGATGAGGCAGAACAACATAACCAGGCAGCTAGATGAGGGTGTGTGCGATATACGACATACAATTCACTAGGATGAACTATGTGCGATTAGGCAACACAATAGGAACGGTCAGCCAGATCAAGGTGTGTGCGATGGAGGACATACAGTTCACTTGGATGAACTGTTTGAGATGAGCCAAGACAACAGAAACAGTTCAATTGAACAAGATGTGTGTGATACACAACAAATAGGTCCGTAACCAGAAATGTGTGTGAAGACCAATAATAACACAGACGATTGCTGCTAATGAGCCATGTGATTTGCTCTGTCTATGATTGCTGCTAACACCGAGTCGGGCAGGATACGAGCAGAGTGCATTGCGGACGCCTCAACCGCGAGCAACCTCACACATAGACCAGTTGACACACACAGAGAATGATCGTCTACAAGCCGGCCGACAGTTGCTTGCTGCATAGAGAGCGGCCGTGTGCTACTACCTCCGTCTTGGGCTATTAGTTCCCTTTATGTTATGTGCCATATTTTGACCGTAAATTTAACCAACAAAATGTTAATGCATGTTATTAAAATTATATAATTGGAAACTATGTTCAAATACGAATCCAACGATATAATCTCTGGCGATATGCATTCATATTTTATTAGTTAAATCGTTCTTATAAACCAGGACGGGGCCAGGGTAGTAGGTAATAAATCACAAATGTTTTTTATTAACCGTATGTGTACGTGACCTTTCGTCCTCCTCTCGCACGTCTTGTCACCCCGCTGCCGTAGATGGCTTTGAGCACAAGCTTGAGCAGCGCGCGGGGGTGTTCTTTTGGCCAAACGGTGGTGAGCCCGTTCCCGCGCAACCGCGCAGGTTCCCGCGCAAGCTTCCCGCCCAACTCAGTGAAATCTCCCAAAATCCCAATGCTTACCAGCCTACTATATAAACCCTCACGGCCGACGAGTCCTGCATTGCATTTCCCCTCCCTCCCTGTAGCTTATATCGTCTGCTTCTCCCACAATCGCCAATGTCACCGTTCTGTTGTCGTTGCTTAGCCACTCTGCCGTCATCAGAGGACGTTCCAGCTGGGAGGCTACACCGCCGTGGTGGCTCAGCCCTGGGCATAGTGTAGTGAGTGTGGCGTCCCTCCTGTTGGCTGTGCGCGGAACACCCACCACACGCTCCAGCCCCGCCGCCCGTCAGCAGCTGTTGCCAGTCACATTTGCCGCCACCCCACCGTCAGCCGTCGTGGCCGCCACACCACCGTCGAAAGGCAGGGTCATCGCCCGCTCTACCGCCACAGCCTGAAGGCGGGAGGGGGCCGTCGTGGCCGCCACCCCACTGCCGACCACCATGGCCATCACCCGCTCCGCCACCACGACCCGAAGGCGGGAGGTGGTGGTCGTGGCCGGCATCTGATACGTCTCCAACGTATCTATATTTATGAAGCATTCATGCTATTTTATTATCTGTTTTGAATGATTACGGGCTTTATTATACACTTTTATATTACTTTTGGACTAACCTATTAACCAGAGGCCCAACCCATATTGCTATTTTATTGCATGTTTCAGTATTTCAAAGAAAAGGAATATCAAACGGAGTCCAAACGGAATGAAACCTTCGAGAGCGTGATTTTTGGAACGAACATGATCCGGGAGACTTGGAGTACAAGCCAGGGAAGCTTCGAGGAGGCCAGAAGATAGGAGGGCGCGCCCACCCCCTAGGCGCGCCCCCTGTCTCGTGGGCCCCTCGAAGCTCCCCCGACCGACTTCTTTCGCCTATATATTCCCATATACCCTAAAACCATCGAATACGAAAATAGATCGGGAGTTCGCCGCCGCAAGCCTCTATAGCCACCAAAACCTCTCGGGAGCCCGTTCGGCACCTGCGGGAGGAATCCTCACCGTGGCCATCTTCATCATCCGGCGTTCTCCATGCCGAGGAGGGAGTAGTTCACCCTCAGGGCTGAGGGTATGTACCAGTAGCTACGTGTTCGATCTCTCTCTCTCTCTCTCTCTCTCTCTCTCTCGTGTTCTCTCTATGGCACGATCTTGATGTATAGCGAGCTTTGCTATTATAGTTGGATCTTATGTTGTTTCTCCCAATCTACTCTCTTGTGATGAATTGAGTTTTCCCTTTGAAGTTATCTTATCGGATTGAGTCTTTAATGATTTGAGAACACTTGATGTATGTCTTGCCGTGCTTATCTGTGGTGACAATGGGATATCACGTGATCCACTTGATGTATGTTTTGATGATCAACTTGCGGGTTCTGCCCGTGAACCTATGCATAGGGGTTGGCACACCTTTTCGTCTTGACTCTCCGGTAGAAACTTTGGGGCACTCTTTGAAGTACTTTTGTGTTGGTTGAATAGATGAATCTGAGATTGTGTGATGCATATCATATAATCATGCCCACAGATACTTGAGGTGACAATGGAGTATCTAGGTGACATTTGGGTTTTGGTTGATCTGTGTCTTAAGGTGTTATTCTAGTACGAACTCTTGAATAGATTGATCCAAAAGAATAACTTTGAGGTGGTTTCGTACCCATACCATAATCTCTTCGTTTGTTCTCCGCTATTAGTGGCTTTGGAGTGACTCTTTGTTGCATGTTGAGGGATTGTTATATGATCTATCTATGTTATTACTGTTGAGAGAACTTGCACTAGTGAAAGTATGTTGAGGTGAGTGCTCTCGTGTTCTTGATTTTGGCACGATCTTGATGTATCGCGAGCTTTGCTATTATAGTTGGATCTTATGATGTTTCTTCCCCTCTACTCTCTTGTAATGTATTGAGTTTTCCCTTTGAAGTTATCATATCGGTTTGAGTCTTTAAGGATTTGAGAACACTTGATGTATGTCTTGCACGTGCTTATCTGTGGTGACAATGGGATATCACGTGATCTACTTGATGTATGTTTTGGTGATCAACTTGCAGGTTCAATGAACTTATGCATAGGGGTTGGCACACATTTTCGTCTTGACACTCCGGTAGAAACTTTGGGGCACTCTTTGAAGTACTTTGTGTTGGCTGAATAGATGAATCTGAGATTGTGTGATGCATATCGTATAATCATGCCCACGGATACTTGAGGTGACATTGGAGTATCTAGGTGGCATTAGGGTTTTGATTGATTTGTGTCTTAAGGTGTTATTCTAGTACGAACTCTATGATAGATCGAATGGAAAGAATAGCTTCATGTTATTTTACTACGGACTCTTGAATAGATCGATCAGAAAGGATAACTTTGAGGTGGTTTCGTACCCTACAATAATCTCTTCGTTTGTTCTCCGCTATTAGTGACTTTGAAGTGACTCTTTATTGCATGTTGAGGGATAGTTATATGATCCAGTTATGTTATTATTGTTGAGAGAACTTGCACTAGTGAAAGTATGAACCTTAGGCCTTATTTCCTAGCATTGCAATACCGTTTGTGCTCACTTTTACCACTTGCTACCTTGCTATTTTTATATTTTCAGATTACAAAAACCTATATCTACCATCCATATTGTACTTGTATCACCATCTCTTCACCGAAGTAGTGCACCTATACAATTTACCATTGTATTGGGTGTGTTGGGGACACAAGAGACTCTTTGTTATTTGGTTGCAGGGTTGTTTGAGAGAGACCATCTTCACCCTACACCTCCCACGGATTGATAAACCTCAGGTCATCCACTTGAGGGAAGTTTGCTACTGTCCTACAAACCTCTGCACTTGGAGGCCCAACAACGTCTACAAGAAGAAGGTTGCGTAGTAGACATCAAGCTCTTTTCTGGCGCCGTTGCCGGGGAGGCTGGGTAAGCGGCACTCACGCCTCGTCAACTAAGCTCTTTTCTCGCCGCCGCTTGGAGGTGAGTGCTTGAAGGTATATCTTTAGATCTTGCAATCAAATCTTTTTCTTTCTTGTTTTATCACTAGTTTAGTTTATAAAAGAAAACTATAAAAAAATGGATTTGAGTTTGTCTCATACGCTTCGTCTTCCGTGAAAATAAGGATTCCGATAGTTGTGCTCAATTGCTATAGGAAGAATGCATTAGAATGTTTGGTACTAGATCTTTGTATTATGAGCATGATTGCAATGTTGTTAGTATGAATTCCTTGAATATCCATGATGCTAATGATATGCAAAGCCACAAGCTTGGGGAAGCTATGTTTGATGAAGATGATATTTTTTGTCCCCCAAGTTTTGATGAGCAAATTTATTATGATCATAGCATGCCTCTTATCTATGATGATTATATTGATTCAAGTGGGTTTGGAAGAGTGTCAACTTTATTTAGTGATGATTCCACTATCTTGGGAGAGGTTTCAATCGATTAAGATCAGAACGAAGTTGCTACTTATGATAATTATTGTGATGAAACTTATGCTATAAAAAGTAGCGATGATTATATTTATAAAACTTGTCATGATTATGATTACCCTTTTTCTGAACATTACTCTTTTAATGTGGAAACAATTTATAGTATTCAAGTCTTTTATGATACTCCCACTATTCCGAATAAGAAGAATTTTGCTTATGTGGAGAGGAGTGAAAAGTCTATGCTTGTAGATCATGAAAAGAATGCTTTAGGTTCTGGTTATATTGTTGAATTCATTCATGATGCTACTGAAAATTGTTATGAGGGAGTAATATATGCTTGTAGGAATTGCAATAATATCAAGTTTCCTCTCTATGTGCTTAAAATCTTGAAGTTATGCTTATTTTGCCTTCCTATGCTAGTTGATTATTGTTCCCATAAGTTGTTTGCTCACAAAATCCCTATGCATAGGAAGTGGGTTAGGCTTAAAAGTGCTAGTCATATGCTTCATGATGCTCCCGTTATGTTTCAATTCTTATCTTTTATGTGAGCATCATTGTCATCATCATGCCTAGCTAGAAAGGCATTAAAGAAAAGCGCTTGTTGGGAGACAACCCAATATTTACCCTTAATGTTTTTGTGTGCCCACATGATTATGCTACTGTAGTAATCATGTTTTATAGCTTTTGTTTCAATAAAGTGCCAAGTAAGACCTTTAGAATAGCTTACGGTGATAGATGTGTTGATCCAGCTGAAAATCACAAACTTTTGCACCCAGTAAATTACTTTTGTTAATTCACAGAAATGCGCTTCTCATCTGATTCTTTTTGCTCTAGATTTGTACACAAATTTCTTAGGAATTCCTAATTTGGTAGGACTTCCGCAGTTCAAGAAGTATACGTTTGATACAGATTACTACAGACTGTTCTGTTTTTGACAGATTCTGTTTCTATGTGTTGTTTGCTTATTTTAATGAATCTATGAGGAGTATCGGAGGGTATGAACCATAGATAAGTTATAATACAGTAGATATTAGACCAATATGAATTTAGAATGAGTTCATTACAGTACCTAAGTGGTTGTTTTATTTTCTTATACTAACGGAGCTTACGAGTTTTCTGTTGAGTTTTGTGTTGTGGAGTTTTCAAGTTTTGGGTAAAGATTCGATGGACTATGGAATAAGGAGTGGCAAGGGCCTAAGCTTGGGGATGCCCAAGGCACCCCAAGGTAATATTGAAGGACAACCAAGAGCCCAAGCTTGGGGATGCCCCTGAAGGCATCCCCTCCTTCGTCTTCGTTCATCGGTAACTTTACTTGGAGCTATATTTTTATTCACCACATGATATGTGTTTTGCTTGGAGCGTCTTTTTATTTTGTTAGTATTTTCTTGATGTTATTTAGATTAATTTTTTGCATCTTTATTTTCAATAAAAATGGCAAGGATAGCCTTTGCCATGCTTATTTTGCTAGTATGCATGTTGCTGTTTGAAAACAGAAAGTTTACCGCTGGTGCAAAAATTCCCTAGAAAAGTCAGAGCATGATATAATGTTGAAACGTTTTGCATATTGAGCTATGATAAATATTCTACAGCATAGAGTTTTTCTCATAATTTTTGGAGTTAGGTAAGTATGATGAATCTTGCATTCTTTACAGACTATACTGTTTTGGCAGATTGCTGTTATGTTTGCATTGTTTGCGTATGTTTGCTTGTTTGATGATTATATGTGAGGATAGGAGTATTAAATATGCAGAGGCATTTAGTATGCAATGTTGAATAATAATTTTAGTGATTTGTTACAGTAGAAAATGATAAGGTTTTGCATTGGTTTATACTAACCAATCTCACGAGTTCTTGTTGAGTTTGGTGTGGATGAAGCTTTTGATAAAAAGAGAAACCATGATATGAGAGGAATTAAGGAGACACAAAAGTTCAAGCTTGGGGATGCCCAAGGCACCCCAAGATAATATTACAAGAAGTCTCAAGGATCTAAGCTTGGGGATGCCCCGGTAGGCATCCCACCTTTCTTCTTCAACAATTATCGATTAGTATCGGTTGAGCCTAAGTTTTTGCTTCTTCACATGAGTTGTGCTATCCTTGCAATGTAATTTTATCTTGTTTTGCTTGCTGCTTGAATAAAGTACTTAAGATCTGAAATTCTTAAATGAGAGAGAGTCTTCACATAGTTACGTAATTATTCGACTACTCATTGATCTTCACTTATATCTTTTTGGAGTAGTTTTTCATTTACTCGTGTGCTTCACTTATATCCTATGAGTAAATTGTTGAATGAGTTGATTGTCATAAATCTGAAATTATATATGTATCATTTGCTTATCCCATGGGGAGTAATGACTTCACATCTAAGAAGTAGAGGTTGTAAATTTATTGAAGGTTAGCAAGCATTGTATTGGTCACTTGAACAATTCATGAAAGAATACTGAAGGAAGAGAGATTTCACATATAAATATACTATCTTAGACATCTTTTATAATTGTGAGCACTCATTAAGTATGACATGCTTAAGAGTTGATGTTGGATAAGGAAGACAACGTAATGGGTTATGTTTTCTCACATCTCAGTTAAAGTATATTGTCATGGATCATTCAAACATGTTGAGCTTGCCTTTCCCCCTCATGCTAGCCAAATTCCTTTCACCAAGTAGAGATACTACTTGTGCTTACAAATATCCTTAAACCCAATTTTGCCATGAGAGTCCACCATACCTACCTATGGATTGAGTAAGATCCTTCAAGTAAGTTGCCATCGGTGCAAGCAATATAAATTGCTCTCTAAATATGTATGATCTATTAGTGTGAAGAAAATAAGCTTTATACGATCTTGTTATGGAAGCAATAAAAGCGACGGACTGCATAATAAAGGTCCATATACAAGTGGCAATATAAAGTGACGTTCTTTTGCATTAAGATTTTGTGCATCCAACCATCACTACCAAAAAAATACACTTCCGTGCTGATACGTGTTCGTCACAGTAGGTCGCGTTTTTTGTCATGCATGTACATCCATGACAAATTTATGACAGAATCAAGATAGTCATACTGTGCTGTCGTAGAAGTGTTCGATGACATTACCAAAATTATCATCGCGAAGTGTCCACTTCCATGACGATAAATCGCGCGTCCACGAACTGCTTTCGTCAAGGGTGACCGACACGTGGCATCCACCATAACGAATGCCGTTAAGCTATCGGGTCGGGTTTTGGATCGATAACCGTTAACAGCCCGACCAATGGGGATTTTCCGTGTAAAATCATCATTGGCTGGAGGAAACTGCGTGTCGGCTCCTTTGTTGGGACGAGATGTCATCCACTCATTGGACAGAAGGCGCCTATGATACGTCGACACATGGCACGGCCCAACAGAGGCCCATTCCTGTGAAAAGGCTGGCCCATTTGACTTGGTCAAAAGGTGGCGGGTCGGCCCATGGAAAGCCTATTAACGGTCTGTTCGCATATAGCCCATTACAGCCCGCTAACCAAAGGCCCTTTACGCCCTATCCGAATTAGGCCCAGTAGCGTCATCTGGGCCATCCAATATGATTCCAGCCCGTTTTCACTTCTGGCCCATGTATGGCCCATGACGTCTTTGGGCCCATATGAGGCCCTATGTAACTCTTGGCCTATTAACAGCTCGTGGTGAAACTGGCCCACAATGAACAGTGTATCACTTTACACCCACTAACGGCCCGTGGTGAAACTGGCCTGTAATGAACAGTATATCACTTTATACCCATTAAGGGCCCGTTATTTAGTTGGGCCGTTTCCAGCAAATGTTATCTTTCGGCCTTCTCAGAGCCCATTTATTCTTGGGCTCATTTCCAGCATTCGTTTACTTACAGCCTGTTACTGTCATTTTCTGCTTGTGGGCCAAATTCAGCCCGTGGTTACATCGGCCCGTTTGTGGTCCATTAATACTTTGGGCCGTTTTCATAGCGTCATCAAATACAGCCTATTAACGATGGCCCATTATGGTCATCTGGCCCGTATAAGGCCCATTGATGAATGACCCGTAGAAGGCCCATTCTTTCTACGGCCCGTAGAAGGCCCATTGTTTCTACGGGCCGTAGAAGGCCTACTGTTTCTATGGCCCGTAGAAGGGCTACTGTTTCTATGGCCCGTAGAAGGCCCACTGTTTCTACGGCCCGTAGAAGGCCTACTGTTTCTATGGCCCGTAGAAGGCCCACTGTTTCTACGGCCCGTAGGAGGCCCAGTGTCACTACAGTAAATATTAGCCCATGGTTATTGTGGCTTAGTTTTAAAAAGAACTGCACTGACTACAAGCAAACAAATAAACAAGACAACAAGGAAATAAATAAGCAAGCAACTTATGCTAGGCTATCACGGTTGTTACACATATTACATCCACTAGGCATCAAAGTTTGCCACCAGTGCAAATATAGGGAACAAAGCAGCATATCATATACATTGGTTGTCAAAGTTGGCGACCAACGCAAATAAACGCCGCAGCAAAACAAATCCAGAACTGAAACCACTTCAGAAGATCTCAAGAAACAAGATCCTGGGTACCCATAATGCTGGCAAGATGCTTAGCAAGCTTATTAACATTCTCTTGTTTGGCGCTTAAAATCCTCCAGCGCTTGTTGTTGCACCAGAAAATATGCATCTGAATTCTGCAGGGACTTCCTTAGTCCTTCAGCTTCCTATCGCAGCACATTTGATCGATGTCTTTCAACTTGAAGTTGAGACTCAAGAAGACGAACTGATTCTGGCAGCGAGTTCGAAGAGCTTGTGCCAGCAGTAGTGGCCAGTAACTCGAACACTACATCAAGACAGGACTTTTGGGTTCCCTCACTGTCATCAAGATAGTTTTTTTCAGCTTTCTTGGAGACCAACAGGGATGTCTCACTATCTTGAACCTTATCTGCATTACTTCCTTTACCAATGGATAATGCGGCACTGTTCTCCAATATTTGGTCCGCATTCTAAAATAGAAACAAGCAGACACATCACATGTTTACCATGTTGTATACGAAACTCATTTTGGTAAATGAGTTCAGTAGTAAAGTGGACAGGATAACAGCATGAAACAAACATATATCTATGTGCCATGGTCACTTTATGGTCTATATCATTCTAGTTTTTGTTGCCAAATCAAGATAGAGACATAGTTCAAATAATATTTGTTCAAGACAAAGCAGAATAGACAGAATATAAGTGTGGGTAACTATAGATCAATAACAACACTTGTAATGTGCGTGACATCACTACTAGGGAAAAGCCTAGCAGCAGCGCGGGTTTTAGGCCTATTAGTAGCGCGGGTACCCGCGCTACTAATAAGCCTTCTGACTAACATATAGCGAGAGCACGGGTGCCACCGCGCTACAGACTAACGATATATATGATAGCGGGTTTAAACCCGCGCTACTACTAATCTGTAATCTCGGAAAAAAAAATTTGGACTTTTTTCGAAATTCTTTTTGATTTTTTTTCAAAATTTTCAAATTTCTAAATTATTTTAACTCAAATCTCTAATCACCCCTAATCGCTGCTCAATTTAATCTCTAATCACCCCTCATCATTCCAAATCATCTAACTTCCCGAACGGTCACCCATCCTCTCACTACTCCAGCCTGAGCACGCTTAACTTCCGGGTTCTATTCTCCCTCGTTTCCAAGTGTGCACTTGTTGTTTTCCTGACAATAGTGAGATGTCAATCCTATTAACCTCAGGAATTTAGCTTGAGCATGAAGTCACACATTTCACTGTTTGAGTTTGAAACTATTGTTCTAAAAAATTAGTAACACTAATATTTCTTGAATAATTAGTTTGACCACAGTTTGACTAGATTTGACCACAGTTTGACCAGATTTGACCATAGTTTGACCATAGTTTGACCAGATTTGACCAAAATTCAAAAAAACTAAAATAATTATTTATTAACACTAATATTCTTGAATAATTAGTTTGACCATAGTTTGACCAGATTTAACAAAAATTAAAAAATAATATATTTTTTTTAAAATTTTTTTGCCTCCAGATCTTAAAAGCCCCGTAACTTTTTTTCTGTTAGGCTTTTGAGGATTTTGAAAACGTTTAAATTCGGATGTAACTTTTCGAGTAGATGCTTTTTCATATAAAAAACTTTTTCATCCGAGTTCGTATGCAAAAGTTATGGCCATTTTCATACAAATTTCCAGAGAGATTTTGCAAATAAAGTCGAAATTCATATTTGTAAATTTTCCCAACAACTAGACCACATATCACATGGGAAACTTATTTTCTTTTATTTTTTGACATTTTATCATTTTCTTTTATTTTTTAAAACTGAAAAGGCGGTCCACGGGGGTAGACTTTGCCAAATAGGCGGACCCCGCGCTACTACTATGACAGACGATTAGCAGTAGCGCGGGTTTTTAACCCTCACTACTACGAAGTTGATAGCAGTAGCGTGGGTTAGTAGTAGCGAGGGTTAAAAACCCGTGCTACTGCTATTAACTTATCTTAGACGGCGAGGTTAAAACCCTCGCTACTACTATGGCATATCCCGGGGCACGCATGCAGACCGCTTAGTAGTAGCGAAGGTTACAAACCCGCGCTCTTGCTATCAACTTAGTAGTAGCGAGGTTTAAAACCTGCGCTGCTAGTAAGTAGCAGTAGCGAGGGTTTTTAGCCCTCGCTGCTGCTAAGATTCTGTGTATAGCCTTTTCCCTAGTAGTGCATGAGAACATAACTGTTTATTCAATTGAAACTGAAATCAACATATAGCAGGTTACAACAGCAAACCAGTTAAAGAAACAGGTTTAAAACATACCTGTTGCGCCATTGGAGTTTCAATTCCATCCTTCAAATTTGAAAATAGTTGGTATGAGTAAATACAGTAATGCAAGAGCAAAGGAGTATGAACCATAGCTACATAAACTGGCCTAAGAACAAATCTTCTTCTCCTTTAAGTGTTGAGTTGGGATTCGGAGTGGTGGTCCTCGTGCTTTGGGCACTGCAGTTCCCTTACTAACCGCTCGTGTTGGGTGCTCTGTGGTGGAGACGGTGCTGTGTCAACTGGAACTGGGTTACTATCTGCCGGGGTTGGAACTGCAAGTACAACCGTGGTTCTATCTGCATCAATTGGTAGCACTGTCTTTTCTGAAGACCGTGTTGTTACTCCCTTAGATACTGCCATCACGCTCTCCAATTCAAATGGCTGATAAACAAGAAAAGTAATTGAAAGTATAGACATTGTATGATAGACAGGTGCAATGGATAGTGGGGAATAAAAGAGGGCATGAAATAATTCATATTTATGTTGTCTAACCAAACAGGATAGCATGACACAATTTCACATATATGATGGCTAACTAAACGGGATAGCATGACACAATTTCACATTATGATGGCTAACTAAAAAAGATGGAAAGACATAGTTCAAAATATGAGACTATGTAAACAGGATGACATGACATAACTATATAATGTGTTTATTAAATAGGTTGGCATGCCATAATTCACATACATTCATGGATAGAATGCCATAATTCTAAATATGATGGCTGTAAACACTAAAGAGGATGAGATTATATAACTATATGATGTCTTTATTAAATGGGTTGCCATGCCATAATTCAGATAGATGATGTGTATGTACTATGTAAACATGATGGCATGATATAATTGAAATATATGATTTATATAGTAAGCAAGTAAGCAGATGGCAATCTATATATGATGTAAAAACTAAGCAATGCAAGACAACATGCATGACATGGGTAATATAACCCTGCCAAGTTTGAGCATAAACCTTAGGGGGGAAATAGGACTGGTCATCAGTCTCTGAATTCTCTTCTGAGGAGCTCTCTGTAGCCTGACAAGATGTCTCGCTTCAAAGAGTAGCATTATGCGCTCTGAATACCTTGTTTTCACTCCAGATACTTCCATCACCACTTCAAATGGCTGATGCACAGGAAGAGTAGTTGAATATACAAACGTTGTCGACAAATGGAACACGTAATACAAAAAAATGATAGCATGATATGATTCACATACATGATGATTGGCTAAACAGCATGGCATTGCATAATTCACATATATAATGCCTTTGCAACAAGGTAGCATTGTATAATTCACATATATAATGTCTTCCAACAAGATGGCAATGCATAATTCACATATATGGTAATTAGACACTGAACAGGTGACATTCACACAAAGCATGTCTAAACTAATCAAATGGCATAACAATGCGAGACACCATACGCACGATATGAGCAACATAACCCTGCCAAGTTAGAGCATACACCTTGGGGGGGGGGAATAGGACTGGTCATCTGTCTCTGAATCCTCCTCTGAGGAGCTATCCGTAACCAGCGAGATATGCGCTTCGTCAGATAGCATAGTCTGCTCAGAAGACCTTGTTTTCACTCCAGAATTTGCCATCACCATGTCAAATGGCTGATGCACACGAAGAGCAGTTGAATGTACCAACATTGTTGACGAATGTAATATGTAACGGAAAAAAAGATGACCTGATATAATTTACATATAAGATGACTGGCTAAGCAGGATGGCATTGCAAAATTCACATATATGATGCCTGGCTAAACAAGGTGGCATTGCATAATTCACATAAACGGTGAATAAACTAAACAGATGGCATTCGCACAAAGGATGTCTAAACTAAGCAGATGACATATTTAATGTATAAAGTAAGCAATGCAACACACCATATGATTGATATAACCAACATCAGCATGCCAAGTTAGAGCGAAGACCTCAGGGGGTAAATAGGAGTTATCTTCTCCTTCTGAATCCCCCTCAGGACAGATACCTTCCTCTCGATTACAATCCGAAATGCGTGGAGGGGGCTGCCTTTGGGCCTACCATGGAGCAACGTCTGCATGAAATTATATTGCCATGCAAGGCTCGTCTCTTTTGCTCTACATGTTCAGTTCCATTGTTTACAATAACTGTCATGCATAGGAATAAAACATAGTGAGATTATGTAAGGAGTGCATGCAGAAATCTAGAGTGATGGTAGCAACATGTGGATAGACACAAAACCAATAATAGCAAGCAGATAATGGCTTCAGTTAATAAATACAGATAATGGCTTCTTTACTGTTTGTTTCCCACCCAACATGAAACTCATAGTAGACACGGAGATTAACTAGATAGTAGATAGATACTATTGATATCGGCCCGATATGTACCCACAACCATTTAAAAACTCAAGTTTGACCATTAGTTTGGAGTGACTCGAGTCTAATCGGTGAACAGGATGATAAAGTAGCATGTAATATTAGCGATGCATAACGTGGCGGACACGAAGAGTGCGACCTCTCTTGCAGACCGTGTAGTCCTCGAGGTCATCTGCTCGGTTGGTGATGGTAATGTAGTTTTCATGGCTGCCGGTGGCGAGGAAGAAGATCGATGCGGCGAAAAGGCGATCTGGAGGCGAATCCTGCTCTGCTAGACCCTTCTGTCGTTGGAGCAGCTGAGCTAGGGTAGACGACGGCGCAGCAGGACCGGGACAAACCACGCAAGGTTTTCTTTGACAACTATCTGTAAGAGAAGTAATTCTGCAAGGGCTCATTTGAATTGGAGGATTCCAACAATGCAGGGATAGGAAATAGACAGGAATAGGATAGGAATGCACGTGCAAAAGAGAGAATTTAAAAACACAGGATTTCTGCCAATCTGGGTGTTTGATTCACAACAATTGGAAGATCACAGGATGCTAAGAAGCATGGTGAGATTAAGTCAAACCACAAGAAAATGTACTGTTATAATGCTATTATGCTACTATCTCTTAGTCTTGTGCTTCATGAATAGGAATTTGAAAAGGAGGACAAGTGAAAATAAAAATTCCTACATTTTTTCTTTCAAGGAGACACTAAAGGAACAAATCCGTGTGCTCAGTGGACAATATATATAGCATGTAGAGTAAAAAAGAGATGCAACAAGTGTACAACCTCTTTGGTGAAGCCATGTCGATCTCAGCGTGATTGGGTTGGCCGGTGAGGATGCTTCGGCTGACTTTGCTGTCGGAGGAGGGGAAGAAGATCTTAGGCATCTGGAGATGGAGCCGAGTCTTGCTCGCTGTGATGGAGGGTTTCGTCGTTGGAGCAGCTCCGGTGAGTTGTACGACGCCGAGGCTGAAGCAGGACAAGAGAGACAACGAACAGCGTTAACCTGAGTGGAATTCTAATAGCATCTCCAATACATGGCGTAAAATACATAACCACAAAGTGCTAGATGTAAAATACATAAGCCGCTCATCTCTGAACTTAACTATCGAAACTGAACTTAACTGTCGAAACTGAACCTAACTGTCCAAACTGAATTTTGCTGTCGAAACTGAATTTCGCTGTCAATATATTTTGCTACGTGTATAGTGCATGCAACCTACTACTCAAATGAATGTTTTAGTGCATTCCAAACGTATATACTACCGCTTCAATATGAACTAAATTTGAATAAGATCTACAGTAATGATTGTTGTGAAGTCAAAGCATTTGAATTCGTTTCTCTGTTTTAATAAGATCTACAATCATCATTATTGTCAAGTTAAACCATCGTTTGTGTATTATCTTCACAGCACACCACATGATCAGTATCGAGTTACATATGAACTATGTGTACTATGTGAACTCGAACTAGATTTTTTGAATCCACTTTATTTTGATTTCAAATCACATTACATTTCTAGCTCTAGCTAGATCTTCATAATCTAAGCCATGTCTCATATGTATAATGTGTTTATCACATTTTGTATGGTGCCCCGCCCCCTACGCCTACAAGTATTTAGATGTGAGTTGCAAACACCACACATTACCACAAATACAAATTCAATGTGAGAATGTTCGATATATAGTATTGTTTAGATTGCTCGATATTTAGTTGTAAGCTGCAAACGCCGCACATTATCACAAATTCAAATAAAATGTTAGATTGTTTGATGTATAGTATGGTTTAGATTGTTCGGCATTTAGCTGTGAGTTGCAAACGCCATGCATTATCACATTATGGTATAACATGTGCACAGCACGTGTATCACCGCTATATTCATGCATGCAATGTTTAAAACACTATGATCTCCTATTCAAATATATGAATCCACTTTCATATGAAATTATGATCTTTGTTAGTCTCTTACAGCCACACAGTCCTCTAACCTTTGTAGCTACCACTAACTTTCTCTCGTGCATGCACACGCCCTCCTCGCCCTCCCCCTCCCTCGGCATTCTATCCACCGGGCACATTCATTTTTTCCTTTAGGTCGTTCTCCCAGAGTCTCCACAACTCCTTTCCGACACACACCGATCGATAAACCTCTCCAGCGATGCCTGCCTACAGCATACACACACAGCTTCAATCTCCTCCTTTATGTGTCCTTGCCTCGTGTCATTCATATGGTCAGACACACGTGTAAACTCTCACCCCTCTTTTAATCGATCTCACAACCGCACACTCCTCCCCCTATCCAGCTAGTAGTTGGGCCTCTCGCACCACCTCCTAGCTCCATTGTCTATGTCTATCCGTCTCGCTGGGCCTTATTTGCCTCTAACAAATGGATGTACACCAACCGATCTCTCGCTATACATATAGCCAACTAGGTCCTTATAACTCGTTTTTACCCACACATCGATCGATCTACCTCATTAGTTGTGTCTCTCCCTTCCTCCGACAAACAACAATTGATCTACCGATCTAGTTAGGTTTGCTTACCAAACACATGGTTCCCCTTCATCATCCATGGATGCGTCTCGACAGATCTATCACGCACAGGCACACACAGAAACACATCCCCACTCTTATTGATAACATTGCAGTTCCACCCTCAGTTTGTCTAGTAGGCCTCTCCCAACATCTCCGAGAAGCAACTCCATCACCCATCCAGCACTCTACCCTCTCCCTCCCTCTCCCTCCCTCTCTCTCTCCTCTCTCTCTCTCTGTCCCATCATATTTCCCGTCCTTCAGTTATGTATGGATGTCGACCGATCTCCCTCATGACATAGCTGGGTCTCTCCTTCTCAACACATATACGAGTCGTTCTACCTCTATAGTTAGGCCTTTGCCTACCCCTCCCTCCACCCTCCCCCCCACACACACCGATACATCAAGCGCTCTAGTCATGTCTCCCTGCCACACACAAACTTGACATGTGCCCTCTAACATTCTGGTAGACCAGTCGCCCTATATCTTTGACTTGCACACACACGCGCAATTTCGATGGCTCTCTTCATAGATCTCGCACCCACCCGTACTTGATCCTCTCTTCGACTCTATCGATAGCTATGACCCCTCCCTCTCTTCTCGTGGATTGCCCGACCCTCTATGTATGATATGGATAGGCCTCCATTTCACACACATTGCATGCAAAAATTTGTTTGAGATAGGCCTCCATTTCACACACATATTCCCACAAATAATTCACGAAATCAACCCCCACCCCACCCGCACCCCCACCACAAAACAAAAAACACTCACGAACGTGGTTTGTATCTCTCACACACACCCACGTAGGTGGGGGACGTGCACGAAGAGAAGAGGTGCATGCAGGGCGCACGTACTCCCGTCTCTTTCTCAACCACACCCGCGCGGGTACATGGTGGAGCTCATTTCTGTACGAAAAAGGCAGCCCACGTGGTAATTTGGCACGTGTACTGGTTATCCACTTGGTGGAGGGAGGATCGTCTACCACGGGTGAACAAACAAATTGCGACTTGACGCGTTATGTTAAATTAAAAAAAGAGGCAAACCATGTGGGGCCTACCTTAGAGGAAAGGCTCTATACACTGGAGTACTTTTGATGTGTCCCGTCAACTCACAGAACAAGGAGAAGCTTGCTTAGTACGCCGTCTCCCCCGCCCACGGGCGCGGTGGCTCGCAGGATGAGGTGAAGCTTGCTCCTCCCTTGCCCATGCGCGCGGTGGCTCGCAGGACAAGGAGAAAAATTTACTACTCCCTCCGTTTACTCCTCGTCCCTACTACCTTGGTTATAGAGATTATATCATATTGTTTGGAATATATATGTCCTTAGTAGATTTCAATATGAACTACTAGTACATACTCCAAACACTGATGTATATAGGCGTATTTTAGAGTGTACATTCACTCATTTTGCTCCGTATGTAGTAGCACTCTCCTCGCCCTCGACCCTACGCCCACGTGGTGGGCGTGTAGCAATTCATTCGGTCTCATATAGCCAGAACAATATATACTGCACTACCATTATTGCTCGACTTCCCGAAGAGGCGAAGAGCCAATCGCAAGGTTAATATTTTGGAGATGCCAAGCGCAACGTTATAGGAGAACGAGTAGTAGGTGCCACGTCATTTATAAATAATTTATTTTCTTTAATGGCACGTACGCAATATGATAGGTTCATATGGAGAGAAAAGGAAACCGCTCCACTATATACATAGTTAGGACGGGCCAGCCTACACGGTTGCTTGCTGAGGTTGCTCTCTTCACACTCTCTCGCACAAAAAGACTGTGGCCACATCTCTAACATCCCGGCGGATCACGTCCGCTTGGGGAAGGGGTGGATGCTTAGTGTAGATGCGGTGTCCGTCGCCGACGGCGAAAACCCACTGTCGGCACGTCCCGATCAAGGGTCCCCGCCGTTCTCTCACACAAAGCCGGTGAGGTTGCCTTCGTCCCTTGCTCACTACCGCGACGTGGGCAGTTGCCGCCTCCCGTCGCCCTCCTCAAGGTCGAGCTACGTCCCTCAGGTACAACTCCCTTTACAGCCGGCTTGCACCACTGCTCCAGCTGCCCACATCACTCCCTGTGAATATTTCTTTGCCCCGCACATACCTGATACCGCTACTGGCTTCTATGTACTGTATTTGTGATGAGTTTATGTCTCATGAACTAGTCCTAGTAATCTTATTCTAATCACGCTTCTTCAATTTCTTTGCCACAGGGATGCTCATCTCGATTTTGGTGAAACTGCACAAAATGATCCGATGGTCAAAAGGTTTCAAACTTCATTTATTAGGAAGCTCGAACGTTGCCAGCAAATTGAAGCCTGGTCAGGGTTCACGGTTCAAGGGCTAGGGACTGCATGGATCATTTTTTTCTTTAGCTGCCTCTGTTCCAAAATAAGTGTCAACTTTAGTAGTAGTACAACTTTGTACTAAAGTTTGCACAAAGTTGAGACACTTATTTTGGAACGGAGGGAGTACATATTGCTATGATCATCAATCATTGAGTGCAATAGCATGCATGTTAGTCTCCTTTGTATTTGATGAAATGTTGCAACGGGCAACCTTGGGACATAAGATACATGTAACAGAGTGGAAGCTTCATAGCATTGTACAAATTTATCTCGCTGATAAATTACAAGATGCGTACTAGTACTATACTAGTACTTCCTTCGTTCCTAAATATAAGTCTTTGTAGAGATTTCACCATTAACCACATACGGATGTATATAGATGCATTTTAAGTGTAGATTCATTCATTTTGTTCCATATGTAGTTCACCTAGTGGAATCTCTACAAAGACTTATCTACTAGTAATAGCAAGCCCTCACTACTAGGAATTCTCTATCCTCTCCTTGAGCCACATCATCAAAATTGACGTAGCCGTTAGATGAAGTAAATCAGTCATAATAGCCGTCTGATCTAGACGTTGAGAGGCTCAGCACTAAGCCACATGCAAGCATGCAGAAATACCGTGGCACATGCATGTGAGTGGGTTTTAAATCACATCAACATGTCTGCATGCAAGCATGCACCGGTAGCATGCATGTAAGTGAGCTTTTAAGTCCCGTTAACATGTCAAAAAGAAAAATATAATCCCATTATGCAGTAGGAGTTGGCTGATCTTTTTTCCTTATGTGGACGATCTAAATGATGATGGGAGTTTATTTAGTTTGGCTACCACATTTTTCATGCGGTTATAGATTTTTTTTAGTTCTATGAAATCGATAATTTTGCGCAGAGAGATATACCGCTGTTCATGACAGCGGCGAGGACTCATCTAGTAATATTTAGGAACAAAGGGAGTACTATGTAAAGAGTTAGGTGTCGCACGGTGATAGTGTGAGGTGGGCCATGTAATCACTGAACCTGCGTGTTTTCACTGCTCTTGCACTCCTCCGCTGTAAGAATGGAGAAAATTGTAATCTACTACCTCCTTTCGACGAAAGCATGGGACATCCAGCAGTCCTACCACCTCAGTAATAAAGACCAATGAGCCATCAAATCACATAGACCCAGCAGTAAGTTGGACGGACGAAGCAACCATCACTCTTGCGCCAGTGAGAGGTCGCGTCCGCTCTGCCAGGGCATGAATGCGACACCGATTCTTTGGAGCAGCGCTGACCGTTTCAGGCGGGAAGCGCGCGCAGGCGGTGGAGGGGCTTTGGGTGGGCCAGGCTAGTCAGGAGCGGGCGTGGCGGATGTCCGCATGTCCCTACCGTACACGCCCGGAAACGAGAGGATGCACCGACTCTCGTGGCTAAAATCGTACACTACACACCATATCTCTGTAGGAGTAGGTCGATCTGTCGCACTCTCTAACACACACATGCTGTTAAACACACACACGCACACGCACGCACCTTGGTCCCGTTGCACCTTCTAACGTGAGTTATACACCTAGACGGAGGGAGTAGTAAGTATACGAGATACGGTGGCACACTGACTTAAGTCGAATACAAGTGCCCAAAATTTGTGTGCATGTTATAATAAGGATTCACTTAAAATAGTACGTGAGCAAACAGAGGGATCAATTGGACAGTGTTCCCGAGCAGTAGTGAGATGTGTGAGGTAGTAAGATACACCGTTGGCGCTTTTAATTTTTCTTATTAATTTGTTTGTTTCACCCTCTGACTGGTGGGACCCAATGTACTACGTGGAGAGAGGTAAGGTGACTAAGGCTGCATTATTTCTGCACCACTGTGGATAGTCTTACCACCAAAGCCACATGACATGATTATGATTGAAATCCTAATGACTCCCACACACACACACACACAAAAACACGGCATGCCTGTCACACGAATGCAGGAATGTATAAAAGGTTATTTTCCTCTCGTTGAACATAACGGGAGGGTTGTGTAGCTGGTTAGCCTGTTAGCTCATCAAACTTGAGGTCTCGGGTTCGATAACTACACTTGAGCATAATTTTTGCCAGGAGGATTCTTTGACTGGTCAAAATGTTTTCTAGGGTTTGCACGCTTCACACTCTCTCTCAAGTATATATATACACGCTGGAGCCTCGGTGCTTGTAGTTGCTCTCTTCACACTCTCTCGCCCTCTCCAGATCTAAACAAGACCTCGTTGGCTCTCTCTCCCCTCACTGCTGCTCAAAGAGCCGGCAGGATCCATCCGCCGGGAAGGGAAGGAGGCTTAACGCTGTCACCGTCAGCGAGGGAGGGAATCCACTACCGGCGCTACTGTTCACTTGCCACCCATCGGCGGCGCGGGAGGGCCTCCGACCCTTCTTCTTCGCCGTCGTCCCGTCGCCCACCGAACCACGCCCCAAGAACCTTAAGGTATATTTTACTTACTCCACATGCATTGCTCTAGCTGCATGTATACCATGAATCTAGGACGTGGTTCAAAGAGGAAAGGAGTGGGGGAAAGTAGTCGGAAAAGTTATATATAGCATGAATCTAGGACATGGTTCAAAGAGGAAATGAAGGGGGAAAGTTGTATAGCATGAATCTAGGACGTGGTTCAAAGAGGAAAGGAATGGGGAAAGTAGTGGGGAAAGTTGTATTGCATAAATCTAGGACGTGGTTCAAATAGGAAAGGAAGGGGTGAAAGTACTAGTTCAAAAAGGAAAGGAAGGGACAAGGCTGTAGAGTTTGAGCAGGACTAGATTTGCTACGCTCACATAGGGAAAGGTGTCTAAAGATAACAAAACTGGGACCAACACAAATATGCTCCTTGGTTGTTTCTTCTTTGTTGCAATAGACTGTGCATGACCACAGTACATCGGTAGATGCACATGGTGCTGGTGCGTCCACTATCCCGTGCAACTCATTAGTTGTTGTTAATCTATGGCCCTGTTTGGTTAAAAACTCCCTAGTCCCTACCTGCTTGGTTCCAGGGACTAAACATGGACTAGAGGTTATTAAATGACATGATAAAAGACCATGTTACCCCTAGTAATGAACTAATAGAAACAAGGTGCGATGCGTGGCAGGGGCAACTGTTGGAAAAAAGTCCCAAAAAGACTCCCTCGGGGTCTTTCTTTAGTCCCAAATGCCCACTTTTAGTCCCGACCCTCCTGTTTGGTTTAGATGTGACTGACACGGAGTTATTTTAGTCCCTACACCAAAATGTCCCTGTAAACAAACACCCTCTAATAATGCCGCTGGAAAATTGATGCAATGCCACAGTTAAAAGCAAATTACATGTTTAACAAATTTTATTGTTAATATAATCTCTATGTTAATATTAATCGATGCCACCGTTTGAGAAATGCTATCTTGCTTTCTTTCCCATTTAGATAAGGTAGATGCTTCTTTTTGTTGGCTTCTGTGTCATCCACCGTTATTGACCACTAATTGTTTCCTTTGCACTTCTGTGTAAACAGGGTTATCTACTTCACCTCGTTGCCATTGTGACCTTTTGTTGCACTACACAAAACACTTTTGTTTTAAGAGTGTTTTGTGTAGTTCAACCAAAATGTCACACCGACAACGTTGCTTGATTGCTTGATCTTAGTGGAACTGCACAAGAGGAGATCTTACTTCTTATCCGTTAAGGCGAATTTGGTTCAGATCTTCTTCTTTGAGTTGTTTGAATTCCGCATCATGAGAGGTCAGTACTAGCCTTCTTTCACATGATTCTGCAGTGTGCTTTCATATGTTGTGCTACTTGTACAATAATGTTGCTTGATTTTAGTGAACTGCACAAATGGAGACAAGACTTCCAATCTGTATGTGCACTATAATATCCCATTAAGGTAAGATAAGGATATTTCACAACTGCTGGCCTGTATTTTGCCACTTTCATCAGAAAATTAAGTTTAGTATTATACTTGTGCTCCCTAATTGACATGCCAAATCTTACATTGAAGGCGAAGCTTGTCTGTTATTGAACCAAGCGATGACGGGGAAGAACAAGCGGAAGAAAAAAAATCAACTCCCAGTGTTGTAATGAAGCACTAGAACTGTGATGACACAAGTAATGATATAGTTTTGCATCTTAATTTATCGATATGGCTGGAACGAGCAATTGTTTTGCCGCTAATTTGATGCCATACGTAATTATCTCTAGTTGTGCAAACAGGGATCTTCTTTGAAGATACCATATATTTTAGTGGAACTGCACAAGAAGATGTTGGAAACATTAAACTAATCGAGGAGTATATAGTAAGCATGGCCACCCCCGTTGATAACAACAGATGGTTCCCGAGAAGTGCTTCATCTGTATGCTCTACACAATCAGCCTGCTGACAAAGGTTGGTACTCGCCCACTGATTTCATCCATATGATTGAGTTTTGTCATTTCTAATGGTGTTGTGCTACTGTTTAGATACTGTCATGAAAAGGTGGTATTGTCCTTGGGAAGTGCTTCATCTGTGCTGTTATAAATATTTCCTTTCCTTTTTTTCGAGCAAACATGGATGATAGCATTTAGTAGTCCTCTTGTCTTTGCACAACAGGATCATCTTCCTCTGAACAAGAATATGGAGTACGTGAAGTGACTAGTTCCGATTATGCCAGGATGAAGAAGCACTATCTATCTTCTCATCAGAAGGAGCAGTTGAAGGATGGTTACATTACTCCCCACAAGACCAAACTAACTTAAGCTCAGAAGGACTGACAAATCTCCATTTTTTGTTGTGATGCGCGAGTACAATGTTATTCTAGGATTCTTTCTGGTGAGTTCCATTTTTCTCAAAGTGTGCTCTACATGGACCATGTATGTGCCTCTTGAAACTGTCAATTCATAGTACAGTTTGCTTTATACTAATCACTTTTTTGTATTTGTGCAAACAGGGGTGCTCGGCTTGATTTCAACGGGAACTGCACAAAATGTTCATGAATACATCGAATCATTCATTTCCACCACAAGAAAGGAGGTGCCCATAAGTTCAAGGCGTTGCAACATATAAAGGCGAAATCATACAAGCTACTGCGAATTTGGTTGATTTTGGTGGGCGCACAAAAGAACAACTAGTTTATTTAGCACGAGGTGCCATGTCAATGTTTGAACTGATGGCAAACCCTGCCCATTCCACAATCGTAGGCATTTGATATTTTGGAATGGGACAACCTTGTCAAATTTTGCTCATTGATTTTAGCAAGATATCGTTTGATATTTTGAATGGGATGCCCTTTCTTTGTCGTGGCGGTCATTTTTTTCTTTATTCTTTAGTTGTGAAGTAAATATTGCCTCTGACATGTGAGTCGCTGAGATGCATAATCATCGATTGTTTTGAATGTTCTCTATGAATTGCCAGGCCTGTGTGTTTAATTGCAATGTACAGAAACTCTAGAAAGCTGCTCAAACTCTTTGTACTCCTTTTGTTCCTTTTTACTTTGCACATTGTGAAAGTGCATACTCTTTGTATAATATTGGTCAAAGTAGAGATACTTTGACTGCAGACAAAACTTGTATGCAGACTAGAAAGGACCGGAGGGAGTACATGTGAAACTACTGCAAACATGGTCATCACCCTGGGAATAATGCTAGTACGTATTGTTTTGCATGTTCATCCAATGCCAGTGATACAGGAATTCGAACTAATCGAAATAAATTCATTCATACACGATCGGATTTCATATAAACATGCCGGATTTCATTACATTTCATACATTCTTCAACTAAAAAGGGGTGTTTGTGGCCGCATGCATCTCCCAGATGCAGAGGCCGGGGGTCATCCTCCTTTTCAAAAAAAACTAAAAAGGGGTGCGCTAGAGGTATAATTAATTAACCGAAGCTACCCACCTGTGTCCCGCTGAGCCGAACAGAAGCTTCAGTGACTTAACTGCAGGTGTAGTTGCGTAACTGACATGTGGCCTGTTGGGCCCACGTGTCAGTCAGCCAACTGCACCAGCAGCTAAGTAGAAGCAGCATTCTTCTCCAGCGCAGCTCTCCGAATCCACATCGCCGCCAAGAAGCTAACCGGCCATCAATGGTCAACCCGCCTAGCTTGGCTTCAACCGGAGGGTAGCAGCGGTGGCCTTACTTGGACCCGAGCGGCGGTGACCTACCGTGTTCTACTCTTCCTCGTTTTCTGTGTGGCACAGCCTCGTTGGCAGCGGGGCGGGGCCAGGGCGGAGCCGGCGATGCCTCTGTCTCGTTGCCGGCGGGCGGCGCCTCAGCGGAGCGGTGGAAATCCTCCCCCATGTTGCCGGCACGGTGGGGCCTCGGCTGAGCCGGCGATGTCCTCTGCCTCGTTGTTGGCGGGGTAGGGCCTCGGCGGAGCCGGCGGTGTCCTTTGCCTCGTTGTTGGTGCCGCAGTGCCTCGACGGAGCCGGCGGTGTCCTCTGCCTCGTTGTTGGCGCCGCGGGGCGTCGGTGGAGCAGGGCGTCGTCGATGCCAGCGGAGCGGGGACTCGTCGGAGCCGGCATTGTCCTCTGCCTCGTCCTCGGTCTCGCCAAACAGCGCCTCGCCCGCTTCATCGCCCTCTTTTCTAGCCTCTTTGTAGGCGGCCGCAGCCTCCGCCACCCGCATGCGGTACCGCCCGGCCTTCGGCGGTCCTTGCGGCGGAGGCGGTACGAGTCGAGCAATGCCTCTGCTCCGCCCGCTCGCGGCGATCTGCTCCTCCGCTGCAGTGCTCTGGAGGAGATGGTGGTTGTAGGCGGCGTCGGCCTGCGCCTCCCGGAACTGGTCCTCACGCATCTGCCTCACCGTGTCCATATATTGGGCACGGGCCTCGCCGATGGTCATGGTGCAATGCACCAGCGAGGATGGCGAGGAGGAGGGGGTTGGCGCCGGATTGTTGACTACCATGTTCTCCATTGGAACGTCGTCGTCCTCCGGCTGCCTGCCGACCAGCCGGTCGGCAGCAATGGCTGCTATCTCCTTGTGGTCCGTCGTCCGCCCGTCCCAAAGAGCACTAGAGCGCGAGGAAGCCATGGTGGGAAGTAGTGATGTGGACAGGAGAAAGGCAACGGATGCGGATGACTGCGGCAATGGCCGACGCAGCAGTTTATATAGCAATGGTGGGCGGGCGGAGGGACGGACGTGTGACGCCGGAGTAGCTGCCTCGGCAACCGCATATCACTAATGTGTGCGGCAGATGGATAAACGGACGGCACTTGTGTCGTTTGAAGGCGGAGCAATCGCCTGCACCGGGAAGCGGGGTAGCCGGTCTTGTTGTTTCGGCGAGAAGCCTTGCAAGGCGAGAGATCACTTTACTTGGATAGGATGACAATGGGGACCCACCAGGTCCATAGCCTCACGTCGCAAGTGCCTCCTTATTATATATATATAACTATAATTTATTTTGCTTCCTCTGGTTTCGACATCACGGTCCCACACCATTGTCTACCTATGTACTCCCTCCTTTCCGGTTTATAGGGCTTATCTCAAAATTTTAGTTTTTCATTTTATAAGGCTCAATTTGGTTGTTTTCCATCACATCTTCAGATTCAAGGTGCATTAAATCATTGCATGCAAGTATTAAGAGAAAATTGACCAATGCATGTACTTTATGCATGCATGCATTGCAATTAATGCATTGATAAACATAATTTTTTGAGGACAACAAGAGCATTAATTAGGTGCTTTTGCAAAACTAGAAAAAGTATTCCACCACTCGCCATCTACCTTGATTGGTGAGATTTTTGAATTGAGCATTATAAATCGGAAAGTAGGGAGTAGTCAATAAACGAGAGAATTGCACAAGAAGAGGCCGACAGCTGGGACCAAGCAGCTCGAGCAGTATTTGTGTTTTTGGGGTGTGAGCACTGCAGAGTTTTTCGATGTTTACCCCAGATATTAATTTTTCTCCTCTCAAGAACAACGAAAACATCGCTGCAGGTATTAACTAGGCGGGCTGTGGCCCGTCTAGCCCAGGCCAGATATCCAGCCCAAATATTAATTTTTTTCAAGCTGAAAATGGCTAGCCCAGCTATACTTTCTTTAGGAATACCCAGGCAAGGTCAAGTTGTTATTCTCTGCCCCGCTGGGCTGCAAATCTTTCCTAGGAGGGATGCATTAGGCTTAACAAGAAAATGGGCTTTAAAAAATAATAAATGGGATGTACTTATAAAAACTGGGTAGTAACTATAAAAATGCACCAAACAGTGATTACTTTATAAAATATTATTTTTTGAATATGAAAATTTTAATTTCACTAATTGTTGCAAGCGGAATGTTTTGTTGGATTTTTATGCAATATAAATTTATATTGAAATTGTATTTACTCTGACTAAAATTTCGGGATAAAAATTTTCGGGTCCCATCAAAATGTGGGAAATTTTATTGAATTCTGTTTTGAACGGTTCGTTGAAATGGGCTGTACTTTTAACAAACTGTAAATGGGCTGTAGTAAATTCTATTAGAATTCAAAAATGGGCTACATATTCTTACAAATCTCGAATGGGCTATAAGTTCTCTGCCACACACTTCTGCCCTTACTAAGTTGACGCGTCCCCTAAAAAAACAAAGTTGACGGGTATGCAAGGCTTTGTCAACTTATAGTCAACACACGGTTCTAGCAGCAGTGGCCGTTGGATGTCCATCCAACGGATGCCGTGCTTCTTCTTCAATCTCGGATATTCTAGCTTCACCTGCCCAAAAAATGATTCATCCCCCTGACATCTGGGGCGCACCGTTTCGAAAGCTGGCCTGTGGGCCTACTACGTTGACGTACCAAGGGCTTTGTCAACTTAGTCAATATAAACGATTCTAGCTGCAGTGACCGTACGATGTCCATCCAACGGCCTTCGTACTTATTCAACCTCTAGTCTTCTTCCTCCAGACGCCTAAAGCAGCGCCGGTCGTGCTGCCTGCTCCTGCCTCCCGTGGCCGGCTGTGCTGCCGCGGAGGCCTCACCGCCCCCTACTACTCCCACCGCTGGCTAGGCCATCCCTTCACTCACCCACTGACCCACACCCCCTGTTATTCTGCGGCGACGGCAGCACAGCCGAACCAGTGAACCCTCGTACTCCTCTCCGCGTGTGCATCCACTGCCGCGTCTTCCCCGGCTCCGCGTCGTCCCCTTCCTAGGCCTCGCCGTCGTCCACCGCCGTGGTGCTCTCGGCGTGGCGTGGTCAGCGTGGTCGAGCGACTTCCATCGGACATGGACTGTACGTGGAGAGGCTGACAGCTGGGTCCACGGTAGCCGCAAGGAAGTGCCTCCTTATTACGCGCAAAATAATTATTCCTCCCCCTAACAGCAGGGACCCACTGGACGGGCCACCATATTTCATGAAATAAATGATTCGCCCCCTGACTGCTGGGACCCACGAGCTACATCTTCGCACGCAAGGAAGTGCGTCCGAAAATAACGATTCGCCCCCCTGACTGCTGGGACCCACCAGCTACATCTTCGCATGCAAGGAAGTGCGTCCAAAAAAAATTATTCGCCCCCAACTGCTGTGACCCACCAGCTACACCTTCGCACGCAAGGAAGTGCGGCCGGGCAAAAAAAAACGATTCGCCCCCCTGACTGCTGGGACCAAGCAGCTACACCTTTGCATGCAAGGAAGTGCATCCGGGCAAAAAATAACGATTCACCCCCTGACTGCTGGGACCCAGCAGCTACACCTTCGCATGCAAGGAAGTGCGTCCGGGCAAAAAAAAATGATTCGCCCCCCTGACTGCTGGGACCCACCGGCTACATCTTGTGAGCAAGGAAGTGCACGGCGGTCGGGACCCATCGGTCGGTGAAGCGTGCGTGGCGTTGTCATCCTGGTCGTGACGATATGCGTACATCTTGGTCGATGTAAGAGGCGCCGCGTGTCGTAGTAGAGGTGCACACGTGTAAGTAGTAAGCGCGCGACGTAGCATGTACGTCGTCGCACGATGGCGAGGTGCAAGAAAGAAAATATGGTCACGTATGTATATATGGGCGGGTCTCGAGCGCCTAGTCGCGCATACCGCAAAAGCGGAGAAGCGGACCTCCTACGGTCGAAACGGGGGTCATGTTGATCGGGAGGGGTGTGGCGTACCGCAAAACAGACAAAACGGACCACCTACGGTCGAAACGGGGGTCCTGTTGATCGGGAGGGGTGTGGCATACCGCAAAACGGACAAAACGGACTTGTGTTGGAGCGCTACGGTCGAAACGGGGGGGAGGGGTGTGGCGTACCGCAAAACAGGACTCCACGGGATACTGTTCATCTCCATCGTCGACCTCCTCCAGCCTCCACGGGCTACCGTCGACCTCCTCCAGCCTCCACGGGCTCCTGTTCATCCAGCCTCCACCATGCGCTACTTCACCGGCTACTGTTCAACAACCCCTCCACGGGCACCCCTCCACCGTCTATTGTTCATCCAGCCCTCCACACCACGGGGTCCTGTTCAACCACCCCTCCACGGCCACCCCTCCATCGTCTACTGTTCATCCAGCCCTCCACACCACGGGTTCCTGTTCATCCAGAGGCAACGCCACCGCTCACTGTTCATCCACCCCCCTCGCAGCGCCTTTGTTCATCAATCGATCGGCTTGATTAGCGGCGATAGCGAAGAATCACTCCATCGGGTTCAGTTAACAGCCATCGATTGATCGCTCGGGTTCGAGAACGCGTAACTGCGGTGCAATTGCTCGGGTTGATTAGAGCCCAATGCCTCGCTTCGGCTTGATTAGAGCTAACGCCTACACACACACAGCAGCGTCGTCACGAGAAAGCAGCGCATCGCTCGGCCCCCGACCTCCCACCGTAACCAGCAACTCCCCGAAATTTTCCTCCCCCTCGCTTCTACCACGGTTTTTTCCGTCATGGACGGCCCAAAGAATGTCATGCAGCTGCGTCTCCGGCCCGCCCAGGACGAAAAGCCCATTTTCTGTCATGATTTTTTGTCATAGAAGTAGGAGCCCACCACATCTATGATAATACCGGGTTTTGTCATAATTATCGTCATAGAAGTGTCATATGTATGATAGAAAAAAAATCGTTCGGCCCAAAATGTCACGGATGTGTCTTTTTTTTGTAGTGCATAAAAGCGCATGACAACCTCTGCTTCCCTCTGCGAAGGGCCTATCTTTTACTTTATATCTTTTACTTTATGCAAGAGTCAAGGTGATCTTCACCTTTCCCTTTTTCATTTTATCCTTTGGCAAGCGCCTCGTGTTGGGAAGATCCTGATATATATATCCAATTGGATGTAAGTTAGCATGAACTATTATTGTTGACATCACCCAAAGGTGAATACATTGGGAGGCAACACTATAAGCCCCTATCTTTCTCAGTGTCGGATTGAAACTGCATAACCATTAGTATTGCGTGAGTGTTAGCAATTGTAGAAGACTATATGATAGTTGAGTATGTGGAGTTTTCTAAATCAAAGCTCTGACATAGACCCTTCCTGAAAATAAGATGAATTGTAATTGTTTGATGACTAAGAATGAAGTTTACTAGTTTTCATGAAAGTTTATGGTCTATGCTTTAAACATGTGAATTGATTGTTACTTGTTCGTGAGAAGTTTTATGAGATGAATTACTGTTATGACATATAATCATGCTAGAAAAGGTGATTGAAATTATCATTGATCAAACTTGTGCACCTTCTAGCATTCACACTTCATAAATTCTTTATTTTATCATTTACCTACTCGAGGACGAGCAGGAATTAAGCTTGGGGATCTTGTCGTCTCCAGCGTATCTATAATTTATAAACATTCATGCTATTTTATTATCTGTTTTGAATGATTACGGGCTTTATTATACACTTTTATATTACTTTTGGGACTAACCTATTAACCAGAGGCCCAGCCCATATTGTTGTTTTATTGCCTGTTTCAGTATTTCGAAGAAAAGGAATATCAAACGAAGTCCAAATGGAATGAAACCTTTGGGAGAGTGATTTTTGGAACGAACATGATCCGGGAGACTTGGAGTACAAGCCAGGGAAGCTTCGAGGAGGCCAGGAGATAGGAGGGCGCGCCCTCCCCCCCTAGGCGTGCCCCCTGTCTCGTGGGCCCCTCGAGGCTCCCCCGACCGACTTCTTTTGCCTATATATTCCCATATACCCTAAAACCATTGAATACGAAAATAGATCGGGAGTTCCGCCGCCGCAAGCCTCTATAGCCACCAAAAACCTCTCGGGAGCCGTTCCGGCACCCTGCCGGAGGAATCCCTCATCGGTGGCCATCTTCATCATCCCGGCATTCTCCATGTTGAGGAGGGATTAGTTCACCCTCAGGGCTGAGGGTATGTACCAGTAGCTATGTGTTTGATCTCTCTCTCTCTCTCTCTCTCGTGTTCTCTCTATGGCACGATCTTGATGTATCGCGAGCTTTGCTATTATAGTTGGATCTTATGATGTTTCTCCCCCTCTACTCTCTTGTGATGAATTGAGTTTTCCCTTTGAAGTTATCTTATCGGATTGAGTCTTTAATGATTTGAGAACACTTGATGTATGTCTTGCCGTGCTTATCTGTGGTGACAATGGGATATCATGTGATCCACTTGATGTATGTTTTGGTGATCAACTTGCGGGTTTCGCCCATGAACCTATGCATAGGGGTTGGCACACATTTTCGTCTTGACTCTTCGGTAGAAACTTTGGGGCACTCTCTTTGAAGTACTTTTGTGTTGGTTGAATAGATGAATCTGAGATTGTGTGATGCATATCGTATAATCATGCCCACGGATACTTGAGGTGACAATGGAGTATCTAGGTGACATTAGGGTTTTGGTTGATTTGTGTCTTAAGGTGTTATTCTAGTACAAACTCTTGAATAGATTGATCCGAAAGAATAACTTTGAGGTGGTTTCGTACCCTACCATAATCTATTCGTTTGTTCTCCGCTATTAGTGGCTTTGGAGTGACTCTTTGTTGCATGTTGAGGGATTTTTATATGATCTATCTATGTCATTATTGTTGAGAGAACTGGCACCAGTGAAAGTATGAACCCTATGCCTTGTTTCCTACCATTGCAATACCGTTTACGCTCACTTTTATCATTAGTTACCTTGCTGTTTTTATATTTTCAGATTACAAAAACCTATATCTACCATCCATATTGCACTTGTATCACCATCTCTTCGCCGAACTAGTGCACCTATACAATTTACCATTGTATTGGGTGTGTTGGGGATACAAGAGACTCTTTGTTATTTGGTTGCAGGGTTGTTTGAGAGAGACCATCTTCATCCTACGCCTCCCATGGATTGATAAACTTTAGGTCATCCACTTGAGGGAAATTTGCTACTGTCCTACAAACCTCTGCACTTGGATGCCCAACAATGTCTACAAGGGGAAGCTTGCGTGGTAGACATCACCACCCCATCATCGGCTGTGGTGGCCGCCAGCCCACCATCAACCGCCAGGGTCATGACCTGCTCTGCCACCGCCGCCTGAAGGCGGGAGGAGGAGGTGGAGGCCCGCATGTGCATCCACGACCTTGTGTGCTACATCGAGTTCCTGCGGGAGGAGGAGGAGCGCCTCGTCGAGCACGCCAAAGAGCCTTACCACCGTCGTGGCCGCACCACACATCGACACAGAGGCGAGGAATCAGGAGATCTACGAGGAGTCCCGCGTCTTCAAGAGGGGTCGTCTAGAGCGGCAGAGGGCGTTCGAGGTGAGCGTCACTGAAGGAGCAGCAACGGCAGGCACCGTATTGCAGTTGTCCAGCTCGTCGGTAGACTCGTCCTCCTCTGCCTCTTACTAAGCATGCTCGGCAGAGGTGAGGCTACTGGAAGTAGTACAAAGCCCCTCCGTAGTAGTAGTATTTCGGGGCTATTTTGTTCAGTTCATCTGACTATAGATGTGGTGGAACAGTACGACGTACTTAAAATTGGCTAGTATATATAGTTGAATTAGCTATTTTCAGTACATGGTTGGCAACAACTGGGGAAAAGTTTGGTTGGTTCAGCTGTCGAGTTGAACTGTTTGTATAAAAGAACGACTGCTTAATCTATGAATGAAATGTATGCTTAATTAGTGAATTTTAGTTGCAGAAATTAGATAGTGCTAGTGATTTTAGCTGCATATTTTCACAAATGGCTGTGTTACAAGGTTGAAAAACGGCAATATTACTAGATCAACAAATGTCAATCTTTCCAGTTTGACAAATGGCAATATAGAATATACCCAAAATGGGAGATTTAAATCTTACCAAATTGTGTGTACGTGCAGTTGCACACGGGCCATCCGAAAAAAACCGTTTGCATTCAAGGGAGGTACAAATCCTGCTTGCCAGATTTTCTCTTGGCTTAGCGCTGAAGTCTCGCTGTGCATACCGTATTTGATATGAACCGTTTGCATTCAAAATTTGCACAAATCCTGCGCGGCGAATTTTCCTTTGGCTTACTGGGGAAGACCACAGCTCTCACTTTGCATATAGGTGTTCTATAAAACGTTTGCGAACAAGAGCTGCGCAAATCCTGGTCGACACATTTTCCCTTGGCTTTCTGGGGAAGCTGTAGGTTTACATATGGTTTTTCTATCTAAAACATTTGGATCAAGAGGTGCACAATTCCTGCTTGGCATATTTTCCCTTGGCTTTCTGGGGAAGCTGTCGGTTTGCAGACGGGTGTTGTATCTAAAACGTTTGTGATGAGTGTTTATATTTAAAAACCATTGACATTTTTTTAAAGAAAATTGTTTGATAAGTCTGTACATTCAGAGAGAAAGACGCAAGTTCGTTCAAACCATATCTTTCATTTAGTCACACTGTCAATTTATATTCATATGATTGAGATACAGTACTAAACCCAACTGGAAGACTAGTGGCAGATGATCCTTCTGTGCCATGGCATTGGTGGAGGTCTATGAGAGGGGAATGGCCCGTATTAAACTGCGGCTTGGGCTCCATTAATGGAGAGGATGCGAGCAAGGCAGGCGGCGGCCATGGAAGTCAAAGGGCTCGCTTCCCCTTGAGCCTGCACGGCGTACAACACTATAGCTTGCACACTTCATGGTGCGCATGCGCATTGGAGTACAGCTTGCACGCCTCCCGTTCAGTCAACCACCTGTCCGCACGGCACCTCCTAGCCATTAAAAGAGTGAGATGTGGCGTCGCATGAATGGTTAATAGAACGCACACGATTTAAATTATACAAATCATTTGAGATGTAAAAGTGGTAGCTATTTGTTTCAAAATGCATTTGTTGCTGTTATTCAAGTGTGCCTTCTCTCAAAATGGACACGAAAAATACTATAGCATGTCGGGTGCCATTCCATGATAGCATGCCAATTTTCATGAATTTCAGACGAGTTTTGGATTTACTAGAATTTAAAACAAAGTTTCTCAAGGTTTTGCCGGCAATCAACGGTGCCCTGGTGTTTGAAATTCATTCTCATTTCTTGCATGGGACCTAAGCATGCACCCAAGGACACACATTTGATTTTTCAACCCATTTTTTGGCACTGGAGCATGTGCATGTAGTTCAAATTTGAATTATGCACATAAAATGCCTAGAAGACCCAGTTAATGTATAAAAATGTTGTAGTGAACCCTGAAAAATCCCCAAAATTAACACAACACTCCTCTTGTTCTATGTTGACACTAGAAAAAATTTGAAAGCAAGATGAGGCAATGAATATCCTTTCGTCCCCAAAGGTGGCACATTCCCTACCGTAACCATCGGGATTGTTGTGAGAAGCTCTGGTTTGCGAGAAGCTTATGCCCGAATCTGCCCTAAATGGGACAAAAAATTTACCACAACATGTTGATGCCGCTACATGATAGCATGCCAAGTTTCATGAATTTCAGACGAGTTTTTGATTTACTAGAATTTAAAAACAAAGTATCCCAACATTTGCGGCCGAGCGACGGTGGCAAGGTGCTTGACATTCATTCCCATTTCTTGCATGGGACCTAAGCATGCACCCAAGGACATAGATTTGATTTTTCAACCAATTTATATGCACTATAGCACGTGCATGTAGTTCAAATTTGAGTTATGCACATAAAATGCATGGAAAACCCAGTTAGTGTATAAATATGTCTAAACAAACCCCAAAAAATTCCAAAATTTAACACAGAACTCCTGTTGTTCTATGTTGACACTGGAAAAAATTTGAAAACAAGAAGAGGCAACGGATATCTTTCATCCCCAAAGGTGGCACGTTCCCTATCGAAACCACTAGGATTTGTTGTGAGAAGCTCTCGTTTGTGAAAAGCTTATACCCAAACCTGCCCCAAATGGGACAAAAAATTTACCACAGCATGTTGGTGCCACTCCATGATAGCATACCAAGTTTCATGAATTTCAGACAAGTTTTGGATTTACTAGAATTTGAAAACAAAGTATCCCAATATTTCTGGCCGAGCGATGGTGGCAAGGTGCTTGACATCCATTCCCATTTATTGAATGGGACCTAAGCATGAACCCAAGGACACAGATTTGATTTTTCAACCAATTTATATGCACTGGAGCATGTGCATGTAGTTCAAATTTGAATTATGCATATAAAATGCCTGGAAAACCTAGTTAATGTATAAAAATGTCTAAACAAAACCCGAAAATTTGAAAATTTAACACAACACTCCTGTTGTTCTATGTTGACACTAGAAAAAGTTTGAAAGCAAGAAGAGGCAACGGATATCATTTCGTCCCCAAAGGTGGCACGTTCCCTACCGAAACCACCAGGATTTGTTGTGAGAAGCTTATACCCAAACCTGCCCCAAATGGGACAATTTTTTACCATGGAATGTTGGTCCCGCTCCATAATATCATGCCAAGTTTCGTGAATTTCAGACGAGTTTTGGATTTACTAGAATTTTAAAACCATGTATCTCAATGTTTGTGGCCGAGCGACGGTGGCAAGGTGTTTGACATTCATTCTCATTTCTTGCATGGGACCTAAGCATGCAACCAAGGACACAAATCATATTTTTGGCCAATTTATATGCATTGGAGCATGTGCCTGTAGTTTAAATTTGAATTATGCACATAAATGCATATAAAACTTAGTTAATGTATAAAAATGTCCAAACGAACCCCGAAAAATTCCAAATTTAACACAACACTCATGTTGTTCTATGTTGACAGTTGAATTCTTTTTTGAAATCAAGAAGAGGTAACGGATATCGTTTCGTCCAGAAAGGTGAAACGTTCCATAACGTAACCATGAGGCTTGTTGTGAGAAGCTTATACCCAAACCTGCCCCAAATGGGACAATAATTTTACCACGACATGTTGATGCCGTTCCATGATATCTTGTCAAGTTTCATGAATTTCAGACGAATTTTCCATTTACTAGAATTTTAAAACCATGTATCACAATGATAGCAGTCGAGCGATGGTGGCAAAGGTGTTTGACATTCATTCCCATTTCTTGCATGGGACCTACGCTTGCAACCAAGGACACACATTTGATTTTTCAACCCGTTTACATGCACTGGAGCATGTGCATGTAGTTCAAATTTGAATTATGCACATAAATGCATAGAAAACTCAGTTAATATATAAAAAAGTCCTAGTGAACCACGAAAAATCCCAAAAAATGACACAATACTCCTGTTGTTCTACGTTGACACTAGAAAATTTTTGAAATTAAGAAGAGGAAACATATATCGTTTCGTCCACAAAGGTGACACGTTTCCCTACCGGAACCATGAGGCTTCTCGTGAGAAGATCTGGTTTCTGAGAAGCTTATACCATAACCTACCCCAAATGGGACAATATTTTTTACCCCAGCATGTTGATGCCATTTCATGATAGCATGCCAAGGTTCATAATTTCAAATGAGTTTTGGATTTACGAGAATTACAAAAGCAAGTACCTCAACGTTGCCGGAGAGCCATGGTGCCGTGGTGTTTGAAATTCATCCACATTTCTTGCATGGGACATAAGCATCAACCCATGGACACATAAAAGATTTTACAGCCCATTTTGGTGCACCGGAGCATGTGCATGTAGTTTAATTTTGAATTGTGCACCTGAAATGCCTAGAAAACCAAGTAAATGTATCAAAATGTCCAAACGAACCCTAGAGAATTCCAATTTTTTGAGGACACACCTATAGTTGCATGCTCACTACAGATAAAAGTTTTAGCAATTCAAACACCCTCCTTTGTCGTTGTGACCCTGTTATGTAATTCAAATTCAAGACAAAAAATCAAGTAGATCGCACATTTAATTATCACCAACTGTCGCGGGAAACCACGACCACCTATGGGAGCAGGACGGCCCCTTGCTGGTTTGACAGGGGGGAGTTGCGTTGCACAAAGAGTAGACCAATGTGGGTCAGCGCGGCAGAGATCACATGGGCAATTTTACCCAGGTTCGGGCTGCCGTGAGGCATAAAACCCTACTCCTGCTTTGGTGGACATATGGTGGAAAAGTGTGGTGTTGCATAGTAAACTTGCCCGGTAGGGGTTGCCTCGGGGCGGCAATGACTACGCTCGTACGGCGGTGCGGGTGGTCTAACTTTATAACCTCCCGAACTGTTGCCATGGGCCTCCTTTTATAGGCTAAGGGGTCACCATAGTTGCAAATTAGTCATTAGACACTGATATGATAGCAAATAGTGCTATCATACCTAATTCTGCAGGCCGTCGGTGTGCATTTAATGCACCTCTTAGTGTCACATCGTCGGTTGTCCGGCAAGGCTTGCCGGGCTATCTTGCGCGCTCCACGCCTGCTTGCTTGACACGTCATTGGACGGGTGTCATATGTAGGTTTCCTTGTGTCGGGGCGTGTCTCTGTGGCCTCGAGCACCTATGGGGCACTGGGGGCCCCTTCTGGTTCGGCAAGGGAGCGGGGATCATGCGCAGAGTAGATCGAGGTCGAGCGCGCGCGGGGAGACGGGCAATCTTTACCCAGCTTCGGGGCTCTCCGGAGAGATAACACCCCTACTGCTGCTTTGTGTTTGTTATTTGATCTTGCTCGAGGGTGCGAGCGTATGGTGGCGCTGTCGGTGTCGAATGGACCGAACCCCTTCTACGTGCGCATGGGCCTCCCTTTTATAGTCTGAAGGGGGTACCCACAGGTGGCAGCGTAGGAAGAGGGGGTAGAAAGGTAAAAACGCGGGTTGGTACAGCGATTACAACAAATGCCCCTACCTAACTCGACGGCGGGGACAAGGGCATTAAATGCCCGTCCGGTCGCCCCAACAGTGAGGCAGGAGGAGTGACCGTTAAGTGAGCCACGGTTGCCACGATGGCGCCTCTGTCAGCTCCGTTTGCCACCTCGCTCCGCATGGCTGCGTATTGCCTCGCCACGTGCCCTTGGGATGGCCTCGTGACGACACGCCACTGGGTGCGCTGGAGTGTGGGTGGCATCCTTGCCGCGGCAAGTACCTTGCCGCGGCCCTTCTCTTGCAGTGCCGGCAAGTTTGCCGGCCGCCGGGCCTGCCGGGCGCGGGCGCGCGGCAAGTCTTCCGGTGATGCCTGGTTGGCCTTCCGGCAAGCTCCTCTTGCCGGGGCCTTTGTGTTCTTGGCTAGTACTTTGTTCTTGAATGGCAGTAATAAAGAATGGTGGAGAGCCTTGCCGGGCGTCCGGCAAGCCTCGCCAGCAGTGCTTCTGTTGCCCGTGCACAAGTTCGGGTACTAAGGTACCCCTACTTTAATACACCGACAGAGCCCGGGCTGGGCCATACACGGTGCGGCGTTGTTTGGCCGGGCCCAAAAGCGTCTGGCACGCAGCGTGGCCTGGGTCCCACAAGCAACGGGCTCCGTGTCCACCGCGCTCCCTCGCAACGGCACGCGTTGATTGCAGCGTTGTGGGAGACGTGGGTGGCGCGTGCGATCTTTAAGGCATCCACCCCCGTAATCATGGCGCAGGGCGAGGTCACCTCACCCGTCGCCCCGGCTCCGCTTTTTCGCCATGCGGCTCTCATGCGTGGGGGGTCGTGGGCGGCGAAGGTGGGAGACCGAGCCGTCACGGGCGAGGATGGCAAGCCGGCCCCGCTCCTCTGCCCTCCTCGCTCCCTGATTGGCTGAGCGGGGCGGCTGAGCCCCCACCTTGCCCTTTAAAAGGGGCGGCAGGGGAGCACAATAGTCTCGCACTTCCTCTTCTCCCTTCGTCTTCAACTTCCGTTACTCTTCCTCTCATCTCGCCATGGAGGAGGGAATCCTGGTCCTTCAAGCGGTGGCAGCGAGTTGCCTCCGGGCAGCGCGTCTCCTATCCCTTTTGTGGTGGCGGGCCGCCACGAGGGGAGAGGGAGGGGCGAGGCCGCGACGAGGTCGAGGGCGTGGTCGAGGCGCTCGGGAGAGGCGGCGGGCGTGCACCTCCCCCGTCTCCGTCGGTGGCTCCTTTCCTCGAGGCGGTCCACACCGGAGACGATCCCTGGGAGTTCTTCATCAAGCTGCGCGGAGCACCTCGTCGCCGTCTCCGGCTGCCGGCCCCATTCGCGAACACGATGGAGCCGGATCCGCCCGAGATGTTGGAGTTGCGCATGAGGGGCTGCGGGATCAGTGGCACTCGAGTGAGTGTCGTATCCCCAGCCCCTGGCGTGATGTACTTCGACCAAGGGTGGAAGACGTTCGCCCGCATCCACAGCTTGACGGCGGGGTTTACCCTCCATTTTAAGTTAATGGAGGGCGACCTTCTCGCCGTCAAGGTCTTCGAGGACTCCGGCACCCGGGCGAGATGCTGTGTGGACAGCTCCTCCGATAGCGAAGGTCCCTCCTCGAGCGAGAGTGACGAGGAGGGGAGCGACAGCGACGACAAGGATGGCGGGTCCGACTAGGCATCGGATGCTGCCTCGCGCGCCACCGGCGACCCCATCATCCGGGTCGCCGGCCTTCTGAACTCCCCGGGGCCGTCTCCTTGGGCGGCTGGCGTAGGGAGGCTGCAGAAGAGGAAGAGGGGTGGCGGCAAGGCCGTCAAGTCGAGTACGAGGCGAGAGCCCTCGTCGGCGTCTTGACGTCCGCCGCCCGTCTTCAAGCTCTGCCTCCGGCGCCTCCGTCTCCGCCAAGCTCCTGGCCGGCCCCTGGGGTGTTCTCTTGGTGTCTTCTGGTGCCCGTAGCTCTCCTAGGCGCCCCTTTTGCCCTCCTCGGCAAGCTTCTCTTGCCGGGGCCTCCTTGACCTACCTCCTGAATAGAGAAACAGGAGGGGGATTACGGGCACCTTATCTTTTAATTTGTAAGCCTTCGGGCCTTAGCTGTATTTAAAATCTGTAATCCTCTCTATCATGTTTTTCATCCTCTTATGGACTTGTCCTAAACTGGGATGTTTTTAATGAAAAGAGGGGAACGCTTGCCGGACCGAGACCATTACTTGATTTTTGTGTCTTGTACGTTCCCACCCTACGCTTCTAGGGGACTTGCCGGAGCGAACACACTTGCTGAGTGCGGGACATCAGCAGCCCGCTGGCGGCGTTGCTTCCGGCAAGCAACCTTGTCGGGCCAGTTGCGACGCGCTTGTATTGTTGAGCGGACTCGAAAACAAACCAAGGGTGCAACTTGGCCGCGACTCGGCTCCTCCGCGCACGGGCTTTACAAGACATGATCGTTCAAGGTCGCGGCCCCGCTTTCCCCGGTCCACAAGAGGATGCATGACGAGGGATGAAAAACTTATCTGACTCCGTGGCCCCCCGGCGACGTTAGCTTGTCGGGGAGGGATCTTGACCTTTGCAGCCTCCGGCAACTCTGGCTCCGCCAAGATCCAGGCGCTGGTGTGCCTTCTTTGCTCTTTGTCGCCCGGCCTTGCGGCCTCCGGGGGCCCTGGCCCGTCGCGAAGAAGCTCTGGCACTTGCAGCCCCCAGCGAAGCTGGCTTGCCGGGGCTCGTGCGCCAGCGCGCTCTTCTGGCTTCTCCTTGTCACTGTGATCATAGCCACGAAAATAACTGAGACAGCGCTGTAATAAACTATTCTTTCATGGTGTGATTCTACCGCGTGATGCCATGCTTTGTCCTTCGTATGCTTACACTCTACGCTTCTAGGGAACTTGCCGGCGCTAACACACTTGCTGAGTGCGGGACATCAGCAGCCCGCTGGCGGTGTTGTTTCCGGCAAGAAACCTCCTCGGGCCAGTTGCAGTGCACTTGAATTGTTGAACGGACTCGGAAACAAAGCAAGGACGCAACTTGGCCGCGAGTCAGTTCCTCCACGCACAAGTTTCTCATACGAAGGCTGCCCCACGGCAAGTCTTGCTACGTTATGCCCTCTGCTTCGCTGTATCCCTCATACATTTTTAACCCTACGCTTCTAGGGAACTTGCTGGCGCTAACACACTTGCTGAGCGCGGGACATCAGCAGCCTGCTGGCGGTGTTGTATCTGGCAAGAAACCTTCTCGAGCCAGTTGCAGCGCACTTGTATTGTTGAGCGGACTCGGAAACAAAACAAGGACGCAACTTAACCCCGAGTCGGTTCCTCTGCGCACAGGTTTTTTGTACAAAGGATAAACGCTCGAGGGACATAACGCAAGGCTATAGGACTAAAAAGTGCTCTGTACAAAAGCTCGAGTGGCTTAGCTTTCCCGTCTTTAGCAATCCGTCGTGGCCGTGCTTCTTCCCCGACCCCCGCTCTCTTGTATGTTTTCGTCCTCACGCTTTCGAGGAACCCCCTCCCCCTCCCGGTGCAAACACACTTGCTGAGTGCAGGACATCAGCAGCCCGCTGGCGGTGTTGCCTCCGGTGGGAAGGACTCGTCGGGCTGGTTGCGGTGTACCTCTCTTTTTCTTTCTTCACCGTTGAGCTGACTTGAAAACGGATCCACGGCGCAACCAAACCACGACTCGACCCCTCTGCGCAGGTTCTTCATACAAGGTACGGACTTTCGGAGAGCACAATCTCAAAAAGTTCGAAGTTTGGCATCTTTCTTCGCCTCATCGGCTGGCAGAGCTTAATGGCGCGTCCTCGACGGCGGCGCGGCACTCCGGAGAGGCGGGCTTGCCGGAGTGAGCGCCAGAGCCGTTCTGGCCGGGCTTAGTCTTTGGTTGGTCTGCCTTTGCCTTCTTGTACTTGTCGGTGGAGCTCGATGGTGCGTCCTCAACGGCAGCGCAGCACTCCGAGGAGCTGCGCTTGCAGGAGTGGGCATCAGAGCTATCCTTGCCGGACTTGGTTTTCTTCTTCGCCCGGGGAGATTCAGCGGCAAGTGGCTCGCGCTCTGCTGCGGCTGCTGCTTCCCGGTAGATCTTGTCGGCGCAGATGAGTGTATCCCTCTTGTCTCCTTGGACAGAAATGACGCTCATTGGGCCAGGCATCTTGAGCACATTGTATGCGTAGTGAGAGGCCGCCATGAACTTGGCGAGTGCGGGTCGGCCGAGTATCCCGTTGTAGGGTAAGGGGATATCAGCCACATCGAACGTGACCCTCTCAGTCCTGAAGTTCAGTTTGCTTCCGAACGTCACTGGCAATGTGATCTTCCCTTTGGGCTTGCTCCTTCCCGGATTTATTCCTTGAAAGGCACCGGTTTCTTCGAGCTCGCTGTCGAGGATCTGGAGCTTCTTGAGTACTGTGGAGGAAATCAAGTTCAGGCCGGCCCCGCCGTCAACCAGCATCTTCGTGACCTTGAGGTTGCGGATTGTCGGTGAGACCAACATCGGCAAGCACCGACCGCAGTGATGCGATCGGGGTGGTCCTCAACGTCGAAGGCGATGGGCGTCTTGGACCACTTCAGAGCTGCGGCGCCTCGACGGACGGCTCCACTGCATTCACTTCGCACCCTTTGTTTGAGTTGGCGGTGCGAGGTGTGCGAGGCGCCGCCGTCGATGCACAACACTTCCGTCGCCTACGAAACTCTTGATCATCGGGTCTCATCTTCCTCCATCTCTTCATCCTCATCTTCATCTTCGTCCTTATCGCGGCGCGGGAGGCTGTCCCCTGCAGCGGCTTAGCCTTGCTGCTGTGTTCCCCGGGGAAGTTCTTGCGGATCCTCCGCCACCTCCCTGGGCTCTCTCCTTATCGCGGCGTTCATACTCAGCTCTTTGCAGCTCCGCCATCTGCTCTACTTTTTTGCAGGTTTGGAGGTCATGGCCCTTGGTGCGGTGGATCTTGCAATATCGCTTGCCGGAGCCGTCCTGCTTGTCGGCGGCTGCAACAGCCTCGCCGGAGTCGTCGGTTTTGGCCTTGTCGGAGCCGCCTCCGTTGCCTGAATGCTCAACAGCTAGCACATCCTTAGCTTTTCTCTTCCTATTGTTCCGCCTCCGGTTCTTCCTTGTCGGGGCGGCGTCCTCACTGTCAGATCCTTCTGCTCCGGCAACCTCTCCGGGGATTTTCCTCCCCTCCTCGGCCCGTGCACACTTGTCGGCCGGGCGTAGAGAGCTCGCTGACATCTCGATCTTGCTCATCGCCATCTCCTCCTCATCCTGCGACACGCGCGTTACGATGAAACGCGCTAATAACGCGGCGGGGTGGGCGTCAGGATGTTGCGTTGCACTGGCTGAATCTTTGTATGTACTTGCGAGGGCTCCCCTCATACGGGCGAGCAAGTGGAGGTCACTCTCCTGGCCATGAGGCTTGTGGCCACCCGTGAAGGCGCTGAAAAATTGATGACACAGGTCTGCCCATGAAGAGATGGAGCCGTCCGGCAAGTGCATGAGCCAAGATCTGACATTAGGCTTGAGTACCAGCGGGAAGTAGTTGGCGAGGATCTTCTCGTCGCGCCCTCCGGCAGCCTGCACCGCGATGGTGTAGATACTGAGGAACTCCGACGGATGTATCCTGCCATCGTACTTCTCGGGCACGTCCGGCTTGAAGTTCTTGGTTTTGGGCCACTGGACTTGCCGCAGTTCGCGGGTGAACGCAGGGCAACCTGCCGCGTACGGCAAGTCGCTGGTTTCCGTGTGCGTCGCTGCGTCGGCGGGCTCGGTAGCGCTGGTCAGATTGATGTCGCGCTTCTCTCCGGCGCTCGATGCGGGTACGAGCGTCTTCGTGTTGCCGTTCTTGGAGGACGTGGCGTTGATCGCGGCGAGTTCGCGGGTCCGACGACGCGGTGGAGTCGCCGTCGGGGTTGGTCCGGCGAGTTGGCAATCTTGGCCTTCGGGGCTGGGAGTGCACAGAGGTGGCACCCCCAGCGGTCTTGTCGGTGTCGGCTTGCGCCTGGGCGCCTTGCCGGGGCCTCGACAAGCTCGGTCGCCGGGGTTCGTCGCCGTTGGCGAAGCCGATGAGGCTGTAAATGGTCATCCTCCAGTCGTCGATCTTGTGCGGCGCCGGAGGGTAGTCTAGAAGCAGTTAGGCTCGGGCCAGCGCTTCCTCTGCTATCTTGGGTGGCGGTGGTGACGAACGGCGCGAGGAGCGAGATGTGCTCGGATTCCCAACTGGATTGGGAGGTGCGACACCCCGTCCGGGCGACCGTATCTCGCTTCGCGCCAAAGATGCGGGCGTGTATCGCGACCTCGGCGCCCCGCGACCCACCAGCAGCCTTGCTCCAATGCGAGCACGGTGCTAGGAGCACCGGGCGTTATTGACCTTGCACCTCCTGGGAAGGTGCGGCGTCTGCTCGATCGCCGGCGCTTATGGGCCTTGTTTTGGATCTGGTGACGTCTGAGACCCACGGCGGCGCGCCGCTCCTCCGCGGCGTCACTCCACCGCTGTTCGCTCCGGCGGTGGCGGCGGAATCGATGTAGACAGGCGGCCACCTCGAAGGCTTCTTCTTGGTGGCATGTTGGCGATAGCGTTGATGTAGCGCGTGTGGAGACCGGATCGGATGCTCACGACCTCGGCGCCCCCTACGGCGCGCCAAAGATGTCGGGCGTGTCTCGTGGCCTCGAGCACCTATGGGGGCTTTGGGGCCCCTTCGGTTCGACAAGGAGGCGGGGATCGTCGCAGAGCAGATCGAGGTCGGCAGCAGCAGGGAGGCGGGCAATCTTTACCCAGCTTCGGGGCTCTCCGGAGAGATAACACCCATACTGCTGCTTTGTGTTTGTTATTTGATCTTGCTCGAGGGTGCGAGCGTATGGTGGCGCTGTCAGTGTCGAATGGACCGAACCCCTTCTACGTGCGCATGGGCCTCCCTTTTATAGTCTGAAGGGGGTACCCACAGGTGGCAGCGTAGGAAGAGGGGGTAGAAAGGTAAAAACGCGGGTTGGTACAACAGTGCCCCTACCTAACTCTGACGGCAGGGGACAAGGGCATTAAATGCCCGTCCGGTCACCCCAACAGTGCAGGAGGAGTGACCGTTAAGTGAGCCACCGGTTGCCACGATGGCGCCTCTGTCAGCTCCGTTTGCCACCTCGCTCCGCATGGCTGCGTATTGCCTCGCCACGTGCCCTTGGGATGGCCTCGTGACGACACGCCACTGGGTGCGCTGGAGTGTGGGTGGCATCCTTGCCGCGGCAAGTACCTTGCCGCGGCCCTTCTCTTGCTGTGCCGGCAAGCTTGCCGGCCGCCGGGCCTTGCCGGGGCGCCGCGGCAAGTCTTCTGGTGATGCCCTGGTTGGCCTTCCCGGCAAGCTCCTCTTGCCGGGGCCTTTGTGTTCTTGGCTAGTACTTTGTTCTTGAATGGCAGTAATAAAGAATGGTGGAGAGCCTTGCCGGGCGTCCGGCAAGCCTCGCCGCTGAGGTCTTCTGTTGCCCGTGCACAAGTTCGGGGTACTAAGGTACCCCCTACTTTAGTACACCGACACCTTGGTAGGAAGTGGCCACCATCTGGGGAATGGTTTCCACTTAATCACTTCGCGGCTTCACACCGCACTGATCAACGATGTGGGTCATGGTGGAGTAGTCGGTGAGGTAATCTGGTCTCCGCGAGTCTCGGCAGGCCCTGCCGAGACGCCTTGGTCATCTCCTTCTGGGGATGGCCTCGCCCCTTGCCGGGCTCGCCTGCCCGGCAAGGGAGGATTCTCTCTTGATAATATCTTGCTCCTCTGACTTGGCCTTGTATCCTTCCAATCTGTTTGTTGATGTTCTGAATCTCTTGGTCTCTTGTTCATCTTGTTCTGATGCTTCAATCATGATCTTGTGCCGGTGCACAGTCTGGGCAACAGGCCTTGGGTCTTTTGCACCGATAGAAGCCCCCGGGCCTGCCCTGAACGCACTACCGAGCGTCGTCGGGGTAGGGCCTAACAAGTGCACAGGCAGCGCTACTGAAGAGGCTGGTCTATTGAGATCTTCTTTCCTTCTTCATTAGTCTTGATTTCGGGCCAGTTTCTAGTTTCCCCACGCGTCGTGCAAATCCAATAGTGGTGGGGCCATTCCAGTAATGGCCCATGAATGAATTTAATGCACGGGGTAGAAACTGCAAATTCACTCTTCCCACCACGCCCTTATCCTTAGCCACGTACGCCGCATGCATCGCGCGGGGTAGGTAACAGGGCGCGTGGCATGGGAGAGCATAATGGCGAGGGCCCAACTGCCTTGAACTGGTGGAGGAGGGCGGTAGTCACCTGTTACAAACCCAACCCCTAGTCCCTCATTCGCCTATAAAAGGGAGAGCGGGGGAGGAGTGGAGGCATCCAACCGCATTCTCCTTCTCCTCTGTTTTGCTCCATCTTGGATATGCCAGAAGGTGGAGCCTGGGGCTGGCCACCAGGCTTCAGCTTTGGGTTGATAATGCTAAGTGAGGGTGTTAGCGCTTGGGGAGTGAGCTTGGTCCAAGTCCAAGGTGAAGGGCTCGGGATCATTGGAAATCCTAGTACGGTCCCTCTCCTCGGAATGGGGGTCAATGTCGACGAGGGGCGCGCCTTCCTGCCTGCCAAGGAGGGGAGCAGCGCGCCTCTCGTCCCTTGGCCGCCTCGACCATTTGTCGTCTCTCTGGAGGGGGTGTCGGACCGCGGGGTGGGCGCTTCCCTGGCGAGGTGTTGATGAAGACGAAGCCAGGGAAGACGGAGAAGGCGGGAGGCAGGTCATTAGGACAGAGCACGACTGCATCAACGCATTCATCTTGTCATGACATCCTACCACCTCGTCTTCCCGTTCCTCCCTTCCTCCCCGGCACCGTCATCACCGGCCTCCTGGTCACCGGAGAGGGGGCCGTTCTCATGGTGCCTTCGCATCCTCCAGCAGTCTTCCAGCTAACCTTTGGTGGATGCCTCCACTATCGCTCAAGTTGGGGCTTCTGGAAGGCCCTGGCGGTAGTGACCAAGGGCGCCGCCGGGCTGTCTTCCTCCTTTGCAGCTTCACCACTCCCGATCTTGTCAAGCCTTGCGTTCGGAAGGCCTCGACGAGATCGGTGTGGATGTAACATCCCAATTTTTAATTTGGATGTTATTCATAGATCATTCATATGCATCCATAATTTATGCATTTTTTTGCTTTATTTTAGTTGCATTTTGACCCAAGAGGCCTTAAGCAGGTCAAGGACCAATTTGAGAGAGAGTTGGAGGTTTCACAAAAATCCAATTTTGATTTATCCAAATTTGGTAATTGGATCAAATTGTTTTTTCAAAATTCTTTTCCAATTATTTTAAAATAAAAAGTAAGATAAAATGACTTCTTCAAAATCAGCAAAGAAATATTGGAAATGAATTTTGAATTTTTGGAGAGTTTATTTGATTTTATTCGCTAGTTTATTTATTAGCTAGCGGAGTAACTAGTACTATGATGTTTGTTTTTAGTTTAGGCATTTAGGCCCAGAAAAATGTTCACTAGGTCACTAATAAGGCCATATTACTACGTGAATTTTTCTGGTATTTTTAGGTTTTTATTTATATTCATTTTAGCTAGTTTTGTCTCTCTGAAAAATTGTTTTTTTAACTGCCCGTGGAACCGAGCCGGCCCATCTAGCCGTCAGGCCACGGCCCAGCTCCTCCCGCGCCGCGCGACCGACTCTGGCTAGGAGTTCGGCCATGCCACGATGCCGCCGCCACCGAAGTCCGATCGGGACTCCTAGTCACCTCCGCCTCCACTTACCCCTCCCCAAGCCGCAGCACCCCCCGACCCCTTTAAATAGCGAGGACCTCGGCCCCTCTCTCCTCGTCTCGCGCCGCCGCCGCCGCACTTTCCGCCACCGCCCACAGCACCTGCCGCCCGCAAGCCCCATCATCGTGCCGCACTTGCCGCCGCACCCCACTGTCGCCGTCACCGAAGCCCCGCTGCCAGGGCACCGCCGAACCGGAGCCCCGCTGCAGCTGCCATTGAGCTCGTAGCCACCGCCGCCTGAACCGCCGTGAACCGTATAAAAACCTCCCCGGTCTGATTCGTTTTTTTTTTTGGGTTTTCTGTTGGATCCGGTTTATTTTAATTAGTTTGGTTATTTAGCAAACCTTCGTTCATTTAGGTTCTGTAGCAAACAATTTCATTAGATTAGGTTCGGTAGCGAACGTTCGTCCTGTAGATTTTTTTTTCTTTTTATTTTTAGTTTTCGGCCAGGGACCCATCCATGAATATTTTCTTTGCAGATTAGCCCCTGATCTTTAAACCCTCACAACTTTTTGCTCGTTTGTCAAATTCGATGAAACAAACACCAAAATTTTCATAGCCATCTCATCTATCTAGTAAATCAACTTGAACATGTTTTTAATAATTTAAAATTTGAGTTTAGTTCAGATTTGAATTTGATCTTGTTTTGTTTGTATCTTGAGTTTCGTAGCTCCGATTTAGTTGATTCTTTTTGCAAATCGTAGCTAATCGCATGTACCTACTGTTAAGATCTAATCCACATAATTATAATGCTGTTAAAATTATTTTCTATTTAGATTTCTTATTTGCCTCTTTTCTAGTTTTCTTTGGATTTTTTCTTCGTTTTCACTTTGCATCGTTTGCTTGAGTGCTTATGTATGATATTGTTTGTCTACACCAGATTTTCTGGAGTGCAAAGCTTGTTACTACGAATCCCTAGAGTTTTTTGATCATCAGCAAGGCAAGTTACACTTTGATCATACTTCTCAATACCCAGTTTACTATGCATTAGTTTTACCCTCAAAGATTTGCATGAGTAGGATTGGGAACATGTGGTTTGGTTGTAGTACTTGAGGTAGGAACCTATTACCTTTGATCACCCCAGGAATATACGTTATGCTCATTTATTGCTTAGCCATGCTCGTAGACGGGGATTGGATCGTGATATTTTCATGGAAGTTGTGAGAGATAATAATTTTGGACAACATTAAGGTGGCAACTTTAATACACATCTGGGTGGATTGGTTGGGGCACCTGGGGAAACCAGTGTTTGCCCATGGGAATACCAGGGTACCCGTTTGATTTTCCCTCGGTTTGCCACCCAGGCTCAAAGGGATCATATGATATTTCATGCCTAGAAACTTCCGTATGCAGCGACAAGCCATTATGGGCTCTGGCATAGTTGAGTAAGTTGTGTGAGCTCTTGAAGAGGTGGACTAGCAGATGTAGGGGAAAGTAGGTGTATCGGTCTACCCAGAGTAGAGAGTTAATGCTTCAAAAAGACTATGTCTCGATCTTCCGATCATGGATGCGGTCGAGTCTTGTGGGGAAAAGTGCGCAACCTCTGCAGAGTGTATAAACTAATCATGGTTAGCCGTGTCCCGGTTATGGACAATTTGAGTATCTAGAAGTGGATATTATTGTTGATATCATCACTCTATTTAATTAATGAATTGGGTTTAATGATGATACTTGGTTAATTTTGGGAATTGAGTTGGAGGAACCTTCTCAATATTGGTATAACTTTGTAGTAAGAAAAAATTATTCCTTTGTTGTAGGAAAAAATTAGCTTTATGCAAAACTTAAACTTAGAGCCTCCACCAGCCAAATATGCATGTAGATATAGTTTCTTTCATTTGCTCTACAGTGTAACTCTGCCAGCATATTCCATGTGCTGACCTACACGGATGCAACATCTCATGTTGCAGACTTTACCGATGAGGAATAAGGTGCGCTAGGTCGTTGTCATGCACTCAGCTATGCCGTTGGAGTTTGATGGACTCATTTATATTTGAAGCTTCCGCAGTTACTTCTTTTAGATGGCCTTCAACCATATTATTCATGTAATAAATACTCTTTATGAGGACCTCGATGTAATAAGTGTGGGATTGAACTCTGTTATAAATCCTCGAGTACTGTGTATGTCAGCATACCGATCCCGGGATGACACTTCAGCACAGAGACTTTGGTCCATTGGGATCGTGGTCGCTACAAGATGGTATCAGAGCACACGCTGACTGTAGGACGCGGCCACTTGGAAAAGCCACAGGATACTCTTCTGTACTCATTTCTAATCCTCCTCTATTTCTACTCTATAGATGTCGAACCCCAGGAACAAGTTCACTCAGTCGGATGACGACACCCCTTTTGGACGCCACTTGAAGGAAGTCACGAAGTACCTGAATATCGAACTACCAAGCTTCACTGGAACCTTCACTGCAACTTTACTAGAAGAGGAGCGTTGGAGGATCAAAGTTCGTGTACCTGGGAGGACATTTGCACCAACAACCGAGCCCATCAATTTTACCTTGGATGCATCAACTTGGAGCTTGGAAAAGAACATGGCAGCCCACATCACCTTTGGACACATTTGTGAGGTGTACCACAAGGATCTTGAAGACACCGTCTATCAGATATGTGGACGTCGGGATGAGCAATGGGAGATGATTCATACTAGGAAGGATGGATCCATTGCAGCATACAATCAGGAGATGGCTTAGCACATTCATCAATATGAGAACCAGATGTGTGCTATCATGAAGAAGACCAAGAAGGTAATGAAGAGGGATATCGAGCTAGAAGAGGAACTCAAGTCAACCCGCGATGGATATGAGGAAGAAATTCTTGTGCTACTGGAGAAGCATGAAGATCTGAAGAAGAAGCTAGGAATACCCTAGGTGAAACCAAAACAAGAACCTGAAGTGGATATTCGTTCGGATGACTACATATCATATTAGATGACACCGACACAGACAGTGATGATGATGATGATAGTGATGATGATTATGAAGACGAAGCTAGAGCAAATATTATGGAGTCTTCCACCGATCAAAATTTCTAGACGACCACCCTGTTACTAGTAATCTTCTTCCAAGTAGTTAGAATCCATCGATTTGTAACAGTAGTTTAGATCGTTTGTGTGAATCTTGTTTGATATTGAGTGGTGTGAATTGAATGAATTTGCCTCATATGCATATGGGTAGTGAAATCTTTCGTAGACCTTATTTTATTCTGTCTTCTCACCCCTCTAACCCATCAGATGCCTCCGAGACGTGACCCCGGATTCACTTTCCTGCCGGAGCTCACCCAGTTGATCCAACAGTGGAAGGCCTTGATGCTAATGATGATCCAGAACCAAGGCAACAACAACAACAACAACACAACCCACTCCCACCACCCCATGTTGACAACCTAGCCTGTTTTTTGAGGTTGAATCCGCCGGTGTTTTCTAGTAGCACCGAGCCGATTGTTGCAGATGATTGGCTCTGCAAGATTGGAAGGGAGCTGACCACTGATGGATGCACGGATGCGGAGAGAGTGCGCTTTGCTGCACATCATCTTGATGGACCCGCAGCCTCTTGGTGGGAGAATTTCACCACCACTTACCCCATTGCCATAGTTACCTGGGATCAGTTCCAGCAGGCCTTCCAAACCGCACATGTTTCAGCCGGAGCCATGAGTTTGAAGAAGCGTGAGTTCCACAACTTACACCAAGGGAGTTGTATAGTGGGACAGTATGTGGATGAGTTCAGCAAGTTAGCATGCTATGCCCCAGATGATGTGGCCACAGAAGTTGCGAAGCAGGAGAAGTTTCTTGAGGGACTCAATGATGAGCTGAGTATGCTGTTGATGGTGGAAACCTTCAACAACTACCAGGATCTGGTAGATAGGCCTCTCATGATTGAAGGCAAGCAGCAACAGATAGATAACCACAAGAGGAAGTATGGACAGGGGAAGTATAATTCTGGAGCTTAGTAGAAGCCTCGCTATTCCCCGTACTCGGGACGACATACTCATCATAACCATGGAGGGCATAACCATGGAGGACATTCGCACAACGGAGGAACTTCACACAACCATAGTGGCCCTAAGAATGGTAATGGGAATGGAGGAAGCAACGGTCAGAGCCGTTCCAACCCTGCGACACCCGCCAAGAAGGATCTAAGTCACATTACCTGTTTCAAGTGCGGGAAGACCGGACACTACGCCACTGAATGTTCTGAAGCAAAGAATGGAAATGGCAATGGAAGTTTTGGAAAGAAGCCCAACCCTTTCACTAGAGGGCAGGTGAACCATGTCAGTGTGGAGGAGATTGAGGAGCAGCCCGACGCAGTTGTCGGTAAGTTTTTTATTAATGCGTTTACAACACTTGTTCTTTTTGACACTGGTGCATCTCATTCATTCATATCAAGGGGATTCGTGGATAATTTTAAGTTGTGGACAGTAGCCCTTAAGTCACCTATGTTAGTGAGTTCCCCAGGAGCAGAGTATATGGCTATTCGGGGATGTTATCAGTTGCCAACAACCATAGGTAGACATGTTGTCCCCACTGACCTTATTGTCCTGGAATGACAAGGATTGGATGTGATCCTAGGCATGGATTGGTTATCCAAGTTTATGGGAAACATCGATTGTGCCAGTAAATTGATTTTTCTCACCACCTCAGAAGGAAAAGGTATCAAGTATGTGTCTAGGCATGCGCCGAGGAGGACTTATGTGAATTCCCTATCGGGAGTTGTTCAGGAGGAAGTACCAGTTGTGAAGGACTGTCCCGATCTATTTTCGAAGGAGTTACCAGGCATGCCACCAGACCGAGACATAGAGTTTCGGATCGAGTTGTTCCCAGGCACCGGACCAATATTAAAGAGACCGTATCGGATGCCCGCAAATGATCTAGAGGAAACTAAGAAGCAGATTAAGGCTCCCCAAGGTTATATTTGACCAAGCTCATCACCTTGGGGAGCCCGAGTGCTTCTAGTTGAGAAGAAGGATGGATCTTTTACGATGGTTGTTGATTATCATGCGCTGAATGAGGTGACGATCCAGAACAAATACCCTCTGCTAATGATCAATGATTTGTTTGACCAGCTATTGGGAGCTAAAGTTTTCTCCAAGATCGATCTTCGGTCAGTTTATCACCAGCTAAAGATCCGAGAGCAGGATATACCTAAGACAACTTTTACCATGAGGTATGGGCTATATGAGTATACAATTATGTCATTTGGTTTGACTAATGCCCCTGCCTATTTTATGAGTATGATGAACAAGGTGATCATGGAGTTATTGGACAAGTTCGTTGTGGTGTTCATTGACGATATATTGCTTTATTCGAAGAATGAAGAAGAGAACAAGGAACATTTGCACTTGGTTCTTGAGAAGCTCGGGGAACATAAGTTGTATGCCATGTTGAGAAAATGTGAGTTTTGGTTGAAGGAAGTTGGATTTCTCCGACATGTTATAACAGGAGAAGGAATAGCAGTAGACCCTACCAAGGTCGCATCTATCACTGAGTGGTTGGTACCCACCTTAGTTGGAGAGATCAGAAGTTTTCTTCGACTAGTAGGTTATTATCGGAGATTTATTGAGAATTTTTCCAAGATCGCGAAGCCCATGACGGAGTTATTGAAGAAAGCCACCAAGTTTAAATGGACTAAGGATTGTGAGGCCAGTTTTCAGGAGTTGAAGAAACGTTTGGTTATAGCCCCAGTGCCGATTCTCCCAAATATACGCAAGGATTTCCAAGTATATTGCGACGCTCCACGTCAGGGACTTGGAGGCGTTCTTATGCAAGAAGGAAGAGTTGTTTCATATGCCTCACGAGTCACGACAACTTCGACATCATGAGTTGAATTATGCTACGCATGATTTGGAGTTAGCAGCCGTAGTGCATGCTCTCAAGACCTGGAGACATTTCCTTATCCGTAACTGTTGCGATGTTTACACGGATCATAAGAGTTTGAAGTACATGTTCACATAGAAGGAGTTGAACCTCAGGCATAGGAGATGGTTGGATCTCATAAAGGATTATGACATGAGATTGCATTATCATCCCGGAAAGGCCAATGTCGTAGCAGATGCTTTGAGCCATAAGAGTTATGTTAACACGCTCATAACCGGAGGATTACCTCAGGAGTTAGCCGACGACCTTCGAGAACTTCGCTTGGAGATAGTTCTGAGAGGTTATGTTGCGGCACTGGAAATTCAGTCCACTTTGCTGGGAAGATCCGAAAAGCCCAGAAGACGGACAAGGAGATTGCAGAGATAAAGGAAAGGCTAAAGGTTTTCGTGAGGATGAGCACGAAACTTTATGGTTTGAGGATCGTATCTATGTGCCTAATGACCCTGAGATCAGGAAGTTAATTCTTCATGAGGCTCATGATTCTCCTTACTCGATTCACCCAGGCAACACCAAGATGTACCTGGATTTGAAGGAGAGTTTTTGGTGGACAGGAATGAAGAAGGATATTGTCGAGTATGTAGCAGTATGGGACGTATGTCAGAGAGTTAACGCAGAGCATAAGAAAACCAGCAGGGTTACTTCAGCCTTTGTCGATACCCGAATGGAAGTGGGATAAACTTGGCATGGATTTCATCACCGGATTACCCAGGACCCGTTCAGGCTATGACCCTATCTGGGTTGTAGTTGATCGCTTGACCAAGGTAGTCCATTTCATCCCCTTGAAAACCACTTATACCAGTGCTAAGTTGGCGAAGATATACATAACCAGGATCATATGTCTGCATGGAGTTTCGAGGACCATCATATCAGATAGAGGAACGCAATTTACTTCAAAGTTTTGGAATCAGTTGCATGAAACTTTGGGTACTAGGCTAGAGTTCAGTACAACCTTTCATCCGCAGACAGATGGACAGACCAAGAGAGTCAATCAGATTTTGGAGGACATGTTGAGAGCTTGCGCGCTAGATTATGGATCTAGATGGGATGATAATTTACCCTATGCAGTGTTCTCCTATAACAACAGTTACCAAGCCAGCTTTTTTTTGACTGGGAACTGTGGGGCAAAACCCCCACAGCATATCAAAACTTTATTAATTTAAAGGACAGATACAACAAGTTGATTACAAGGAGTAACCAGAGTACAAAGAAGAAATAGTGCCTTACTAGCCTAGCCTATGGGGGGGAGGAAAGAGATCCATTTTAGCAGGTCATCCTTGTAAGCAGATCTAATTCTTTGCCGCATGAGGCTAATATCATGCTTGAAAGCAAACCTCCATTTGCTAAAAGTAGCCCGCTCATTTCTGAAAACTTTGGCATTCCTGATGATCCAAATATTCCACCAAGCAATGAACACCACTTCAGAGAAGAAAGGCCTATCAAAGATTCTTCTTGCCTATGTCACCAGGTCTATCATGGATGTGCCAGCCGTCCAATCAATCTGCAGATAGTTCCAGACCCTTATACTGAAATTACAGTTGAAGAATAAGTGATCCCTGGTTTCCCTTGCCTGCAGAGGGCACATCCTGCAATGAACTCCATCATCCATATGCCAGTGCCTTCTCTCCACCATATCCTTGGTGTTCAACCTGTCCATAATAAGCATCCATGCAAAGACCTTGATCTTCTGTGTACAGGAGGATTTCCAAATCCAACAGAGTAGAGGATTAAAGGTCTCAGACTGAAAGGTGTGGGAGTAGAACATCTTGGGCTTGAAATACTTGGAAGAGCCCTGCCAGAACCAAAGATCCTTCAAGTTGGGGTCCCTACTGTGAGAATCCATCAGATCCTTTATCGATTTAACTCATCAAAAGCACGTGCGAGATAAAGGAAGGTTGAATAGATGATGCATATCCTGGGTATTGAAGATTTCCTTAACAGATATCCAGGGGTCCTTGGCAAAAGAGAAAAGCCTTGGGAATCTTGACTGCAAGGTAGAAGTTTCAGAGCCAAGGTTCCAATTATCAGACCAAAATAGAGCAGTGTCCCCTTCATTGATCTGCACCCAGGAGCAGCCTCTAAAATGCTGCATGACTTTGCAAATATCCCTCCACCAAAAAGAGCCACAATCCTTAGTTCCTTGGGGCATACTTTCAAAATAATAAGAATCCCAAACTAGGGAAACCCAAGGAATATCTTTCTTGTTTAGGAAGTTACTGGCATGCTTGAGAAGAAGAGCTACATTCGAACCCCAGTTTAGAATACCAAGACCTCCTCTGTTTTTGGCCTACATATGAGCTCCAGGCAGACAAGAGATGGGTGGCTCATCCCTATGCTTTCTCCACAAGCACTGCCTTTGGATTCTTTCCAACTGCTTTAGAATACCAGGTGGTAGTGCAAGACTACCCATAAAAATATAGGCAATGAGGAAAGAAGCGAGTTAAGGAACTGCAGCCTTTCTCCTTGGTTAAGGAAAGAGGAGGCTGGCGGTCATTCTTCTCTCCATACATCAACCAGAGGCATGAAGTCTACCATTTTGGGTCTTGTGGTCCCCACAGCAATCCCAGATATGTAAATGGCATTTTTCCAATTTTGCAACCAAAAGCAGAGGCCAGATCCTCCATTGAGCAGAGTCAACATTGATTGGGATAATGAAGGACTTATGGTAGTTGACATCCAAACCAGTGGACTGAGAGAACACCTTTAACATATTCTTCAGAGCCAGAAGTTGATCTCTGTCTGCGGGGAGGATGATCAAAGTATCATCAGCATACTGGATCACAGGGTAGTCTGAGTCATGGCAAGGTATGGGCAAATGTAGAATTCCTTTCCTGAACATATCATTAATCACTGTTTGTATCAAGTCAGCAGCAATCACAAAAAGAAGGGGAGATACAGGGTCTCCCTGTCTCACACCTTTCTTACAAACAAACTTCCTCCCAGGAACTCCATTGAGCAAAACAGAAGAAGTACCAGTGGCAAGGAGTTTCTTCATCCAAGAAATCCATTTCTCATTAAAACCCTTACATCTGAGTATCTGAAAAATAGCTTCATGCTCAATGGAATCAAAAGCCTTTCAAAATCCAGTTTTAGGATCACTATAGGTCTCTTGGATTGGTGGCATTGGTGTAGGTACTAAAATGTCCAACCCAAACAATCCTGGATTGTTCTGGTTTTAATAAAGCCATACTGATTCTTATGGATGCACTGCATAATCATTTCTTGAAATCTGTTTGCAGCCATTTTGGACAGGAATTTGAGCCCCATGCTGGTGAGGGAGATAGGCCTATAGTCCCCTACTTCCTTAGGGGAAATTGTTTTGGGTACCAGGGTAATAAAAGAGCTGTTGATATTCTCCAAAACAGCAGTTCCTTCATAAAAAGCCTGAGCTAGTTCATAAAAATCCCTAGAAATTAGGTGCTAGCATTTCTTAAAAAACAGGCCATTGAAACCATCAGGGCCAGGTGCTTTATCCACAGGCATATGCTTAACCACATTGTCCATTTCCTCAATTTTCTACCTAACAGCTCTCTGCCTAGCTTCAGAATTAAGGCCTCTAACATTCCAACAAAGAACATTCCAGTTCCTACAGATATTACTCATTATAACAAAAGATAGGAGCCAGCAACCACATGGCACACAATACCACATGTCCAAAAGAGCATAGTCCAGTCGGACCTAACAGTAACACACACCAAAGTTTCTGAAGAACACAACAGCCTAAAAATAAAGATAAAGTAAGATTAAGGGCTTGCGAAACCCCAGAGCCCATGATCACTCTAATCATCACGTTTGGTCGAAGCAACAGCAGGTGGATCCACCATAAGTGCATCCACAGAGAGTAGCGCAGCATCAATTTCAAGCTCACGCCCAACTTCCTGTAGTCGACTGACAGGGGTTGCAGGAGGAATATTAGAAGCAGGCTCCTCATGCATCTGGGCCGTGAAAGGCTTGGCCTTGGGCTTCTTCCTCTTGGGCTGCAGTGCGAGCTCTTGAAAGGTGGGCTTGAAACCATCCCGCTGAGCCGAGCTTCTAGTGCAGCGACGAACTTCAGTGTCAACAATTGGAGTTGGCGCCAAAGTCTTCCGAGGCCTGCGAGCTTTAACCGCAGATGGGAGGAAACCTGCAGGTTGCACATCAATAGGGTCAACAAAAAGCGCCCTGGCAACAGGCCTAGCTGGCTCCTCATCTCTCCAGGTAAGCCGTGGCAGGTCTGAATCGCTGAAAGCCAAGTCCCAGCTTCTCTTGGACAGAACAACCGGCGACAGAGGATGCAAAAACACTGGCCTGGGAACAGAGTAAACCATAGGAGCTTGCAGAAGTGTCTCAAACGATCTCCTCCAAATCATCTCCGGGGGCAAAGGAGTCCCAAAAGGAATCGCAGGCAGAACAAGTACGTCCCTGACAGCAGGAGGCTGATAAACAACAATTGCCCAATTGTCAGCTGCATTTTCATTGATCAAAGGCAGCACCGGAGCATCAGACGTATCATCCTCCACCACTATGACAGGTGGAACCAAGTCAGCAGCAGAGCTTGGCTGAGGAGAGACATCGACCACCATTGATTCTTGGTCTTGAACGGGTTCTTTTTTGAAGCTTTGTACGGAAGGAGGTGCAGGATACCATTGTCGTGGGATGAAGTTGGAGATCGATAGTTGTTTGGAACAGACTTAATCATAGATTCTGAGGAGAAGGTTAAGTTGATTCTGAGGAGATGGCCCAGTCCAGGCAGAAGAGTTATGCCGATACTAAACACAAGGAGGTAGCCTATGAAGTCGGAGACAGAGCATATCTTCATGTATCTCCACTTCGAGGAGTTAAACGATTTGGAGTCAAAGGAAAGCTAGGCCCCGCATGTCAGTTACTCAATGGGTTCGGCCACGTCAAGGGATCCTCATCCGTAGTATACTCCCTCTGTTTTTATTTACTCCGCATAAAATGGAGGGAGTGGTAGTATAAATGACGCGGGTGGGGGATGGGGAGGGATGTTGGTTTGCTCTCAACTGAGGTCCCACAAGCGAGCGAAAACGCAAGACGAAGCATGTTCCATTCGGTGAGCGGCCTGGAGGGTCCAGCGTGCCAGGGTGCAATGCGAACCCGACAAGAGCAATGTACAGTCAAAACCGATTACCGGTTGTCACCAGAACCACTATTCACACCAGAACCTTTGCTGCTCGGCCTACGCCAGCCACTGCCCCAAAACCACACCTCCTCTCCAGCCCATTCCCCCACCTTTCGATCCCCTAGCCCGCATCAAGCATCCCCTAGTTCGCCAGAAAGCCATGGTGCGTCGCAAGATCATGTACTACAAGATGTTGATGCCGGAGCACCACGTAGAAATCGCGGTGGCGGTCGGTGCCACAGACCTCCGTTCCCAAGCTCGCTTTGCGGCGGCCAATCCCCAAGTTCTCTGGAGCCAACCTACGAGGAGGAGGAAGCTGATCGAATATTCATGGCGTAGGTCATGGTGCAGAAGGCCCCCGATGGGTATGAGACGATGGACGTCGACTTCGTGTCATCGTCCGGGTCCCCCATGGTGCAGGCGGACCAGCGATTCAACCTGGCGATACTAAAGGAGGACCAGGAGGTAGAGGCTCAACTCGACGTGGAGCGCGCGCATGCCGCTGCCATCGAGGCTCTCCTGCAGGCGGAACCGGATGTCGTGGATGTGAACCGGGCGGCGGAGGCTCAACTTGCTGCGGAGCACGCGGTTGCCGCTACCATCGAGGCCCTCTTGCAGGCGGAACCGGACGTCCTGGACTTGAACCGGGCGGCAGAGGCTGAACTCGACGCGGAGCGCGCGGATGCCACTACCATCGAGGCCCTCCTGCAGGCGGATCCGGACGTCCTGGACTTGAACCGGGCGGCGGAGGCTCAACTCACCGCAGAGCGCGTGGATGTCGCTGCCATCGAGGCCCTCCTGCAGGCGGAACCAGACGTCCTCGACTTGAACCGGGCGGTGCCCTCGTCCGTGCAGAGCGGCCGCACGCTCCGCGTGAACGAGTAGCTGGAGGCCGAGGACAACCACGGTGCGGAGACACACGTTGTCAGCTACGGCTGGTTCACGCCGGCAGCCAAAGACGACGAGGCTGTCTCGTTCCGTGAGCAGTGATAGTTTTTCTTTATGTTGTTGTTTTTAGGGATCTTTTGCTGTGTAAAAACATATGTTGTTATGCAAGTCGCCTGACTTTCATCATTTGGGTTAGTCTACCATTTCAGGCGGTTGGATGAATATCCTACGCCTCCTAACCCTTCTTCCTCACCTCTTCTTCTTCCCCAACAGACCACCGCATGGGCCGTACGGATCCTCCCCAACATGCAATTGGATAAACATATTGTATGAATGAAAATTATGTGTCAGCGGTAGGATGGCTGAGTTTGGTTTGTTCACATGCGGTAGCACGTGTCAGTGAGGGTGTGTTCCCTTGGTTGGGTTTTCGGTGTGCAGGAGCGACTGTGTGAGGGTGTGTGCTACCTCTTGAGCACTGCGTTGGTTTTCCCTTGAAGAGGAAAGGGTGATGCAGCAAAGTAGTGTAAGTATTTCCCTCAGTTTTGGAGAACCAAGGTATCATTCAAGTAGAAGGCTCCTCAAAAGTCCCACGCACCTACACAAACAAACAAGAACCTCGCAACCAACGCGATAAAGGGGTTGTCAATCCCTTCACGGTAACTTGCGAAAATGAGATCTGATAGAGATAATAAGATAAGATAAATATTTTTGGTATTTTTATGATATAGATTGGAAAGTAAAAGATGCAAATAAAAGTAGATGGGAAACTTATATGATAAAAGATAGACCCGGGGGCCATAGTTTTAACTAGTGGCTTCTCTCAAGATAGCATAAGTATTACGGTGGGTGAACAAATTACTGTCGAGCAATTGATAGAAAAGTGCATAGTTATGAGATTATCTAGGCATGATCATGTATATAGGCATCACGTCCGTGACAAGTAGACCGGCTCCTGCCTGCATCTACTACTATTACTCCACGCATCGACTAACTCCTGCCTGCATCTAGAGTATTAAGTTCATGAAGAACAGAGTAACGCATTAAGAAAGATGACATGATGTAGAGGGATAAACTCAAGCAATATGGTATAAACCCCATCTTTTTATCCTCGATGGCAACAATACAATATGTGCCTTGCTGACCCTGCTATCACTCGGAAAGGACACCGCAAGATTGAACCCAAAGCTAAGCACTTCTCCTATTGCAAGAAAGATCAATCTAGTAGGCCAAACCAAACTGATAATTCAAAGAGACTTACAAAGATAAACAATCACACATAAAAGAATTCAGAGAAGATTCAACTATTTCTCATAGATAAACTTGATCATAAACCCACAATTCATCAGATCTCGACAAACACACTGCAAAAATAGTTACATGGAATAGATCTCCAAGAAGATCGAGGAGAACTTTGTATTGAGATTCAAAGAGAGAGAAGAAGCCATCTAGCTAATAACTATGGACCCGAAGGTCTGTGGTAAACTACTAACAACTCATCGGAGAGGCCTTGGAGATGATGTAGAGGCCCTCCGTGGTCGATTCCCCCTCCGGCGGAGCGCCGGCGAAGGCTCCAAGATGAGATCTCGCGGATACAGAAGGTTGCGGCGATGGAAATAGTTTTTTGAGGTGCTCCTGGATGTTTTCGGGGTACGTGGATATATATAGGAGGAAGAAGTAGATCGGTTGACGCACGAGGGGCCCACGAGGGTGGGGGCGCGCCCACCCCCTTAGGGCGTGTCGGGCACCCTCGTGGCTGCCTCGTTCGCTGCTTGACGTCCACACCAAGTCTCCTGGATTGCATTTGTTCCAAAAAGATCGCTCCCGAAGGTTTCATTCCGTTTGGACTCCGTTTGATATTCCTTTTCTTCAAAACACTCAAATAGGGAAAAAAACAGCAATTCGGGTTGGGCCTCCGGTTAGTAGGTTAGTCTCAAAAATGATATAATGTGTAAGTAAAGCCCATAAACATCCAAAACGGGTAATATAATAGCATGGAAGAATCAAAAATTATAGATACGTTGGAGACGTATCAAGCATCCCCAAGCTTAATTCCTGCTCGTCCTCGAGTAGGTAAATGATAAAAACTGAATTTTTGATGTGGAATGCTACCTAGCATATTTCTCAATGTAATTTTATTTATGGTGGCATGAATGTTCAGATCCAAATGATTCAAAATAAAAGTTCATATTGACATAAGAAATAGTAATACTTCAAGAATACTAAATAAGCAATCATGTCTTCTCAAAATAACATGGCTAAAGAAAGTTCATCCCTACAAAATCATATAGTTAGGCTATGCTTCATTTTCATCACACAAAATACTCCCATCAAGAACAACCCCGGTTTCAGCCAAGCAATTGGTTCACACTTTTTAACGCGCTTCAGCTTTTTCAACTCTCACGCAATACATGAGCGTGAGCCATGGATATAGCACTATGGGTGGAATAGAATATGATGATGGAGGTTGTGTGGAGAAGACAAAAAGGGAGAAAGTCTCACATTGACGACGCTAATCAACGGGCTATGAAGATGCCCATCAATTGATGTCAACATGAGGAGTAGGGATTGCCATGCAACGGATGAACTAGAGCTATAAATGTATGAAAGCTCAACAAAAGAAACTAAGTGGGTGTGCATCCAACTTGCTTGCTCATGAAGACCTAGGGCATTTGAGGAAGCCCATCGTTGGAATATACAAGCCAAGTTCTATAATGAAAAAATCCCACTAGTATATGAAAGTGACAACATAACAGACTCTCTATATGAAGAACATGGTGCTACTTTGAAGCACAAGTGTGAAAAAGGATAGTAACATTGGCCCATTTTTTATTTTCTTTTTCTTTTTTTTGGGCCTTTCTTTTTTTCTTTTGGCCTTTCTTTTTTTTCTTTGGCCTTTCTTTTTTGGGGGGGGGGACAATGCTCTAATAATGATGATCATCACACTTCTATTTATTTACAACTCATGAGTTACAACTCAAAACTAGAACAAGATATGACTCTATATGAATGCCTTCAGCGGTGTACCGGGATGGGCAATGAATCAAGAGTGACATGTATAAAAATTTATGCATGGAGGCTTTGCCACAAATACGATGTCGACTACATGATCATGCAAGGCAATATGACAATGATGATGCGTGTCATGACAAATAGAACGGTGGAAAGTTGCATGGCAATATATCTCGGAATGGCTATGGAAATGCCATAATACGTAGGTATGGTGGCTGTTTTGAGGAAGATATAGGGAGGTTTATGTGTGATAGAGCGTATCGTATCACGGGGTTTGGATGCACCGGCAAAGTTTGCACCAACTCTCAAGGTGAGAAAGGGCAATGCATGGTACCCAAGAGGCTAGCAATGATGGAAAGGTAAAAGTGCGTATAATCCATGGACTCACATTAGTCATAAAGAACTCATATACTTATTGCAAAAGTTTTATTAGCCCTCTAAGCAAAGTACTACTACGCATGCTCCTAGTGGGGAGGTCTGTAGGAGTTAACCATCGCGCGCCCTCGACCTCCACACAAGGGAATGCAATCAAAAGAGCACTCCATGCAATAAATTTGTTACACAACTTTTACTATACGTGCATCCTACGGGACTTGCCAACTTCAACACAAGTATTCTTTAAATTCACAAATACCCAACTATCATGACTCTAATATCACCACCTCTATATCCCAAAACAATTATCAAGCATCAAATTGATCATAGCATCCAATTCACTTCCTATGATAGTTTTTATTATACCCAACTTGGATGCCCATCATTCTAGGACCAATTTTATAACCATAGCAAATACCATGCTGTTCTAAAAGACTCTCAAAATAATATAAGTTAAGCATGATATATCAACAATTTCTACTAAATCAAGCCACCGCCGTGCTCTAAAAAGTATAAGTGAAGCACTAGAGCAAAAACTATCTAGCTCAAAAGATATAAGTGAAGCACATAGAGTATTCTAATAAATTCCAAATCATGTGAGTCTCTCCCAAAAGGTGTGTACAGAAAGGATGATTGTGGCAAACTAAAAATCAAAGACTCATATCATACAAGACGCTCCAAGCAAAACACATATCATGTGGCGAATAAAAATATAGCTCCAAGTAAAGTTACCGATAAACGAAGGAGAAAGAGGGGATGCCTTCCGGGGCATCCCCAAGCTTAGGCTTTTGGTTGTCCTTGGATTATCTTGTGGTGCCATGGGCATCCCCAAGCTTGGGCTCTTGCCACTCCTTATTCCATAGTCCATCAAATCTTTACCCAAAACTTGAAAACTTCACAATATAAAACTCAACAGGAAATCTCATAAGCTCCGTTAGTGCAAGAAAGAAAAATCACCACATAAGGTACTATAATGAATTCATTCTTTATTTATATCTATGTTAAACCTACTTTATTCCGACTTCTCTATGGTTCATACCCCTCGATACTAGCCATAGATGCATCAAAATAAGCAAACAACACACGAAAAGCAGAATCTATCAAAAACAGAACATTCTGTAGCAATCTGTAACTTTAGAATACTTATGGAACTCTAAAAATCCTACCAAAATAGGAAGTCTTGTACAATTTGTCTATTGATCTACTGAAAAAATAATAAACTAAAAATCATGTTCCTGTGATTTATTGAAAAATTATTCTCGTGCGCACAAAAGTTTCTGTTTTTCACCAGAATCAAATTAACTATCACCGTGGGTTATCCTATAGGTTATACTTGTCACAAACACTAATTAAAACATAAAAACACATCTAAACAGAAGCTAGATGAATTATTTATTACTAAACATAAGCAAAAAGCGAGAAACAAAAATAAAATTGGGTTGCCTCCCATCAAGCGCTATCGTTTAACGCCCCTAGCTAGGCATAAGATTTCAACGATGCTCACACGAAAGACAAGAATTGAAGCACAAAGAGAGCATCATGAAACACGTGACAAACACATCTAAGTCTAACATAGTTCATATGGATAGGCATCTTATAGGAAATAAATTAGCAAGACAAGCAAGATCTAGCATATGCAAGGAAGAAGAAAGAAATATTACCAATCTCAACATAACGAGAGGCAATTTAGCAACATGGAAATTTCTACAACCATATTTTCCTCTCTCATAATAATTATATGTAGGATCATAAGCAAATTCAACAAAATAGCTATCACATAACATATTCTCAACATGATCCACATGCATGTGAAGTTGACACTCTTCCAAAATAGTGGGACTATCATTAACTAAAGTCATGACCTCTCCAAACCCACTTTTCTCAAAAATTTCATAAGATTGAACATTCTCCAAATATGTGGGATCTAAAGTTGACACTCTTCCAAACCCACTTTCAATAATATTGCAAACACTATTATCAATCTCATATTCATCATGGGGCTTAAATAAATTTTCAAGATCATAAGAAGAATCACCCCAATCGTGATCATTGCAACAAGTAGTAGACATAGCAAAACTAGCATCCCCAAGTTTAGGGTTTTGCATATTATTAGCACAATTGACATCAAGAGAATTTGTAGTAAAATCATTGCAATCATGCTTTTTATCGAAGGAACTACCAAGTATGGGTGCAATAGCAACTATCTCATGTTTAACATAAGGAACTATAGCAAATTCATCTTCATAAATATTGGCATCATGGCCACAAGAATAGCAAGCATCATGTTCATCAAGGGATATTTCAATCAAATCATCGGAATCATCATTATCTATAGATTCATGCATATCATTATTTTCTTCCAAAGCAACGGTCATTCTCTCAATAAATTCTTTGACATAGACATTATGAGCATAATTTTCATAGCAATATTTAAGTATGTCAAAATTTTCAGATTCGTAGAGAGTAATATCATACTTTTCAATCAAAGAAGCAACTTCATAAGCACCCTTAAAAGCAACAAATTCTTCAATTTGTTCGATATCATAGTAACTATAAACACCCTTTGCATAAGAAGATAAGATTTCATTTTCATTAAACTCACATAGGTAGGGAAGGTGTTTTTTAGGGTTCTTAGAGCAACAAGTAAAATCATAAATTTCACCAAGACTCCAAGCATAACACAGCAATCTGTTTATTTGATCCCATAAGAGTACCCCCCCCCTTTTCAGACAAACGGTGACGCAGAAAACGAGCATGCTCATCTAAATATTTCCCATCAACTAGGCTAGTTGGGGTTTCAGCACGAGCGCATAAGGATTGAAGATGATCCAAGTAGAACACTTTAAGTGGATCCATAACAATAGATTTTTAGCAACCAAAGATGAAAGCACATAGAAGGCACATGGAGACACAGCCAAACATAAGATCGAGCAAAAGAAGGGCGAATAAAACGGCAAGGGTGAAGTGGGGGAGAGGAAAACGAGAGGCAAATGGCAAATAATGTAATGCGAGGGAGATGAGTTTGTGATGGCTACTTGGTATGTCTTGACTTGAGCAAAGACCTCCCCAGCAACGGCGCCAGAAATCCTCCTTGCTACCGCTTGAGCACTGAGTTAGTTTTCCATTGGAGAGGAAAGGGTGATGCAGCAAAGTACCATAAGTATTTCCCTCCATTTTTGAGAACCAAGGTATCAATCCACTAGGAGGCTCCTCAAAAGCCCCACGCACCTACACAAACAAACAAGAACCTCGCAACCAACGCGATAAAGGGGTTGTCAATCCCTTCACGGTAACTTGCAAAAGTGAGATCTGATAGAGATAATAAGATAAGATAAATATTTTTGGTATTTTTATGATATAGATTGGAAAGTAAAAGATGCAAATAACAGTAGATGGGAAACTTATATGATAAAAGATAGACCCGGGGGCCATAGGTTTCACTAGTGGCTTCTCTTAAGATAGCATAAGTATTACGGTGGGTGAACAAATTACTGTCAAGCAATTGAAAGAAAAGTGCATAGTTATGAGATTATCTAGGCATGATCATGTATATAGGCATCACGTCCGTGACAAGTAGATCGAAACGATTCTGCATCTACTACTATTACTCCACACATCGACCGACTCCTGCCTGCATCTAGAGTATTAAGTTAGGGATAATTAGATTTATGCCCCTAGTTGTGTCCCACTCATCTGTTTTACCCCTAATTACCAAAAGTCACCGGTTTGTCCAAGTCACTTTGCTCCTCTTGTGCTTTTGCCCTTTGATCGTTTGACCATCAGTTTGAAAACTTCATAACTAACTCATACAAAATCAAAAAAATGCAAACAAGATACCAAAATGTTCAGAAAAACATCACCTATATGTGAGTGTCATTTGCATTCATGAAAAAAGTGTTGGAAAGTGCCCATCTGAGTTTTAGCTCTTATGCTACCACCATGAATAGTAAAATCTAAAAAAATCGAAAAAATTCAAAAAAAATTGGTGGCAAAGAATGACAAATGTTTTAAGTCCCTGCCAAGTTTCATCAGGGAATAACATTCGTGGGTGTTGTGGCAAAAAAAAACAATCAACACTCCAAAATAGATTTTTTTTTTCCACGACTTCCACGAATGTCGTTCCCTAATGAAACTTGGTAAGCACTTAGAACATTTGTCGTTCTTTGCCACCATATATTTTTTGAATTTTTCTGAATTTTTTTAGAGTTTACTACTCATGGTGGTATCAAAAGAGCTAAAACTCGGATGTGCACTTTCCAACACTTTTTTCACGAATGCAAATGACACTGACATATAGGTGATGCTTTTTTGAACATTTTGGTATCTTATTTGAATTTTTCTGATTTAGTATGAATTACTTATGAAGTTTTCAAACTGACGGTCAAACGGTCAAAGGGCAAAAGCATAAGGGGAGCAAAGTGACTTGGACAGAACCGGTGACTTTTGGGAATTAGGGGTAAAACAGACGAGTGGGACACAACTAGGGGCATAGATCTAATTATCCCATTAAGTTATGAAGAACAGAGTAACGCATTAAGAAAGATGACATCATGTAGAGGGATAAACTCATGCAATATGATATAAACCCCATCTTTTTATCCTCGATGGCAACAATACAATACCTGCCTTGCTGCCCTACATCCTTTGGGAAAGGACACATAAGATTGAACCCGAAGCTAAGCACTTCTCCCATTGTAAGAACGGTCATGCTAGTAGGCCAAACCAAACTGATAATTCGAAGAGACTTGCAAAGATAACCAATCATACATAAAAGAATTCAGAGGAGATTCAAATATTTCTCATAGATAAACTTGATCATAAACCCACAATTCATCGGATCTCGACAAACACACCGCAAAAAGAGTTACATTGGATAGATCTCTAAGAAGATCGAGGAGAACTTTGTATTGAGATTCGAAGAGAGAGAAGAAGCCATCTAGCTAATAACTATGGACCCGAAGGTCTGTGGTAAACTACTCACACCTCATCGTAGAGGCCTTGGAGATGATGTAGAGGCCCTCCATGGTCGATTACCCCTCCGGCGGAGCGCCGGGGAAGGCTCCAAGATGGGATCTCGCAGATACAGAAGGTTGCGGCGATGGAAATAGTTTTTTGTGGTGCTCCTGGATGTTTTCGGGGTACATGGATATATATATAGGCGAAGGAGGTAGGCCAGGGGAGCCACGAGGGGCCCATGAGTGTGGGGGGCGCACCCCCCCCTAGGGTGCGCCCTCCTGCCTCGTGGCCGCCTCGGCTGCTTCTTGACGTCCACTCCAAGTCTCCTAGATTGCGTTTCTTCCAAAAAGATTGCTCCCGAAGGTTTCATTCCGTTTGGACTCCGTTTGATATTCCTTTTCTTCGAAACACTGAAATAGGCAAAAAACAACAATTCAGGCTGGGCCTCCGGTTAGTAGGTTAGTCCAGAAATGATATAAAAGTTTAAAGTAAAGCCCATAAACATCCAAAACGGGTAATATAATAGCATGGAACAATCAAAAATTATAGATACGTTAGAGACGTATCAAGCATCCCCAAGCTTAATTCCTGCTCGTCCTCGAGTAGGTAAATGGTAAAAAAAGAATTTTGATGTGGAATGCTACCTAGCATAATTCTCAATATAATTTTCTTTAATGTGGCATGAATGTTTAGATCCAAATGATTCAAGATAAAAGTTCATAAAACATAAAAATAGTAATACTTCAAGCATACTAACAAGTAATCATGTCTTATCAAAATAGCATAGCCGAAGAAAGCTCATCCCTACAAACTCATATAGTTAGGGAATGCTTCATTTTCATCACACAAAATACTCCCATCATGCACAACCCCGGTTTTAGCCAAGCAATTGGTTCATACTTTTTAAAGCGCTTCAGCTTTTTCAACTCTTACGCAATACATGAGCGCAAGCCATGGACATAGCACTATATGTGGAATCGGGTGGTGGTTGTGAAGACAAAAACAGAGAAGATAGTCTCAAATCAACTAGGCGTATCAACGGGCTATGGATATGCCCATTAATAGATATTAATGTGAGTGAGTAGGGATTGCCATGCAACGGATGCGCTAGAGCTATAAATATATGAAAGCTCAACAAAAGAAACTAAGTGGGTGTGCATCCAACTTGCTTGCTCACGAAGACCTAGGGCATTTTGAGGAAGCCCATCATTGGAATATACAAGCCAAGTTCTATAATGAAAAATTCCCACTAGTATATGAAAGTGACAACATAGGAGACTCTCTATCATGAATATCATGGTGCTACTTTGAAGCACAAGTGTGGACAAAAAGATAGTAGCATGTCCCTTCTCTCTTTTCTCTCATTTTTTGGTGGGCTTCTTTGGCCTCCTTTTTTAATTTTTTTTATTTGGGATTCTTTGGCATCTTTTATTTTTATAAAGTCCGAAGTCTCATCCCGACTTGTGGGGGAATCATAGTCTTCATCATCCTTTCCTCACATGGGACAATGCTCTAATAATGAAGATCATCAAACTTTTATTGATTTACAACTCAATACTTAGAACAAAATATGACTCTACGTGAATGCCTCCGGCGGTGTACCGGGATATGCAATGAACCAAGAGTGACATGTATGAAAAATTATGGAGGTGGCCTTGCCACAAATACAATGTCAACTACATGATCCTGCAAAGAGCAATATGACAATGATGGGGTGTGTCATAATAAACGGAACGGTGGAAAGTTGCATGGCAATATATCTCAGAAGGGCTATGGAAATGCCATAATAGGTAGGTATGGTGGCTGTTTTGAGGAAGGTAATGGTGGGTGCATGATACCGGCAAAAGTTGCACGGCATAATAGAGGCTAGCAATGGTGGAAGGGTGAGAGTGCGTATAATCCATGGACTCGCATTAGTCATAAAGAACTCATATACTTATTGCAAAAGTTTACTTGCCCATGAAGCAAATTACTACTACGCATGCTCCTAGGGGAAGGGTTGCTAGGAGTTAACCATCGCGCGATCCCGACCTCCACACATAAGTAAGACAATTAAAAGAACACCCCATGCAACAAATTTGTCACACAACTTTTACCATGCGTGCATGCTACGGGACTAGCCAACTTCAACACAAGTATTTCTCAATTTCATAATTGCCCAACTAGCATGATTCTAACAATATCACCATTATATCTCAAAACAATTATCAAGCATCAAATTGATCATAGTGTTTAATGCACTTTTTACGATAGTTTTTATTATACCCAACTTGGATGCCCATCATTCTAGGACCAATTTTATAACCATAGCAAATACCATGCTGTTCTAAAATACTCTCAAAATAATATAAGTGTAGCATTAGAGATCAATAATTTCTACAAAATCAAGCCACTGCCATGCTCTAAAAAGTATAAGTGAAGCACTAGAGCAAAAATTGTCTAGCTAAAAAGATATAACTGAAGCACATAGAGTATTCTAATAAATTACAAATCATGTGTGTCTCTCCCAAAAGGTGTGTACAGCAAGGATGATTGTGGTAAACTAAAAAGCAAACACTCATATCATACAAGACGCTCCAAGCAAAACACATATCATGTGGCGAATAAAAATATAGCTCAAGTAAAATTCTGAAGCAGACGAAGGCGAAAGAGGGATGCCTTAGGGGCATCCCCAAGCAAACTTTGGTTGTCCTTGAATATATTGGGATGCCATGGGTATCCCCAAGCTTAGGATCTTGCCCCTCCTTATTCCATAGTCCACCAAATCTTTACCAAAAACTTGAAAACTTCACAACACAAAACTCAACAGGAAATCTCATAAGCCTCGTTAGTGCAAGAAAGAAAAACCACCACATAAGGTACTGTAATGAACTCATTCTTTATTTATATTGGTGTTAAACCTACTGTGTTCCAACTTCTCTATGGTTCATACCCCCCCCCCCCCCGATACTAGCCATAGATGCATCAAAATAAGCAAACAACACACGAAAAACAGAATCTATCAAAAACAGAACAGTCTTTAGAGTTCCAAACTATTCTGTTTTTGATAGATTTTGTTTTTTTCAATTTAGAACAAAAATTTGAACACTGAAAAGAATGAACACATTAAGAAAGTTGAACAACAAAGAAAGAATAATGATTTCAAATGATGTTGAATTCAAGTTGATGCATGATTCAGTGAGTTGTAAATCAATAGAAGTATGATGATCTTCATTATTAGAGCATTGTCCCAAGTGAGGAAAGGATGATGAAGACTATGATTCCCCCACAAGTCGGGATGAGACTTTGAACTTTACAAAAATAAAAGAGGCCAAAGAAGTCCAAATAAAAAAGAGGCTAAAGAAGCCAACCAAAAAAATGAGAGAAAAGAGAGAAGGGACAATGCTACTATCTTTTTTTCCACACTTGTGCTTCAAAGTAGCACCATGATCTTCATGATAGAGAGTCTTCTATGTGTCACTTTCATATACCTGTGGGAGTTTCTCATTATAGAACTTGGCTTGTATATTCCAATGATGGGCTTCCTCAAAATGCCCTGGGTCTTCGTGAGCAAGCAAGTTGGATGCACGCTGATACATCTTCCACGTATCTATAATATTGTTCCATGCTATTATATTACCTCTTTTGGATGTTTATGGGCTTTATTTTACACATTTATATCATTTTTGGGACTAACCTACTAACCGGAGGCCCAGCCCATATTCTGTTTTTTGCCTATTTCATATTTGAAGAAAAGGAATATCAAGCGGAGTCCAAACGGAATGAAACCTTCGGAGCGTGATTTTTGGAGCAGCGTGATCCGAGAGGACTTGGAGTGCAAGTCAAGAAGCAGCCGAGGCTCCCACGAGATAGGAGGCCCCCCCCTATAGGGTGTGCCCCATGTCTCGTGGGCCCCTCGGGTGGCCACCGACGTACTTCTTCCTCCTATATATACCTACGTGCCGAAAACATCCAGAGAAAGACGAAACACAATTTCCACCACCGTAACCTTACAGATCCATGAGATCCCATCTTGGAGCCTTCACGGCGTTCACTTTGGAGGGAATCGACCATGGAGGGCTTCTACATCAACATCCTTGCCCCTCCGATGAGTTGTGAGTAGTTTACCAAAGACCTACGGGTCCATAGTTATTAGCTAGATGGCTTCTTCTATCTTTTTGGATCTCAATACAATGTTCTCCCCCTCTCTTGTGGAGATCTATTCGATGTGTGGAGTAATAGTAGTAGAAGCAGGCAGGAGTCAGTCTACTTGTTGCGGACGTGATGCCTATATACATGATCACGCCTTGATAATCTCATAACTATGCGCTTTTCTATCAATTGCTCGACAGTAATTTGTTCACCCACCGTAATACTTATGCTATCTTGAGAGAAGCCACTAGTGAAACCTATGGCCCCCGGGTCTATCTCTTATCATATTTGCTTCCAATATACTTTTATTTGCATCATTACTTTTTGCATCTATATTATAAAATACCAAAAATATATTTATCTTATCTTACTATCTTTATTAGATCTCACTTTTGCAAATGGCCGTGAAGGGATTGACAACCCCTTTATTGCGTTGGTTGCGGGTTCTTTGTTTGTTTGTGTAGGTGCGTGCGACTTTTGACGAGCCTCCTACTGGATTGATACCTTGGTTCTCAAAAACTAAGGGAAATACTTACGCTACTATTTCTGCATCACCCTCTCCTCTTCGAGGAAAACCAACGCAAGCTCCAGAAGTAGCAAGAAGGATTTCTGGCGCCGTTGCCGGAGAGGCTTCCACCAAGTCAAGTCAAAATTCGACCTCCCGCCAATGTGCGATTTCTGGCGCCGTTGTCGGGGAGGTCTTCGCTCAAGTCAAGACATACCAAGTACCCATCACAAACCCATCTCCCTTGCATTTACATTATTTGTCATTTGCCTCTCGTTTTCCTCTCCCCCACTTTACCCTTGTCGTTTTATTCGCCCTCTCTTTCCCAATCTCCTCCTCTCTTTTTTGCTTGCCTTTTTCCGTTTGCCATGGCTAGTCCTCCTATCCTTATTCTCACTCCTGAACAAGAAATTCTCAATTTTAAGCAAAGCGAGAGAGAAAATTTAAAAGATGCTTGGCATAGAATTTGCAATGCCCAATATAAAGCTACTAGGAAGCTTGCTACTTCCGTTCTTCTCTACAATTTTTATGTAGGCATTACTCCTTGGAATAGATGTGTTCTTGATATTGCTACCGGTGGTGATTTCATGAGTAGCCATACGTTTGATGCTTATAATGCTATGTTAGATTTGTTTGGCCCACCACCTCTTTTGATTAATGGAACTGTTTTAACTTTAGAACACGTTATGCAACGGCTTGAGATTATTGAAAATAAAATTTCCACTGTTGAGTTGATTGAAAATTTGGATAAAAAGATTCATAATCACATTACCCAATTTGGATCTAGGGTTGGAGTTACTTTGAAATTTTTTAAAGAAAAAGAACCTATAGTCAATGAAAAAATAGATCTAGATTCTGAAAGAATTGGTAAACTTGAGGATATCATTACCAACTTAGGTTCCGTGTTTTCTTCCATTAAAAACACTCCAAAACCCCCTACCAAAACTGCCAAGTTTATTTATGTTCCTAAAAATAAGGGGGAATCTTCTAGTAAAGGAGACGCGGATCTCAAATCCATAAGTGTTCATCCCAATTGTCTCTCTTTCGTTAAGGAACCTTTTGCTACAAACGAATTTCTTGAATTTTTGCCTAAAGGTTTAATCATTGCTAAAAAGGGGGAAACCCCTAAATATTACAAGTGCTCTACTGAGGAATTTAGTGCCAAAAATGGCATTCGTTAGATCTATCTTTGCTTTTATGCCTAGCTAGGGGCGTTAAACGATAGCGCTCGTTGGGAGGCAACCCAATTTTATTTATGTTTTTTTGTTTTTGCTCCTGTTTAGTAATAAATCTTGCATCTACCTTCTGTTTAGATGTGTTTTTATCTTTTAATTAGTGTTTGTGCCAAGTAGAACCTATAGGATAACCTATGATGATAGTTGATTTGATTCTGCTGAAAAACAGAAACTTTGCACGCACGAATATAATTTTGTTAAATCACAGGAACATGCTTTTGCGTTGATTCTTTCCTATTATGTTAAATAAAGAAATTTTCCAGGACTTCCTATTTTGGTAGTATTTTTAGAGTTCCAGAAGTTTGTGTTAGTTACAGATTGCTATAGACTGTTCTGTTTTTGACAGATTCTGTTTTTCGTGTGTTGTTTGCTAATTTTGATGCATCTATGGCTAGTAAAATGGTTTATAAACCATAGAGAAGTTGGAATAAAGTAGGTTTAACACCAAAATAAATAATCAATGAGTTCATTACATTACCCTATGTGGTGGTTTTGTTTTCTTTCACTAACGGAGCTTATAAGATTTCCTGTTGAGTTTTGTGTTGTGAAGTTTTCAAGTTTTGGGTAAAGCTTTTATGGACTATGGAATAAAGGGTGGCAAGAGCCTAAGATTGGGGATGCCCATGGCACCCCAAGATATTCAAGAATATCCAAAAGCCTAAGCTTGGGGATGCCCCGGGAAGGCATCCCCTCTTTCGTCTTCGTTCATTGGTAACTTTACTTGGAGCTATATTTTTATTCGCCACATGATATGTGTTTTGCTTGGAGCATCGTGTATTATATTAGTATTTGCTTTTTAGTTTACCACAATCATCCTTGCTGTACACACCTTTTGGGAGAAGCCTATTTGATTAGAATTTTCTAGAATACTCTATGTGCTTCACTTATATCTTTTGGGCTTGATAGCTTTTGCTCTACTGCTTCACTTATATCTTTTAGAGCACGGTGGTGTCTTAATTTTGAAGAAATTTCTAGTATCTCATGATTGACTTATATTATTTTGAGAGTCTTTTAGAACAGCATGGTATTTGCTATGGTTACAAAGTTGGTCCTAGAATGATGAGCATCCAAGTTGGGTATAATAAAAACTATCATAGAAAGTGAATTGGATGCTAGGATCAATTTGATGCTTGATAATTATTTTGAGATATGGAGGTAGTGATATTAAAGTTATGATAGTTGGGTGATTGTGAATTTAAAGAATGCTTGTGTTGAAGTTTGTGATTCTCGTAGCATGCATGTATGGTGAACCGCTTTGTGATGAAGTTGGAGCACAATTTTATTTATTGAGTGTCTTCCTTATGAGTGGCGGTCGGGGACGAGCGATGGTCTTTTCCTACCAATCTATCCCCCTAGGAGCATGCGCGTAGTGCTTTGGTTTTTGATGACTTCTAAATTTTTGCAATAAGTGCATGAGTTCTTTTGACTAATGTTGAGTCCATGGATTATACGCACCCTTTCACCCTTCCATCATTGCTAGCCTCTCTTGTACCGTGCAACTTTCACCGGTACCATACACCCACCATATACCTTCCTCAAAGCAGCCACCATACCTACCTATTATGGCATTTCCATAGCCATTCCGAGATATATTGCCATGCAACTTTCCACCGTTCCGTTCATATGACACGCATTACTTTTGTCATATTGCTCTTTGCATGATCATGTAGTTGACATTGTATTTGTGGCAAGGCCACCTTCATAATTTTCATACATGTCACTCTCGATTCATTGCATATCCCGGTACACCGCCGGAGGCATTCATATAGAGTCATATCTTGTTCTAGCTTTGAGTTGTAATTCTTGAGTTGTAAATCCATAAAAGTGTGATGATCTTCATTATTAGAGCATTGTCCTAGTGAGGAAAGGATGATGAAGACTATGATTCCCCCACAAGTCGGGATTAGACTTCGGACTTTACAAAAAGAAAAAAAGAAAAAAAGAAAAAAAAATAGAAAGGCCAAAAAAACGAAGGCCAAAGAAAAAAAGGAAAAAAAGAAAAGGAAAAAATAAAATGAGAGAAAAAGAGAGAAGGGACAATGCTACTATCTCGTTTTCCACACTTGTGCTTCAAAGTAGCACCATGATCTTCATGATAGAGAGTGTCATATGTTGTCACTTTCTTATACTAGTGGTAAATTTTCATTATAGAAGTTGGCTTGTATATTCCAATGATGGGCTTCCTCAAAAATGCCCTAGGTCTTCGTGAGCAAGCGAGTTGGATGCACACCCACTTAGTTTCTTTTGTTGAGCTTTCATATATTTATAGCTCTAGTGCATCCGTTGCATGGCAATCCCTACTCACTCACATTGATATCTATCAATGGGCATCTCCATAGCCCGTTGATACGCCTAGTTGATGTGAGACTATCTTCTCCTTTTTGTCTTCTCCACAACCACCATTCTATTCCACATATAGTGCTATGTCCATGGCTCACGCTCATGTATTGCGTGAAAGTTGAAGAAGTTTGAGATTATTAAAGTATGAAACAATTGCTTGGCTTGTCATCGGGGTTGTGCATGATTAAATACTTTGTGTGATGAAGATAGAGCAACAGCCAGACTATATGATTTTGTAGGGATAACTTTCTTTCGCCATGTTATTTTTAGAAGACATGATTACTTTGATTAGTATGCTTGAAGTGTTACTATTTCTTTTATCAATATTAACTTTTATTTTGTATCATTTGGATCTGAACATTCATGCCACAATAAAGAAAATCACAGTATAAATTATGCTAGGTAGCATTCCACATCAAAAATTCAATTTTTATCATTTACCAACTCGAGGACGAGCAGGAATTAAGCTTGGGGATGCTTGATACGTCTCCAACGTATCTATATTTTTGATTGTTCCATGCTATTATATTACCCCTTTTGGATGTTTATGGGCTTTATTTACACATTTATATCATTTTTGGGACTAACCTACTAACCGGAGGCCCAGCCCATATTGCTGTTTTTTTTTGCCTATTTCAGTATTTCGAAGAAAAGGAATATCAAACGAAGTCCAAACGGAATAAAACCTTCGGGAGCTTGATTTTTGGAACGAACATGATCGAGAGGACTTGGAGTGCAAGTCAAGAAGCAGCCGAGGCTCCCACGAGATAGGAGGGCGCCCCCCCCCTATAGGGCGCGCCCCCTGTCTCGTGGGCCCCTCGGGCGGCCACCGACGTACTTCTTCCTCCTATATATACCGACGTACCCTGAAAACATCTAGGAGAAAGACGAAACACAATTTCCACCACCGTAACCTTCTGTATCCGTGAGATCCCATCTTTGAGCCTTCGCCGGCGTTCTGCCGGAGGGGGAATCGACCATGGAGGGCTTCTACATCAACATCCTTGCCCCTCTGATGAGTTGTGAGTAGTTTACCACAGACCTACGGGTCCATAGTTATTAGCTAGATGGCTTCTTCTCTCTTTATGGATCTCAATACAATGTTCTCCCCCTCTCTTGTGGAGATCTATTCGATGTGTGGAGTAATAGTAGTAGATGCAGGCAGGAGTCAGTCTACTTGTTGCGGACGTGATGCCTATATACATGATCATGCCTAGATAATCTCATAACTATGCACTTTTCTATCAATTGCTCGACAGTAATTTGTTCACCCACTGTAATACTTATGCTATCTTGAGAGAAGCCACTAGTGAAACCTATGGCCCCGGGGTCTATCTCTTATCATATTTGCTTCCAATCTACTTTTATTTGCATCTTTACTTTTTGCATCTATATTATAAAATACCAAAAATATATTTATCTTATCTTACTATCTTTATTAGATCTCACTTTCATGAAGTGGCCGTGAAGGATTGACAACCCCTTTATTGCGTTAGATTCTTGAGTTCTTTGTTTGTTTGTGTAGGTGCGTGGACTTTTGAGGAGCCTCCTACTAGATTGATACCTTGGTTCTCAAAAACTGAGAGAAATACTTACGCTACTATTGCTGCATCACCCTCTCCTCTTCGAGGAAAACCAACGCAAGCTCAAGACGTAGCACATGCCCACTTAGTTTCTTTTGTTCAGCTTTCATATATTTATAGCTCTAGTGCATCCGTTGCATGGCAATCCCTACTCACTCACATTGATATCTATTAATGGGCATCTCAATAGCCCGTCGATACGCCTAGTTGATGTAAGACTATCTTCTCCCTTTCTGTCTTCACAACCACCACCCTATTCCACATATAGTGCTATGTCCATGGCTTGCGCTCATGTATTGCGTAAGAGTTGAAAAAGCTGAAGCGCCTTAAAAAGTATGAACCAATTGCTTGGCTGAAACCGGGGTTGTGCATGATGGGAGTATTTTGTGTGATGAAAATGAAGCATTGCCTAACTATATGATTTTGTAGGGATGAGCTTTCTTTGGCTATGCTATTTTGATAAGACATGATTACTTGTTAGTATGCTTGAAGTATTACTATTTTTATGTTTTATGAACTTTTATCTTGAATCATTTGGATCTAAACATTCATGCCACAATAAAGAAAATTACATTGAGAATTATGCTAGGTAGCATTCCACATCAAAAATTCTTTTTTTATCATTTACCTACTCGAGGACGACCAGGAATTAAGCTTGGGGATGCTTGATACGTCTCCAATGTATCTATAATTTTTGATGGTTCCATGCTATTATATTACCCGTTTTGGATGTTTATGGGCTTTACTTTACACTTTTATATCATTTTTGGGACTAACCTACTGACCGGAGGCCCAGCCCGAATTGCTGTTCTTTTGCCTATTTTAGTGTTTCGAAGAAAAGGAATATCAAACGGAGTCCAAACGGAATGAAACCTTCGAGAGCGATCTTTTTGGAACAAACGCAATCCAGGAGACTTGGAGTGGACGTCAAGAAGCAGCCGAGGTGGCCACGAGGCAGGAGGGCGCACCCTAGGGGGTGGGCGCGCCCCCCACTCTCATGGGCCCCTCGTGGCTCCCTTGACCTACCTCCTTCGCCTATATATATATCCACGTACCCCGAAAACATCCAGGAGCACCATGAAAAACTATTTCCACCGCCGCAACCTTGTGTATCCACGAGATCCCATCTTGGAGCCTTCATCGGTGCTCCGCCGGAGGGGGAATCGACCATGGAGGGCCTCTACATCATCTCCAAGGCCTCTCCGATGAGTTGTGAGTAGTTTACCACAGACCTTCTGGTCCATAGTTATTAGCTAGATGGCTTCTTCTCTCTCTTTGAATCTCAATACAAAGTTCTCCTCGGTCTTCTTGGAGATCTATTAGATGTAACTCTTTTTGTGGTGTGTTTGTCGAGATCCAATGAATTGTGGATTTATGATCAAGTTTATCTATGAGAAATATTTGAATCTCCTCTGAATTCTTTTATGTATGATTGGTTATCTTTGCAAGTCTCTTCAAATTATCAGTTTGGTTTGGCCTACTAGATTGGTCTTTATTGCAATGGGAGAAGTGCTTAGCTTTGGGTTCAATCTTGCAGTGTCCTTTCCCAGTGACAGCAGGGGTAGCAAGGCACGTATTGTATTGTTTCCATCGAGGATAAAAAGATGGGGTTTATATCATATTGCATGAGTTTATCCCTCTACATCATGTCATCTTTCTTAATGTGTTACTCTATTCTTCATGAACTTAATACTCTAGATGCAGGCAGGAGTCGGTCGATGTGTGGAGTAATAGTAGTAGATGCAGAATCGTTTCGATCTACTTGTCACGGACGTGGTGCCTATATACATGATCATGCCTAGATAATCTCATAAGTATGCACTTTTCTATTAATTGCTCGACAGTAATTTGTTCACCCACCGTAATACTTATGCTATCTTGAGAGAAGCCATTAGTGAAACCTATGGCCCCCGGGTCTATCTTTATCATATAAGTTTCCCATCTACTCTTATTTTTATCTTTACTTTCCAATCTATATCATAAAAATACCAAAAATATTTACCTTATCTTGTTATCTCTATCAGATCTCACTTTCTCAAGTAACCGTGAAGGGATTGACAACCCCTTTATCGCGTTGGTTGCAAGGTTCTTGTTTGTTTGCGTAGGTAAGAGGGACTTTTGAGGAGCCTCCTACTGGATTGATACCTTGGTTCTCAAAAACTGAGGGAAATACTTACGCTACTTTGTTGCATCACCCTTTCCTCTTCAAGGGAAAACCAACGCAGTGCTCAAGAGGTAGCAGTAACGTTGCGGATTGTGAGGGTTCATTCAACTACGTTGGTTCGTCTACTTCATGGACTCGTTCTTCTTCCTACTTCATGGACTCGTTCTTCATGACCGTCACCTTGGATCTCACTGCTATCTTTGCTATGCTAGTTGTCTCGATGCTATCGCTATGTTGCGCTACCCATCACTTGTTTATCAAGCCTCCCAATATGCATGAAACAACCTCTAACCTTTTCACCATCCCAGCAAATCGTTGTTTGGCTATGTTACCGCTTTGCTCAGCCCCTCTTATAGTGTTGCTAGTTGCAGGTGCAGTTGCAGGTTGTTCCATGTTGGGACATGAATATCTTGGGATATCACAATATCTCTTATTTAATTAATGCACATATATACTTGCTAAAGGGTGGAAGGCTCAGCCTTTTGCCTAGTGTTTTGTTCCACTCTTGCCACCCTAGTTTCTGTCATACCGGTGTTATGTTCCTTGATTTTGTGTCCCTAACACGGTGAGGGTTTATGGGCCCCTCTTGACAGTTCGCTTTGAATAAAACTCTTCCAGCAAGGCCCAACATTGGTTTTACCATTTTCCTAATAACAACTAAAACTTGCATAGGGACTTGCCAGCCCCCAAGGTCCCTTAATCAACCCCCGGGCCAGTGCTCCACATGAGTGTTGGTCCACCTACCTAGCAGTCGGCGGTGCCACCTCGGGGCAACTCGATGGTATTTTGGCTACCGTCCACTTAGCATAGACGGTGTTGTCCTAAGAACAAGATACGCGCGGCTCCTATCGAGGTATCGACGCACCAGGTGGTCTTGCTGGTTTTGTTTTACCATTGTCGAAATATCTTGTGCACGGGATCCCGAGTCTGATCGGATGTCCCGCGATAAAGGATTGTCTCCGCAGATCGTGACCTTGTCATGGGCTAAGTTGGGACACCCCTGCAGGGTTTAAACTTTCGAGAGTCATGCCTGCGGTTATGTGGCAGATGGGTGTTTTTAATATCTGGTTGTAGAGAACTTGACACTAGATTCGAATTTAAATACACCAACTACGTGTGTAATTGTGATGGTCTCTTTTCGGGTGAGTTTGGGAAGAGAACACGGTGGGGTTATGTTTGAATGTAAGTAGTTCAGGATCACTTCTTGATCATTACTAGTTTGCGACCGTTTGTGTAGCTTCTCATCTTACTCTTGTACTCGTAAGTTAGCCACCATACAATGCTTAGTCGCTTGCTGCAACCTCACCACTTATCCATTCCATACCCATTAAGCTTTGTTAGTCCTGATACCCATGGTAATGAGATTGTTGAGTCCTCGTGGCTCACAGATTACTACAACAACAGTTGCAGGTACAAGTAATGCGATGATTTGACGCGAGTGTGATGCTTGATTGTTTGGAGTTCTTCTTCTGCTTCTTCTTCGATCAAGGGATATAGGTTCCAGGTCAGGATCCTGTGCTAGGAGGGTGGATGTCGTTCTTCTATTTCGTTTGATTTCATCCTGTAGTCGGATCCTGCTCTTATGCTTGATGAATGCTATGTATTGTTGTATGAACGTTGTAACTTGTGGCGAGTGTAAGCCTTTATCTTGTATTCTCATCTATTCAGTACATGGTATGTTGTAATGATGTCCACCTTGCTATGCGCTCGAAATATGGTTGTGCCCCGATCATGAATTCATCACGTGATTGGGATAGAACCACATCTTGGGCGCTACACTTTTAGAGGACCTGGAGATAGTTTCTGTGTGTACATAAAAGGGGCGTAGAGGGGGGTATGTGATGGATAGAGAGATTCTCTTCATTTCTCTTTATTATGACTAACTTTATATATAGTATAAAAATATACAAATTCACAATGTTGAATAAATATCATTGTGGGCACCATGCAATGCAAATTAATGTTCATACTCCTCCATATAACTTTGTAATTTTGTATATATGTAGAAATTCTAATAATTTTTTGGCCACACTTTATTCAAAAGGAATGGTGTATGCGAAATAAACGTGAAGAGAGGGCTTTTTAGATCAATGGGGTACGTGATGTAACATGTGTGAATGTGTAGTTGATGTATTTGGCTGGGCCTAGAGAGGTACGTGTGTGTATTACGTATTCGAGAGAGGCATGGATAGAGGGGCCGGCGGGAGGGGGGAGATAGCTGTAGGACCTTGAGAGGAGGTGTCTAGAGGGGGGGTGATTAGACACTAAGTACCAAAGTTGCAGTTTTTAAGTTCTTTAAGTTTAAGTGGAGTTTAGACACAAGTTTAACATTCACAATACATAACAAGCAAGCATGCAAAGAGTATATGAGCAACGGAAAGTAAAGCATGCGACTTGGAAGAATGTAAAGGGAAGGGTTTTGGAGGATTCAAACGCAATTGGAGACACAGATGTTTTTGGCGTGGTTACGATAGGTGGTGCTATCGTACATCCACGTTGATGGAGACTTCAACCCACGAAGGGTAACGGTTGCGCGAGTCCACGGAGGGCTCCACCCACGAAGGCTCCACGAAGAAGCAACCTTGTCTATCCCACCATGGCCGTCGCCCACGAAGGACTTGCCTCACTAGCGGTAGATCTTCATGAAGTAGGCGATCCCCTTGCCCTTACAAACTCCTTGGTTCAACTCCACAATCTTGTTGGAGGCTCCCAAGTGACACCTAGCCAATCTAGGAGACACCACTCTCCAATAAGTAACAAATGGTGCGTTGATAATGAACTCCTTGCTCTTGTGCTTCAAATGATAGTCTCCCCAACACTCAACTCTCTCTCATGGGATTTGGATCTGGTGGAAAGAAGATTTGAGTGGAAAGCAACTTGGGGAAGGCTAGAGATCAAGATTCATATGGTAGGAATGGAATATCTTGGCCTCAACACATGAGTAGGTAGTTCTCTCTCAGAAAATGTATGTTGGAAGTGTAGGTTCGTTCTGATGGCTCTCTCCACGAATGAAGAGGAGGTGGAGGGGTATATATAGCCTCCACACAAAATCTAACCGTTACACACAATTTACCGAAATCGATGGGACCGAATCAAGAAACTCGGTCGGACCGATTTAGCAAATCTAGTGACCGTTAGGATTTTCGGTGGGACCGACATGCAACTCGGTAGGACCGATATGATTAGGGTTAGGGCATAACGTAATCTCGGTGAGACCGATTACGAAAACTCGGTGAGACCGATTTTGGTAATTAGCTAACCAGAGAGTTGGTCAGGCAAACTCGGTGGGACCGATTTTGGTAATAAGTTAACCAGAGAGTTTGCATTGTAAGCTCGGTAGTACCGATTGCTCAAACTCGGTGAGACCAATTTTGGTAATGGACATACATAGAGAGATTACAATCCCATCTCGGTGAGACCGAGATCCCTATCGCTGAGACCGATTTGTCTAGGGTTTGTGGCAGTGGCTATGACATCTGAAGTCGGTGGCGCCGGATAGAAAGAATCAGTGGGGCCGAGTTTGACTTTAGGTTTAGGTCATATGTGTGGAAGTGGGAAAGTGGTTGAGGTTTTTGGAGCATATCACTAAGCACTGTGGAGCAAGAAACTCATTAAGCAACACATCATCCCTTCTTGATAGTATTGGTTTTCCTATAGACTCAATGTGATCTTGGATCACTAAAATGTAAAATGAAGAGTCTTGAGCTTGAAGCTTGAGCCAATCCTTTGTCCTTAGCATCTTGAAGGAGTTCCCACATCCTTTAGTCCATGCCACTCCATTGTTGAACTTATCTGAAACATGCTAGATAAAAGTGTTACTCCAACAAGAGATATGTTGACATTAATTACCAAAACCACCTAGGGAGCACTTGTGCTTTCAATCTCCCCCTTTTTGGTAATTGATGAAGACATAAAGAATAGCAAGTAAAGCTTTGAAAGACATCTAGCAAGCATAGGCTCCCCCTACATGTATGCAATCATGTGAATATGGAATATAAAAGCATGTGAGAGCATAACCATGATATAGCAGGCGATGTGTTACATGTATCTTGGCCATATGCATCAGAGCAAAGAATATTAAAGAAAATACCTTCATGCCCATGAGTCCTTCTTGCAAACATCAGCAAGAATTCCTCATACACATGATTATGATGCATATACTTACCTTGTAGTCTTGAGTTGGCTTAGGATGGAATGAACCTGCGTAAACAAGGTTAGACAACACAGGTACATCTACTAGCCAGAGCAAATAGAAGAAACCACAAGAATACCAAGACTGGGATGACATGTAGAGATTGAGTACTAAGTACCACATTAGATTAGACATGTCCCCAAGAGTAAAGATATGCATTGAATTTAAATGATTTCTTTCCCTTAGATGTCTTGCTCCCCCTGAATCTAGCATGGAATACTGGGAGAAGATAGGGAACAGAAAATCAGAGCTGAAAGATATAAATGAACAGAGCTAATGCCAATAGGCACATATGAACATGTCTTTTCCCCCTCAATAAGACATGTGTCATCTCTCCTCTTGAACACCAAGCATCTGGGATCCTTGACAAATACTTTCTACTTGAGTATTCTCTCCCCCTGGAGATCTCTTTCTCCCCCTGAGGAGGCGATACTCTCTTTCTCTGATGTGATCTCTTTAAGTGATAAGCTTTGATGTGATCTCTCTCTCCCCCTTCGACATCAATTTCCAAGAAGGGTCTTCTGGAATTTGTCGTGAATGGGTTTGGTCCTTGAGTCACAGCACAAAGCAATGTTAAAAAATGTGATGCTTGTAGAGGACAAAATTAATTGAGTGGAGCTGGATCAGAAGAAACACTGAATAAGTGGTAAGCTATTTTTCCTGTTGTGAAATCGGTGGCACCGAGTGGTATGCTTCGGTTGTACTGAAAGGATTCGGTTGGACCGAAAACATCAAATCGGTGAAACCGAGTTCATCACAGAGAAAACACTTATCACCTCAGCTCACTAGACTAGTAAGATCTCACAAAGATTTGCAAGGAATTTACTGAATGATATGCAATGAATTGGAATGTAGAAAATGCAGAGCAAACAGAAAAAATCTAGATGAAGTTTGGGGAAACAAATATGCATGAGGCAAATGCAAATACATAGAAAAGAACACAAGAGAACTTCATCTAGAGATGGTCGGCGACAAAGTCACCTATGTTAGAGTATATTGACTTAGGAGTCAAGTGAGATCACTTGATCATAGGTCATACTCATCGTTTAAGCTCAAAAATGGGGTTGCCATTTTTAGTTTAAGCATCTTGATGTATTCACATCTTGTCGAGTTGCTTTAGCTCATGACTTGGAGTAAAGCTTCTCTAAGATGGAATAACATACCTTGGTTGGTGGTGTTGTCCATGTAGTTGAACTTGTGTGGGTTGCTCAAGGTTGATCTAGTTCATCAATAGTTGGGAGCACCACTTGGAATTTGAGTCCATCTACCTAAATGGGTTAGTTCTTGCAAGGAAGAGCACTTGTGTATCCAAAAATGACAATCATGAGGCTCAACATGGTATTTGTCAAAGGATATGTTTGAATGGTTTCGTGCTTCCTTGTCTTCAACCACCATAGTGTAGAAACTTGGTGATGTAGAGACTGTTCAACATGTGAGTAGATTGCAATCTCATGGAATTTGATTCAACCAAGTACCTACATGGGTTAGATAACATGCAAGATGCAAATATATCCAAGACATAAGATTTTCATCATAAGAGAAATATCAGGGATTAGTCATAAGCTCATGTCTTGCATGTATCCAATGGAGTTTCTACTCCAAGTTTGAAGCATCAATGATGTTCAATTCTCCTCTTAACCTGCAAAACACTTTCTCATCAAGAGGTTTAGTGAATATATCCGCTAATTGCTTTTCGGTGCGAACATGCTTAAGATCAATGTCACCCTTAGCAACATGATCTCGAATGAAATGATGACGAACTTTAATATGCTTAGTTCGAGAATGTTGTACGGGGTTATGACCAATTTTGATAGCACTTTCATTGTCACAAAGCAATGGAACATGTCTCACATATATCCCATAATCTTTAAGGGTCATCCAAAGTAATTGAGCACAACATGAACCAGCGGCAATGTATTCCGCTTCGGCGGTGGATAAGGATACCGAGTTTTGTTTCTTGGAGGACCAAGACACAAGAGATCTACCAAGAAATTGACAAGTACCCGAAGTGGACTTTCTATCAACCTTGTCTCTGGCATAGTCCGAGTCGGAGTAGCCAACAAGATCGAAAGAGGCCCTCTTAGGATACCAAATGCCAAAATTTGGTGTATGGATTAAGTATCTCACTATCCTTTTCACGGCCTTAAGATGACATTCTTTAGGAGCAGCTTGATATCGTGCACACATGCACACACTTAGCATGATATCGGGACGTGAAGCACATAGATATAACAATGAACCAATCATAGAGCGATAAACCTTTTGATCAACCGGTTCACCATCGTTGGTCAAGTCAAGATGTCCACGAGTAGGCATGGGTGTAGTCATACCTTTGCACTCTTGCATATTGAACTTCTTGAATAAGTCCTTGGTGTACTTCATTTGAGAAACAAAGGCACCTTCCTTAGTTTGCTTGATTTGCAATCCAAGAAAGAATTTGAGTTCACTCATCATAGACATCTCAAACTTCTCCGACATTAGCTTCCCAAACTTTTCACTAAAATGAGGGTTAGTCGAACCAAATATAATATCATCAACATAGATTTGGCACACAAATAGTTCTCCATTAACCCTTTTAGTAAAAAGAGTAGAATCAATTTTCCCAATTTCAAAGCCTTTTTCAATAAGGAACTTGGTCAAGCATTTATACCACGCTCTAGGAGCTTGTTTAAGACCATAAAGGGCTTTGTGAAGTTTGTAAACATGATTGGGTTTCTTAGGATTGACAAAGCCGGGAGGTTGCTTAACATAAACTTCCTCCTCTATTTCACCATTTAGAAGAGCACTTTTAATGTCCATTTGGTACAAGGTGATATCATGATGATTAGCATAGGCAAGTAAGATGCGAATGGACTCAAGTCTAGCAACGGGAGCGTAAGTCTCACCATAGTCCATACCTTTGACTTGTCTATAGCCTTGGGCGACGAGACGTGCTTTGTTGCGAACTACTTGTCCATCTTCATCTTGCTTGTTGCGAAACACCCATTTGGTACCGACGATGTTGTGGTTGTTGTCGGGCTTCTCAACCAATGTCCAAACTTGGTTTCTCTCAAAGTTGTGTAGCTCTTCATGCATAGCATTTATCCAATCCAGATCTTCCAATGCTTCTTCGACCTTCATAGGTTCAATGCTAGAGATGAAAGAATAGTTTTCACAAAAGTTAGCTAAACGAGTTTTAGAGCGAGTGATTCTCCCGGTTTGAATATCATTGTAGATTTGCTCGACGGGATGGTCTTTAGCAATTCTTGCTCGAACTCGTGAAAGCTTTTGCTTGTTTCTTGGTTGAACTTCTTCTTCATCTTGTTCTTCTTCTTGGCCTTCTTCATTGTTGGCGTTGTCGTTCTCTTGTCGTGGTGGAGAAGGAGGTTGTTGACGTTCATCTTGAAGGAAATATGCCCTAGAGGCAATAATAAAGTTATTATTTATTTCCTTATATCATGATAAATGTTTATTATTCATGCTAGAATTGTATTAACCGGAAACATAATACATGTGTGAATACATAGACAAACATAGTGTCACTAGTATGCCTCTACTTGACTAGCTCGTTTATCAAAGATGGTTATGTTTCCTAGCCATGGACAAAAGAGTTGTCATTTGATTAACGGGATCACATCATTAGGAGAATGATGTGATTGACATGACCCATTCCGTTAGCCTAGCACTTGATCGCTTAGTATATTGCTATTGCTTTCTTCATGACTTATACATGTTCCTCGTAACTATGAGAATTATGCAACTCCGTTTACGGAGGAACACTTTGGTACTACCAAACGTCACAACGAATCGGGTGATTATAAAGGAGTACTACAGGTGTCTCCGAAGGTACATGTTGAGTTGGCGTATTTCGAGATTAGGATTTGTCACTCCGATTGTCGGAGAGGTACCTCTGGGCCCTCTCGGTAATACTCATCACCTAAGCCTTGCAAGAATTGTAACTAATGAGTTAGTTACGGGATGATGTATTACGGAACGAGTAAAGAGACTTGCCGGTAACGAGATTGAGCTAGGTATTGGATGCCGACGATCAAATCTCGGGCAAGTAACATATCGATGACAAAGGGAACAACGTATGTTGTTGTGCGGTTTGACCGATAAAGATCTTCGTAGAATATGTAGGAACCAATATGGGCATCCAGGTCCCGCTATTGGTTATTGACCAAGAATAGTTCTAGGTCATGTCTACATAGTTCTCGAACCCGTAGGGTCCGCACGCTTAACGTTACAATGACATTTATATTATGAGTTTATGAGTTTTGATGTACCGAAGGAGTTTGGAGTCCCGGATGAGATCGGGGACATGACGAGGAGTCTCGAAATGGTCGAGACGTAAAGATCGATATATTGGACGACTATATTCGGAGTTCGGAAAGGTTCCGAGTGATTCGGTATTTTCGAGTACCGGGAGTTACGGGAATACGGGGAAGAGTATTGGGCCTTGATGGGCTTTAGTGGGAAGAGGAGAAAAAGGCCAAGGGCTGCTGCGCCCCTCCCTCTAGTCCGATTTGGACTAGGGAAAAGGGGGCCGGCCACCTTTCCTTCTCCTCCACTTCCTTCTCCCTTCCTCCCCTCTTGGTGGACTCCTACTAGGACTTGGAGTCCTAGTAGGACACCACATCATGGCGCGCCCTCCTCCTAGGGCTGGCCTCCTCCTCCCTTGCTCCTTTATATACGGGGACAAGGGGGCACCCCATGACACACAAGTTGATCTATGGATCATTCCTTAGCCGTGTGCGGTGCCCCCTTCCACCATATTCCACCTCGGTAATATCGTCGTGGAGTTTAGGCGAAGCCCTGCGCTGGTAGAACATCATCATCGTCACCACGCCGTCGTGCTGACGAAACTCGTCTCCGGAGCTCGACTGGATCGGAGACCGGAGATCGTCATCAAGCTGAATGTGTGCTGAACTCGGAGGCTCCGTACGTTCGGTGCTTGGATCGGTCGGATCGTGAAGACGTACGACTACATCAACCGCGTTGTGATAACGCTTCGCCATCTCACGAGGGTACGTGGACATACACTCTCCCCTCTCGTTGCTATGCCATCACCATGATCTTGCGTGTGCGTAGGAAAATTTTGGAAATTACTATGTTCATAACAGTGGCATCCGAGCCTAGGTTTTATGCGTTGATGTTATATGCACGAGTAGAACACAAGTGAGTTGTGGACGATATAAGTCATACTGCCTACCAGCATGTCATACTTTGGTTCAGCGGTATTGTGAGATGAAGCGGCCCGGACCGACATTACGCATACGCTTACGCGAGATTGGTTTCACCGTTACGAGCACTCGTGCTTAAAGGTGGCTGGCGGGTGTCTGTCTCTCTCACTTTAGTTGAACCGAGTGTGGCTACGCCCGGTCCTTGTGAAGGTTAAAACGAGTCATTTGACGAACTATCGCTCGGTTTTTGATGCGAGGTAAGAACGGTTCTTGCTAAGCCCGTAGCAGCCACGTAAAATTTGCAACAACAAATTAGAGGACGTCTAACTTGTTTTTGCAGGGCATGATGTGATGCGATATGGTCAAGACGTGATGCTATATTTTATTGTATGAGATGATCATGTTTTGTAACCGGTTATCGGCAATCGGCAGGAGCCATATGGTTGTCGCTTTATTGTATGAAATGCAACGCATCTGTAATTGCTTTACTTTATCACTAAGAGGTAGCGATAGTCGAGAAGCAATAGATGGCGAAACGACAACGATGCTACGATGGACATCAAGGTGTCGCGCGGTGACGATGGTGATCACGACGGATTTCGGAGATGGAGATCACAAGCACAAGATGATGATGGCCATATCATATCACTTATATTGATTGCATGTGATGTTTATCCTTTATGCATCTTATCTTGCTTTGATTGACGGTAGCATTTTAAGATGATCTCTCACTAAAAATTATCAAGAAGTGTTCTCCCTGAGTATGCACCGTTGCCAAAGTTCGTCGTGCCCAGACACCACATGATGATCGGGTGTGATAAGCTCTACGTCCATCTACAACGGGTGCAAGCCAGTTTTGCACACGTAGAATACTCAGGTTAAACTTGACGAGCCTAGCATATGCAGATATGGTCTCGGAACACGGAGACCGAAAGGTCGAGCGTGAATCATATAGTAGATATGATCAACATAGTGATGTTCACCATTGAAAACTACTCCATCTCACGTGATGATCGGTTATGGTTTAGTTGATTTGGATCACGTGATCACTTAGATGACTAGAGAGATGTCTGTCTAAGTGGGAGTTCTTAAGTAATATGATTAATTGAACTTAAATTTATCATGAACTTAGTCCTGGTAGCATTTTGCAAATTATGTTGTAAGATCAATAGCTTGCGTTGTTGCTTTCATATGTTTATTTTGATATGTTCCTAGAGAAACTGTGTTGAAAGATGTTAGTAGCAATGATGCGGATTGGATCCGTGATCTGAGGTTTATCTTCATTGCTGTGCAGAACAATTATGTCCTTGATGCACCGCTAGATGACAGACCTATTGCAGGAGCAGATGCAGACGTTATGAATGTTTGGCTAGCTCAATATGATGACTACTTTATAGTTTAGTGCACCATGCTTAACGGCTTAGAATCGGGACTTCAAGGACGTTTTGAACGTCATGGAATATATGAGATGTTCCAGAAATTGAAGTTGATATTTCAAGCAAATACCCGAGTTGAGAGATATGAAGTCTCCAACAAGTTCTATAGCTAAAAGATGGAGGAGAATCGCTCAACTAGTGAGCATGTGCTCAGATTGTCTGGGTACTTCAATCGCTTGAATCAAGTGGGAGTTAATCTTCGGATAAGATAGTGATTGATGAATTCTCTAGTCACCATCACCAAGTTAGTAGAACTTCGTGATGAACTATAGTATGCAAGGGATGACGAAAACGATTCCGAGCTCTTCGTGATGTTGAAATCGACGAAGGTAGAAATCAAGAAAGAGCATCAAGTGTTGATGATTGACAAGACCACTAGTTTCAAGAAAAGGGCAAAGGGAAAGAAAGGGAACTTCAAGTGGAAAGACAAGCAAGTTGTCACTCCCGAAGAAGCCCAAAGCTAGACCATAGCACGAAACTAAGTGCTTACATCGCAAAGGAAATAGTCACCGAAGCGGAAATGCCACGAATATTTGGTAGATAAGAAGGATGGCAAAGTGAACAAGGGTATATTTGATATACAAGTTATTGATGTGTGCCTTGCTAGTGTTTATAGTAGCCCCGAGTATTTGATACTTGTTCGGTTGCTAAGATTAGTAACTCAAACAGAGTTACGTATAAACAGAGACTAGTTGAAGGGAAGTGACGATGAGTGTTGGAAGTAGTTCCAAGATTGTTATGATCATCATCGCAAACTCCCTATACTTTCGGGATTAGTGTTAAACCTAAATAAATGTTATTTGGCGTTTGCGTTGAGCATGGATATGATTTGATCATGTTTATTGCGTTACGGTTATTCATTTAAAGTTAGAGAATAAATTGTTATTCTGTTTACATGAATAAGACCTTTGATGGTCATACACCCAATGAACATAGTTTGTTGGATCTCGATCGTAGTGATACACATATTAATAATATTGATGCCAAAAGATGAAAGTTAATAATGATAGTGCAACTTATATGTGGCACTGCCGTTTGAGTTATATTGGTGTAAAGCGTATGAAGAAACTCCATAAAGATGGATTTTTGGAATCACTTGGTTATGAATCATTTGATGCTTGCGAACCGTGCCTTTTGGGCAAGATGACTAAAACTCCGTTCTCTGGAACAATGGAACGAGCTACTGACTTATTGGAAATAATACATACCGATGTATATGATCCAATGAGTATTGATGCTTGTGGCAAGTATCGTTATTTTCTGACCTTCACAAGATGATTTGAGCAGATATGGGTATATCTACTTGATGAAACATAAGTATGAAATAGTTGAAAGGTTCAAAGAATTTCAGAGTGAAGTGGAAAAATCATCGTAACAAGAAAATAAAGTTTCGTGATCGATCGCGAGCGAATATTTGAGTTACGAGTTTGGTCTTCAATTAAAACAATGTGAAATAGTTTCACAGCTCACGCCACCTGGAACACCACAACGTTATGGTGTGTCCGAACGTCATAACCGCACTTTATTGGATATGGTCCGACCTATGATGTCTTTTACTGATTTACCAATATTTTTTGGGGGTTATGCATTAGAGACAGCTGCATTCACATTAAAAGGGCACCATCTAAATCCGTTGAGACGACAACATATGAACTTTGGTTTAGCAAGAAACCCAAGTTGTCGTTTCTTAAAGTTTGGGGCTGTGATGCTTATGTGAAAAAGTTTCATCCTGATAAGCTCGAACCCAAATCGGTGAAGTGTGTCTTCATAGAATACCCAAAGGAAATTGTTGGGTACACCTTCTATCACAGATCCGAAGGCAAGATATTCGTTGCTAAAAATGGATCCTTTCTAGAGAAGGAGCTTCTCTCGAAAGAAGTGAGTGGGAGGAAAGTAGAGCTTGATAAGGTAATTTGTACCTTCTCCCGAATTGGAAAGTAGTTCATCACGGAAATCAGTTCCAGTGATTCCTACACCAATTAGTGAGGAAGCTAATGATGATGATCATGAAATTTCAGATCAAGTTACTACAAAACCTCGTAGGTCTTCCAAAGTACGATCCGCACTTTGAGTAGTACGGTAATACTGCTCGAAGTCATGTTACTAGACCATGATGAACCTACGAACTATGAGGAAGCGATGATGAGCCCAGATTCGCGAAATGGCTTGAGGCCATAAAATCGAGATATGATCCATGTATGAGAACAAAGTATGGACTTTGATTGACTTGCTCGATGATCGGCAAGCCATGTTAAATAAATGGATCTTCAAGAGGAAGACGGACGTTGATAGTAGTGTTACTATCTACAAAGCTCGACTTGTCGCAAAAGGGTTTTTGACAAGTTCAAGGTGTTGACTACAATGAGATCTTCTCAACTGTATCGATGCTTATGTCTGTCCGAATCATGTTAGCAATTGCCACATTTTATGAAATCTGGCAAATGGATGTCAAAACTGCATTCCTTAATGGATTTATTAAAGAAGAGTTGTATATGATGCAACCAGAAGGTTTTGTCAATCCTAAATATGCTAACAAAGTGTGCAAGCTCTAGCAATCCATAAATGGACTGGTGCAAGCATCTCGGAGTTGGAATATACGCTTTGATGAGTTGATTAAAGCATATGGTTTTATACAGACTTTTGGAAAGACCTGTATTTACAAGAAAGTGAGTGGGAGCACTACAACATTTCTGATAAGTATATTGTTGATCGAAAATAATGTAGAATTATTCTGCAAAGCTTAAAGGAGTGTTTTGAAAAGAGTTTTTCAAAGCTACTTACATATTGAGCATCAAGATCTATTGAGATAGATCAAGATGCTTGATAAGATTTTCAATGAGTACATACCATGGCAAGATTTTGAAATAGTTCAAAAATGGAACAGTCAAAGAAAGAGTTCTTGCCTGTGTTGCAAAGTTATGAAATTGAGTAAGACTCAAATCCCGACCACAGCAGAAAATAGAAAGAGAATAAAAAGTCATTCCCTATGCCTCAGCCATAGGTTCTATAAAGTGTGCTATGCTATGTACCAGACCTATTGTATACCTTGCTCTGAATTTGGCAAGGGAGTACAATAGTGATCTAGGAGTAGATCACTGGACATTGGTCAAGAATATCCTTAGTGTTGGGGATATTGTTACTAGGTGCAAACCGGCCAAGATTGGGCCGGGTTAGTTCTGCTAGTGGTATAGTTATGAACAGGCCCAAGGCCTATAGTCGGTTTAGAGCTTGTAGCCGTGAACCGGCCTGATGTATGACTTGTATTGTAAGTTAGGAATAGAGAGATACCAACCGGGATACGAGTATGAACCGGTTGGGACTCTGCAAACCGACGGGCGTCACTCGTGTATATAAGGGGACGACCCGGCGGCGGTTCAGGACAGACAACAACAGCTCGAGCCTAGGCGAAGCTTATTTGCTCCCTAGCCATCGAGACTACATCAATTCCATCACAACTAGACGTAGGCTTTTACCTTCATCGAAGGGGCCGAACTAGTATAAACCCTCGTGTCTTTGTGTCCGCTTTAACCCCTGCAAGTAAACCCGTAGCGATGGCTCCACGACTAAGTCCTCATACTAGGACATCTGCCGTGACAAATCCACGACGCTTGGCGCCCACCGTGGGGCCATCGTGACGATGGTTTGACGATCTTGGAGGGCAAGCTCAAAGGACTCGAAGGCTACGTCGTGGGCCGGATGACCAAGAGTCGTCGTGGCCGGATCTACATTGACAATACCGGATGGGGTCCCGAGGCCGATTCAATCGAGTATGGATACCGGGTCCCTTCGCGGCATACACGTCTTCATCGGCAAGATCGAGGGCTGAGCGGACATCTGCACCGACCTCGTCGAGACGGCTCAGCGCGCGCAACCAGCCCGGGCTAAACCGGCGGTGAAGCATGTCTTCGTTGGAGTTACCCATGGAAGGGAATGTGATACCGGTTCAGAGTACGGTAGCGAGACCGTCGTTTATTCCGGCGATGAATCCTCAGCAGGAGAGACAGAGTCATTGTACCAGCTGCAGGATGGTATGATCGGGGGCTGTTCCGACGGTGACGAGATTCGGACCCCCAAGCCAGCTGAACGGATCGGCGTATTCATGGCGAGACGCAGGCCGCAAACCTTTCGTCGACAGCAAAGAACGATACTTTCCGGTTCAGCAGCGGCAGCAGGGCAGGAGGCTCGGTCGTCCGCGGTTCAAGTTTTGTCGATCTGTTTGATGTAATCGACGGCGCCATGGCGGAGGATAATCCGCAGATCAAGAGGCTCATAATGCGTAGATTGCAAAGGTGAGAGAGCAGATCACGCAGCCAAAGCGGATCTGGCGGCAGAGAAGGAGCGCATGGCCTCGTGAGCGGGCGCTTTAGATGCGCAAGCTTACGCACTCATGCTCACCGTAACGCGTCGCAGAGGTGTTAAGGCGGAAGTACGATCGCGCCGCCATCCGGATTTGACCCTAGAAACCTCTTTTCGAGACACCCGAGCGGACCCAAAGAACCCGCCAAAGACAGGAGGTAAACCGGATCAAGCGCGGGAGCAGGAGCGACGGTCCAGCCACGCCAGATGGAGCCCCGCAGCAGAATACGGTGATGCCTCCGCCGTCTGAGCGCCCGGCATTACTCTAACCCTATGGACAACCTTGTTGCGGCTGCAGCGCGATTGGAGGCAATCCCACCAAGGAGATTCCCCACAAGCAATTGAGACACGCCGGGTTAAGGAGCTCCTCCGACTGCGCTAACCCAAAGAGAAGCATATTCATATAGCCGCGACGGATTCACTCTACACCCCGCCCAAGCCGAGCTACAGAGGCGCATGGATGAACCGCCCTGCAAAGTAACGCGGGACCGAGAAGCGCCCGAGGCAACAACCCGATAGGCAGCGCCGTAATGCTCTGTGGAGGTAGTAGATCGGGCCCGGCTCGCAGGGAGGCCGAGTTAGCAGCACAGGGTGATGTGGTTCAGCACACGCCGGTTCGCCCTACCTCCTTCACAGGACCAGGAGTTTCCTCCGCTTTGGGAGTGCCCTGTTTAACCCCCGCTTTGCGCAATGTGCGTTTACCTAAGGATTTTAAAGGCCCACGTAAGGTGCCGAATTACACTGCCGATCTATCCCCTGAGGCGTGGGTTGAGAGTTACGAGATGGCCATGGAGATGCTCGACGTTGATGAAGCGGCATGTGCAAAATACTTCACCATGATGATGGAGGGTACAGCCCGTACTTGGTTGAAAAGCCTGCCGCCTAATTCGATCAGTTCATGGGGTCAGTTACGGGCCCAGTTTATCCAGAATTTCAAAGATACATGTAAACAGCCGAAGTCCATAGTGGACTTGGCGGCTTGCGTTCAGGAAGAAGGGGAGTCCACAACCCGCTGGGTACGCCGTGTGTCTGAGATTTTACACTCCTCTGACCGGATCAACGCTGACTCGGCGATCATCACGCTAGAAAGCAACTGCCGGTTTGAACCTCTGAAACTGAAGTTGGGGCGTATGAAGCGGTTCTGCAATGATACAGGAACCCTCATGGCCGCTTTGGTAAAATATGCCGATTCAGACAGTACCATGGATCCTGAGATAGATGATGACGAAGCAGGAAGGAAAGAAGAATGGCAACCCAAGCAGCAAAGATGTCAAACCGCAGGTCATGGAAATCGGGCAAGCGCAAGGTCGATGATTTTGTAGCTAACACTAATGCGCAGGATGAGGCCCACGGCGAGAGGCAAAGCTTAATCGGGTCCAAATATGGTGCAGCACCGGTTGAATTACTTGTTGAATCAGCCTGTCCCAAACACGGACGAAAGAAAACCCATCGAATCATCTTTGGAAGGACTGTACTATTATGCAAGCGCTCAAAAACTCGATGCTTCGATATGATCAAGGATCGTGGCGGTTCAGTTCCGGTTTTCATGGGCGGGTCAAGACGAGCTTCCGGTTCAGGCACAACCGAGCAATTTCAACAACCGTAACAATCAAGGTAGCCAAAGAAAGCAGCAGCAGTAAAGCTATCGAGCCAGCCAAAGCAGTTGAACGGCGGCAATATCATGTTTTCACGACCAGTTTGGACAAGCGGGATAGGAAGCTTCACAAACGGGCAGTAAATTCTGTTGAACCGGCTGTGCCACGGTATTTACGTTGGTCAGAACAGCCGATCACATGGACGTTGATGGCTCCGGTTCGTGCAGCCGACTTCTTTACCTCCTCAATCCGGGAAGGTAGGATGGACAGCCGGTTCAAGGTATCTTGGATCAAGGACGGCGCCGGGTTGTTGTGTGACATTGTGGTAATTACACGTTGGGCTCCGGAATACAGCTGTTCTACTAAGGTGTACACAGCTTTTAGTTTCTTCCGCACGTCATTCCCCAAGTGCCCAACGCGTGTGCCTGCATTTCATAAACAGGACAGTTTTAAACCGGACTGCTGGCAATACAGGACAAGTAAATTACAATTATTTTCAGGGGGCGTACCGAAGATGGCTGCCGTCATAAAATGCACTTGCCGCTTCACGGCTGTCAAGTCATCTACCACCGGTTTAAGGGCGGCTTCAGCATTTTCCGCCCGCTTGAGCAAGTTGGCCTTCTCGAAGGCCCGCATACTGTTCCTTCTTCATTTTGTCCTTCGTTTCTTCCTGCAGCAGCTGTGGCAATAGTCAGCTCCTTCTTGACCTTATGCATCTCAACTTCTTTGGGTCTCCAATGTTTGTCTCAGAATCGGCAATCCGGCCATCCTTGATCGCCACATCAGCCTGCACATTGATAGCATCATCAGCCAGCAATTAAAGTGCAAGTCTCAACCACACAACATCGTTATATGCTTGACACTTGGGGGCTAATGTACCTTCAGTTTCTCTACTATTAATACATGGACAAGTCCCAAGTTCAATACGCGTATTCAACTCGGCACTTGGGGGCTAATGGCTATTTGATTTTACTAAAAGTGTTGATAAGCAGTTTTTGGAGTACCGGTTTAGGTTTGCATACTTAAACCGGCCTTGGCGGTTATCAGGGAGGATTGCAAAGTATCAAAGAAAATTATCAAGTACCAGTTTGATCAAAGATTGCAAACCGGCCCTTGGGGGCTACAGGGATTACTATATCGATATGAAGGAAAGGAGCGTTACCTCAAACTTGTCTCTCATCAGTTTCACCAAGCCAGCTTCATAATCACGGCCATCGTAAAGCGGTTCAGTATCCGAATGAAGGTCTTGGGCGCTCATAGCGGCGTATGTTTCCAGCTCTACATTCCATTTTCCTTTCTTAAAAGCAGCAGAGTCCTCTTTCACAGTGTGCCGGGTTAAGGTGGCAGCATTGCCCGGTTCAGAGTGGCCTGTCCCAGTAATTACCACGTCGTCATCTTTCGATTCGACGGATTGAGTAGGCACAGTGGCTTTGGCAGGGCTAGGAGGCTTTGCAGGCTGGATAGTGCTGGCAGGCGGATCAACAGACATTGAAGCATCTGTAGGCCTCTCCTCTGGAATCACATCTTCTTGAACCGGGGGATTGTTCGAATATCTTCAAAAGCTTACATTGTCGAGATCCGTGCTGTTCATGATCGGAGGTGGCAGCTTCCTCGGGTTTTTTCCAAACGAGCTTTCTTCTTTGGGTTTCGGTTTGGTCTCAAGAAATGTAAATAAGACACGACATTACGTAAGAAATTTACAAGTATATGGTCATGTTGGCTTACCCGACGGCTATCTTGGCGGCGGTTGAGTGGTCGACGATTCGCCAGAGGACAAATGAGAGGTGACCTGATAATCGGAGTCGGACGGATTAAGAGGTTGACGGAATAAACCCGCTTTGGAATTCAATGTAATAAAATGGTTGGAAACCTCGGTGCGGCGTTGAGCCGGGCTGTTGGTAAACCGCGTAAGTAACTACCATCCATTGTGCGGGTTGTGCGGCGAGCCTCGTCTTCTGCGTCTTCATAAGAAGTTGGGGTCCAAGTGAGCAAGAGGATGAGAAAAGCTAACTTTCCGGTTTGCGGCGAAATTTTGGGAAGGTAAGCTTGTCGAATCGGAAGAAAGAATGATTACTCGGCAAATCCAGCGTTGCGGCTTCATCGCTCATCCCGACAAGCATCGTCATCAATAAGACGGTAAAAACAAGCCAAGAGAATCAAGTTCCGGATTACCCACATCGTCATCGATGGCCGGATCAGACGAAGCCGTGGTTTTCCTCTTATGGGCAGGCTTCTTGATGACTTTCGTTTTGGGCCGGTTTTGCCGCCCGGCCTTGTCCGCTTTGTCTTGCGAGAGCTTCTTGCTCCGGAGTGGATCATCGCCCTGGATCGGAAATAATTGAGAATTGCAAGTATGAAAGTAATGGCAAAAAATTAAATAGCGGCATAATCAGGAGCTTACCGCAGAGGTGCGTTGAGAGTGCGAAGGAGCCAAGCCGGTTTGGGCACGAGGTGCTCGGTTCGTTCAGCATTTTCCTCATCGAATCAGAATTTCGTCTTCGCACAATTCTAATTTGGTGTGTCGGAGTGGGTCATCGACATCGCCGTATATCGACACATCAAACCGAACGCCGCTCAAAGGCAGTATGCCCCAAGATAACCAGCAGCGTGCCAGATCAATTCCAGTCAAACCGTTGGCCATGAAGGCCCGGAGCTTGGACAGTTGGGGAGCGAATCTACTTCTCTCTTTTGCGGTCAATCGTTGCGGAAAAGGATGTGTGTTGCTAAGCCGCTCTGGGCGGAAACCAGGTAAAGGATTTTCACCTTCAGGGGAGGTGTCTCTGCAGTAGAACCAAGTTGCATTCCATTCTTTGGGGTGAGAATGGAGCTTCACATGAGGATAAGTGATCTCTTTCCTCTTCTGGATAGCCATACCGCCCAGCTCAGTATTTGGGCCATCAGTGAATTCGGTGCGGCGGTTTAGGTGGAAAAGGTCCCGGAATAACTCGACAGAAGGCTCCTCTTGCGATAAGCTTCGACAAGACTTGAAAATGACACAAATTGGTAATGAATTGGGGCCGATATCTTGGGGGCGAATTGAAAGTTGGCCATTACGCCCCGGTAAAACTTTGACCAGGCGGTTTGAAACCCGAATAAGTGATCTGCGAAAACTATGACTTCACCTTCCCGAGGTGGGAGGACATTCCTCACCAGAACCCTCCAATGGATGGTGTTTTGTTATCCAAAGCGCCAATGGACACTAGCTTCGTTGCCAAGCGCCTCGAGAGACGGGAAGGGACCCAGTTGCACTCGTACACCTGTTTGGCCATCATGAGGTCTACAAGGAGAAGAATCCGGTTTGAGAAAATACTCATTACAGAGTACTTGATCCAAGATATGACAAACCGGAAGATAATCCGATGAACCAGTTCAATACGGTATGGTTTCAGACATATATTGGCGGTTCAACACAGGGACTAATGGTGTGCCGATGCCGGTTTAGCAATTTTTCTTTGTTTCCATGGTGAGTTAAACCGCCTAATTCTGGCTTCAGAGGAAATTGACAGAAACAAGTTTCACAAGAGTTCATGTTTATCATGGATCAAACGTGGGTTTTCAGAAAAACAGGAAAGGCGTCGCGAAAGAAAAGAAGAGGCAGGAAATGCACTATGAGGTATGCATATATACACGGAAGAGCTATGGGATTTAGATGAGAAAGTGCAACAGATACGCACGAATCTTCGTTTGGCATAAAACAGGGATCATAACGTCGTTCAGAGGTTAGAACAGTGAAAGCATATGAAGAACACGGACGAAGCTTGAACCCTAGAACAGATCTAAAGATAATGGACAGATTAATGAAGGATAAGAGATTTACCGGAAGCAGAGGAGTTGATGCGAAGAGCCGCAGGATTCTGGTCCGAACAGGTCGATGCAGCGGCCACTGACGAAGCAGATGTCGATGGCGACGGCGGAGCTCCAGACACAGCGGCGCAAGGAAGAAGACGAAGAGGAAGCGAAGGGAGAAAACCGAATGACCCTTCGGTCTTATTTATAAGGCAGAAAAACTAGGTCAAACGCGTGAATCCAGGGATGGTCATTAAAGAAGGCGCTATAAAGATAAGCTTCAAAATGACGTCATGCCGGTTTACGGTGGCCAGAAGCAATGATGTCATGCCGGTTTGCAGTGATAATGAAGTGATGGCTGATTACACAAAGAGGATATCCAAGATGCAGGTTTTATAAAGGATTGACATGAATCAGTTCAAATCAATCTGGGGCCTAATGTTGGGGATATTGTTACTAGGTGCAAACCGGCCAAGATTGGGCCGGGTTAGTTCTGCTAGTGGTATAGTTATGAACAGGCCCAAGGCCTATAGTCGGTTTAGAGCTTGTAGCCGTGAACCGGCCTGATGTATGACTTGTATTGTAAGTTAGGAATAGAGAGATACCAACCGGGATACGAGTATGAACCGGTTGGGACTCGCAAACCGCGGCGCCACTGTATATAAGGGGACGACCCGGCGTGTTCAGATGACAACAACAGCTCGAGCCTAGGCGAAGCTTATTTGCTCCCTAGCCATCGAGACTACATCAATTCCATCACAACTAGACGTAGGCTTTTACCTTCATCGAAGGGGCCGAACTAGTATAAACCCTCGTGTCTTTGTGTCCGCTTTAACCCCTGCAAGTAAACCCGTAGAGATGGCTCCACGACTAAGTCCTCATACTAGGACATCTGCCATGACAAATCCACGACACTTAGTAAGGACTAAGGAGATGTTTCTCGATTATGGAGGTGATAAAAGAGTTTGTTACATCAGTGCAAACTTTTACACTGATCCAGATGACTCTAAGTCTCAACCTGGATACATATTGAAAGTGGGAGCAATTAGCTAGAGTAGCTCCGTGCAGAGCATTGTTGACATAGAATATTTGCAAAATACATACGGCCTTGAATATGACAGACCCGTTGACTAAACTTCTCTCATAAGCAAAACATGATCATACCTTAGTACTCTTTGCGTGTTAATAACATAGAGATGTGAACAAACCCTTTGGGTGTTGATCACATGATGATGTGAACTATGGGTATTAATCACATACAGATGTGAATATTGGTGTTAAATCACATGGCGATGTGAACTAGATTATTGACTCTAGTGCAAGTGGGAGACTAAAGGAAATATGCCCTAGAGGCAATAATAAAGTTATTATTTATTTCCTTATATCATGATAAATGTTTATTATTCATGCTAGAATTGTATTAACCGGAAACATAATACATGTGTGAATACATAGACAAACATAGTGTCACTAGTATGCCTCTACTTGACTAGCTCGTTTATCAAAGATGGTTATGTTTCCTAGACATGGACAAAAGAGTTGTCATTTGATTAACGGGATCACATCATTAGGAGAATGATGTGATTGACATGACCCATTCCGTTAGCCTAGCACTTGATCGTTTAGTATATTGCTATTGTTTTCTTTGTGACTTATACATGTTCCTGTAACTATGAGAATTATGCAACTCCCGTTTACCGGAGGAACACTTTGGGTACTACCAAACGTCACAACGTAACTGGGTGATTATAAAGGAGTACTACAGGTGTCTCCGAAGGTACATGTTGAGTTGGCGTATTTCAAGATTAGGATTTGTCACTCCGATTGTCGGAGAGGTATCTCTGGGCCCTCTCGGTAATACTCATCACCTAAGCCTTGCAAGCATTGTAACTAATGAGTTAGTTACGGGATGATGTATTACGGAACGAGTAAAGAGACTTGCCGGTAACGAGATTGAACTAGGTATTGGATGCCGACGATCAAATCTCGGGCAAGTAACATACCGATGACAAAGGGAACAACGTATGTTGTTATGCGGTTTGACCGATAAAGATCTTTGTAGAATATGTAGGAACCAATATGGGCATCCAGGTCCCGCTATTGGTTATTGACCGAGAATAGTTCTAGGTCATGTCTACATAGTTCTCGAACCAGTAGGGTCCGCACGCTTAACGTTACGATGACATTTATATTATGAGTTTATGAGTTTTGATGTACCGAAGGAGTTCGGAGTCCCGGATGAGATCGGGGACAAGACGAGGAGTCTCGAAATGGTCGAGACGTAAGGATCGATATATTGGACGACTATATTCGGAGTTCGGAAAGGTTCCGAGTGATTCGGGTATTTTCGGGAGTACCGGGGAGTTATGGGAATACGGGGAAGAGTATTGGGCCTTGATGGGCTTTAGTGGGAAGAGGAGAAAAAGGCCAAGGGGCTGATGCGCCCCCCTCCCCTCTAGTCCGATTTGGACTAGGGAAAAGGGGGCCATCCACCTTTCCTTCTCCTCCACTTCCTTCTCCCTCCTCCCCTCTTGGTGGACTCCTAGGACTTAGAGTCCTAGTAGGACACCACATCATGGCGCGCCCTCCTCCTAGGGCCGGCCTCCTCCTCCCTTGCTCCTTTATATACGGGGGCAAGGGGGCACCCCATGACACACAAGTTGATCTACGGATCGTTCCTTAGCCGTGTGCGGTGCCCCCTTCCACCATATTCCACCTCGGTCATATCGTCGCGGAGTTTAGGCGAAGCCTTGCGCCGGTAGAACATCATCATCGTCACCACGCCGTCGTCTTGTGTAACTCATCTCGGAGCTCGGCTGGATCGGAGACCGGAGATCGCCATCGAGCTGAACGTGTGCTGAACTCGGAGGCTCCGTGACGCTCGGTGCTTGGATCGGTCGGATCATGAAGACGCGTCGACTACATCAACAGCGTTGTGATAACGCTCGCTTCATACCACGAGGGTACGTGGACATACACTCTCCCTCTCGTTGCTATGCCATCACCATGATCTTGCGTGTGCGTAGGAAATTTTTTGAAATTACTACGTTCCCCAACACATCTTGATGCACTTCCTCGTTTTCTTCATCTTGGTGTGTCCCACTTGTGGATGCTTCCGTATCAACTCTTGGTTCACCTTGTCGAAGCTTCCACTTGGACGGACGAGGTACTCTCCTTCACCTCCGTTGGATGGACCTTGCCAATAGACAAGTCTTGGATTGCTTTCGAAGGATCTTTGTCTCCTACATCAATCGGCAATTGCTCTACTTGCGAGCCGTTAGATTCATCAAACTTCACATCTACCGTCTCTTCAACCTTTCGGGTGAATTTGTTGAAGACACGGTAAGTCTGAGAGTTTGAGCCATAACCTAGTAGGAAACCTTCATGAGACTTAGGAGAAAATTTAGAACGACGATGCTTATCAAGAATGTAGCACTTTGAGCTGAATACTCGAAAGTATCCAACTTGGGGTTTGTTACCGGTGACGACCTCGTATGCCGTCTTGCCGAGTAGCTTGTAAAGATACAAGCGATTTGTTGCATGACAAGCTGTCTCAACCGCTTCTGCCCAAAAGTGCTTCGGTGTCTTGTATCCATCAAGCATCGTTCTCGCCATTTCGATGAGCGTCCTGTTCTTCCTCTCAACAACTCCATTTTGTTGAGGTGTGTACGTGGCCGAGAACTCGTGTGAAATCCCTTCTTCGTCAAGAAAGGTGTCCACATTTGCGTTCTTGAACTCCATTCCGTTGTCGCTGCAAACCTTCTTGATCTTCACTTCAAATTGATTTTGGGCCTTCCTAGCAAAGTTTTTGAAGATCTTTTGGACTTGCGATTTATCATCGAGAAAGAACACCCACGTAAATCTTGAAAAATCATCAACTATAACTAGACCAAAAGAATTTCCACCGAGACTCTTGTAGGAGTTGGGATCAAAAAGATCCATGTGAAGTAGCTCGAGTGGCCTCCTTGTGGTCATGATGTTCTTCACGGGATGCCTTCCACCAACCTGTTTACCTGCCTGACAAGCACTGCAAAGTCTATCCTTATCAAATATGACATCGTTAACACCAAGGATATGATTTCCTTTAATAAGCTTGTCAAGGTTTCGCATACCAACATGACCTAGTCGTCTATGCCATAACCAACCTTTTGAGGATTTAGCAATGAAGCAAGTTTTAGGTTGAGCCTTTTTAGTGAAATCAACAATGTATAGATCACCTCTACACACACCGGTAAAGACCATTTTATGATTATCTCGACGAAACACTTGACAATCTACTTGAAGAATAGGACATTGAAACCAAATCAGCAAGTCTAGATACTGAAAGTAAGTTGTATCCAAGAGATTCAACGAGCATGACATTTTGTATGGAGCTATCATGTGATATAGCCACCTTACCGAAGCCAACCACCTTACCCTTTGAGTTGTCACTGAAAGTGACATACTTTCAAGGGCTATCATTTTCAGCAAGCTCACGAAACTTGTCTTTATCTCCGGTCATGTGATCGGTACATCCACTATCAAGAACCCATTCCTTTCCTCCTCACATATATCCCCGAAGATTTGCCATAAGACAAAAGTGTATCATTGCATCATCAAGATCGAAGTCACTATCATCATCCTCATCATAGTATCCATGTTCAACATCGTCATGGGGTGGATCAAATCCTAGAGAGGGTAATTCGTTAGAGTGAGTTTGACAATGATCTTGCTTATGAATTTTTATAGCTTCGAAAATAATATCACTAATAATTCCAACATCTCCTTTGGCACGCATAAGGTTTTTAAGCTCAAATAGACGATCACCAAACATAGGATCACTAGTATTCATCTTACTCAAGGCAATAGACTTATGGAGAATTTCATCTCGATTTTTCAAGGAATAATTTGGAAAGCGTTCCTCAAGAAATTTCCATATAGTGTAGGCACACTTAAGAGTAGGCAAACATCCAATCAAGTTTCTAGGCAATCCTCTAATGATAAGTTCGGCAGTTCTAAGATTCCTAGTCATGTCAATTGACTCATCAAGAGTAGGATGCATAGGGTCAACATGAGGTGCACAAGGGCTAGCAATGTACTTGTTCAAATGATATTGATTGAAAATTACAAGCATCTCATTTTTTCACTCATGAAAATACTCTCCATCGAGTATAGGCACTCTATGTCTAAGACTCCCCAAAGTAGACTCATCCATCTTCCTCCAATGGCGATTAAACCAAGGCAATGGAGACCAAAGCTCTGATACCACTTGTAGGACCTTGAGAAGAGGTGTCTAGAGGGGGAGTGATTAGACACTAAGTACCAAAGTTGCAGTTTTTAAGTTCTTTAAGTTTAAGTGGAGTTTAGGCACAAGTTTAACATTCACAATACATAACAAGCAAGCATGCAAAGAGTATATGAGCAGCGGAAAGTAAAGCATGCAACTTGCAAGAATGTAAAGGGAAGGGTTTTGGAGGATTCAAACGCAATTGGAGACACGGATGTTTTCGGCGTGGTTCCAATAGGTGGTGCTATCATTGTAAGTGCATCTAGTGCCCCTTAGTGATTTTGGTGTATTGAAGACTTATAGGTTAAGTAACTGATGCGTTTGTGAGTGTACATAGGTCTATAAGTCTATGAGGAGTTTGATATTTACAGAGAAAGTCGATTTCTAAAATGAAGTTCTTCAATCAAGACTTTGATATTCTAAAGACTTTCTGAAGACTTTGAAAGTGAAGAAATTGGTGTGACCATGAAGACTTGATATTCATTTGAGGAATATGAAGTGTGAAGACTTTTGTTTTCGTAGTTTCATTTTCTCTTTCTTGAGTCATAGGAAACACCGTACTGTTAAAGGGGGTCGAGGAAATACTAAGGAAAATTTTCCATGTGATGCTCAACTCAAAATCCTACACCTACCAATCCCTTCGAGTGAAGCCATTGAAATCTCATACGATTCAGTCAAATTCTTCAAAGGATGAGACACAGTTCTTTCCGTCACCGATGACTTTGCCTCGACCGAGGAGTTAGGAATTCGCCTTGATCGTAATGGCCTACACAAGGAGGAACATGATAGCCCCGAGGACTTTGAAAGTCAAATTTCCGACCGTTCTTTGTCACAAGGCCAATGACCAAAATATCTTATCCACCTAACGGTCATATCTTTGAAGGGCATTTATGTCTTATCATGTCGGGCTGCTCCCTAGGCTATAAATAGCCGCCCTACAACCACTAGCTGGTTGGCTGCCCGAGAGAACTTGACACTTGTCATTTGAGAGCAACCCATCCTCCGAGGACTTTGAGCGAAAATCATCAAGTGAGGAAAATCCAAAACCAAACCCCCATTAAAACCCCAAGTGATTGAGCATCACTTAAGAAATTGATCTGCGTGGATCCGACGCTTGTTACCTTTGAAGACTGTGCTTCTTCCAGACGGTTAGGCGCCAAGGTCTAGAGCATCCAAGAGGAATTGTGGATCGCCGAGTGACCAAGTCTGTGAAGGTTTGGAAGTCACCAAGACTTACCATGAGTGATTGGATGAGGCCTGCGTGGTCTTAGTTCAAGGAGAATACGGTGAGGACTGGGTGTCCTGAGTTGCGGCTCGAGATCGGGTGTCCGGATGTGTGTCCTCGAGTTTAAATACTCACCGCCCAACCAGACGCATAACCGAGACAACAGCTTGAACTGGTCTACCAAATCATTGTCTTCACCAACCGATCGGTTCTATTTCCTCAACTCATTCATTTCCTCATTCTGTGTTGCATGTTGTTCATATCTATGCTTGAAGACTTTGATCAAGACTTTCACAAATTCCTCGTTCAATTTCTTCACTGTTTGTCTTCATCTTGTTATCCTGTGTTTACGCTTCTGTACTCGTCTAGTCTTCATTTCATCATGCCGACTATGTGTGTAATCTGTTATGTTTACCTCTGAGTACTTATTCCGCTGCAAATAGTTCTTCGCTAAGGAATTTCCTCACCGCAAATTCCTCGGTGAAGAATTTCATAAAATCGCCTATTCACCCCCTCTAGTCGATATAACGACTTTCAATTGGTATCGAGCAAGGTACTCCTTGTTCGTGTGATTTTGGTTTAACCACGGAGTTCTAGTTATGTCGACCGCAGTATGAAGAAAGTGACTTGCCCTATCTTTGACGGTCATGATTATCCCAAGTGGAAGGCCATGATGAAGAAGCGCCTCATGGCAAAGAACAATGAGTGTGGACCGTCGAGATTGGTCTTATTGATTAGATGGCGAATCCGATGATATTCGCAAGTACACTCGACTTGATCTCATAGCGAAGGATATCATCTGCTCCTCGCCTATCCAGAGACCAATTGGGCGAATTATGCATCCGGGAAATTCAAAGCTCATCGGGACCGAATCTCGATGTCTATGAAGGTCATCGAACTTGTCATGATCCTGGTTCGAGGACTTCAAGGAATCTCTCAAACGATGACTTTCGAGCCGTAATCATCATTATCGCATCTTGTCTTATGGCAAACGGTGCTGAGGTAACCGAATGCTCCTCATCCGAGTCTTGTGATGAATCTGATAATGATGGATCTGACAATGATGAATCTGATGATGACATTGAATCATGCTATACTAAACTCATTTGCGTTGCCACTAAACAACAAACGGTTTTAGAACAAACACAAGATATGTTAGAAAGAAGTGATAATATGTTGCGCAAAGAAATGGATCTGTCAAAAGCATTGGGTGAATGTCTTCAGAGAATTCACTCCAAGTTTGACGCCCTTCAAGATCAGCATAACACCCTCTTGACTGATCATGAGAAGCTTTCTCTTGAAGCTATTCAAAGAAAGGCAGATCTTGAAAAGCTAAGAGTATGCTATGAAGATCTTCAGAAGGAGCACGATTCATTACTAGCTCAACAAATCAGCGCTTCTCAGAAAGAATTTGTTCCTCCATGCTTAAAGTGCATTGAACGTGAATCTGCTAATTCATCACCTGAATGTTCAAATGCTTCAAATGTTACAAATTCTTCATCGCCTCTCGCTATCACTAATTCCTCATCCGAGGACTTTGCTAGTATCACCGACAATGCAAGGTTGAAGGAATTGTACATGACAGCATGTACAAAAGCCTCAAAGGGCATCGACACTTTGTGATGTGCTCAAAAGCAGATCCTCAACGAAACCCTAGGAAAGAGGGTATTGCCTTTGAGAGGAAACTAAATGCCGATGGAACATATTGGAAACCCGAGCAAGATCCCAAAACCTCATGGGTTGCTGCAAAGGGACCTCGATTGATCCATCTAACTTATCCGGTTTTACATGTGAATCTCCTCATTCTTCCGATGAGTCATTTGACTCAACTATAAACTGCTCAAAAATCGTAATGGTGAAGTATTTGCTAGATATGTTGGCACTAATCGCAGAACGGTTCCCCTATGAAGAAAATCTGGGTTCCCAAAAGTTGTGTTGAAAGTCTTCAGGTGAATGTCCTCATGACACCACCAGTGAAGAACAGGAACCCCAGATCAAATTCTTCATATGGACCAAACTCTTCAACTGGATCAAAAACCTCATATTATTATTATCATGCTAGCAAATCTGTCTCGCAGGGTAAAGCTAAGGGCTATGAATATGTGCATTATTCTTCAAACCAATATGTTCATAAGTCCTCGAAGAATTATTCTCGCTTATTCATATGCTTACCCTAACCCTCCAATGCTAAGCTTAAATGGTTTGGCATCTTTGCCACCTTTCTCACATGGTGCTCGCAGGATGATGAACTCTTTGCCACCCTCCGGATGTGGGTGGTGAAGAAAAGAACTAATCTCTTCTGCGAGGTCAGTCTCCGGGCGTGCTCGAACGTCTCAAGAATTTGTGGGACCCGACAAAAATGTTCGAAAGGACGACGCGAATCATGATGAAATGAACTTTCATTTCACACGCCCTCATATCGCTATATCTCATTTATCGCTTGATGAAATTCATCGATGAACTTGACATCATATTCTTCATCGATGAAGCATATGAGATTGTAAGTTACACTAATTCATCCGCAGGATGATCAACCCAAAACCACCGAATGGGTCCTCGATAGTGGGTGTACAAATCACATGACCGGTGACAAGAATCTATTGATGGATGCACCTTTATCACCGCCACCTCTCAAGCATGTCATATTTGGCTTGACAAAGGCAAAAGTCGTATTGGGTCTTGGTAAGGTTGCTATCTCTAAGGATAAGCACATGGACAAAGTCATGCTTGTTGAATCCTTAGGATACAATCTCATGTCAGTCTCAATGCTTTGTGATCTTGATATGGTTGTTGTCTTTGGCAAATATCACAGTGTTGTGATTATGGAAGCTGACAATTCCAAAGTCTTCGAAGGCTTTAGGAGAGGAGATTTGTATATTGTTGATTTCTCTACAGGACCACAACCAGCCATGTGTCTACTTGCAAAAGCCTCAGAAGGCTGGCTATGGCATCGATGACTTGGTCATGCAGGCATGAGGAATTTGAACATGCTTGCAAAGAAGAAGCATGTCATTGGCATTAAGAATGTCAAATTCCTCAAGGATCACTTATGCGGAGCATGTGAAGCCGAAAAATGACCAAGGCCAAGCATCCAAATAAGACTATCATGACCACTACTCGTCCATTCAATTGCTTCACATGGACCTCTTCGACCTAATCATTATTCAGCGGTCACTAATGATGCATCTCTATATGGTTTTGTCATTGTTGATGATTATTCTCGATATACATGGGTACACATTGTTACTTACAAACATGAAGTGCGGGAAGTCTTCAAACGATTTTCCTCGAGGGCTTCAACCAACTTTGGTGTGAAGATCAAGCATATTAGAAGTGACAATGGAACCGAGTTCAAGAATTCTGGTCTTGATGCCTATCTTGATGAACTTGGTATTACTCATGAATTATCTGCTCCTTATACTCCTCAAAGAAATGGCGTCGTGGAGCGCAAAAGCAGTAACTCTTGTTGAGATGGCTCGCACTATGCTTGATGAATACAAAACGCCTCGGCGTTTTTGGATTGACGCAATTGATACCGCCGCCACATCATCAACAGAGTATATCTTCACAAATTCTTCAAGAAGACGCATATGAACTCCTCAACGACAAGAAACCCAATGTGAGTTATTTCAAAGTCTTCGTGCTAAATGTTGGATTAGAGATCCTCACCACAACTCTAAATTTGCACCGAAAGCACATGAAGGTTTTATGCTTGGTTACGGAAAGGACTCAGACACCTACAGAGTCTTCAACATTGTTCTTCACAAGATTGTTGACATTTGTAGATGTGCGGTTCGATGAAACTAATGGCTCGCAAAGAGAGCACCTACCTACGTGTTAGATGAACCAGCACCTGAGGATGCTATCAAGCACAAGGCAACTGAGGATGTCATTCCTACTAAAGAATCTGGTGAAGAATTTATTCTTGTTCGTGAAGAACGCCGAGTGATGCACCTGAAGACCATGATGAGGAAATTGGTGTCAAGAAAATGCTGATCAAAATCCTCAACGACAACCAACTCATCCACGTGTGGCAAAAGAAGTGCAAGTGGAGAAGATCATCGATGACATCAACAAGCACCAGTCCTCTCACCCGCCAAAAGCCTCACACTTATCTAACTTTTGTGGGCACTATGCTTTTGTCTCCATCTCAGAGCCCACTAAGGTAGATGAAGCATTTCGAGCCGAGTGGATTCAGGCTATGCAAGAAGAATTACATCGATTCGAGCTGAACAATGTCCGAATTGGTCAATCGCCTGCATCCTCGCAAGCATAATATCATTGGCACAAAGTGGATCTACCTCAACAAGCAAGATGAAAATGGCCTTGTGGTGAGGAATAAGGCACGACTAGTAGCTCAAGGCTACACACAGTCAAGGAATTGATTTCGATAAAACTTTTGCACTGTTGCTAGACTTGAGGCTATTCGTGATTTTACTTGCCTATGCTAACCATCATGATATCATCTTATATCAAATGGATGTGAAAAGTGCATTCCTCAATGGTAAACTTGAGGAAGAAGTATATGTTGCTCAACCCCTGTGTTTTGAAGATCCCAAGAATCGACAAAGTCTTGAGACTAAATAAGGCTCTCTATGGCCTCAAGCAAGCCCCTCGGCGTGGTATGATACATCTTGAAGGAATTCTTCGTGAAGAATGGCTTCACACCCGGTTCACTCGATCCTACTCTATATACTAAATCATATGATGGTGAACTATTTGTGTGCCAAATATATTTTGATGATATTATCTTTGGCTGTACTAACCAACGATATAGTGATGAATTTGCCTATATGATGAGTGAGGAATATCAAATGTCTATGATGGGAGAGTTGAAATTCTTCTTAGGTCTTCAAATTAAAAGAAAGACAATGGCATATTCATATCTCAGAGAAATACCTCAAAGATGTCTCGAGGAAATTCGCATGCAAGATTGCAAAGGCGCTAAAATTCCTATGCCCACAAATGGTCATCTATGCATCGATGAAAATGGTATCGACTTCGATCACAAGGTATACCGCCCATGATTGGTTCTTTATTGTACCTATGTGCATCTAGGCCAGATATAATGCTTAGTGTTTGCATGTGTGCCCGATTTCAAGCTGCACCAAGGAATCACACCATAAGGCTGTGAAGCATATTCTTCGATATCTAGCTCACACACCAACACTAGGATTATGGTACCCCAAGGGCTCGCTTTTGATCTCATTGATATTACGACTCGACTATCTTTGGTGATCGTGGACCGCAAGTCAACATCCGCACTTGTCATTTCTCGGACGATCTTTGGTCCGTTGGTCCTGAAGAAACAGAACGTGTATCGCTATCTCATCTGAAGCTGAGTATATTGCTGCTGGGTCATGTTGTGCTCAACTGCTTTGGATGAAGCAAACCTCAAGGACTATGGCGTCAATGTGAAGAATGTGCCTCTCCTCTGCGACAACGAGAGTGCCATCAAGATTGCTCACAACCCGTTCAAGACTCAAAGACTAAGCACATCCAGATTCGCCATCATTTTCTTCGTGATCATGTGTTGAAGGGCGATATCTCCATCGAGCATGTGAAGATCAAGAACAGCTAGCTAATATCTTCACCAAGCCCTTGGATGAGAAGAGATTTAGCAAGTTGCGGTGTGAGCTAAATATCTTAGAATCTTCGAATGTTCTGTGAAAAGGACACACATCCTAACCCTTATGCATAATTGATGACTTAGATGTGCAACACATGAAGAAACGTTGTTCCTCAATCAATGAAGAATAACACTCTAAGTGTGAAGAAATCAATGAAGAATTTGATTCTCAGAACCCTACGACAATTGTACGCGGTGTCTGAAATCATCATTCTTATACGGTGGGCTACGCCACCACAAAAGTTGAAAATCTTCAATCTGAGTTTTTCCTCATTTTTGAAATTCCTCAGTTCTTCAATTTCTTCAACTTTGCAAAATCTTCAGCATTTCCGTCGTCTTTCTTCATTGGATATATATATATATGAGTTTATGTCCTCTACAGCATTCACTTATTGCTAATTCTTCAAGTTGCGATTTCTGCTAAGTGAATGTGATCGGACCCTTCCCCTCAATGCTATACTCAACCCAATCTATTCACAAATTCTTCATGTGCGCTCGATTGAAACTGCTCAAAGTCTTCTTTGGTCCTTGACAAATGAAGAAATTGCGAATGAAACTTTTAACAAATCTTATCCAAGTTTTTCGTTTTACCGCCAAACCGCTCGCACCCACGATGTATTAATTTAATCACCCACGATCTTACACGATCTTATCTCGACAAGACGTGGGTGACACACGTCGCGTGAAGGAGAAAGGGCAGGGCATGTTCATCCAAAATCTTCGGCGAACAGTTTTTACCGTGGCTATAAATACCCCTTTACCCTCCTCACTTCATTTACTCCGCCGATCGCTGTCTCTCGCCGAGCTCTCCTCAAACCCTAGCGCCGCCCGCACTCCGTCGCCGCCGGTGAGGAAAAGCTTCACCGCTTCGACCTCATCTCATCGCCGTCGTACTCGCGGTCGATGAAATCTTCACTCCGCCGCCAGTAGTTGTCTTCCTCCGCCAAGTTAGGGCGTGGAAGATCTAACGTGACGAACTTCTACAGTTCATCTCTGTTCGTCGTGTTCTTCATTCGGGTAATTAAAAGTCACTTTTATTACTCGCTGATTCTCAAATCTTTCGAAAATCTTCAAAGGTGTTTTTACTCTTCAAAATCTTCACATATGAACACCTCACACACTATATGTTCTTGATTTATCTCCTAAGCATTCACTTCTTCAAGATTCCTCAATTGTGCGGATTTTCGATCTGCATAACTCGAACCTAAGAAGAAACGCTTAGTGAAATTCCTCAAGGCTCAAACTGGTCAAATTCCTCAAAACTTGCTTCTTTTGAAAAATCTTCCGAGAACGATATGACCTCTCCAAATTCCTCGCACCTACACTCTGCTCACAGTACTCATGTCATTCTTTGAATCACTAGGTTCTCATCAACTTAACTCATTTGCAGCGTTCCTCGAAGAAAACTGCATACTTCTTGAGTGCTCTATTGTTCAAATTCCTCACCAAGAAAATGGCAAAAGGCAAGAGACCGCAGAAGGGAGGAAAGAAACAGGAAGTCATGATCGCCTTTGAGATTCCCGAGGAAATATACAAAGACTTGCACACCGATGAATCCAAATTTGGCAAGGAGACTAAGAACCAGCGAAAGTGCGATACAGAGAATAGAAAGGAGATGGGCACGAGAATGTCGAGAATACCGCTATGTCACTCCTAAGTACATGAGGAAATTAGCTCAATCCTCCATGCCCAAGAGCTCCTCCGCACCGCCAAGTCACGATCCCACCAGCGTCAAACGTGGTGAAGACTTTCCAAGAATGGTCCAGCGCCAAGCCAAATTGGCAAGACAGGCCAAGGAGGCAAGGAGGAAATTCAATGAGGATATTGTTGTCTGCTGCTGCCGAGCCTCGGTCAAACCGAGGAAATCAATGCCAAAGAAGCTGCACGCAAGCCAAGTGCTTCACGTCGGCGCCCTCACGGCCTAGTTCCTCACCGCGCCCTCACGGCAAATTCCTCGACCATCGCTGCTCATTCAAAATCCTCGCAGCTCCCTCCAAGTCCTCAACACTGTGCATCTTGCATCTTGTCAAAGGACTCAAGGATTCTCCATTGCTTCGTGTTTCAAAGAAGCTCCTCACTGCACCAATGTCCTCAACAGTCCCACTCGTCTGAAGACAAAGCAACCATCGGACGCGGTCCTCGCCAAGTCCAAAGAAGAAACAGTTGCATTCAACGCTCCTCTCGATGATGAAGCCTCGATGAAGAACTTGAAGAAATCATCGAGACAGATCGACCAAGGCCGCTAGAGCCAAAGGAACAAGTGTGTGCTCGCTTTTGGATCCAAGAAGATCCTAGACTTCATTGACTGTGGCATCGGGATCCACACACTCCTCTTCCGGATCTCGCCATCGACTCTGGTCAAAGTCACATGTCAACCATTTCATCTCTGAAGAGAAATGGAAATTTGAAAAGGCTCGTGAATTGAAGAGAGCAAAAGCAAGAAAAGAGAAGCTTCTGAGGAAAAATATCATAAACTTGACTCCTGAAGAACTTCTTAAAGCTCAATCAGAAATCCAAGCACTTAGCAAGGATTTTGATGCTTACAATGCTGACTGGCAAGGAGCCAAGGTGCGATTCGTCACTCTGACGAAGAGAATGTCAACTGTTGCAGTTTCATCGCAACAAGAAAATCCTCAGGCTGAAGAATCCGCTCAGCCTGCTGAAGAACATACCAGCACTGCTGATGACTTTCAGCGTGCTGATGAGAACACAAGTTCCAGGGTTGATGACTCCATTCCATTTCTTTGAAGAAATTCCTGTGGCATCCACTAGTGGTGCGCTCAAGAATCAAGGAAACAGGCAATCGCACGGCCAGCTCAAGAAACGGTACCACAATCCTCAGCTCCTCCTGCACCAACACCAACTCCAATTCTTCCTTCTGCCTATGAAGTGAAGAAGACAAAGGCTGCAGAACGAGCTGCAGTGAAGAAAAGGAAGGCATCAGCTGCGTCAAATTCTTCGGCTGCGAGGAAATTGAAGCCTATGACCAGCTCGATTGAAAATCCTATTGATGCCATTCCCATTTCCTCCATGTCATCCAAGGAAATTGTTCCCTTTGGAGAAGAATACACGATCCCAAGCGGATCAGATGAAGAAAATCAATCTGTTGCTACTTGTAACAGCTTGATGAAGAAATTGAAGTGGAAGCTTTCCTTCAACTCCTGCTGCTTCCTCACCCGTGCCTCGGTTCACGGTGAAGAGGCGGTGTTGAGGAAATTGAAAAGGAAGATGAAGATGTGGATATTGGGTGCACTACACCAGAATGAACGATGACTTTGGGAAAGTCAAGACCCCAATACTCCTCTCTTCACTCCGCTTCAACAAGTTCCTCACCACCGACTACTACTGCTCAAATGGGCTCAAGAAACCCATCCCACATCATCTATCAATGAAGAGATTCCAGCCACTAGCGCCAAGAACCAATCACGATCCTCAAACCGCACAAGGAGAGGAACCAGAAATTCCTCACCAAGAACACGAAATCGCGATTCCCGAGGTTGTGCTTCAAATAATGAGATATTCCTCCGCCCAAGCCAAAGAATCCATTTTGAGCAAGCAAAAGTTCAAGGCTGAAGATTTTTTTCCGAGCATGTGTTCTTCACCGCCTATAATCCTTATGACTCGCTCGAATGAGGAAAAGACGCTCGACTCCAACACAAGCAAATTTCTATTCCTTAGTGCTATTCGACAAGGACAAGATCTTCACCATGAGCATATTCCTCATGTGGATATGGAATCACCGCCGTGCTTCGAGCCAAGACTCCATGTTCTTCACGATGTGGCTGCTGAATTTCTGCACCGATATCGTGGATCGAATGAAGAACTCATTCTTCGTTCTATGCCACCCGCACATCACCGGAGATGTCAAGACATCAACTCATGGGTTCTGGATTGGATGACTGAAAATACTCACTACAAGGCACCAGCAACTGAATTGCTTCGTGTCCTTCCTCTTGATCCTCCCCATGAATCTGCTCGTTGCCTCTACAATGAACGTGAACTGTCTGATCACTTCATGCAAGTACTGATGAAGCCACTGAAGCCAGGCCAAGCCCCTCGAACCAAATTCCTCGTCAAGGATTTGCTATATGTGCCTTGACTGTGTACAGAATCTTGACGAAGACTATGAGTCCAATCAAAGGCCACGACTCAAATGATGAAGACGTCGCTGGCATCATGAAGAACATGCTTTTCAATATCATTCATGGCGTTCCAGTCAACTTCCATGATTTCTTCATGAGGACTCTGGCCAATATTGCAATGTCACCTTTTGAGTGAAGCCATATGCGCCTTTGGATCATGAGATTCATAAGGGCAAGATCTTCACTAAACTACAAGGTCGACATCAATCATGGCAGCTTCCGCCGCCCATTGAAGTCCTCAAGCGACCAATTTCATCATCGATGACAAGGGCAAGGCAGCAGCTGTAATTGATGAAGGCACTCGACATTGATGGTCGGCCGCAAAGCTGCATCTTACTCCACCAATGACGATTCTCGCTACGCATGATACCGCCGCAAATACTTCAACCAAGAAACAGCCTCAAGCCACAAAGACCTGTGGTGATGACCGATCGTGAGTTACTCCTCGCCTTCATCAAGGTTGATCGCAATCGAAATGGGTCAAGCGCCAATTTGCTGCAATTCTTCATAATATGACCTCAACACATAATCTTGTGAAGAAAACCAAGATTACCTTCATGAAACCCTCAATCGCACCTGGGCTGTTCTGAATCATGTCTACACCGCGAAAGAATTGAAGACTATAGGTCTGCAGGAAGCTTATGACTGGTCTGCACCACCTCCGAAGAAATTCAAGAGAGTCAAAGTTCCTGATTTGGTGGCTAGCTCTTATTCTTCATCGCACGAAACTGATGAATATGAAGATTTGGACGACATCGCGGCAGCCCTACTTCAACAACCAACCCCGATAATGCCGGGCGCCTCCATCAACTTAAATATCTTCGTATTAGTCCTCGCCGATCCTTTTGGTCATTTGATGACAAAGGGGAGAAATCTGAGTTAGTCTTCAAGCCGGTTTATACTATGGGCGTTTTATTAAGTTACAACTCGTTCTTCCAAAGTTTTATTGGATCGAGTTGTAATCTTAAACCGATGGTGCCTCGATACTTTTGATCGTGCATTGTGCCGACTTTGCATTGTGCTCTAATAGTTTTGATCGTGCTTCGATGCTCGATTTTGATACGTGTTATGCTCTGATGCTTTTGAAGCACTAAGCTCTGAATGTGATATTTGAGCTCTGAAACTTTTGGTGTGATATTCCGCATGCTCATTCCTAGTTAATACTATTGCATGCATGCTGAATCTCATCAGGCACCATATTTCATCATGCATTTCAAATTCTTCATAGTATATGTATCAAATGCGTGTATCCCCGTTATGCACATATTCAGGGGGAGTTCTTCTATATCTTGCAATCAAATTCCTCAATATCAGTATTTACACTTCATATGTTTATCCCCGTTGAAAACTTAACCTATGTTGTCATCAATCACCAAAAAGGGGGAGATTGTAAGTGCATCTAGTGCCCCTTAGTGATTTTGGTGTATTGAAGACTTATAGGTTAAGTAACTGATGCGCTTGTGAGTGTACACAAGTCTATAAGTCTATGAGGAGTTTGATATTTACAGAGAAAGTCGACCCTAAAAATGAAGTTCTTCGATCAAGACTTTGATATTCAAGACTTTTCAAGACTTTGAAAGTGAAGAAATTGGTGTGACCATGAAGACTTGATATTCATTTGAGGAATATGAAGTGTGAAGACTTTTGTTTTCGTAGTTTCATTTTTCCCTTTCTTGAGTCATAGGAAACACTGTACTGTTAAAGGGGGTTGAGGAAATACTAAGGAAAAATTTCCATGTGATGCTCAACTCAAATCCTACACCTACCAATCCCTTCGAGTGAAGCCATTGAAATCTCATACAATTCAGTCAAATTCTTCAAGGATGAGACGCAGTTCTTTCCGTCACCGATGACTTTGCTCGACTAAGGAGTTAGGAATTCGCCGGTGTAATGGCCTACACAAAGGAGGAACATGATAGCCCCGAGGACTTTGAAAGTCAAATTTCCGACCGTTGTTGTCTTGCAGGCGGACCAAAATATCTTATCCACCTAACGGTCATATCATTGAAGGGCATTTATGTCTTATCATGTCGGGCTGCTCCCTAGGCTATAAATAGCCGCCTCTACAACCACTAGCTGGTTGGCTGCTCCGAGAGAACTTGACACTTGTCATTTGAGAGCAACCCATCCTCCGAGGACTTTGAGCGAAAATCATCAAGTGAGGAAAATCCAAAACCAAACCCCCATTAAAACCCCAAGTGATTGAGCATCATCAAGAAATTGATCCTGCGTGGATCCGACGCTTGTTACCTTTGAAGATCGTGCTTCTTCCAGACGGTTAGGCGCCAAGGTCTAGAGCATCCAAGAGGAATTGTGGATCGCCGAGTGACCAAGTCTGTGAAGGTTTGAAGTCACCAAGACTTACCACGAGTGATTGGACGAGGCCTGCGTGGTCTTAGTTTAAGGAGAATACGGTGAGGACTGGTGTCCCGAGTTGCGGCTCGAGATCGGGTGTCCGGACTGTGTGTCCTCGAGTTTAAATACTCACCGCTCCAACCAGACGCATAACCGAGACAGCAGCTTGAACTGGTCTACCAAATCATTGTCTTCACCAACTGACTGGTTCTATTTCCTCAACTCATTCATTTCCTCATTCTGTGTTGCATGTTGTTCATATCTGTGCTTGAAGACTTTTTATCAAGACTTTCACAAATTCCTCGCTCAATTTCTTCACCTGTTTGTCTTCATCTTGTTATCCCGTGTTTACGCTTCTCGTACTCTGGTCTAGTCTTCATTTCATCATGCCGACTATGTGTGTAATCTGTTATGTTTACCTCTCGAGTACTTATTCCATCAAAATAGTTCTTCGCTAAGGAATTTCTCACCGCAAATTCCTCGCTGAAGAATTTCATAAAATCGCCTATTCACCCCCCTCTAGTCGATATAACGACTTTCAATCATACATCCACGTTGATGGAGACTTCAACCCACGAAGGGGTGACAGCCATGCTGAGTCCATGGAGGGCTCCACCCACTAAGGGTCCACGAAGAAGCAACCTTGTCTATCCCACCATGGCCGCCGCCCACGAAGGACTTGCCTCACTAGCGGTAGATCTTCACAAGTAGGCGATCTCCTTGCCCTTACAAACTCCTTGGTTCAACTCCACAATCTTGTTGGAGGCTCCCAAGTGACACCTAGCCAATCTAGGAGACACCACTCTCCAAGAAGTAACAAATGGTGCGTTGATGATGAACTCCTTGCTCTTGTGCTTCAAATGATAGTCTCCCCAACACTCAACTCTCTCTCATGGGATTTGGATCTGGTGGAAAGAAGATTTGAGTGTAAAGCAACTTAGGGAAGGCTAGAGATCAAGATTCATATGGTAGGAATGGAATATCTTGGCCTCAACACATGAGTAGGAAGTTCTCTCTCAGAAAATGTATGCTGGAAGTGTAGATTCGTTCTGATGGCTCTCTCCGCAAATGAACAGGAGGTGGAGGGGTATATATAGCCTCCACACAAAATCTAACCGTTACACACAATTTACCAAACTCAATGGGACCAAATCAAGAAACTCGGTCGGACCGATTTAGCAAATCTAGTGACCTTTAGGATTTTCGGTGGGACCGACATGCAACTCGGTAGGACCGATATGATTAGGGTTAAGGCATAACGTAATCTCGGTGAGACCGACACATAAACTTCGGTGAGACCGATTTTGGTAATTAGCTAACCGAGAGTTGGTCAGCAAACTCGGTGGGACTGACACTCAAACTCGGTGGGACCGATTTTGGTAATAAGTTAACCAGAGAGTTTGCATTGTAAGCTCGGTAGTACCGATTGCTCAAACTCGGTGAGACCGATTTTTGTAATGGACATACATAGAGAGATTACAATCCCATCTCGGTGAGACCGAAATCCCTATCGGTGAGACCGATTTGTCTAGGGTTTGTGGCAGTGGCTATGACATCTGAACTCGGTGGCGCCGGATAGAAAGAATCAGTGGGGCCGAGTTTGACTTTAGGTTTAGGTCATATGTGTGGAAGTGGGAAAGTGGTTGAGGGTTTTGGAGCATATCACTAAGCACTGTCGAGCAAGAAACTCATTAAGCAACACCTCATCCCTTCTTGATAGTATTGGCTTTTCCTATAGACTCAATGTGATCTTGGATCACTAAAATGTAAAATGAAGAGTCTTGAGCTTGAAGCTTGAGCCAATCCTTTGTCCTTAGCATCTTGAAGGAGTTCCCACATCCTTTAGTCCATGCCACTCCATTGTTGAACTTATCTGAAACATGCTAGATAAAAGTGTTAGTCCAACAAGAGATATGTTGACATTAATTACCAAAACCACCTAGGGAGCACTTATGCTTTCAATAGCACGAGAAATGAGAGTGGTCTAGAGAGAGAGACGAATATGATGTCATTGCGAGAGATTCCCTTGAGTGTGTATATGCAAGGGGGGGAGGGGATAGAGGCACCAGGAGAAAAAATTTTGTGTGGTGTCTGTGTTGGTATGTGTGGGTGTGAGAAGATAACGAGACTTGGGGGCAGAGGGTGTGTCACCACGTGAGGTCCGGTGGGTCGAGCTGAGGCCCTTCGTTCGGTTCCGTCATGCGCCACATTGGTCGGCCCATGACGCATTTAGGGAGACCCATGGATGACTAGCCATACAAGACAAAGATAGCAGAATTGTGAAGGACTCTGTGTCCACTAATAAAGCTAGCTAGGATTTCTAACCCTAGGTTCTCAGACTAAGGTAACCCCTTATCTCTGATATTACTATTCATCCAACCTAACTTTAAGGGGCATCCTACAGAATGCTCTGCTAGAATCATACTCGTCGATTAGGAAGAGAGGTGTGAGACAATGCGTGAGAGATGGGCCTAAAGATAATGTGCATATAGGAGATACGTAGGTAGGTCTATGTATATAGAAAGGGTCGATGGGGATTGTGTGTGTGTATGCTTGTGATAGGAAGAGTGCTTGTGATAAAGGTTAGTGAAAACTATCATAAATGGTAACGAGAGGGAGGGAGGGTTATATCGAGAGCATGTCTGCGAGAAAAACACCTTGGGAGAGAGTGTGTGAGCATGTGTGAGAGACCACCGACGGAGAGTGAAACTACACGTAGAAGATTGATGTACACATTGATTAAAGATATAAATTGTATCCAAATATTAGGATGGGATCATGATATTTGCAATTCATGTAAGGAACGGTCATTGATCCATCAGACATCTAGATTCTATCGAATTTGAGCATGTCTATGTTATTATTCGACATAATTGATCCACATAGTTAGTATTTTGAACTCCAGACAATGCATGCCTTTAGCAATCGAATATAAATGTGAGTATAGTTCATGTTGTGTGTGTAAAGCACATTATACATACGAAAGTTACACAATGAACATTATAAATAGCTACCATGAACTAGCATACATTTGAATTCAACTTAAGGTGGTTTAAAAAATCAAATTCAACATGAAGTCCATTCAATTATTTGAATTCGATATCATGGCATTTGTAAATCATACCTAAATTATGGGGGCACCAATCTTTGCTCTGATTTTGTACATAATAGCATATGTAGTCGTGTACAAAATAGATTCAAATTTAGCTCCTCCATTCCAAAATAATCGTAGTTATAGATTTTCAAGTGTCAAAATTTCAAAAAGAAGCAGATAATTTAATGAGGTTTTCAAACATACAAGGTCAAATTTAATGTTGTCTATTTAGGTCAATCCTCAAAGTTCAAGAGTACTCTAAACGTGAATGCTTCTGTTTCAAAATTTCGAACGAAGCGCCAAAAGAGCCTCTACTCGCCCGAAACCGTGTGAGACCAATATTTGGTAGTACAAGGAAATTATTTTTCTAATAACTCCGACCCGTGAAACCTACCGGCCCGACGTCCAAAGGTCTAAACCGGGGGGGTATGTTTCGAGCTTCATCTAGACGCCACGCAACTGCCTCCCAAAAACATTCATACACAATGGCCGCCTAAGCACACATGCGCGCGGCCGAAATCGCTCCCGCCCACTATTTAGGACACCTGGGATTACCATCCTACCCCCGACCCGCATTAGGTCCAAAATTTAAGAGGGGGCAAAGTTTGTACTTTCCCCAAATTTCAAACAAGCATGTCCCATCTGTTCAAAAAAGCCAAAAACAAGCGCGTCCCAGACGGAAACATGGTTCTCCCTTAGCTCCCCCCCCCCCCCCGCCCACCCGTCCGATTCCCCATTTGTACTCCATGGGTGCAAAAACTACCTCTCCACCAGCCGCGAAACTCCGGCGTCCTCCGTCCGCCACCCCATCCCACCCATCAACCGCCGCCCTCCTCCATCACGCCGGAGCCGATACCCCGACATCGTCGTCCACCGCAACCTCAACCGCAACGCTCTCCACGGCTAGTAGTTGAAGCCGAGGCCGAGCCGTCCGTACCCGAGCCAGTTCAACCACGCCGTCATGTGCCTCACCGCTGCCGCTCTAACTTCTCCACCGTCCACCGCACTGGAGTTGTTCCTGCTACGCCGTCCTTTGCCGCCTCGGATCTACTTCCCATCCGCCGACATATGGCCACAGCAACACAATTAACAATTTTCCCATGGGTTCGTCCAAGGATCCACCGTCCTCCAAAACATCGGTTCCCTCGGGAAAAAAAGAAGATCGCCGCGACATATGGAGGAGACCACACTGGCAACCGAAAATGGTACTCATCTTCCCTTATTTGTGCAAATCCTACGTGTCTGCTTGCTCGGTATTCATCCCACAGAAGACACTAGTTGACCGCTTCTTCTTGATACTAGATGTTCCTAGTAACTCGCGATGTACAAGGTTTCTCCTCATATACTATTTCACCTTAGCTAGAGGTCAGTCGCCCCCCTGGATTTCAATTCCTGGTCAGTTGATTCCCAATTAACGGAAGCATTCCCCGACGTAATAGGTGCTAGTCCACCTATTACGTTGGGGAAGCAGCGCCTCGGTGTTTATCTTAGGGGCGTGTGGGGCCTAGAGTTGATGGCGCCCGATCTGGAGGTCGGCCGGGATTAAAGGGATGGCTTGGCGGCGCTGCCAAGCACGGCAGTGGTGTGATGTCGAGGGGAGGGCAGGGCGGTGGAGGCAGGGGTCTGGGCCAATGGTCCCTGGCGGTTCGAGAAAGATCGTCAACAGTGACTGGCAGGAGGTAGACGAAGGCCATCTGCCCGTTCCTTATAGACCGGATGGTTCATAAAAAATCGATTGGCCTATTTATTTTCAGTCGACTGTTATCTTGATATCACCAAATGTGGTGGTGTGCTGGAGGAGTACCTGCATTTCATGTTCTCATGTATTACAAAATCATACGGAGTAGAATCTAATTTTGTTTGCCATGCAATGTTGTAAGCTACCATATGTCTCCTGTCATTTATTTTTCAGCCACCTGTTATCTGCTACTTTTACACTGCACTAGTTCTACACACACTTCACCCTTACTCTCACTATTGTGTTTTTTATGCAAGGGTATTTCAGCTCACGCTCGAGAGAAGCAAAAATAAAGAGAGAAGTCGCTCCAGCATGGTACGCGGATAGGCCAGACACATTTCACCATTATAAAGGGTGTAGTGTCAGCAGATGGAGACGGTAAATGTAGCTCTGGAGTTGATGACCTCGCTCGCAACGAACCACCATCCCAGGTGCTTGCTTTAACTTCGCGGTGTCATATGTGGTTGCATGTTCCATATGGTGTCTAGCTTGCATTCGAAAGGCCAAAGTCGGTCTTTATTAAGATAAGGAAAGATATTTTTTACATGAACCACCATCCCGTGAGCACCAGAAGACAATTAGCTAGTCAGGGCACTGGCCAAGCCAGTGACAAGCCCAGCATAGACAGGCATCACCTGGAAGCCAACTAAAAAGCCACGATGATGGCGAAGCAGCCCGCCTCCCACCAGGATCTCAGCTCCTAGATGATCATGCTCACCACTCCAGCCGGATGTCTAGCTTGTATTGCTTCCACTTTGGTTAAATTGCATCTGCTTAGCTTACACATTTGTCACGCCCAATATGCGAACTATCCTAAAGAGACTCGAAGTTCCCACCAAGGATAGAACCGCATATTGGCACGCTTTGGCAAGGTGGATATCATTACATCAACATTACATAATAGATGGGGATACATACAAAAGGCATACAATGCCACACGAATACAACATCAACTTACATAAGAGCACCATCCATCTACGGATGAAACACAAACAGAAACTCAAACGACATCCACCTCGCTAGCCCAGTGCCGACCGAACCTATCCCCGATCAAGAAGAAGCGTAAGAAGAAATCCAAAACAAGCAAAACATCGCTCTCGCGCCATGATCATCGCATAACCTGTACTCAAGAATCGTTGTTGTAGTAAACTGTGAGCCACAAGGACTTAGCAATCCCATTACCATGGGTATCAAGACTAGCAAAGCTTAATGGGAAAGGAAGGGGGTAAAGTGGTGAGGTTGCAGCAGCGGCTAAGCATATACGGTGGCTAACATACGCAAATAAGAGTGAGAAGAGAAGCAACGGAACGGTCGTCAACTAGTAATGATCAAGAAGTGATCCTGAACTCCTACTTACGTCAAACATAACCCAGAAACCGTGTTCACTTCCCGGACTCCGCCGAGAAGAGACCATCACGGCTACACATGCGGTTGATGCGTTTTAGTTAAGTCAAGTGTCAAGTTATCTACAACCGGACATTAATAAATTCCCATCTGCCACAAAACCGCGAGAACGGCTCTCAAAAGTTTATACCCTGCAGGGGTGTCCCAACTTAGCCCATCATAAGCTCTCACGGTCAACGAAGGATATTCCTTCTCCCGGGAGGACCCGATCAGTCTCGGAATCCCGGTTTACAAGACATTTCGACAATGGTAAAACAAGACCAGCAAGACCGCCTGATGTGTCGACAATCCCAATAGGAGTCGCATGTTTCTCGTTCTCAGGACACACCGGATAAGCTAAGCGTACAGGTACCGACGTAACCCAAGTTGCCAAGGGATGGTCCCGCACGGTGCTCTAGTTTGGACCAACACTTAGACAAGCATTGGCCCGGGGGGGCTAAAATAAAGATGACCCTCGGGTTAATTACTCCCAAGGGAAAGGTATAGGTGGTAGGCAAATGGTAAAACCAATGTTGGGCCTTGCTGGAGGAGTTTTATTCAAGGCGAACTGTCAATGGGGTCCCATAAATCACCCAACCGCGTTAGCGACGCAAAATCCGGGAACATAATACCGAGATGATGGAAACTAGGGTGGCAAGAGTGGAACAAAACACCAGGCATAAGGCCGAGCCTTCCACCCTTTACCAAGTATATAGATGCATTTATAATATAAGAGATATTATGATATCCCAACATAATCTTGTGCATCATGGAGCAATCTTCAACTTCACCTGCAACTAACAACGCTATAAGAGGGGTTGAGCAAAGCGGTAACATAGCCAAGCAACGGTTTTCTAGGAAGGGTGAAAAGGTTAGAGGCTGACATGGCAAATTGGGAGGCTTGAAGAACAAGTGATAGGTAGCGCAGCATAGTGATAGAACGAAGCAACTAGCATAGCAATGATAGTAGTGAGATCCAAGGTGATGGTCATCTTGCTTGAAATCCCGCTAGGAAGAAGAACGAGTCCATGAAGAAGATGAAGCCACGAAGACGAACTAAGCGTAGACGAACGAATCCTCACGATCGCAACGAAACGGTAACTATCGAGAAGAAACACACAACATGGTAAACACACCACACATATACATGACATGATGCTCAACCAAGTATGATGCAAGACAAGACTACATGACGCTACTCATGTCAAGAGATGATGCATACAAGAACAACACATCAAAACAAGGTTAAATGAGGCCGGAGACAACATATAACAATTTCAGTAAGTCCTCATATGCAAATTTAGAAATTGGTCCAGAACTGAATAAACCTTATGTTCAATTTATTAAACAGCAAGTTAAGATGCACCAAGATGATCTACACAAGATTCTAGTCAAGTTACATATAAAGTTCATTAGATTCGGAGTTACGGCCTAGAAGATATGAGCAAAACAAGTTACACATGGCATTGATGCAAAATGCATCCAAACATCAAGAAAACACCTCAAAACAAGGATGCAACATGATAATATGAAACTTCATGCAAAATCAAGCAAGTTTTATATAGAGCACACTCAAAACGGAGCAACTGTTCAACACATACACATGAAACAAGATATAGCAACAATCTTTCCAAAACAGCAACTAGGCATCTAGCAAGCATCAAAACAATATGCTACGGCACCTCAACATAAGAACAAAAGGCATGGGCATGAAGTAGGTAAAGCATGACAAAATATGAATACTGAGATATCTCCAGAAAACACTAAAACATTCTCAAAAGGACATGGCAAGATTGCAAATAATAACAGTTTCAGGCTTAGCAGAAATAACATCAGGTTGCAATGTTTAGAGCTATCAAACAGCATGTTACAGAAACTTATCATGGCAAACAAAGGAATGTCATTTTAATACTAAAGACAAATAACAAAACTCCCTTACTGAACTAATTCCAAAGATCAACATAAAAGATGGTAGGATCCATGCAAACATGGCAAATGATATGACAGATTCAGACATGGCAGGAACAACAATAAGTAGGCATGTTTGTGAGCTTGTCCAACTCACCACAGAGCAATACATGGCATGACAAGGTAACCAACAGTAAGAAGACATGTTTTTGAAGCTAAGCATGGCAAGATCAAGTTCATAGGGTGCATGGATAACTAGCAAATCTCATGGCAAAACTGAACTTAATGTTAACAGGCTGACAGCAACATTATTTAGCAATTTGAGAGAAAGATTACGACAAGCTACAGCAGGCTATAAATGCAACCAGGGGCATGGATGTATAAATAATGACATGTCTAACAAAACATCCTTAGTGAACATCTCCATATTATGCATAGAATGACTTGTAGCAGCAGGTTTACATAGCATCATGATATAGCAGATTCAGCCTAGCAAAACAGTAACAGCAAGTACCCTACTTCACGATCTCGATGCACTCACTACAAGACTCACAAAAATACATGAATTGCACCACTGTAAAGATGGCATGATGTATCTCAAAACTCATGTAGACATCAAGCTCATAAGATGCACACACAAAATGCAATGAAAAAGACAAATCACCAAGTTCTATTAACAGACAGCAGTCAACATCATAAAGCACTCTTGCAACGATGATAAGGGCATCAAGATGATCTCAAGCAAGCATGGCACAATGGAACAAAATGAAGAGCAAATCATGATGAAATTTTGATATATCATATGCATGAAACGGAGCAGCACACACAAAGTTATGGCATGATGAACAAAGCAACATAATGCAATATTTCGGGTCTTAGGCAAAAATATACCTCGCAGAAACTGGACGAAGGGGTATGGGGACGAGGAGATTCAGACTCGGGCATGGGCGTTTGGTTGGAGGGGCGGGTGGATCTCATCCACCCGCGATGGATCTTGCCGGAGGAGAGCTCCGGCGAGGCACAGTCGACGAGGGGCGCGGGACCGGCGAGGTCCGGCGAGATCTAGCGAGGGGGCCCCATGGCGGCGTCGGGACGACGGCGGAGCGGACGAGGCGCGGTGGGGCATGAGCGGTCAGGGGCGTGAGGCCGAGGCGTGGCACTAGAGGCGGTGGTCGGGGCGACCGACGATGGGAGGGGCGCGGAGGCCGGGCGGCGATCGCGGCGGAGGTTGCGGGCGAGGCGCGAGCAAGGCGCGGCAGCGGCGGAGGAAGCCGGCGGCGGTGAAGGCGAGAGCGCTGGTGGCCGGGTCCGTGAGGGCGAGGCGGCGGCGGCGCTGCCGGCGGCGGATGACGGCGAGGAGGCCGGCGGCGGTGAAGGCGGTTAGGGCGAGGCGGCAGCGATGCGCCGCCAAGCGGCGGTGGCGGCGAGACGAAGCGCCGCCGAGGTCGGCAGAGCTGCGGGAGGCGTGGGGAGTACGGGCGGCCGCTGGCTCGGCGAACCGCGCTGGCCCGGCGGGCTGTGGCGGCGGGACGGCGTGGGAGGCCACGTGGCGGCGCGCCACTGGCTGTGGGTGGCGGTGGAGATGCGTCCGGCGCGGACGGACATGTCCGGCGGCATAGAGGGGAAGAGGCTAGGGTTTGGGTGGAAATCATCCGCGAATTTCGGGGGAGAATGTGTTTATATAGGCATAGGGAGCTAGGAGACTCCAAATGGGGTGCAGTTTTCGCCCACACGATCGTGATCGAACGACCGAGAGCATGGACGGGGTTTGGATGGGCTCATGGGCTGTTATGAAGGGGTGCTGGAATGCAATAAAAGAGGCTTTTACGGTACCCCGGTTAACCGTTGGAGTATCAAACGGACTCCAAATGGCACGAAACTTGACAGGCGGTCTACCAGTGGTGTATCAAGGCCGCTTGGCAAATATCGGTCCATTCCGAGAATGTTTAACACCCACTCACAACAAGAGACAAGAGGGGAATGCCGGAGGACATAGGAGTGTCGGATTGCAAAACGGACAACGGGGAAAATGCTCGGATGCATGAGACGAACACGTATGCAATGCAATGAACATGATGACATGGCAAAATGCAACACGCAAGCAAATGACATGGCAACGACAGCGAATAACTGGCGGACACCTGGTGCATCAAAATCAGGGGCATTACAACATTATACCTTTGAATATGACATGCCTTTCTGTTTTTGGTATATAATATTACATCTGTCTATTAACCATGTTCTTACATCAAACTAATGTTCTTGTGTATCCCTCATCAATCACTTATGATGATGCAGTCTGGCAAGTGGACTACTGTGAGTAAAGATCCTCGTTTAAAGAATGCAGCATCAGCCTCCCGACATGATTCTCAAGAAACAACAAGGCTAGATGAAGATAGTGAACGTAGCTCTATAGTTGGTTACTGCATTTCCCCTACACTAGCGTCGCAGGTGCTAGCTCTAACTTGGCAGCGTGATATGTGGTTGCATGTTGCATATGGTGTCTAGATTGTAATTCTTCCAATCTGGTTAAATTGCATGTGCTATTCTGCTTAGTTTATACATTATACCTGTTAATGTGACATGCCTTCCTATTTTTAGTACATAGTACATCTGTCTATTAAGCATGTCTTTACATAAAACTATTGTTTTTTTGTGTCCCGCATCAATCAATATGACGAGACACCTTTAGTATATGTAGTGTGATATTAGTTGCATCTTTCATATGATTTATAGCATGCGCTGCTTCTAATTTGTTGAAATTCCATTTATGATGGGACGCTTTTAACTTGCCAGAGTCATATTGGTTGCATCTTTCATGTGGTGTCTAGCTTGCATTGCTTCTTATTTGTTGGAATGGTTTCTGCTTAGTTTACACAAGCAGTTGTGAATATGCCAGGCCATCCTATTTTTCATACATATTCCATCATGGTATCATGTGTTTGCCTTACATCAAAGTAGTGGTTGTCAGTATCATGCACGAATGAGTTCTGAAGAGAGAATTTTATTGCTTTTTCTTGTCGGTTTTACTTGACAATTCAAAATCAATAAAGCGGAAGGAAGTTAGCAAGGCAGCGGATAAAGGTGCTCCTTCCAAACGGAGGGCCTCTACAGATTCTACTCCTCCATCCCCCCAAGATGATTTGCAAGACAACACATGCATAGACACTCAACGTAGCTGTGTTGATGATGAGCACGTCTCCCCTAGTGCACCATCACAGGTGCTCCCTCTAACTTGGCACTGTTATATGTGGTTGCATGTTATGTATGATGTCTAGCTTGTATTGCTTCTAATTTTGTTGAATTCCATCTGCTTACTTTACACATTATACTTGTGAATAAGACACGTGTTCCTGTTTCTAGAACATACAATATCTATCTATCACACCATGTTCTTACATCAAATTACTACTGTTGTGTAACCTGCAACAATCACTTGTCACAAGACACGTTTGACTTGGGAGTGTGATATAGGTTACATCTCACATTCTTTTCTAGTTTGTACTGCTAATTTGTTGAAATGGCACTTATGACGAGACAGTTTTAACTTGGTACAATGATATTCGTTGCATCTTTCATATGGTGTCTAGCTTTCATTGCTTCTAATTTGTTGAAATGCCTTCTCCTTAGTTTACACATCATAACTGTGAATATACAATGATGTGAATATGCAATGGCACTAATGACGAGAGACCTCTAACTTGGTAGTGTGATGTTGTTTGCATCTTGCATATGATTTATTTCTTGTACTACTTCACATTTATTTAAATGCCATTTATGATGAGATACTGTTAACTTGGCAGAGCGATATTTGTAGCATCTTTCATATGGTGTCTACCTTCCATTGCATTGCTTCTAATTTAGTGAAATGTCTTCTGCTTAGTTTACACATCATAGTTCTGGTTATCTCATGTCGTCCTGTTTTTCGTACATATTACAACCTCCTATCATGTGGTTGTCTAACATCAAAGTTCAGTTCATCTGTATCACGCATCAATTTGTTCTGAAGAACTAAATCGTTATTCTTTTTTCTTGTCGGCTTGACTTAACATGGCACGGAGAAAGAGGAAGCAACACAGAATGACAGGGAATGGGAAGCGGAAGAATCCTGCAGATTCTGCTGGTACTGATGGTGCAATAAAAGGTCAAAGTCCAACGGAAAATTCTACAAACAGGGTATCCCGTGCTACAAGAGCTGCAGAAGAAGCGAAACGGAAACAAATAGCTGCCACCAAACAAGCAGAGACAACCCTAGTTGTTGCAACACCTTCCACAGTACCACCAGCTGCATGTGCTACTCGTTTGTCAACTCAGCTAGCAGCACATTCCCGAGCTCCCTTGCCACCTGACACTACTTCTGAAGCACTCTTGACACAAGATGAGTTGGCAAGATCAGATGAACTTTGTGAGCTTCAATAGCAAGAAGGTAGTTGCTGGAGTCAAGTTACAGTTGCATGCTTCTTTATATGTAGTCTCACAGTTTGATGTACACTAACACTTCCTATGTTCATTGTTGGACTAGCACATAGGTGCAAGAGAAAACAAATATCAGGGATAACGCTTGATAGGTTAACTAAATCTAGAGGAGGAGGAATGGAGATCCGTTTTGAGGCAGGTTTAAAAAGGCCACGTGATACTACAGAGTCAGCCAAGTTAGTATCAGAGGCAGCGGTTGCCATTAGGTGTCATGTACGTATCCTCCCAACATGGATTCAGTACAGGAATGAAAAAGACGAAACCCAGTTCAACACCTTCCTCGACCATTTATCTATAAGTATGAGGAAGAATGGAGATCCGTTTTGAGGCAGGTTTAAAAAGGCCACGTGATACTACAGAGTCAGCCAAGTTAGTATCAGAGGCAGCGGTTGCCGTTAGGTGTCATGTACGTATCCTCCCAACATGGATTCAGTACAGGAATGAAAAAGATGAAACCCAGTTCAACACCTTCCTCGACCATTTATCTATAAGTATGGTTATGTATGGAAACTAGTAATATCGTCTTGCTCGCCCCATACTTTCTAGGTTGTGATAATGAGACTCCCATAATTTTCAATAGATGAGGTTCAAGTTGATAGCCAAGATGATGCAACTGCAAGCTTGCACCCATGTTTTCAAGTCCGCTCTGTGCGAAGATCAAGATAACTTGAGGAAAACTCACTTTGAAGGCAAGGCTAATAGTGAACTTGCCCAAACATCTCCAAATGGAAAATATATCGGATGAATCTCGGAGAGGCCTCGTTAAACACCGGTCCGATCCAAGTATCGTGTACATTATATATATGTGATCGATCACTTGTTGAAGTCCTATTTATGCATGTGCCACACAAATCTATCTTCTTGTAGGTGAACTGTCACAACCGCATTTAAAGTGAAATTCCAATGCATTTACATGATCTCGTAGCTATATTGCACACTGCAAGGCTCTTGTAATTAGTTGTTTCACTCTTTTCGTTGTACCATATTATCAGATCTATATTGACTTGTTCCAAATGCAGAGGAAATCCCGTAAGGACAAAAAAGTACCTGAACTAAATGTTGTGGAAATCTTCAAGGACTGTCACACCAGCAAGAAGAAGGGCATGACTACACCAGTCAAAGCCGCCGTTGTAAGTCCTTAATACTCATGCCTTTTAACTACTACTTACTCTGACTTGTGCCTTGAACTGCATGGTTTGCAGCCAATGTCTATTACTCTTTTCAATTTTATACACAATTATCGTAGCGTATCATTGCACCTTACAAGATTTAAAAGAGAGGAGTGATGTTCCTTTGATCTTGACCTGTAATCTAGTTCCGTGTTGGACTTGCCCACACAATGTTACAATTGCCTGTTTGTCTATTCTCAGTTGTTTTGTGATATGAATGATGTCATACTATGCTTACGTATTATAAACTTCGTCTCTTTATCCTTAGTTGTCAATACAATGTGAAGAAATAGACAATACATTAGTGATGGTACATGGTCATATGTTTGGAACCTGGTTTTATTATATACTTTGCAATAAAATACAACTAATTAATATTTTACATGGGTTCACCAGAATAAGTTCTATATATAGACCAAAGCTATTTTGTTTGGTTTTCCTGCCTCCTTAATATCTTCTGTTCTGGTACTACCAACATAAAAACTCAAATTCAGCAAGCTATGGAAAAAATGGTGGAACCACCACCTTCTGAAGGTGGCGAGGCAACTATAACCGCAATGCCAGCTCTTACTGCAGTGGGTCAATACCTGTCCACTAACAGTGCCAAAAGCACGTTCCTGCGTAATACTGGGTTGGTTGTTAAGGCAAACTCGTCCAAACTGCCTCATGATCAAGATATGCAAGCTCAAAACAATGTTATATCTGTGCTCCAGACACAAGTCCATTCCCTAACAGAGACCCTTTGTGAAACAAGGAGAGACATTGTTCGATGTCGTCAAGCTATGCATGGTTTTGAAACCAGACTATCAGACATTTGCTATGTTGTTCAGGAGCCTAGGAGAAATGAAGGCGAAGGTTATGGTGCTCCATCGAACAATACAGCATGAAAAGGTAACAGTCAGGTCAAATGAACTGAGCTTCTGAACTTCTGGTGGTGCATTTATCTGCTAGACTGTTAACTTTTATGCCAACCTTCCTTTGTTTTATAGTTGTAATTTGTTTTGGTGTGATACAAAATTTGTTCTTAACGTGCAGCCGCCAGCTGAAGAAAACAGCAAGTCATTTTTGTATAGTGTAGTGTGTTCCCTATATTTGCACTGGTGGCGATCTTTGATGCCGAGTGGATGTAACCTATGCAATCGCCTTAATAGCCTAGTGTTAGTTTCGGGCTTATTTATTTCCTAGTCTTCTTTTTCCCTGGTTTGCTAATGGCTGCAACAACCATGGGCCATATACGGACCGTGGTAACCTTGATTCTGCTATGGGTCGTAGGATCCATGGGTCTCCTACGGGCCGTCGATAAATGAGCCTCCAACAAGGCCGTAGAATCGGTGGGCCTCGGGCCGTCGTATAAATGGGTCTACATGGGCTGTAAACGGGCGTAATTGGTACCGGCCCAGCACGGTAACGGGTCGTTAACAGGCCGGAGGACAGCAAAGGCTTAATTATGTCACGGGCATAATGGGTCATTAATGGGCCAGAATATAGGACGGGCTGGAAACGGCGCAACGGGTTAACAGGCCAGAAATGGGCCGACTCTTGCCACGGGCTGAATTTGGCCCATTAGGGGAACAGGCTAGTAACGGGCCGGAAGTAATCGAGGGCCGAAAAGGAGCCCAAGAACATATGGGCCGTTAGTAGGCCGAAAGCTAACACGGGCTGGAAACGGCCCATGTGAATCATGGGCTGTTAACAGGTACAAAGAAATTTACTGTTTATTATGGGCTAGAGTCACCGTGGGCCTCTAAAGGGCCTAAAGATACAAAGGCTTCATATGGGCCAAAATACGTCATGGGCCATACATTGGCCGAAAGTGAAACGGGCTGGTGTTATATTCAACGGCCCACATGACGTTGTTGGGCCGATTTCGGTTAGGCCCTAACGGGCCGTGAGTTATGGGTCGTAAAATGGGCCATTTGCGAAGAGACCGTTAACAGGCTTTTCATGGGCCAGCCCGCTAACTTTTGACCAAGTCAAACGGGCCGGCTTTTGTAAGCTAAATGGGCTAGTGGTGGGCCGTCGCACGTGTCGACATATCATAGGCGCCTATCTGACCCACTAACGAGCTGACACGTGTTTCCTCCGGCCAATCAGAATTTTACACGTGGAAATTTCCCATTGGTCTGGGCTGTTAACGGGTTAAAGGATCCAAAACCTGACCCGATAGCTTAACGGCGTCCTGTTAAGGTGGATGCCACATGTCGGTCACCCTTGACGAAAGCACTTCTGTGACGCGCGATTTATCGTCATGGAAGTGGACACTTCCGTGATGATAATTTTGGTAATGTCATGGAACACTTCTACGACAGCACAGGTATGACTATCTTGATTCTGTCACAAAATCGTCATGGATGTACATGCATGACAAAAAACGTGACGTACTATGACAAACACGTATCATCATGGAAGTGTATTTTTTTGTAGTGGATGCTCAAGCTTGACATATCAAAAGCCTTCGACTCCATTCATTTGCTTATGGTAGAAGTGCTCACACATATGGGTTTCAATGCAACATGGACAGAGCTGATTTCCGGCCTACTTGCGACCTTGTCCACTAGAATCATGATCAATGGAACCCCGAGAAGACCTATAATCAATTTTTAGGGCTTACGGTAGGGAGCACCACTATCACTGATGCTTTTCATACTCAGCATGGAGCCGCTACTTAGAATTTTCCAATTGGCAGCTCAGAGAGGCATACTCTCACCGCTTGCGCGGAGAGGTATGGCGCAAAGGGTATAAATGTTCGCAGACAATGTTATGGTCTTCCTAAAACCGGAGACAGTGGACCTACAAGTATGTGTTGCCATCCTACAGCTCTTCACGGATGCCTCTAGTTTGCGCGTCAATCTCGCAAAATGTGCAGCTCTGTCGATTAGATGCAGCGCGCGACAGATGGAGTAGGTCACCCAAATCCTGGGATGCCCGATTGGTACTTTCACATGCATATACCTGGGCCTTCCCCTCACTGTGAGAAAGCAAATGGCGGCGCAATTATCAAGGTTGGTAGATCAATTGGCAGACTGTTTACCAAGTTGGAAGGCCGCCAATATGCTGAAAAGTGGAAGTTTCTCGTCAAGTCAGTGTTATGTGTGATACCAATTCACGAGATGATGGCCCTGGACATTCCAAACATGGCAATTGTAGCAATGGTCAAGATATGCAGAGGCTTCTTATGGAATGGAAAAGCTCATGTGAGCGGTAGACAGTGTACAGTTGCCTGGGAAGAGGTTTGCATGCCAAGATGGGCGGGTGGACTAGGCCCTCCAAATCTGTGGTGGCTAAATGTCACCATGCAGGCGCGATGGTTGTGTCTCAAGTGGTCGGACCCCTCAAGGTGCTCGAGTGAGTTTAACATAAGGTACACAAAGAATCCATGGACCTATTCAGAGCAACCACCCACTCGAACGTGGGCAACGGAACCGCAACTCTCTTCTAGGAGGACAGGTGGGTTGAGGGACACAAGGTGGAGGAGTTAGTGCCTAGCCTCCATGGCCTGGTGAGGCGAGCCACGCGATCCACTAGGACGATTTCCAAAGGAATGATGAATGGAGTTTGGGCCACGAATATTGGACCCGATCTCTCACCAGAAATGCTTCAGGAATACTTGCTACAGTGGGAGCGGATGGAGAGAATACAACTTGACCAAGACAAAGATGACTCAATGCGCTGGGCATGGGAGGCAAATGGAACTTTCTCAACGCAATCGGCATACAACGCGAGGTTTTGGGCCATGAGATCGCATCGGCAGCACAGTTCACTTGGAAGTCGAGGGCGCCACTGAGATGCAGGTTCTTTGCATGGCTTGCCCTACGGAACAGATGTTGGACCTATGATAGACTAGCACGGCGTGGACTAGACCACCAAGAAGCCTGCCCGTTCTGCGACCAAGCGGAGGAAAGCATTGGCAACATCCTTGTCCAATGTGTCCTTGTGAGGAAGGTATGGACCCAAGCCTGCATGGCATTGAACAAACAAGAATGGATCCCAACAGGGGCTACAAGGCTTATAGAATGGTGCACAAGTAAGGGTGAAACCAACAGAGAAGAGATGGATGTTTGTGCCCTAATCCTACTAGGTGGAAACTATGGAAGCATCGTAACGCGATCGTGTTCGATGGTGCAACACCATCGGTGGAAAGTGTACTCCGTAGAATTGAGGTCGAGAGTAGATCATGGAAGTCAGTGGGCATTATCAAGGCGGACATGGAGAGCTTCCTCGGAGCTCCAAGAATGGGTAGTGACGCGAGAAGTTAGCACCATGTAAATTGGAACGCATGGAGTTGGGTGTACATATGTATATGTAAACCCAACATGGAGGGGCTCTTTACCCCCCCCCCTGTTGGGGAACGTAGTAATTTCAAAAAATTTCCTACGCACACGCAAGATCATGGTGATGTATAGCAACGAGAGGGGAGAGTGTTGTCTACGTACCCTCGAGACCCGGCGAAGCGATCACAACGTAGAGGAAGTAGTCGACGTTCTCCTCGCGATCCGACCGATCCCGCGCCGTTACTCGACGCCCCGAGTTCTTGACACACGACAGCTCGATGACGTCCCTCGTACTCGATCCAGCCGAGTGTCGAGGGAGAGTTTCACAAGACGACGGCGTGGTGACGATCTTGATGTTTCACCGGCGCGAGAGGCTTCGCCTAAGCTCATGACGGTATAACCGAGGTGGAATATGGTGGAGGGGGCACCGACACGGCTAAGGAACGATCTCAAGATCAACTTGTATGTTCCAAGGTGCCCCCTGCCCCAGATATAAAGGAGCAAGGGGGGGGGGCGGCCAAGGGAGGCGGCCAGGAGTCCTACTCCCTCCGGGAGTAGGATTCCCCCAATCCTAGTTGGACTAGGATTCCGGAGGGGGAAAGAGAGAGGGGGGCGGCCCTTCTCCTAGTCCTAGTAGGACTAGGGAAGGGGAGGCGCGCCCACCTAGGGCTGGCCCTTCTCCTTTCCACTAAGGCCCATCGAGGCCCATTTACCTCCCGGGGTTCCAGTAACCTCCGGTACTCGCAGAATTCCGTTTTAGCGGAACCATTCGAACTCCAAACATAGGCTTCCAATATATCAATCTTTATGTCTCGACCATTCCGAGACTCCTCGTCATGTCCGTGATCACATCCGGACTCGAACTTCTTCGGTACATCAAAATACATAAACTCATAATAACCGCCATCGAAACCTTAAGCGTGCGGACCCTACGGTTCGAGAACAATGTAGACATGACCGAGACACGCCTCGGTCAATAACCAATAGCGGGACCTGGATGCCCATATTGGCTCCTACATATTCTACGAAGATCTTTATCGGTCGGACCGCATAACAACATCGTTGTTCCCTTTGTCATCGGTATGTTTACTTGCCCGAGATTCGATCGTCGGTATCCAATACCTAGTTCAATCTCGTTACGGCAAGTCTCTTTACTCGCTCGTAATACATCATCTCACAACTAACACATTAGTTGCAATGCTTGCAAGGCTTATGTGATGTGCATTACCGAGAGGGCCAGAGATACCTCTCCGACAATCGGAGTGACAAATCCTAATCTCAAATACGCCAACCCAACATTTGCCTTTGGAGACACCCGTAGTACTCCTTTATAATCACCCGATTACGTTGTGACGTTTGGTAGTACCAAAGTGTTCCTCCGCAAACGGAGTTGCATAATCTCATAGTCATAGGAACATGTATAAGTCATGAAGAAAGCAATAGCAACATACTAAACGATCGTGTGCTAAGCTAATGGAATGGGTCATGTCAATCGATCATTCAACTAATGATGTGACCTTGTTAATCAAATAACAACTCCTTGTTCATGGTTAGGAAACATAACCATCTTTGATTAACAAGCTAGTCAAGTAGAGGCATACTAGTGACACTGCTTGTCTATGTATTCACACATGTATTATGTTTCCGATTAATACAATTCTAGCATGAATAATAAACATTTATCATGATATAAGGAAATAAATAATAACTTTATTATTGCCTCTAGGGCATATTTCCTTGATCTCCCACTTGCACTAGAGTCAATAATCTAGATCACATCACCATGTGATCAACATTGATAGTTCACATCATCATGTGATTAACACCTATAGTTCACATCGCCATGTGACCAACACACAAAGGGTTTACTAGAGTCAATAATCTAGTTCACATCGCTATGTGATTAACACCCAAAGAGTACTAACGTGTGATCATGTTTTGCTTGTGAGAGAATCTTAGTCAACGGGTCTATCATATTCAGAGCCGTATGTATTTTGCAAATATTCTATGTCTACAATGCTCTGCATGGAGCTACTCTAGCTAATTGCTCCCACTTTCAATATGTATCTAGAACGAGACTTAGAGTCATCCAGATCGGTGTCAAAACTTGCATCGACGTAACCCTTACTGACTAACCTTTTGTCACTTCCATAATCGAGAAACATATCCTTATTCCACTAAGGATAATTTTGACCATTGTCAAGTGATCTACTCCTAGATCACTATTGTACTCCTTGCCAAACTCGATTGTAGGGTATACAATAGATCTGGTACACAACATGGCATACTTTATAGAACCTATGGTCAAGGCATAGGAATGACTTTCATTCTCTTTCTATCTTCTGCCGTGGTCGGGTTTTGAGTCTTACTCAATTTCATACCTTTGTAACACAGGCAAGAACTCTTTCTTAGACTGCTCCATTTTGAACTACTTCAAAATCTTGTCAAGGTATGTACTTATTGAAAAACTTATCAAGCGCCTTGATCTATCTCTATAGATCTTGATGCTCAATATGTAAGCAGCTTCACCGAGGTCTTTCTTTGAAAAACTCCTTTCAAACACTCCTTTATGCTTTGCGAGAATAATTCTACATTATTTCCGATCTACAATATGTCATTCACATATACTTATCGAAATCTTGTAGTGCTCCCACTCACTTTCTTGTAAATACAGGCTTCATCGTAAGTCTCAGATAAAACTATATGCTTTGATCAACTTATCAAAGCGTATATTCCAACTCCGAGATGCTTGCACCAGTCCATAGATGCACATTTTGTTAACACCTTTAGGATCGACAAAACCTCATGGTTGCATCACATACAACTCTTCTTTGATAACTCCATTAAGGAATACAGTTTTGTTTATCCATTTGCCAGATTTCAAAAATGCGGCAATTGCTAACATGATTCGGACAGACTTTTAAGCATTGATACGAGTGAGAAAATCTCATTGTATTCAACATCTTGAACTTTGTCAAAACCTTTTTCGACAAGTCTAGCTTTGTAGATAGTAACACTACTATCGGCGTCCGTCTTCCTCTTGAAGATCCATTTATTTTCTATGGCTTGCCGATCATCGGCAACTCCACCAAAGTTCACACTTTGTTCTCATACATGGATCTCATCTCAGATTTCATGGCCTCAAGCCATTTCATGAATCTGGGCTCATCATCGCTTCCTCATAGTTCGTGAGGTTCATCATGCTCTAGTTACATGACTTCCGAACAGGATTACCGCACCACTCAGTGCGGATCTCACTCTGGTTTACCTACGAGATTCGGTAGTAACTTGATCGAAGTTACATGATCATCATCATTAGCTTCCTCACTAATTAGTGTAGTAGTCACAGAACAGATTTCGTGATGAACTACTTTCCAATAAGGGAGAAGGTACAATTACCTCATCAAGTTCTACTTTCCTCCCACTCACTTCTTTCGAGAGAAACTCCTTCTCTAGAAAGGATCCATCTTAAGCAACGAATATCTTGCCTTCGGATCTGTGATAGAAGGTGTACCCAACAATTTCCTTTGGATATTCTATGAAGACGCACTTCTCCGATTTGGGTTCGAGCTTATCAGGATGAAACTTTTTCACATAAGCATCGCAACTCCAAACTTTAAGAAACGACAACTTGGGTTTCTTGCTAAACCACAGTTCATATAGTGTCGTCTCAACGGATTTAGATGGTGCCCTTTTTAATGTGAATGCAGCTGTCTCTAATGCATGATCCCAAAACGATATTGGTAAATCGGTAAGAAACATCATAGATTGTACTATATCCAATAAAGTACGGTTATGATGTTCGGACACACCATAACGTTGTGGTGTTCCAGGTGGCGTGAGCTGTGAAACTATTCCACATTGTTTAAATTGAAGACCAAACTCGTAACTCAAATATTCAGATTCTGCGATCAAATCATGAAACTATATTTTCTTGTTACGATGATTTTTCCACTTCACTCTGAAATTCTTTGAACCTTTCAACTATTTCGGACTTATGTTTCATCAAGTAGATATACTCATATCTTCTTCAAATCAACTGTGAAGGTCGAAAATAATGATACTTGTCGCGAGCCTTAATATTGATCGGACTACATACATCAAGATGTATGATTTCCAACAAATATGTTGCTCGCTCCATTGTTCCGAGAACGGAGTTTTAGTCATCTTGCCCAAAAGGCACGGTTCGCAAGCATCAAGTGATTCATAATCAAGTGATTCCAAAATCCCATCAAGATGGAGTTTCTTTATGCGCTTTACACCAATATGACCTAAACGGCGGTGCCACAAATAAGTTGCACTATCATTATTAACTTTGCATCTTTTGGTTTCAATATTATGAATATGTGTATCACTACGATCGAGATCCAATGAACCATTTTCATTGGGTGTGAAACCATATAAGGTTTTATTCATGTAAATGAATAACAGTTTATTCTCTTACTTAAATGAATAACCGTATTGCAATAAACACGATCAAATCATATTCATGCTCAACGCAAACACCAAATAACATTTATTTAGGTTCAACACTAATCCCGAAAGTATAGGGAGTGTGCGATGATGATCATATCAATCTTGAAACTACTTTCAACACACATCATCACTTCACCCTTAACTAGTTTCTGCTTATTACGCAACTCCGTTTGAGTTACTACTCTTAGCAACCGAACCAGTACCAAATACCGAGGGGTTGCTATAAACACTAGTAAAGTACACATGTATATAAAATATACCTTTGTTTACTTTGCCATCCTTCTTATCCGCCAAATACTTGGGGTAGTTCGCTTCAAAGAACCAGTCCTTTGCGGTAGAAGCACTTAGTCTCAAGCTTAGGTCCGGACTTGGGCTTCTTCACTTGAGCAAACAACTTGCTTGCCGTTCTTCTTGAAGTTCCTTCTATCCCTTTGCCCTTTTCTTGAAACTAGTGGTCTTGTTAACCATCAATACTTGATGTTTTTCTTGATTTCTACCTTCGTCGATTTTAGCATCACGAAGAGCTTGGGAATCGTTTCATTATCCCTTACATATTATAGTTCATCACGAAGTTCTACTAACTTGGTGATGGTGACTAGAGAATTTCATCAATCACTATCTTATCGGAAGATTAACTCCCACTTGATTCAAGCGATTGTAGTACCTGCATAATCTGAGCACATGCTCACTAGTTGAGCGATTCTCCTCCATCTTTTAGCTATAGAACTTTGTTGGAGACTTCATATCTCTCAACTCGGTATTTGCTTGAAATATTAACTTCAACTCTGGAACATCTCATATGGTCAATGACGTTCAAAACGTCTTTGAAGTCCCGATTCTAAGCCGTTTAAGCATGGTGCACTAAACTATCAAGTAGTCATCGTATTGAGCTAATAGCGTTCATAACGTCGCATCGCTCCTGCAATAGGTCCGCTCACCTAGCGGTGCATTAAGGACATAATTCTTACATGCAGCGGTGAGGATAAACCTCGGATCACGGATCCAATCCGCATCATTGCTACTAACATTTTTCAACACAGTTTTCTCTAGGAACATATCAAAAATAAACATATGAAAGCAACAACGCGAACTATTGATCTACAACATGGTTTGCAAAATACTACCAGGACTAAGTTCATGATAAATTTAAGTTCAATTAATCATATTACTTAAGAACTCCCACTTAGAAAAACATCTCTCTAGTCATCTAAGTGATCACGTGATCCAAATCAACTAAACCATAACCGATCATCACGTGAAATGGAGTAGTTTTCAATGGTGAACATCTTATGTTGATCATATCTACTATATGATTCACGCCGACCTTTCGGTCTCCGTGTTCCGAGGCCATATCGCATATGCTAGGCTCGTCAAGTATAACCCGAGTATTCTGCGTGTGCAAAACTGGCTTGCACCGTTGTAGATGGACGAGAGCTTATCACACCCGATCATCACGTGGTGTCCGGGCACGACGAACTTTGGCAACGGTGCATACTCGGGAGAACACTTCTTGATAATTTAGTGAGAGATCATCTTATAATGCTACCGTCAATCAAAGCAAGATAAGATGCATAAAAGATAAACATCACATGCAAATCAATATAAGTGATATGATATGGTCATCATCATCTTGTGCTTCGTGATCTCCATCTCTGCAGCACCACCATGATCACCATCGCCACCGGCGCGACACCTTGATCTCCATCGTAGCATCGTTGTCGCCTCGCCAATCTTATGCTTCTCGACTATCGCTACCGCTTAGTGATAAAGTAAAGCAATTACTGTAAGCGTTGCATTTCATACAATAAAGCGACAACCATATGGCTCTCGCCGATTGCCGATAACCGGTTACAAAACATGATCATCTCATACAATAAAATATAGCATCACGTCTTGACCATATCACATCACAACATGCCCTGCAAAAACAAGTTAGACGTCCTCTACTTTGTTGTTGCAAATTTTACGTGGCTGCTACGGGCTTAAGCAAGAACCAATCTCACCCACGCATCAAAACCACAACGATACTTCGTCAAATAGACTCCGTTTTAACCTTCTCAAGGACCGGGCGAGCAGTACTCGGTTCAACTAAAGTGAGAGAGACAGACACCCACCGGTCACCTTTAAGCAACGAGTGCTCGTGGCGGTGAAACCAGTCTCGCGTAAGCGTCACGCGTAATGTCGGTCTGGGCGCTTCATCTCACAATACCGCTGAACCAAAGTATGACATCTTTGGTAGGTAGTATGACTTGTATCGCCCACAACTCACTTGTGTTCTACTCGTGCAAAACATCAAACCATAAAAACCTAGGCTCGATGCCATTGTTGGGGAACGAGTAATTTCAAAAATTTCCTACGCACACGCAAGATCATGGTGATGTATAGCAACGAGAGGGGAGAGTGTTGTCTACGTACCCTCGAGACCGAAGCGAAGCGATCACAACGTAGAGGAAGTAGTCGACGTTCTCCTCGCGATCCGACCGATCCGGCGCCGTTACTCCGACGCCCCGAGTTCTTGACACACGACAGCTCGATGACGTCCCTCGTACTCCGATCCAGCCGAGTGTCGAGGGAGAGTTTCGTCAGCACGACGGCGTGGTGACGATCTTGATGTTTCACCGGCGCAGGGCTTCGCCTAAGCTTCGCGACAGTATAACCGAGGTGGAATATGGTGGAGGGGGCACCGCACACGGCTAAGGAACGATCTAAAGATCAACTTGTATGTTCCAAGGTGCCCCCTGCCTCAGATATAAAGGAGCAAGGGGGAGGGGCGGCGGCCAAGGGAGGCGCGCCAGGAGTCCTACTCCTCTCGGGAGTAGGATTCCCCAATCCTAGTTGGACTAGGATTCCCGGAGGGAAAGAGAGAGAGGGGGCGGCCCTTCTCCTAGTCCTAGTAGGACTAGGGAAGGGGGAGGCGCTACCACCCAGGGCTGGCCCTTCTCCTTTCCACTAAGGCCCATCGAGGCCCATTTACCTCCGGGGTTCCAGTAACCTCCGGTACTCCCAGAATTCCGTGCCGCCCGGAACCATTCGAACTCCAAACATAGGCTTCAATATATCAATCTTTATGTCTCGACCATTCCGAGACTCCTCGTCATGTCCGTGATCACATCCGGACTCGAACTTCTTCGGTACATCAAAATACATAAACTCATAATAAGCATCATCGAAACCTTAAGCGTGCGGACCCTACGGTTCGAGAACAATGTAGACATGACCGAGACACGTCTCGGTCAATAACCAATAGCGGGACCTGGATGCCCATATTGGCTCCTACATATTCTACGAAGATCTTTATCGGTCGACCGCATAACAACATACGTTGTTCCCTTTGTCATCGGTATGTTTACTTGCCCGAGATTCGATCGTCGGTATCCAATACCTAGTTCAATCTCGTTACGCAAGTCTCTTTACTCGCTCGTAATACATCATCTCACAACTAACACATTAGTTGCAATGCTTGCAAGGCTTATGTGATGTGCATTACCGAGAGGGCCCAGAGATACCTCTCCGACAATCGGAGTGACAAATCCTAATCTCGAAATCGCCAACCCAACATTTGCCTTTGGAGACACCCGTAGTACTCCTTTATAATCACCCGATTACGTTGTGACGTTTGGTAGTACCAAAGTGTTCCTCCGCAAACGGAGTTGCATAATCTCATAGTCATAGGAACATGTATAAGTCATGAAGAAAGCAATAGCAACATACTAAGCGATCGTGTGCTAAGCTAATGGAATGGGTCATGTCAATCAGATCATTCAACTAATGATGTGACCTTGTTAATCAAATAACAACTCCTTGTTCATGGTTAGGAAACATAACCATCTTTGATTAACAAGCTAGTCAAGTAGAGGCATACTAGTGACACTCTGTTTGTCTATGTATTCACACATGTATTATGTTTCCGATTAATACAATTCTAGCATGAATAATAAACATTTATCATGATATAAGGAAATAAATAATAACTTTATTATTGCCTCTAGGGCATATTTCCTTCACCCCCCCCCCCCTCTCTCCTTTAATATAAAGTACACACACTCATGCGTATTCGAGAAAAAACAAAAATCTTCACTACATCATAGATCACAAAGTATTAAGTAATTAAACCTAACGTATAAGTGTGACACGAACAGAAAGAGAACTGAGAAAGATTAATAGACATGGTAGTGTCTTTACCATGGCTAGTTTAGTAGATCATTAGCTGAAGCTTGAAGAATCGAGGAGTGAAGCACCCACGTCACTGTTGATCATACGTAGCACCGAGCAGGGACGGCGACGGCGGCCAGGAGGTAGGAGTCGCATGACGGCGGCAGCGCAAGGGCTAATCTCACGCACATGCTAATCCCGGAAGAGTGCTAGGGCCGGCCCACAACCTAGCAAACTACGAACGAAGGACGCCATCTGGCCATTAGTGGGCTTACTCATGGGGGGGCGCTACGCGTCCGCCAGCTGATATTTTTAAAAGATCCGCTGGAGTGTGAGCCGTCCGATTTGATGCATCAAGTGGCCGAGCATTACCAATGACCATTGCACCACATGCCTTGTTGCAAAAATTTCTTGCAACAGACATCTTGTTGCGGAATTTTTGCAATACATCTTGTTGCAGTTTTTTCGCAATTGACATATTGTTGCAAAAAAAAAGAATTTTTCTGCAACAACTGTCTTATTGCAGAATTTCTTTTACAATAGGAGACTTGTTGCAGGATTATATTTCTACAAAACTAACCCGTGTCACATCACAGTAGTCGTTCGCTGCCAAAATTTGTAACAACATCGTTGTTGTAGAAATAAGTGCTTGCACTTGCCTTTGTGCTGAGGACGCGTGGCACGCAACGGAAGCGGCGGACGCACAGTGATTATCAGTCAGCTGATGGCAATCATTTCCCTTTCTCATGGGCCCTTTTCCTTTTCTTTAGAGTTTACGTGAGTCAGGGGGGCAAGTACGACTGGTCAGCCTTGTTATCGCTAATTCCTGGTAGCTCGTGAATACCGCTCAAAAAAAATTTTGAAGTTTCCGAAGAAATTTTAAAAACTCCCATTCAACCCCCCTAGTAGACATATTTTGTTCCTACAAAAGGGACCCCAATTGATGATGACCGATGCTTGTTGTGCTCAAGCACGAGAGAAGATGGGGATGATCTTTTTATACAAGGCCCCATGGTGAAGGAAGTATGGCAGCTCTAGGGCCTCAAAGATGTTAGGTATATGGTGCGGAGTTGTGCGACAATTGAGAAAACATTGGATACTATGCCAGATTCCACAGTAAAAGAGACTTGAGCTATTCTAAGCACGGTGACATTGGTGAAACAACATGAGTGATATTTTCAAGGGGAGCAAGATGGAGAATGTTGAGACCATAGCTCATCGGGTGGTGGCTCATAATGTTAAATACATGGAGCTCATGTGCTTGAATAAACTGAACATGCAGAAGGAAGTGGCTAAATGGTGTGCACCACAACCAAGAATGTTTAACACTGACGACGCCTTTGTAACAGGCCAATATCATGCAACTTGGGGGGTGGGTAGTTGTGCGGGACCATATTAGGGTGTGGTGGCTTGCAAGGCCGTCTGAATGGATCTTGCTCCTGACGCATTTACAGTAGAATTGTAGGCAGTTATTCGAATGGTGAACTTAGTTGCTAAGTTGAGGGGGCACTCAAGTTGTTATTGAAACCGATTCCATGCTACAAGCCCATGCTAAGAACCGGTGTGAGACAGAATTCTCCAGGTATGTTGTTCCGCTAGAAGACTTGGAAATGCAGATGAAGCTTTGGTTCTCTAGTTGCACTGTCCAAGTGTGTAGGAGGGAGGCAAACACGGTTGCGCACACTGTTGCTAGATTTGGCTATGCATGTAATATTAATGAAGCCTTCCATGGAGAATGATGTACTAGCCAAGGTCGATGTCACTGTGATGGGCGAAATGCCAAACATGCCTTCGTAATAAAGCTTTGCTTTAACCCTAAAAAAGTTGCTATCAAAGTTACCTATGGCAACATAATTTTAGTTTGTTTGTGGTGTATCTTAGTAAGATCATGGAGCACATCGTGCCCCATGAAAAGCTATCAAGAACATGCTGCATAATTTTGCCATTCAACTACCACATGGTGCTTTCCAAAGCCGATATGCAATGATATTATTGAGTTGAGTTGGTTCTGCAAATTGGATGTTTGGTGGCCTGCTTTATCCTGAGTGTCAGAAGAGGGGACCTCCCTAAGCTAGCTAGGGTAATTAACATGGTGCCATAGCAGTCACAAAGCCATGTTTATATGGAGCAAATGGTTGTACATGGATGAAATATATATATTTAGAGCAAGGATAATAGAAGAGCTAGCAGTTGGCTACATAAACTATCATGTCAACAAGAGCCAACTTTATTAATTACTAATATAATAGAGTTGTTATAATATTGCCTATAATATTACTACTTTCTTTTTCTCTTTCCTTTTTCTTTCATTTATGTTTTTATCTAGGAGCGCGCGTAGAGGCTGGCATTGGCTTTTGCATGAGAGCTCACCATCTCTCTTCTTCACATAGATAAAAGTGCATGTAAACAGGCTTTATAGCCTACTCAATATACCTCTGTTTTCCTGTGATAAAGTAGATCTGATGTTATAATGCTTTCCTTTGCTCAAAGCATTTGTGTGTCCCTAGCACCCCTAAATTAGGTGCATAGACACATCAGCTTTATGTTTTTCACCCTTTAAGCTTCTTCCACCGCATAACTTGGCATCACATCGTACCATATGCTCCTAGTCCTAGGACTAAGTAGTTTGTGTTTTGCTCTTTAAGCGAAAAATGTGTGAGCCTAGAGAACAGCTAGCAACAGTGCACGCGCCAAGCATGTCCAACCAACGTAAAACATGATGATGATTCAACCCACCTGACATTACAAGGACATTTTATTAATTGAAAAACTGTTGTGGAAGAAAGTATATAACATGTAACTTGCACGCTCTTTTGAGTAAGGGGTAGTGTATATAAAACATATCTTTTTTGCGGGGTATAAAATTAAACATATCAGAAGTATATGGGAACTTTAATCTTGCATACCTTTATAATTTATATTATAACAACGTAAAAAAACAGAGGATATACACATCTCAATTAAAAGTTTTTATTTATTTATAAACTATTACGCGAAAACAAAGTATGTAAGCACAAAAAACAACAAAACACATGTATACAGAACAAAGTTAGAGAGCAATTAGGAGGCATTAGTAAAACATAGAGTGATTAGGAGGATGTATAAGAGTTGTCAACAACCATTTGATGGACAATAATATTTGGAGAGAACTTTGGCATTTCATTGATTACAAACATCAATGCACATAGTCTTCCAGATGGAATCTGGAGCAGAATAGAAAATATCACAATTAATATCAAGCTCACAAGATCTAACTAGCCAAAGCATTCAGAGAACAACCAACATTGTTGAAAGACATAAGGCTGGCAGACCATAATAGGGCTCATTGATGGGCTATTCCCACTTGACGCTTTGTTGTGGAGATTTTTTTTACATCACTAAGAGATTAAAGGACAAATTAATCATCATAGCATGCAAAGGAGTAAGCTAGAATTAGTCAATTGATGCACATCAGATATTGAATAAATTACTACTGCCTCCGGTTCATAACTTTAGATATACTGCCGCGGTCTTCAAGATATAAATTTGACTTCTAACTTATATTACAATATGTGTACAAGACATAAAAAGTTCATGTATAACTTTTCAAGTTTCGGGTATAAATATTTAAAACAATAATAGTAGTCAAATTTTTATTTTATTTTTTACTAAAACCATGTATAAATCGTCACTTATTTGTAATATGTAAGGATTATTAGGTTTGTGAAACGCCATCAGGATCCAAGTCATCTTGGTTTCCTGGTCAACCTTTGCCCCGGTTGCCATTACAAGGTAAATCCTGCTAATTAGGATTATTAAGCTATAAGTACTCTAGTGCAAATGAACATGAAGGAGGATGTTGAGGTGGTGGTCAACCATGGGTTCTCAATCTTCCTTTTCTTGATCCCAAGAGGACCCAACTACATGTATGGTAACTGATGCACCCTGTAAAACATAGTCTTCTTTCATGAGTTCTACTTCGTCTGTTCTAAATTAATTGAAGTTCTAAGTTTGTCCCGAGTCAAGTTTTGTTAAGTTTGACCAAATCTACCAAAAAATATATCAACATCTAAATCATCGAATTTGTATCACTAGATTCTTTATAAAATATATTGTACTACTATTCATATTGGATGTTCTAGATCTTAGTACATTTTTATATAACCTTGAACAAACCCAAAGAAGTTTGATTTAGGACAAATATAAAACTTCAACTAATTTGGAAGCGAGGGAGTAGTTACAAACTGGTCTTGACTGAGCAGCATAGTTTATTTATGGTGCCAAGTTAGGAACTGGCAGTACCTGGCTTGAATGAATGACAAAGTGATTAGCAATCGTAACTATATGAAGATAAAAGGTGATCCTACTTCAAATAAATTATACCTTGGTGTTACTGCCCCGAGGGCTGCATGATTAAGTCAGGTTCATGTTCATATCTAGCTCCAAGATCATATGTAGTGAAAGCATGTCGTCGTCCACATGGCAACATGGCAACGATACCAAGATTAACTCAACAAAATTCATGATCAACTAGCCACAATATTATTTTGTGTTTTTTATATTATTACTTTGTATTGCTATGATGTAAGATTCTGGGCACAGTGAAAGAGGATGAGGAACCATTTGCACATACAACTGCTACGGCAGCAACCATTTTCCATGACAAATTGAACACTGCATCTGGGTGCAAATCTTGGGAGAGACCATCCAGGCCCAGCACAGATCAAGACATCGCCACGGCACCTATCAAACCCATTAAGCTACGGGAGAATGGAGGCCAACTACATGGCCACGTGGTGCATGCTGGTTGGCCGTGGCAAGAAATTTTTTGATTTTTTTAAGATGAAATTGAGAAACTTTTTAATTTTTTGATGAAATTTAGACGTTTTTCCTTTTGAGAAAAGTTTTTTTTAGATTATTTTTTAAAGATGGAATTGAGACTTTTGTTTCTTTTTTATTCAAAGAATGTTTTTAGGCTTTTTTTTAGATGGATGTGATGTTCACGTGTTGTGAGAAAGTTTTTTTTATTTTGAGATTAAGTTGAGGTTCTTTCTTTGTGAGGGAGAAATACACGCACAACTTTCTCTCAAGGGACCCGCAATGGCGGGGCCCAACCACTAGCGGATGTCAAGGCAGATGCCCGGGGGCGCCAACCGTTCCAGAAATTCCCCTTCTTTTCAGGTTAGTGACAAACTGAAATCATCTCAGCTGTTAACATTATTTAGGCAAGGGGAAAAAGATGGCAACAGGCTGTCTGTTGGATCCTAGTAGTAGTAGCACATAAGGATGAATGTGAGTACCCGCAGAGGGAGAGATCTGTTTGAAGCTATATGTTGCTTGCTTGCTTGTTTATTTGCCAACTGAATGGTCCTACCAATTGCAGGTTTCTTTTGAGGCACTCTACTGAACATTCTGCTGCAAGCATGTGCCCAGCATCTAGACCAGCACATGTTTTTTCTTTCTTCTGTTTTGGCGCAAACAAGCACATGATGGTCTAAATATTCTGACCTAACCATTAAAACATGTAATATTTCACCACCGCCTAAACCAGTACTACGTGTTAATTTCATCTGCAGATTTGAACCACTGTCCTTTAGAAAGATACAAATTGTTTAGGATTTTTTTTATGTACAAAAAAGACTCCAAACATCTCAGAGACAGCACAACACTTTCCTTTTTCACGCCAATGTCAGGTCTGGAACTTTTGTTGCTATGGCAAGGACTGGAAATCATTCTTTCAAATACAAATGGTCCTACCGCCGATTAAATTCACCAGTACAAAGGATATGCTATTCAAGTGAATCACAGTTTCAATTAATTTTGGCAAGTAAAAATACTACTGACATTGAGCACAGATAAATCCCCGGTGCACCGTGGTACAGTTAACACCAAATACCAATGAACAAGGGAAAAATACCAATGAACAAGGGAAAGCTGAACATAACCTTCTCTGGTTAGACAAATCAAACAAATGTCAACAGGTCATCAATAGGTTGTTTCTCAGCGGTATATGTACTTTAAACTATAACTTAGTACAATTAGGAAGTATGCAACTCTAATCACAAACCTTCAAGTAATAACATACAAGAATACAACAATGGTCTGCTGAAGGTGTTCAGCGATGAATATTTCCCCTCCAGGGATAACAAAGTAAAAAAAGAATCATGTGTGTGAATTCTTGCTGTTAAGTGGACATTCCAGCCGAAAAGGGCAACAGTAGAAGAATGTGGCAGTCTGTTAATTTATTTCCTTGAGCCGATTCCCTCTGCCGAATGGCCATCAACTTATCACTGACTACTTTCTACAGCTGAGGAATTGTTGCAATCTGTTGTAGAATAACTCTTCAATGCAGAGAGGCGCCATATATTTCCTCAGCTTGCTGCAAAAATGTAAGCTCCTTTGCAGCATTAGTCTCCGTAGACAAATTTCTTTTGCGTGTAGTACTTGTCTTCACTCGCCTTCTTTTTCAAGTTTCTTTTCTGTTCACAAACCCCAAGAATGCTGTTTAGTAGGGATAAACAGGACTTAAACAAACTAAAATAGAAAAATAATTTTGTATTTATCAGGCAAGTCGCACTGTGGGAGTGTATACCTTGTACGCTTCGTGGTTATCAATTATTCTTGTTGCGACCGAAACAGATGTTATTGCTTTGGGGCTTGTGACTACTTGGAAAATACCCATGCTCTTTGGAAGGGCATACGGATCAACTTCACTCTGCAGCAATGCATCCATGAAGTTTCTAGTTCAGTTTGGGCAACTAATTTAGGTAAGTTTGACATCAGGATACATTAGACTGTAATTAACAACTTACAGCAGAACCACCCTCGGCTACTGTCCCATGCACAACCAATGAAATGTTGAATGTAGTGATCTGCGTCATGTGACAAAAGAGAAGGTGTGAGGGTCTGCTAACAACAAACATCTCTGCATCGTATACAATACAATCATTCTTGGAAGCATATGCTTGAAACTTATCCAGTCAGGTACGAGAAATAGGTTGAAACAACTTATAGAAATTTGTAACATACCATGTCCCTTGAAACCTCCAATGGTGCACCTATTATAACTTCGTCAACATAGCGACAGGCGAGCACACCCAGGGTACGCTCATGGAGGTGCATGATAGGAGGATAGCCTCTTTTTTCCCTGCACAGCTGGTTCTCATAAGCATGGTATATCTAACCTTATACAATACAATACAGGCTACATGTTTTTTTCTGTAGGAACACATAACATATACTCCCTCCGTTCGGAATTACTTGTCTCGGAAATGGATGTATCTAGAACTAAAATGCATCTAGATACATCCATTTTCGCGACAAGTAATTCCGAACGGAGGGAGTATAATATATGGTCAACAAGTTCCCTTGACAATCCAAAAAAATATGTTAAATAAGCACCTGATGGACTGGTCATCATGAACACCGACAAGAAGGAAGTCACCAAGTTGCCTAGCACTTCTAAGGATCTGCATTAGACAATAACATAGAATTTGTTTAATGGCAAAATATGAACCACACCAAAATCAAACTTTGTGAGTTATTGAGAAAATTATTTGCATGACAACCACAAAAGGTACCTCAACATGACCAGCATGGAAAAGGTCAAATGCACCATCTATATAAACAACACGAGCACCTGGCGAAGGAGCCTGAACACACATGAGCACATGTTTCAATAAATGCAATAGAAGGGCATTGACATAGAAACATGTAAAATGGAATTGTAAACTCCTGGAAAGAGTAAGCATTAAAACCATGATTAATATGGTACAGTGGAAGCATTAAACGGTATTTTTACATTTAGTTACATTAATAGACAAAGATATAGCAAGCCATTTTCTTTGTGTTCCCTAGAAGGCTGATCAAATAAAGGAAGAGTAATAAGCAACATTAGCCTTGGGGATGGAGTTCCCTAAATTATCATACCTGCCCATTTGAAAACTGCATTATCCGGCGGGAAGTAGGAAGAAAATTGGATAGCTGGGTTTTCATCTGATCGCATGATTCCACTCCAGCATTCTCGTTAACACCCTCTTTATGCTTGAATGTTTGCAATATTCTCCCTGTGTGGACAGATTGTTCTCATGTAAGATTGCAATGGACAAACAATGAATCGCCTACGATGAGCATGAAAACATTTTCAAGAAATGCATGATCTGCACCGATACAAGGCTATAAATAATAAGTAGCAAGAGAATATCTGATCACCCAAAAATAGTGGCTTTACTAATCCACATGGTAATCTTACCGACTATATCGGTGCTTGAGACACCTTCAGTACGCCTGATTTGCTTGTATCGTCCAGCCTTCTTTGCTAAGGCATAAGCATCCGTTCCATCAGGTAAAAGACAAGGATCATCTCCATGTATGATGTAATCAATGTTGTATTTACTGAAGAGGGTATTCATAAATTCTTCTGTAATCTCATAGGGTGCATTGGGTATGACTTCATCCACCCACTTTAATCCACTAACAAGCGTCAACCTAGGGGGTACAAACATACATATACACAGAATGGTAAGTTCAAATGGAAGACCAAGATCCTGTACATCTACCAAAGCTTAATAATTTTACATTTCCTGCAAAAATAAGATAGAACTAGATCATCTCAATATTTTTTATAGTCTGGAATTTATATCCTTCGAGGCATGTGTGGCGGTAATGTAACTTCATCGACGATATAGTTGAGTGTACGCGAAATGAATCAGCAGATCTTGTATTATGCATGAGAAGATTAGAAGAGAATCATAGCTATTACAGTAATTTGCAATCAAAGATCAAGTAAACAATGAAATCCAGGAAGTCCAGGTATTCAGAAAAATTTCAGATAATATCATACTCGTAATTGGTTTGACAAGCTAATCCTACTGCTAGCGTCAACACCCTCTGTTGAAACAGAATAATGTATTTCACAGGACAAGGAAAGTAGCGCCAGTAGTACCTCTCTTCCATCGAAAGCACAGGCGGGCCCTTATTCGCCACAATCTCCTCATCACTGACAACGCCGACTACCAGTTGATCTCCCAGCAACTTGGCCTGTCGCAACGCGTTTGCGTGGCCGTAGTGCATGAGGTCAAAGCATCCATCCATGTACACTCTCACGGGCCTTTGCCGTTCCTTCTTCTTGGGGACTTGTCCTAAATATGGCCAGAAGTATGGAGCAAAAGGAGCACCAATTCCTCCAAAATAACCCGTAGATAACCAAAGAATTGCAACAGTCACCATAACTCCTCCAATTCCAAAAAACTGTGAATAATATCCGCCATTCCAGAGCCCCTGGTTGTTCTCAAATGCCAGCAAACCCATCATCATTTTGAGGTGTAGAAGTACTGCCCTGATATTGGTTCAGAAAAAAAAAATGTAAGCAGCCAAAATAAGACCTCATAATCGATGCATCCTCATGCAAGAAAGGGTATCATGTATGTAATTACAAAGGAAACGAAAAATGTCTCGTTCTCCAAACTTTGTGCAGTTCAATTTCTTTTGTTATGTTTGGAACAAGAAAGTGACTCAAAAGTAGATGTGCCTTTTCAATACTTTATCATGAAAGGATGGATAGATACTAGACGTATAACCAGGACTATTTGCATTTGCTCAACGTGCTTAGCTGCGAAGTCATGTTTGACCAAATCCTAACCACCAGATATACTGGAAAGCTACAGATTGAGCCAAAAAAAAAATGTTGGAGAAGTCAGAACAGACTTAAATTGCGTCAGTTAGAAGCTACGTAGCAACTAGTGGAGCTCAAGAATCCACGAGATATTGCCATAAATTTTGTTCCGAAGAAATATTTTCCAATAACGTCGATTGTTCAGACCACTCTATAAAAAATAGCCCCAGAACACAGGAACATGCAATAAACCGAAGTGACTGATCATCTGAATATGCACTGAAGGAAATTCTGGCAGAATAGGGAGCACATATGATTTCCAACTCTCTGAGCCTCGAATTGTAACCAAAATCAAGCGAGGGATAATCCGATTCTTAGCTCAAATTTTGCATCGCAGCCAATCATGCACAACCAGGCAGAATCTAAAGGTGCGTGGGTCCAACAAAGACAGGAGCACAAAGGGAATCACGAGAGGTCGGGGAAAACGAATAAAGGCATCGGCCCGAATTCCCCCACCATCGAAATGCTAATTCCAATGCCGCGAACGGCAGAAATAATCAAGTGGCGCCGCGCATGCGTGCGCCCACGTGCCCACGATCCGCGCTCAAACGCGGCATGGATCGATCACCTAAGGTACGAACAAAAACGCTGAACGGAGGAGAGAGGGGAAAACAAGCAACGCCTAGGAATAATTTCCGGGGATTTTCGCTTCCTTGAACAACAACAACAAGAAGAAGAAGAACAAGACGAGAGATTCGGAGACAGGAAAGGCGCGCACCGGAACGAGGGGGGCAGGCGGCCGGCGGCGGCGGCCGAGATCGGGCGCGCGGCGGCGAGATTCCGCGGGGATCTCCGCCGGGGCGGCGCGGGGCGGGGGGGGAGAGCCGCCGTCCCTTCGTGGCGCGGGAGGAGGCCGGGAGGAGATCTGCCTGCCTGCCTGCCTGCCACTGCCGGGGCGCGGTGCTGCGTGTGGCGCGGTGCGGAGAAGTATCTGCTTTGGCGTCTCGCTTGTCTCCGTCTGGTGTATTTTCTAGGGGAGGCCTCCGGAGACGAGACGAGACGACAGCTCTTCCTTCCCCCTCCGCCTCGCGTGTGGTGGTGTGGGCACCCCCTCCACCAACTGATTCCCCCGCGGGGCCCACCTCCTCCTCGCTATAATATCGCGCGTCTGACGCGTCCTCCTCCCTTCGCTCTCCCGACGATTCTGCGCCGGCTCGCCGTCGGCCCTTGTCGACGGCCTGGTGCCCACTGCCCAGCGCACGGCGCAGGACCGACCTCGCGACTCCGTCTGCCCCTGCCGTTACCCCGACGGAGAGAGCGAGGGGGAGGGGCGTGAGGACGGGAGAAACGGGTCGGAGAGGGCTAGCGTGGAACCGTCGCCGACCAGAAGAAGAAAAAATCTCCTGCTACACTTTTTATATTATTATCAAAAAAAAGTTGGTTCATTTATATTTCACGAACAATCAGAGTTTACACGACTATGACAATTGACAGGATGAGCAGGGAGTTCACTCGATTTAGCCAACGAGCCACCTCATTGGACCACGGCAATTGACCCAATTTTTGTACTTACGCGTGCTGCGTGGATGGCCACGGCATTACCTACGGTACGGTGCGACTCCTCTACCACCACATGGCATTGTCTTGTCGAATATATTCTTACGTAAGGGGTTATATGGACTTAAGTTCTGATTGGTTTTTTATTTTTGATAAATTGGAGTTGTAATTGGTGTGGATAGATACGAGTCGTGTAGGAGTTGGACACATTGTATTTTAGCCCTCTTATATGTTGAGGGGCACCACACATTGTAACCCATGACGACTTGATAGCTAGGTACGCGAGGGAGCCAGCTGTTTGTGCTGGCGCCCGGGGGCCGGTGTTGCGATATCTTGGAAAGGAGCGCCCGTAGTCATTACCTGGAGATGTAACCATCGGTGAACCTGTTAACAAATTTCGTGCATCGATGTGTCTTCTACTCCCTTCGTTCCTAAATACTTGTCTTTCTAGGCATTTCAACAAGTGCCTACATACGGAGCAAAATGAGTGAATCTACACTCTAAAATATGTCTACATACATTCGTATGTAGTAGTCATTTGAAATGTCTAAAAAGACAAGTATTTAGGAACGGAGGGAGTATGATCTAACATTAGTGTTTTATTTTAACAATGCCATTGGCATTGGCACATGTGCCATCGGTGAACCGTTAACAAATTTCATGCATCGATGCGTCTTCTATGATCTAACATTAGTATTTTATTTTAACGGTGCCATTGGCATTGGCACATGTGGCTGGCAACAAAAAATTGATTTAGGGCCGGTTCTTTTCATCTCTTTATACAAATCTAAAGCATAAAAGAAGTGAGACAATATGGCTACGATCCATGTGTAACTCAAAACCGATTATCACCCTTGTTTCTAGCGATTTTGGCTTGTCTTTCGGAAGAAAACAGTTTTAGGTTACACAAGATAAACAAAGTACTAATAATGCTATGTACAAAAAATTGTTAGGACTTATTTTGCTTCTTGAGGTGGTTCAACTGTCTCAAGTTAGGTGTGAGGCCCGTCCTCATGTAACGTGACACGTGGAGACTCTAGTTGTCGCCCTAGGGTCCCTCTTTCGCTGCCGCCAGAGGGTCTGCCGACCCATATGGGAAAGTCGAGCTCCCATTCCAAAGAATGTGTGCAACATCGCCCGAAAACGAGGCTTCTTGGAGGATCTATAAGTCCAAGCGCTATGCACCTCGCCTCCCGCGGCGCCACGAGATGTCGGTTGAAGGATGGCTCGATTGTGCAAAGAGGCTAGATACAGGCACCAAGCTTGTGGGCTCTGATATTCGGATATGATTGCATTTGTTTCATTGTATTGTTCATTTCAGTTGTCTCGTTATCTGATAATCTTCTCCGAAATCACCCTTTATCTGTTATGTGATAAAAAATAATATTACACTCCGTTTGGATGTTGGCATTGAGAGCCAGAATTAGACTTTGGCATCCGGGTAGCCGAATACCGTTGTTTGGCAGGCCATGGCATTCGCATGTGGGATTGAATCCCAATATCCGATGCCCCGTGGCAACACTAGCACAACCCAGTTGTTGGGGAACGTAGTAATTTCAAAAAAAATCCTACCACTACACCATGGTAGGGTTTAAGTGACACACTTCTGTGGGGAAAGGCCCACTAATCTCTACAAGAGATTAGTCGGCATAGCTCCGAAGCTTGGCCCTCAAATCATGTGTCGGCAAGTGTGCACAATGGTTGACCAATTATGTGTCAGCAATGACTTAGCAACCACGTATCTGTCGGTAAACACATAGCGACTTATCATGTGTCGGCAGATGTCTAGGCCTAGCAGATTTGCAGTCAGCATAGGTAGGTGTATGGACACAAATTAAGTGTCGGCGTAGATAGGGTGTATGCGCTCATATTAAGTGTCGGCGTATGTGTACACCTGTCAAGCAGTGAAGCCACGAAACAATTGAGGCTGACTTAGGCGCGCGAGTGTTCTGAAAACAAGACTTGGCGCGCGATCGGGCAAACTTTTGGGCTGCGCGGCGGCCCAATTTGACTCAACCCTAGAAATCGAGTACCCAACCCAAATACATCCCCGTTCCATCCCCACTCCCTGCCGCCGCCATCGTCCATCCCCACCTCCCTACCGTCGCTCCACCACCTATGTCCACGTCGTCGTGCCGTCGCTGCCCTCGTGCTCCAGCGTCACCCTCGTCCTCGCTGCCATCGTCCTCACACTTTTCCCCACCCCACCGACACATGTTCCCTACCATCGCCGGGGTCGCAGCCGCCGATAGACCGACCCCGAGATCCGTCCGTCCACCGTCCCCAACCCCATTCCACGTCCCCGAGCCCCCGACCCCATCCCCTCCTTCCTTCCTTGCAGTCACAGCCGCCGACAGCTCCATCCGCTGCCGCCTTCACCGACCAGCCCCCTCCCCCACCCCCAAGATGAAGTGAATGCCGCTTAGGGATTCTAGCGCCGCCGCCAACCACCATCGGAGACTGCCATCCGCAAGCGCCAACATCGCCATAAGTACGGAATCACATCGGGCTGGTGGGAGTGGGCGTTGCTAGGTAAGCACCGATGGTGGGATCCCCAATTTGTTTTCTTCGCTCTTATTCTTCCAACCGTGACTAGCACCCTGTGTCTCTAGTAGATCAAACTGCAAGTTTGCTGCAACTTGGGAGTTGTTGGTAGTTGTTGTGGAGTAGTTTGGACATGTTGTTGATCTGAAGCATAACCTGATCCCTTCTCACTTAATCAGCCCCTTGTAGTTCGATCACGCAAAATCATGGTGATGCATAGCAACGAGAGGGGAGAGTGTGTCCACGTACCCTCGTAGACCGAAAGCGGAAGCGTTAGCACAATGCGGTTGATGTAGTCGTACATCTTCTAGATCCGACCGATCAAGTACCGAACGCACGACACATCCGAGTTCTTGCACACGTTCAGCTCGATGATGTCCCTCGAACTCCGATCCAGCTGAGCTTTGAGGGAGAGTTTCGTCAGCACGACGGCATGATGACGATGGTGATGTTCTACCGATGCAGGGCTTCGCCTAAGCACCGCTACGATATTATCAAGGAGGACTATGGTGGAAGGGGGCACCGTACACGGCTAAGAGATCAATGATCAATTGTTGTGTCTATGGGGGGCCCCCCTCCCCCGTATATAAAGGAGTGGAGGAGGGGGCCAGCCAAGGGGAGGAGGCGCGCCCAAGGGGGAAGTCCTACTCCCACCGGGAGTAGGACTCCTCCTTTTCCTATTTGGAAAGGGGGAGGGAAGGAAGAGGAAGGAGGAAGGAAGGAAGGGGGGGGCCCCCTCCCAGTCGGATTGGGCTTGGGGGCGCCCCCCTGCCCCTTTCCCCTCCTTTCCACTAAAGCCCATTAAGGCCCATATACCTCCCGGGGGGTTCCAATAACCTCCCAGAGCTCCGGTATTGTCCCAATCTCACCCGGAACCATTCCGCTGTCCAAATATAGTCGTCCAATATATCGATCTTTATGTCTCGACCATTCTGAGACTCCTCGTTATGTCTGTGATCACATCTGGGACTCCGAGCAACCTTCGGTACATCAAAACACATAAACTCATAATATAATCGTCATATAACTTTAAGCGTGCGGACCCTACGGGTTCGAGAACTATGTAGACATGATCGAGACTCGTCTCCGGTCAATAACCAATAGCGGAACCTGGATGCTCATATTGGCTCCTACATGTTCTACGAAGATCTTTATCGGTCAAACCGCATAACAACATACGTTGTTCCCTTTGTCATTGGTATGTTACTTGCCCGAGATTCGATCGTCGGTATCTCAATACCTAGTTCAATCTCGTTCATCGCAAGTCTCTTTACTCGTTCCGTAATACATCATCCTGTAACTAACTCATTAGTTACAATGCTTGCAAGGCTTATAGTGATGTGCATTACCGAGTGGGCCCAGAGATACCTCTCTGATAATCGGAGTGACAAATCCTAATCTCGAAATACGCCAACCCAACAAGTACCTTCGGAGACACCTGTAGAGCACCTTTATAATTACCCAATTATGTTGTGACATTTGGTAGCACACAAAGTGTTCCTCCGGTAAACGGGAGTTGCATAATCTCATAGTTATAGGAACATGTATAAGTCATGAAGAAAGCAATAGCAACATACTAAACTATCAAGTGCTAAGCTAACGGAATGGGTCAAGTCAATCACATCATTCTCCTAATGATGTGACCCCGTTAATCAAATGGCAACTCATGTCTATGGTTAGGAAACTTAACCATCTTTGATTAATGAGCTAGTCAAGTAGAGGCATACTAGTGACACTATGTTTGTCTATGTATTCACACATGTATTATGTTTCCGGTTAATACAATTCTAGCATGAATAATAAACATTTATCATGAAATAAGGAAATAATAAAGTTAATAATGTGTATCCTTCAGTCTCCACTTGCACTAGAGTTAATAAGTTAGAGTTTCTTCACTTGCACTATAATAAAGTTAAATCACATCGTCTAGCTAGAGTTTCTTCATGCGCTTTACACCGATATGACCCAAACGGCAGTGCCACAAATAAGTTGCACTATCATTATTAACTTTGCATCTTTTGGCATCAATATTATGAATATGTGTATCACTACGATCGAGATCCAACAAACTATTTTCATTGGGTGTATGACCATTGAAGGTTTTATTCATGTAAACAGAACAACAATTATTCTCTGACTTTGAATGAATAATCGTATTGCAATAAACATGATCAAATCATATTCATGCTCAACGCAAACGCCAAATAAGATTTATTTAGGTTTAACACTAATCCCGAAAGTATAGGGAGTGTGTGATGATGATCATATCAATCTTGGAACTACTTCCAACACTCATCGTCACTTCCCTCAACTAGTCTCTGTTTATTATGTAACTCCTGTTTTGAGTTACTAATCTTAGCAACCGAACAAGTATCAAATACTCAGGGGCTACTATAAACACTAGTAAGGCACACATCAATAACCTGTATATCAAATATACCCTTGTTCACTTTGCCATCCTTCTTATCCACCAAATATCCGTGGCATTTCCGCTTCAAAGTGACCATTTCCTTTGCAAGTGTAAGCACTCGGTTTCAGCTTTGGTCCAGCTTTGGGCTTCTTCGTGGGAGTGACAACTTGCTTGTCATTCTACTTGAAGTTCCCTTTCTTTCCCTTTGCCCTTTTTCTTGAAACTAGTGGTCTTGTCAATCATCAACACTTGATGCTCTTTCTTGATTTCTACCTTCGTTGATTTCAACATCGCGAAGAGCTCGGGAATCGTTTTCGTCATCCTTTGTATATTATAGTTCATCACGAAGTTCACCTAACTTGGTGATGGTGACTAGAGAACTCTGTCAATCACTATCTTATCTGGAATATATTAACTCCCACTTGATTCAAGCGATTGTAGTACCCAGACAATCTCAGCACATGCTCACTAGTTGAGCAATTCTCCTCCATCTTTTAGCTATAGAACTTGATAGAGACTTAATATCTCTCAACTCGGGTATTTGCTTGAAATATTAACTTCAATTCCTGGAACATCTCATATGGCCCATGACGTTCAAAACGTCTTTGAAGTCCCGATTCTAAGTTGTTAAGCATGGTGCACTAAACTATTAAGTAGTCATCATATTGATCTAGCCAAACGTTCATAACGTCTGCATCTGCTCCTGCAATAGGTCCGTGACCTAGCGGTGCATCAAGGACATAATTTTTTCTGTGCAGCAATGAGGACAATCCTTAGATCACGGATCCAATCTGCATCATTGCTACTAACATTTTTCAACACAGTTTTCTCTAGGAACATATCAAAATAAACATATGAAAGCAACAACATGAGCTATTGATCTACAACATAATTTGCAAAATACTACCAGGACTAAGTTCATGATAAATTTAAGTTCAATTAATCATATTACTTAAGAACTCCCACTTAGATAGACATCTCTCTAATCATCTAAGTGATCACGTGATCCAAATCAACTAAACCATAACCGATCATCACATGAAATGGAGTAGTTTTCAATGGTGAACATCACTATGTTGATCATATCTACTATATGATTCACGCCGACCTTTCGGTCTCGGTGTTCGAGGCCATATCTCGCATATGTTAGGCTCGTCAAGTTTAATCTGAGTATTCTGCGTGTGCAAAACTGGCTTGCACCCGTTGTAGATGGACGTAGAGCTTATCAGACCCGATCATCACGTGGTGTCTGGGCACGATGAACTTTGGCAACGGTGCATACTCAGGGAGAACACTTTATCTTGAAATTTAGTGAGAGATCATCTTATAACGCTACCGTCAATAAAAGCAAGATAAGATGCATAAAAGATAAACATCACATGCAATCAATGTAAGTGATATGATATGGCCATCATCATCTTGTGCTTGTGATCTCCATCTCCGAAGCACCGTCATGATCACCATCGTCACCTGCGCGACACCTTGAACTCCATCGTAGCATCGTCGTCGTCTCGCCAACTATTGCTTCTACGACTATCGCTACCGCTTAGTGATAAAGTAAAGCAATTATGGGGCGATTGCATTGCATACAATAAAGCGACAACCATATGGCTCCTGCCAGTTGTCGATAACTCGGTTACAAAACATGATCATCTCATACAATAAAATATAGCATCATGTCTTGGCCATATCACATCACAACATGCCCTGCAAAAACAAGTTAGACGTCCTCTACTTTGTTGTTGCAAGTTTTACGTGGCTGCTAAGGGTTGAGCAAGAACCGTTCTTACGTACGCATCAAAACCACAACGATAGTTCGTCAAATTAGTGCTGTTTTAACCTTCTCAAGGACCAGGCGTGGCCACACTCGGTTCAACTAAAGTTGTAGAAACTGACACCCGCTAGTCACATGTGCGCAAAGCACGGCGGTAAAACCACTCTCGCGTAAGCGTACGCGTAATGTTGGTCCCGGCCGCTTCATCCAACAATACCGCCGAACCAAAGTATGACATGCTGGTAAGTAGTATGACTTGTATCACCCACAACTCACTTGTGTTCTACTCGTGCATATAACATCTACTCATAAAACCAGGCTCGGATGCCACTGTTGGGGAACGTAGTAATTTCAAAAAAATTCCTATGCACACGCAAGATCATGGTGATGCATAGCAACGAGAGGGGAGAGTGTGTCCACATACCCTCGTAGACCGAAAGCGGAAGCGTTAGCACAACACGGTTGATGTAGTCGTACATCTTCACGATCCGACCAATCAAGTACCGAACGCACGACACCTCCAAGTTCTTGCACACATTTAGCTTGATGACGTCCCTCGAACTCCGATCTAGCCGAGCTTTGAGGGAGAGTTCCGTCAGCACGATGGTGTGGTGACGATGATGATGTTCTACCGACGCAGGGCTTCGCCTAAGCACCGTTATGATATTATCGAGGAGGACTATGGTGGAGGGGGGCATCGCACACGGCTAAGAGATCAATGATCAATTGTTGTGTCTATGGGGTGCCCCCCTCCCCCGTATATAAAGGAGTGGAGGAGGGGGCTGGCCAAAGGGAGGAGGCGCGCCCAAGGGGGTGGGAGTAGGACTCCTCCTTTTCCTATTTGGAGAGGGAGAGGGAAGAAAGAGGAAGGAGGGAGGAAGGAAAGGGGGGCAGCCCCCCTCCCAATTTAGATTGGGCTTGGGGGGGGCCTCCCTTGCTCCTTTCCCCTCCTTTCCACTAAAGCCCATTAAGGCCCATATACCTCCCGGGGGGTTCCGATAACCTCCCGGAGCTCCGGTATTGTCCCACTCTCAGCCGGAACCATTCCGGTGTCCAAATATAGTCATCCAATATATCGATATTTATGTCTCGACCATTTAGAGACTCCTCGTTATGTCCGTGATCACATCCAGGACTCCGAACAACCTTCAGTACATCAAGACACATAAACTCATAATATAGCCGTCATATAACTTTAAGCATGCGGACCCTACAGGTTCGAGAACTATGTAGACATGACCGAGACTCGTCTCCGGTCAATAACCAATAGCGGAACCTGGATGCTCATATTGGCTCCTACATGTTCTACGAAGATCTTTATCGGTCAAATCGCATAACAACATACGTTGTTCCCTTTGTCATCGGTATGTTACTTGCCCGAGATTCGATCGTCGGTATCTCAATACCTAGTTCAATCTCGTTACCGGCAAGTCTCTTTACTCGTTCCGTAATACATCATCCTGTAACCAACTCATTAGTTACAATGCTTGCAAGGCTTATAGTGATGTGCATTACCGAGTGGGCCCAGAGACACCTCTCCGATAATTGGAGTGACAAATCCTAATCTCGAAATATGCCAAGCCAACAAGTACCTCCGGAGACACCTGTAGAACACCTTTATAATCACTTAGTTACGTTGTGACGTTTGATAGCACACAAAGTGTTCCTCCGGTAAACGGGAATTGCATAATCTCATGGTTATAGGAACATGTATAAGTCATGAAGAAAGCAATAACAACATAGTAAACTATCAAGTGCTAAGCTAACGGAATGGGTCAAGTCAATTACATCATTCTCCTAATAATGTGATCCCGTTAATCAAATGAAAACTCATGTCTATGTTTAGGAAACTTAACCATCTTTGATTAATGAGCTAGTCAAGTAGAGGCATACTAGTGACACTATGTTTGTCTATGTATTCACACATGTATTATGTTTCCAGTTAATACAATTCTAGCATGAATAATAAACATTTATCATGAAATAAGGAAATAAATAATAACTTTATTATTGCCTCTTGGGCATATTTCCTTCACCAGTCTCCCAATTCGGAGGTCCCTGGGGTTTGCTCGGTATTCGGCCAGTTCACCCCATCGCATCTCACGTACCACTTTGGCCCCTGAAAAATCGATCCGGACGATGGAGACTAGAAGCGGCGTGCTGCGAAGCTGGACAGCGGCGTAGGCTAGGTCCCATTCCTCCTCCTCCTTTCCCCATCTCTCCGGAGAGCCTCCGCTCCCAGCTTTTCTCCCTCCCCGTCGCGGGTTAGCGCCTCTGTCTCTCCCTAGCGGCTCGCCCAACACAACTAGCACCCCATGGCGACCGCTGCCTCGTTCCACTCATGGCGACCGCACCACCGCCCCTCACCCTCCACTGCCGGCACCCCGTGGAGCCTACTGCTCCCATTGCTCTCCAGCCCTCGACCCCTTGCTATTCCTCACTTTGACCATATATTCAGATGATATTAATAAACATGAAAATCAAAGTGTCATACAATCTTTGTACTGGCTTATAAGTCCCTTTGTATTTTGTGCCAATTTTTGACCAGAGATTTAACTAACAAAATATTAATGCATGTCACCAAAAATTATATCGTTGGATTTGTATTTAAACATAATTTTCAATTATATTTTTTATGACATGCATTAATATTTTATTAGTTAAATTTAAGGTCAAAATTTGGCACATTATACAAAGAGGACTAATAAATCAGGACTGAGGTAGTACAACTCAATTCCTCGTTTGGACCATCCAAACAACATTTGACATTCAACCTCAATATCAAGTCTGTGTTCCGAATACCTAAGCATCCAAACAGAAATTTTGGCATTCAATGTCAACCCAATGCAATGCCAAGGCTCTCAATGCAAACATCTGAACAGAGCGTTGTTTTTCTATAGCAATATTGCTCTCTTTTTTTGTTTCGTGGCAGGGCACGAGCATACAACTATAGTATTAATAAAGTAGTACTCCTTTCATTTCATAATTATTGTCATAATTTTAGTTCAAAGTATTTCTTAGTGACTAGCTTTTTTTTGCGGGGAAAAAAAATTCCATTACTCAAGGAGGCATCTCAACCATAACCAAGTTTACAAGAAAGTCTGGCCCTCCTGCGAACCGCATTGCGAAGACGGGGTACTACGCCATACGCAGCCATCACATGACTAGCATTGTTCGCCAATGGCTACATTGCTAAATACAACCTCTCTAGCTTCAAGGGCTGCTAGACCGCTAATCTCTTCAACGAGGGACACAGGTCTGCGATCTATCTATCGTGGGTGCCTTGAGCATTGCCACGACCTCCGACTATCCATCTCAACAATGATAGGCATCGCCGTCTCTGTAAGGCAAGGCCTAGGCCTTCTCTACACGCCGAGAGCTCCGCCCCAGTAGCACTCTCACATGTGCGGATTTCTCTGCATGCGCTATATATGATATCCCTCTATCATCTCAAGGATCATGCCTCCTCCCGTTGCTCTGTGGCTGCAACAAAGCTGCCATCTGTGTTAAGTTTGGCCCAGCCCGCACTAGGGGGCCCAGCTCGGCCGCTGCCGTCATATCTCGCAGGGCTGCATGCTTGTGGCGGGCCATTGCAAACCACCATCTTCCCTTCTCCATATTGGCATGTGGATGTTCTTTGGATGCATAATAGTGAAGTAATGTAGCCATGTAAGAATCCACGAGAGGCCTCGGCAGAGGTGGCGGTTTGTCATGGGTAATCTCATTGCGAACATGCCATACTCTCCACATGATCATGAGGACCACCAGCCTCGCCGTCTCATCCGGGGTTCCAACAGGCGAATAGCCACTCGCCCCGTGTCCGGATGGTCTCCACCTTGGGTATGTTCCACCATCGCCATGACCCTCCATAGCTCCTTCGCCGCGGTGGGCACCGCAAGCGCGTGGAATTCGTCCTCGCGCTCAACACCACATAGGGGCATACGCCAAGATCCTCGAGGTGCCGTGAAGCCTTGTTGGCCCAAGTAGCAAGTGAATTTGTGACAACCTCCATGGAAACACGCGTACCTTAGGAGGAGCAGGCACCCCATATGATCTTCCGGATGGCGCGACGACCATCCGTGCCTGCTCATGGCGGTGGCCAATGGACGCCGCTCGTCCATTGCCAAAGCGATACGCGAGCGACGGTGAAGATGCCGTTCTTCTCCGGCGCCAGCGATGATATCGTCGGTGACGCGTGGCGAGGTCCGGATGCTAGTGATGATGGCGACATCCGCCGGAAGGAAGTAGCGCTGTAGTAGACCGGTGCGCCAAGAGCCCTCGTCGTCGAGGAGCTCGGCCACCCTCCGCAGGCGGCAAGTGCCCTGCTGAGTGATGGGCTGACGCGAAGGCTCCGTGGCAACCATCGGTCCCGCCATATGCGAATGTCCTCACCGTTCCCAACACGCCATATGATGCCCTTTTTCAGGAGCTCGAGGCCATGTTGGATAGCTCGCCAGTCGGGAGGAGTTCCCGAGAACACCGTGTCCTCAAGGCGCCCATCGTGATAGTATCGGCCTTTAACACTGCGCACACAAACCGGTGGGTTTAGTAAGCAAACGCCAGCTGCCTCGCTAGGAGAGCCTGGTTAAAAGGCGGAAATCTCAACCCTGACCACCCTTGCTTTTTCGAGCACGGATCTTTGGCCAAGCAAGCGGTCGTCTTTCTCTTGCCCTCGAGGCGCCCACCGAAGTTGCGAACCATTCTATTCAGTCATCATGCATCGACATAGGAAGCTTAAAACACCCATAATATAAGTGGGAATAGCTTGGGCAATCGCCTTTATCATGGTTTCCTTCTGCGGCGAGAGAGAGGTGTCACCCCAAGCAATAATCCTCTTCAATAACCGAGATTGCAGATTCTGAAATTTACCTCGTGACATGCGCCCTTGGTGTTGGAAGCCCTAGATATTTCTCCTCAAACGTGACAGTACCTATGTTTAATGTAGTTCTCACCGCCTCCTGTTTGTCCAGAGCACAAGCTGTACCAAAGAGAGCACTACATTTGGCCGGATTAATAAATTGTCCGTGGCATTAGCATATGTGTTTAGCACTTCACGGACCTTTTGGGCTTCTTCCTCCTCTCGCTTTAAAAACAGTAATGTATCATCTGCAAATGAAGATGAGACACCCTCGAGCTCTGCGGCACACTTTTAGTGGGGTAAAGTGACCTTTTCTTCTCCTTCTTTCAAGAGAGCAGATAGACCGTCACCACAAACAGAATAAAACGGGACAAAGGATCACCTTGCCGTAACCCACGCGACGGTGCGAACGATTCCAGAAGGGTTCCATTGAATTTAACTGTATATCTCACCGAGGTGACGCAAGCCATAATCCAGTCCACCCACCGGCGAGCGAAACCCATCTTTTTCATCATTCGCTCCAAGAAGATCCATCCACTCTATCGTATGCTTTGGAGAGGTCCGGTTTATATGCACGTAAACTTTTATTTGGGTCTTTCTCCGCTGAATAAAATGAAAGCACTCAAACGCAATCAAAGCATTATCGGTGATCATACGTCCGAGGACAAAGGCGCTCGCTCAGGGGAGATAATATCGTCCAGTATAGGCCTCAACCGGTTTACCAGACATTTTGCCACCACCTTGTAGATGACGTTACATAAGCTGATTGGGCGGAACTCCGTGAGCCTCTCTGGGTTATCCACCTTCGGGATGAGAACAATCGACGTGTTGTTCACCCCCTCAGGCATCATCCCTGTCCGGAAGAATTCCTTGACCCCTGCAATTACCTGTTCTCTCATCACGTCCCAATTAGTGACTAGCTACTATACATGTTGACTATAGGCGATGCGACAACTTCATATAATCCTTTTTAGGGGTCCATATAACCGGTTGTTAGCTATAACATTAACCCCTAAAAAAAGCTATAATATTAACCATGCTCTAACAAAGTGGTCCACTTTTTCGCCTCACGACATCAGCTTCCTCCTACGGAATCTAATCAATTTGTAGCGCGGAACTATACAATTAAAACGCTGGGGAGTCCTGTCATTCGCGTGCTCGAGACACATGTTTGAATCACAGAAATGATGATAATCTTTCTACCTATCAATGCAATGATACGCATCTAGCATATTCGCAGGAAACGGCTCGAAGGTTCGGAGCGCATCTTCTCCGTTTCGTGCAATTGGTGCATCCCAGTAGTCGTGACGTGCTGTGTATGTGAGAAACATGCATCTTTTTTTACGAAAAAGAAATGTGCATCTTTTTTAGGGGAAGAAATATGCATCCTTGATTGTTATATTTTGACAGGAAAATACACATCCTTGTGTATAAAAATGCAGGTGCATACCACGCACACGATAATTTACATATGTGGTTGCTGCTGGCGGACTCTACTCAGTTCTCTCTCAGAAAATCATAGCTGGAATAAATAATAAAAGAACAATAAAATAAAGAAATATGCTCGCCCAACGCATGTGAAAAAAAGAGAGGAAACAAACGTATTTATTCGTGCAGATGGTGCTCCCCGACCGGTTCGAATCTATTCCTGCTCGCTGGCTGCGTACGCTGCCCTCCGCAAACGCGACCGTCGAAGGTGGCCGGGCCGTCCGCATCAGCAGCACCAGCAGCAAAGCGTTCGAAGGTGACAGGGAGCACTATTACGCAATAGCACGTGCCGCACAAGGCAGGACATGGCAAATTGATGGAGATCGGAACAAAGTAAAGAAAGCTCGAGTTGTTCGGGCGTCCAGCCTCGTAGTCGCGGCGTGTGACACGAGCATCGAACAGCAACTCCCGATTTTTTTATGCACGGGATGGTAAAGAACGAACAAAAATACAGGACACGTCCCGTTCGATAGCCGTGAATAGAACAAGCATACATATTTATAATGGAATCATGAAAGAAAGAAATGAACTCAAGATAAGAAATAAGTTAAATTTGCTGCCACCAGTACAAACAATCCCAGCATCGTAGGCGCAGGTCGATCCATCAGTCACCAACCCAAACAGAGTTTAAAAACACACACACTCAAATGGCTGGGCCAGGTTCTGCCCCATTTCCGCCAACGGAACGGCCGGCCTTGCGGCTAGATTAGTTAGGAAGCCCATTCAATTCAAATGGAGGCCCAGTCGTTTCAGAACTTCCCCCCGACGTTCTTGGCAGGCCGCAGGGCCAGGATGCGATCATGAATGAGCCAACCCAAAAACCCTAGCCTCCGCCGTCACCTCACAAGCCAAACCGCAACACCATCAGCCGCCTGGCGCGCCCGTGCGTGCAGCCGCCGCGCGCGGCCACGGTCCGCTCAACCCGATGCCGCAGCCGGCGCAGCCCGAGCCCGAGGCGCCGCAGCCCGGCGGCGAGACGCCGCCCATCCACCGCCTCCTCGAGCTGATCAAGTCCGACCCCGACCCCGCCTCCGCGCTCGCCCACCTGGAGCTCCTCGTTGCCACCTGGCCGGCCTACACCCCGCCCCAGCCGCTCCTCTTCCACCTGCTGCGCCGCCTCGCCACCTCCGCCCCGGCCCGCCTTCCGCGCCTCCTCGGCCTCCTCCCGAGCCTTCGCCACCGCCCGCGCTTCTCCGAGCCCGCCGCGCTCGTCGTCCTCTCCGCCTTCTCCCGCGCGCTCATGCCCGACGCCGCGCTCGCCGCCTTCCGCCGCCTCCCTGCCTTCCTCGGCTGCAACCCGGGCGTCCGCTCCCATAACGCCCTCCTCGACGCTCTCGTGCGGGCCCGTCGCTTCTCCGACGCCGACGCCTTCTTCGCGTCCCTCTCCCATGGCGCCTTCGGGCGCCGCATTGCCCCCAACCTCCAGACTTACAACATCATCCTCCGCTCCCTCTGCGGACGTGGGGACCTAGACCGAGCTCTGATGCTCTTTGACTCCCTTCGCCGCCGCGGAGTTGCTCCAGACCGCGTCACCTACTCCACTCTCATGTCTGGGCTTGTCAAACACAGCCGCTTGGACATGGCACTTTACCTGCTCGACGAAATGCTGACCTATGAAGTGCAGCCTGACGCGGTTTGTTACAATGCAGTGCTCCGAGGGTGTTTCAGGAATGGTGAATTTGAGAAAGCTATGCGGGTGTGGGAGCAGCTGGTGAGAGATCCTGGTGCAAGTCCCAACCCCTCCACTTACAATGCGATGCTTGATGGCTTGTGTAAACTTGGGAGGTTTAAGGAGGCGGGTGAGGTATGGGAGAGGATGATTGCAAATAATCACCAAGTTGGCATGATTACCTATGGGATTCTGATTCACGGTTTGTGCCGGTCACGGGATGTGGATGGTGCAGCAAGGGTATATTCAGAGATGATCAAGACTGGGCTTGTTCCTGATGTTGCCATATATAATTCACTCATCAAGGGGTTCTGCCAAGCTGGGAGAGTGGGAGAGGCTTGGAAATTCTGGGACTCTACCAGTGTTTCTGGCATCCGTAATGTGATAACGTATAATATAATGCTGAAGGGGCTCTTTGATGGTGGCATGGTCGATGAAGCTAGAGAATTGTGGGAGCTATTGGAGAAAGACACTTCGTCCTCTCCTGACATGGTGAGTTTTGGCACTATGATCCATGGGTTATGTGAGAAAGGCTTTGCTAACAAGGCACTTCAAATCTTAGTGGAAGCACAGACCAGTGGTAAAAAATTAGATGCATTCTCATATTCATCCATGATAAGTGGACTGTGCAAGGATGGGAGACTAGACGATGCAGTTAAGTTATATGAAAAGATATCTATGGATGGCTGCAAACTGAATCCTCATATTTACAATGCACTAATAAAAGGGTTCTGCCAAGCATCTAAGTTTAGTGATGCTGTAAGAATATACGGCGAGATGGCAAACAATGGTTGTTCTCCTACTGTTATCACTTACAACACTCTAATAGATGGACTATGTAAGGCTGAAAAGTATCAAGATGCTTCAAGCTTTACAAAAGAAATGTTGGAGAAAGGTTGTAAACTAGATGTCAATACTTATGCTTCATTGATTTGTGGCCTTTGTAGAGACAAAAAGGTTGATGCTGCCCTTGCTCTGTGGAATCAAATTCTTGATAAGGGTCTTCAGGCAGATGTCATGATGCACAACATTTTAATCCATGGTCTTTGTTCTGCTGGTAAAGTAGATGAAGCTTCGCGTCTTCTCTCTGAGATGAAAGAGAAGAATAACTGCCGCCCAAATCTAGTGACCTATAACATACTCATGGATGGATTTTATGAAATGGGTTGTTTTGACAAAGCAGCGTCTCTGTGGACAGCTATTTTAGAAAATGGTCTGGTACCTGATATAATTTCATATAATACAAGAATTAAGGGTCTATGCTCTTGTCACAGAACACCTGAGGGTGTCCAATTATTGGATGAGGTGCTTGCACAAGGAATTGTACCAACAGCCATCACATGGAATATACTGGTCAGAGCTGTCATCAAATATGGACCTATTCAAATATGATCTTTTAGAATTTCTCTTGGTAATATCTTCTTTGCCTTAATTCCGCACGATAGATTTCTGTTTCCATGGCCTATATTTTTCACCTGATTTTGTTTGATCTTACTATAATAGCACTTATGTAGTTTCTCTCATGCCAACCGTAGTGTTTGCTTGAGGGCATCATAATCAAGAATTGCAGATTAACTCTGATGTTTAGAATTTCAGTGATACCAACTTCTTTCATACTTTCAACTGCGTCCAAGGTTCCCAGCAGTATGCTTTCTAATATAAAATGGCACCTTTTCAACTAAATAATGGATGGAAGTACTGAAATTTGCTAAATCTTGTTTCATAGGCTTAGGATGGTTATTTTGATTCGTGCAGACTAGTCTGTCCTTGCCTGTCTCTTCTTTCTTCTATGATGATGCAGTAACCAGGTCAAGTACAATAGTAACTGATGATCTAAGTGGGCTTACAATATTGATTGTCCATTTCAGTTTCGTATCTTGTGCTTGTTTTATTTTGTTTATGATAAGAGTTGAGAAGTGACCATAGTACATACATGCCACAAATACGGACACCAAACTCCTACAGCTTGAGAAATGTGCTGTATGATGGTGTGTGTGTGTGTGTATATATATATATATATATATATATATATATATATATAGGGAAAATCCATCCTACCACCCGGTGGTAGTTACCCCACATATCTCATATACTACCATGCGGTATTAGATATACTATTTTATTATTTTAAATATGTTCGTACACTATATCTAAGATATTTCAAAACAAGTTACATGAAAAAATTGCATATGAGTCCATAGTTTTTGTTATATTTGTGAAATACGTATATATTTGTACGTAAAAAAGAGCATACTCAAAATATGATACATACTACCTAAAAATTAGTATATGTACTACCTAAACATTGTTATATACTACATACTACACGTACATACTCTCGGTTTCGACAGATACTACATACAACATACAAAACGCAAGTGGTGGTAACTACCACTGCTTGTAGGAAACATTTGTCATATAGGGAAAATCCATCCTACCACCCGGTGGTAGTTACCCCATATGTCTCATATACTACCATGTGGTACTATATATACTATTTTATTATTTTAAATATGTTCATATACTATATCTAAGATATTTCAAAGCAAGTTACATTAAAAAATTGCATATGAGCCCATAGTTTTTGTTATATTTGTGAAATACGTACATATTTGTACGTAAAAAAGAGCATACTCAAAACATGGTACATACTACCTAAAAATTAGTATATATACTACCTAATCATTGTTATATACTACATACTACACGTGCATACTCTCGGTTTCGATAGATACTACATACAATATACAAAATGCAAGTGGTGGTAACTACCACTGCTTGTAGGAAACATTTGTCCTTGTCATATATATATATATATATATATATATATATATATATATATATATATATCTTGAATTACAAAAGCTATGTCAATTCGTAATAATTATATATATTTTACTTTGTTAGTGATAATGTCGAATCAAATCTACTGTACTTTTCCTGTTTTACTTCAAGTGTACATCTATTTCATTTTTCTTTTTTATCTTCTCAGCTTCAGTGGTCATATATCCTGTTCAAAGATGACCTTAACAAATCAGGCTAATGGAAATTCGACTCAGAGCACCTGAACAAACCAGGCAAGCTTTCTACATTACCTTCGAGGCATCTCAATGACATCTACTCCCTCCATCCCATAATATAAGAGTGTTTTTGGCACTACACTAGTGTTAAAAACGCTCTTATATTTTGGGACGGAGGGAGTAAGACATAGTATTACCATCTGCTAAGGTAAATGTCGAACCAATTTTATTTTATATTGCATTTTTTAAAGAAAAAATGACCGCTTTTCAGGTAGTAAAACTGTTTGCTTTGCACCCCTCAGACCCCATCCATGTCTGCCATCAAATGGGAACATACATGGTCACCAGATAGAATGACAGAAATAAAATTATACAATATGACCCACATGTGCCCAAAGGCTACTTTCTCTCTCCTCTTTTCTACCCTCCCTCCAACTGCAATCCATCTTCTCTGATCTCTGGCCATCTCTTTCCACTCTGCTCTGTTCCTTGACGCACCAAGCATGGTAATTGTGAGATCCACTTCTTCCCCAAGTCCGGCCTTCTGCCGCACCTTGATTTTGTCTCCTCTGATGAGTTTCCGATCTCAGCATGGCCTTCCGTAGCATTGCATGACCTCTTAGATCCTTTCACTTCTGTTATTTCGATCAGTTCTGTTCCCTTACCACCACAACTGGTTGAGCTCTGCCGCCAGATTTGAGAAACATGATTTTTTTTAAGTGCATCTGGACTGTAACCCTGTTGTTACCTTGTTTTGGCTTTTTTAAGTTGTAATTGCTGAAACATATCTCTGATGCAATAGTGAAGACAGCTTGAGTTTATCAGATCTCAGGTTCGAGAAACCTGTGATTTATAGGCCAAGCTACAGTGTAAATATTATCTTCTTTTACAAAATATACGACCATTCATACCACTCTCAGCTTCTGATGGTGGTATTCCTGTCGGCATATGACCTGAGCAACAAGGACCATGAAAAATTAGTCACGGAGTACCGTTCCCCTGCTCTACCTATTTCGTTGGAAAACAACATTTATTTGAGTTTTTGACCATACAGTCTATTTTGCAATCTCTTCGATACTCACTTTGAATTGAAACTGAGAAACGTGTATTTTTTAGCACATCAGGACTATAACCCGGTTACCTTATTTTTTAGCACATCTTGATTTCTTGGAAACATGATTGTTTTAGCGCATCAGATTGTGTCTTCGTTTTTTTGAGAAATGATGAGGGCACGATCTCGAACGTGCCGATGATTTGTCCCGATCTTTTTTTCGATGCAACGAACTCCTCCAATATCCACGATAAAATCTCCCAATTACGCGAACGAGTACACGTAACCTGAAGATGGGGTGACGACCACCAACGGACAATCCCTCGACACACGAGAAGCCTCCCTCCGTAGTAGACGTTACCAAGCGCAACTTTCACACAGAAAAATCACGCGAAATAAATAGTAACGACACCCAAAGAGGGCCGCTTCATAGTCGATACAAGTTGTCTAAACTCTAGAAAAATAGTCTAATCTCCTTTTACATGGCCAAACTCCTGGCCTTTTATATGGTGCACATAAGCACGTACGTACACAAACTAGTTTAGGAGTCCTTGCATGATACGACCTCAACCTACCAAAAACATAAACGTTTCTCCTCCTATGATTAAAGATTTTTTTTTTCTAAAACCCTCTCACGTAGCTAGTACTTGACCACCAGAAAAAAAGGTAACAATCCATGCGGTTGGAACTGCCATGTTTGATTGCCTTTGGATCTCAACTTCTCCATGTTGGTTGACAGACTTAGAAAAGCTTCCAATAAATAAAAACGAATATTGATATGATCCTTACGTAACAGGAACTGGCAGTGAACCAACCATGATCCATCTGCATGGCGTTCTAAACGTCGGCTTCACTTCCTGCGGAACTACAAGTTGAATTGCAATTTCTCCATTAAAAGTAACGGGGGCCTCCATCAACTTGGTCAGCATGCAATAATCAGAAGCACCCATGTTTTCTTCCTTCTGCGGTGTAGCACATGCAATGTGCCTAGTGTATTTGAACTTGCCTTCAACTTTAGTCCTTTCTTCTTATCACCTGCCAGTTTATGAACATGTGACATGGTAGCAAAGGCAGAACTAGAGCTAGTGTCTAATAACACGACATCATCACTAGTATTCCAAGAAACATGGTTGTTTTTTAGTGCATCAGATTGTAACCTGTTGGGCTTTCACCTTGTTTTGGCATCTGAAAGTAGTATTGCTGGATAATTTTTTGCAAGATTAAAGGCGGCCAGTGTTGATCAGATCTCAGATTTAAGAAACCTGTTTTTTATAGGCCAAGCTACACCTTCAATAATATGGTCTATTGTAAAGATTATATCCATTAAAATTAATGTGAGTAGTGGTCATTGCTAGTGGAAAGTACTGATTAAACTCTATTGCTGCCTTTTCATGTTTTACCAAGTGCGCATCTCTTTCATTCTTCTCTTTTTCAGCTTTTGGTGGTGATGTACCCTATCCATAAATGACCTGAGCAACCAGGCAAGTGAAAGTTAGAGCAATCCCCTCCATTTCGCCTTGGCGTTGCAAAGTCGGCACTCACAATTGTATCATGGAGTGTTACCATCGGCCAAGGTAAGGTAGTTCAGACTTTCAGCAACTATATACAAGCTAGTCTACTTGCCAGTACTTCACTAGCACTCCAAAGTTGTTAGATGTTGTGAATTTCATGTTAGCATTCACCCAGTTATTGTTTTCTATCTCTTTCTGGTTTCTGCGCATTCTCTTATTGTTCGGCTCCATCTTGCACCCATTGTCCAACTAATGTGGAGGCATTGAATATGAGAGCGTTTCTGTGTGTCCTCTGTGGCAGGGTTACGTCATTCCCGGCCATGCCCTTTTTTAATCTATATACTTGAATACCAGAACCGCCTAAAGTGTGACACCGGCTGATTACTTCAAGGTCAATATATAGTCTTCCAGTTGACAAGATACTCAGCAGAGAATGACATTCCTTAACTTTATCCCATCTTCTCGTTCACCAAGATTTTTTTCTTGAGATAAAAAATATTATTTTCTTCAAATGCTGTCTATTTTCTTGATTATTCATTTGAACCTGAACTTTTTATTTGGCAATAGTTTGATACCCTCTTTCGATCAAAATTTGTGAACATGGATTTCTTAGAGTGCATCTGGATTGTAATCCTGTTACCTTTTGGCTTTTAAAAGTTGTAATTGCTGAAACATATCTCTGATGCGAGAGCGAGGACAGCTTGAGTTTATCAGATCTCAGGTTTGAGAAACTTGTGGTTTATATGCCAAGCTACATCATAAATGGTATCTTTGATTACAAAAAACTGAATGCATTCATATCAAATGTATGCACTTTTCTATTGCTACCGAAAATATTAATATAACTCCAGAGCTACTTAAACTTTCTACTCTTGAACTTTTAAGTCTTGAGTATACAGATCTTCATTTTCTTTTTTTCCAACCTCTGGTACTTATATATGCTGCTCATGGATGACCTGAGCAACCAGGCAACCTTCCATCTACTTTATCCAGTTTGTTGCAAAGATAGCATCCAGAAATGTATTGACCCTGCACTCTATTTTTGCTATCTTTTCTATACTCACTTTGAATCAAAATTTGACTAACTCGACGTGTTAGGTGCATCAGAATTGTAACTATGTTACATTGTTTTGGCTTTTGAAAGTTTTAATTGCTGAAACATCTCTGATGCAATAGTGAAGACAGCTTGAGTTTATCAGATCTCAGGTTCGAGAAGCCTATGGTTTATGGGCCAAGCTACACTGCAAATGTTATTATAAAATATAATTCATCCCGCTCGCCAGCTTCTGGTTGTGGTATTTCTGTCCACAAATTACCTGATCAACCAGGCCATGAAAAATTAGACCTGGAGTAACATTTCTGCACTCTACCCAAGACGTTGGAAAACTGCATTTACATTTGTGATTCGTAAGACCAAGTATTGGCACCAGACCAAGTTAGATGTTGTTTTGAGTTTTTATCCCTGGAGTCTATTTTGCAATCTCTTTCATACACACTTTCAATTGAAACTGAGAAACAAGATTTTGTGAGCATGTCAGGACTATAATCCGGTTACCTTGTTTTGGCTTTTGAAAGTTGTATTGCTTAACCATATCTTTGATTTTTTTGGAAACATGGTTGTAGTAGCGTGTCAGGCTGTATCTTTTTTTAGTATCATGTTTGTATTCTAGTTCATCAGATTGTAACCTCTTACTTTGTTTTGGCATTTGAAAGTAGTATTGCTGGAACATTTTTATGCAATATTAAAGACAGACTGTGTTTAGCAGATCTCAGGTTTAAGAAACCTGTGATTTATAGGCCAAGCTACATCTTCAACAACATGTTTCGTTATAAATATTATACCATCATATTAATTTTAGTAGCTGTCATTGCTAGTGAAAAGTATTGATTGAACTCTCTTGTTACCTTTACATGTTTTATCAACTGCAGAGCTCTTTCATTACTCTCTTTTCAGCCTCTGGTGGTGATGTATACCCTGTTCATAAATGACCTGAGGAACCAGGCGAGTGAAAATTGGAGCAACATCCCTCCACTTCACCTCAGATGTTGCAAAGACTGCACTCACAATTGTAATGGGTGTTGCCATCAGCCCTAGGTAAATGGCGATTCAGATTTTCAACAACTATGTACAAGCTACAGTGTGCATGCCAGTAATTCACTAGTTCTTCAAAATTGTCAGATGTTGCGAATTTCATGTTAGCATCCATTTAGTTGTTGGTTTCTATCCCTTTTCCCCTGTTCTGTTTTTGTTCAGCAGTAAATGTGCTTCTATTTGTATTCATCTTGAGAACTAGATCTCCATCTTGTAGTCATCACTGTTGAACTAATGTGTAGTTGTGGCAGTTTACTTTTTTTTCGGACCATGGCCTTTTTCAATCTGTTCATGAATACCATAACTGCCTGGATTTTTCAAGGTCAACACATAGTCTTCCAGTTAACATGATACTCCCTCCGTCCGAAAAATATTGTCCCTCAAATGGATGTATCTAGTACCAACTAGATACATCCATTTGAGGGACAAGCTTTTTCGGACGGAGGGAGTACTCAGCAGAGAATGGCCTCCCATAACTTTATCCCCATCTCCTTCACCAAGAACTATCTTCTTCTAATATTGTATATTTTCATGATTATCCATTTTTGAACTTGTGCTTTTTATTTAACAATAGTTTGATACTCTCTTTCAATCAAAATTTGTGAAACATGAATTCCTTAGAGTGCATTTGGAATTCTGTGTTTATACGCTAAGCTATACCATAAATGCTATCCTTGATCTGTAAAACTACATGGCACATTCATGTCAATTTTATGCACTTTTATCTTGGTTATATTAACTGAACTCCAGTGCTACGTAAACTTTCTACCCTTTAACCCTCAAGTGCACAGACCTTCATTCTTTTTTTTTTCTCAGCTTCTGGTGCTGATATGCCCTTCTCGTGGATGGCTTGAGCAACCAGGCGATCAAAAAATTAACCCAGAGCAGCAACCTTCTGTCACTCTACCCAGTTGTTGCAAAGGCAGCATCTGGAAATGTAAGACTAAGCATTGGCACCAGCCCAAGGTAAAATGCTCATTTGAGCAATTGACCCTGCACTTCTCTTTTGCTGTCTTCTATACTCTTAACCTCTTCGAATCAAAATTTGAGTAAGTTGACGTGTTGGGTGCATCAAAATTGTAACTTTGTTACATTGGTTTGGCTTTGAAAGTTACATTGCTGAAACATATGTTTGATGCAAGATTGAAGACAGCTTGAGTTTATCAGACCTCAGGTGTAAGAAACCTGTGGTTTATAGGCCAAGCTACACTTTAAATGATAACTAAGATTACACAATCTATATCTTGATTTTATACAGTCTACATCTATATCGATGAAGCTCTTGCTGCTTTTTGATCTTCACTCAGGGTGCACAGCTCTTTTATTCTTCTCTTTTGTCGTTCTTGTCAGCTGCCGGTGGGGATATATCTTTCTCATAGATGACCTGAGCAACCAGGCCAATGAAAATTAAACCCAGAGCAGCAACCTTCCTCCATTCCACCTCTGCCGTTGCAAAGACGGCATTTGCGATTGTAAGACTGAGTATCGCCATCAGTGCAAGGTAAATATTCATCCGAGCTTTTGACCCTGCACTCTCCTTTGTTATCTCTGCGACCTTCTGTGCTTCGATCCTAGCCTTCACCTTGATTTCCTCATTGTTTTGAGGTTTTTTGACCTTCCCAAGGCTTTTGAAGAACATGCCTTCGTTTTTCTCCTCTTCAATCCAATCTTCGAAGTCTTCTAACACCCTCTCGTTCATTTCTATCTCCTGCCTTTGCATTTCAGCTGTCTCCTCGTAGGACTGCATCTTGCTGTCAAGACGCTCCATTATCTACCACATCAGAAATGCAATTCTCTGTCAGACACTAAATGAAGAAGCAATATACTGTTTAATCCGTCCATGACAAGGGATGCTCACCTGGTCCCCAATTTGATCGAGCTCTTTCATGGCGTTCTGCCCAATCATATCAAACTCGGTGTCGGCATCCTTGGTGAACTTGGTCAGGTAAGCAGACCGCTCATCCAGAAAGTTTGTGATGCGGACCTTCTGCGTCTGAAGCATGGCGATTTTCGCAAGCACCTCCTGCTGGCGTTGGTCACCGCCGTGCGGCAGGGGACCGTCTGATCCGGCATCTTCGGAACTGCAAGCACAGATGGAAAATCGCCTCTTGCTTAGATGCAGTGCATCTCGGCGCGGGGAGGATCTGCGCGGCGAGGGAAGGGATGTCCGAACGGTGTGAAGAGTAAGCATCTCCTCTTGATTCTCTGGGTCTTTGGTATGCTGCTGCTTTTGGTCTGCAGAGTAACCGTCGCGGAGTTTGTTTCTGCACCTCTCGTTGCCTGAGCTGGGAACGATATCCACGAAGCCACGCTGCTGTGCTACATGACAAGACCAAGTTGCCCCTTGCGTGCTGCGTGTTCACTCGGGTCCATTTCAACCCATGCCACTTTCCCGGGGAATGGGACCCTGCCTCGTTTCGGTTCCTATCCATTGAGGCAAGTAGTGCTCTGTGCGTAGCCACCGTGAAATTGATGGAGCCCCACTAGCAGCCGTGCAATCATGAACTGGGCTGAAATATAGGTGCTAGCTGGGCCGCGCCTACTTGTTTTTTTGTACTACAACGAAGAGCTGGGCTAGCCTACAATGAATGGCCACCTACAACTTATCGTTCGCCCTACGAAGCTACGGCCATGTTCCACAGACACGAATTATTAGTTGATGAATCCATGTGGTCGTTTGGAGTTAATTTTTTTCGATAGAAGGGGCCACACGGCCCCCATTTTCATTACGAAAATTGAGTTATACATCAGCCAGCTGACAACTCGACAACTATACACTTAACTGATGCAACAAACTGCAGCACCAAAAAACGACAGCATACATCCTTATATCTAGATATATCTACACGATGCTCTCTCAGAAATTTGCACGGGACAACACAAACGACCACGTGTGATTTGTTTCATCCTTTTTATTTATTCTGCGATTATAGACTGAAAATGCTTCGAGCACCTAACTATCAGTAGTGCGTTCTCGCATTCACCTGTGAAATGGAAACGGGAGCTGCTGGTGGATGGTGCTTTTTACTCTGCCCATCAAGCTTGGAACCTTATCCGTACTTGGTCCCGCTATTCCACAGCTATCGCTTGCATCAATGAGGCAATCGAGCAAGAACTGAAGAAGATGCCGTCCCTGAGACTTTTAATGCCATAACTTCTCTCTCCGAATAATCCACATCAAGCAGTTACTTTTGTCGAGCGAATTCCCAGAGTAGAGTTACGCGTCTGAGTGCTCATGAGCTGTACCCTTTCCGTCCGCCCCACCACATGCGCCGTGTGGTCGAAAGCGCAGAAATGGCCTGCACGATCATGAGACCCGGCCCTGCGCCCATACATACCACCTGTACCTATCTGCCTACAGGAGTAATGACGCGAAGCAAACGAACGTGCAGATGCCGGGGGCTTGTGCCGCAACTAGGCCCGTATTTATTTAATCTTATCATCAAGCAGACGCTTTCGGTACACCTCCTCCAAAATCGAAATCCCCGGCTGCGTCGTTAAAAGATCGCAGCTTGGGTCGCTCGACGCGTCGCTGTCCGCTCTCGCTCCGGCTCCGGCCTCCGGACCGCGTCGTCCTCGTCTCTCGATGGAGCCTCCCGGCACTGCACCTTGTCCAACTTGATGCCGCAGGAGTCATGGACGGCCGGGCTATAACAATTAAGTAATCGATTCGGTTCCTCAGCTGTGAGGCCTCGTCGTCATCTCTCCTCCCGCAGTGGTGCAACGTGTTCGCACCGATCTTATCCCTTTGGCCGTCCCACGGCAATGGAGCGATGATACGTGCGCGCCGCCATCGGGAGCGCGAGAACAAGTCACCTTACGTCCTCATTAGTACTCCAACTGTGGTTTGTACAGCAGTGCAAGCCGGGTTTTTTTTTCGAATCAAGCCGGTTGTTGCAGCGGTGCAGCTTCTAGAAGTAATGCGTCCTGGATCGAGAGCCAGAGGTCACGGTCTTGTGCACTGTTGTTCGACGATGATGGCTCCGGAATGTCAACATTCAGGGAGGCCTACACGTACGTACGGGCGAGCCGGGTACGGACGCACAACCCTGCGTAGACTTTCCGCCACAGGAAATGGTACTGATGGTTTAACACGCGATCCAGTAATCTATTCCCTCGTTCCAGGCGGCATACACTGCATCAAGGCAATGCGTATCTCCTGGAACACGCGTGCTGTTTACGCACTGTCGGCACGCTTTGTTATTTTTCTTTCCACTAGCTAATTTGCCCAAGTGCAGACGAGCCGGTTTGGTTTCTGTTTCAGAAGAGTGACGATGCCCAAGAGGTCAAATCCCTGTAAATCTTCCGAGTTTGAACAATGGGATTTAAATCTCTCAAGCCACTGCCAGCGACCAACAGACGGGAAGTAACTCGGTGCAGTACCCGTATCTCTCGCCAAATTTAATTATGTGCGTCCATACGTACTGTACCAGTACGGCCGAGCTCTCTGACGGGTTGCGGACCGTGGCCCACATGTCGGCCTCCGCCCCGGGGGTCCACGTGGGCCCATGTGCAGCGGTTGTATACCGAGGGGGACCTCGCCTCCAGGTGGACGGCGCACCTGAGCAGTACGTGCCGCTGCCTGCGCTGGTCCGGATTCCCCCGGTCGAGATCCGGCTCCGGCACAGCGCACACTGCACAAGATATTTGTTTCCACCCCCCAAGATACAGTACGTGCGTAGCATAGAAAGGTTGCGTCGTAATCCAGTTTTTATGTACACTTCAAATATCTGAACCCACTGTGCAGTTTCTTGACGGACGTGCCGCTGCGATCTGCTTGTCCAACTGCAGCCGTCCACACGTTCAGAAAGAACTTGCTGTGGAATCTACTACCCCGACGAGATTAAGATCACGGCAAATATCTGGAGTGAATTATTATAGTAATAGTATTAGGCGGTGGCAATTTCTTTTGTTCTACGAGCCTGTGCTGTGCCTCGAAAAGGTCAATGATTCTCCCTGACGGCGCCGGCCACTGTCCACGAATTCAGTGCACTTGCTCTTAACTTATCGCGACGCTGATGCAGACGATTTTGATGGGGCAGTACAGTAGTAGTACTGCTCAAGTAGGCATCTCTCCATAGCCTCCAAGGTTGGGAGACAGACGTAACAGCCGCGAACCGCTGTCGCTCTCGCGTACCGTCGGTCTGGGTGCGCGGTCACGAGCTCAACTGCCTCGCCCTTCACCGGCCCCGGCTAGGACTGCTAGTAGGACTGCTTTCTTTGGTTTTCGGTATCTATGCTTCATCCAACGAATGATGATTGATCAGTTGGGATTTTAATTTTTAAAGGTGCTTTAGTCTGGAACCAAGCAATCATTTTAGAATCTGGCGGTGATTTTTTTTTTTTTTGCGGAAAGAATCTGGCGGAGTTAACTGAAGTTAGCACTTGTTTGGAAGTAGGAACTTCGTGGAATTTCACAACGGTTCATTTTACATGAGATTTGATTTAATTCCCATGTCTTCTAAAAGCAAGTACCGCGATAAAGTGATGTAGGCGGCCTATAAGAGATGTCACCTCAAATTTGTCTCTACTTGAAGGAGAGAGGAGAGGAGTGGGTCACACCTTACAGCCGGCTATAGTACGAGCCCCAACAACCATTATGAAAGAAAGATGTGGTCATATATTAATGGTATGACATACTAGTATGACTAATTATTTGTATATGTGGGCTATTATGTTGGCTATAAGTGACATGTCAGCTCCATATAGCCGGCTCTTGGCTATATATTAACCATGCTCCAAACCAGCATGGCACCACCATAGTTACATTTAAAAGAAACTTGAATGTTGCTAGGGCTCGACACCGCGCCTTAGATTTTGTGCGCAAACGACTTCTTCACGCAGCTACAGTGGGACGAGGGAGAGGGAGGGGAGGGGGTGGCGTTAATGATCAGTGCAGTTCACGTGGAGCCGTCAGATCAGTAACCTTCAAAATGTTTTTGGAGTTCAAACACAGAGTCGCCAAAAGTGCATTCTTTGTAATGTTCTCTGTCCTATTTCTCTTATATTTGTGCATGTACATCATAGTTGGTTCTCAACTTGCATATATAGAAGTCAAAATTTTGGTCTATAACATCACACACTTTACAACAATTGAAAACAAACCATATTTTCAAGTTTCAAACCCTAAATTTAAACATAACATGAACTTCAGCTAAAATCAATAATTCTAGGTTCCAAACGCATGAAAAAAATGAAGCACCGTGCTCACATTCAATCGACATGTATAACACATGTCGCCGTGGGCGCCGCATCCTCCAGTAGGTGCACCGTCCGCTACTTCGGTGTATTGGTGCTATGCCATCCTTTAACGCATGATCGGCGCTCATCTCCCTCCCAAAATGTTCTTGATGTCTCTAAAAAAATGATGTTGACGTCTCATCCATGGCATTTGGATACAACATCATCAAACCGGTTCTCCTCGGTGACTCCATCTCTTCCTTGTGCCTTTTACTTCCGTGCATTTGTTCCTATCGTGCCATCTTCTATGTTAGTCTCCCCAACTCCAACTTTTCTTATTTTATCATCTCCACCGACTTGATAAACTCATCACTGTCATTCATCGCCTGCACATCTCCCCATCTCTTTACCAACACCTTGAGCCTCTTCCTCTTGTCGGGCTGCCCCACCCTTGACGCCAAAATAGAATTTCTAGGCACCCTCTCATCTCCATCATCATTAACTTACTCACCATCATCAAACTCTAGAGAGGAAGGGGTACATGACCTCAAGTTTTTTTGGACCCCACTCATTCCTTGTTTTCTACTTCTTATTGTCATGTAATTATTTTGAACAATGTTGGAGGTTAAATGCTTTGCCCTTCGCCATGGCATTTGCTTCTACCTTTCTTTGATTATCTCATCCTACAACATACAAATGGACATTGATTTAATACTCAAAATTATAAGCAGATGTGCCGTTGAAAAATATAACAAGAGTGCTCACATATTCGACAATGGTGACACCGCTAGGAGGCGAGTTCCTCATTTGCTCCAAAAAACCCACCCAAAGGTTGCATATATCTTGAATTGTACCTAGACTACTGCAGGAAGGTCCTAAGACAACACATGTATCAAAGACCGTTTGGCTAAACTGTGTGCACTGACAAATCACAAATGCTAATAAAATAAATCATGTGCCAGAAAACGAAACGTGTGCGACGACCAATCCATCGGCCACGATTTGGGGATTAAGACCGCGTGTGAAGTGAGCACACAACTATCTATTGTTCCGCGTGTGCAATTTGTGTTCATAATGCATATGTTTCGGCATACGTTTCCGTGTGTGTTCGTTGCAAACGATGTACAAACACAAAATGTTTGTGATGGCTAGGAGTAACGCACACGATTCATGGCATGAATATTCATGTGTGATGATTTGTAAGTTGTACGCACATGAAAGTGCAACTATCACTGGATGGTTTTGGTAATTCCTAACAACATATATCTAATTGAGCTAATGCTACTTCAAGATAAATATTTCAGGAAAGCTCAATGATTGGCGTGGCATGGATGAGAAAAGTGGATCCCTCAAAATGCTAAGGACAAAGGATTGGCTCAAGCTCAAAGCACAAAACTCTACATTTTTCATTTTAGTGATCCAAGATCACATTGAGTCCATAGTAAAAGCCAATACTATCAAGGAGGGATGAGGTGTTGCTTAATGGCTTTCTTGCTCAAAATGCTTAGTGATATGCTCCAAAGCCCTCAACTACTTTCTCACATCCACATATGACCCAAACCAAAAGTCCAACTCGGTCCCACCGATTCTTCCTATCCGGCGCCACCGAGCTCAGATGTCATAGCCACTGCCACAAACCCTAGGCAAATCGGTCTCACCGATAGGGATCTCGGTCTCACCGAGATGGGATTGTAATCTCTCTGTTTCCCTTCGTAACATTTCGGTCAAACCGAGATGAGCGATCGGTCCCACCGAGATTGCAATGCAAACTCTCTGTTTCCCTTTCGTAACGTTTCGGTCTCACCGAGATGAGCGAATCGGTCCCACTGAGTTTGCCTGACCAACCCTTTGTGTGTCCATTACCAAAATCGGTCTCACCGAGTTTGTGTAATCGGTCTCACCGAGATTACGTTATGCCCTAACCCTAATAATATCGGTCCTACCGAGTTGCATGCCGGTCCCACCGGAAATCCTAACGGTCACATGATTTGCTAAATCGGTCCGACCGAGTTTAACGATTCGGTCCCACCGAGATTGGTAAGTTGTGTGTAACGGTTAGATTTTGTGTGAAGGCTATATATACCCCTCCACCCACTCTTCATTCGTGGAAAGAGCCACCAGAACATGCCTACACTTCCAACCTAGATTTTTTGAGAGAGAACCACCTACACTTGTGTTGAGGCCAAGATATTCCATTCCTACCATATGAATCTTGATCTCTAGCCTTCCCCAAGTTGCTTTCCACTCAAATCCTCTTTCCACCAAATCCAAATCCTGTGAGAGAGAGTTGAGTGTTGGGGAGACTATCATTTGAAGCACAAGAGCAAGGAGTTCATCATCAACACACCATTTGTTACTTCTTGGAGAGTGGTGTCTCCTAGATTGTCTAGGTGTCACTTGGGAGCCTCCGACAAGATTGTGGAGTTGAAATGTAACGCCCCGGTTTTATACGCCAGATGTCCGTCAGTTATTCGCCGTCGTTGCCATGTCATTTGCTTGCGTGTTGCATTTTGCCATGTCATCATGTGCATCTCATTTTGCATACATGTTCGTCTCATGCATTCGAGCATTTTTCTCGTTGTCCGTTTTGCGATCCGGCACTCCTATGTCCTCCGGCGTCCCTCTTTTGTCTCTCGTTGTGAGCGGGTGTTAAACATTCTCGGAATGGCCCGAGGTTTGCCAAGCGGCCTTGGTATAGCACCGCTAGACCGCCTGTCAAGTTTCGTGCCATTTGGAGGTCGTTTGATACTCCAACGGTTAACAGGGTAACCGTAAAAGCCTCTTTTGTCTTGCAGCCCAACACCCCTCCAAAGTGGCCCAAAACCCAGCAAACCCCCCTTCATGCTCTCGGTCGTTCGATCACGATCGGTTAACAGGGTAACCGTAAAAGCCTCTTTTGTCTTGCAGCCCAACACCCCTCCAAAGTGGCCCAAAACCCAGCAAACCCCCCTTCATGCTCTCGGTCGTTCGATCACGATCGCGTGGCCGAAAACCGCTCCTCATTTGGACTCTCCTAGCTCCCAGAATCTATAAATATGCCCTCCCCTTCCATTTTTCGCAGATGAAACCCTAGCAACTCCCCTCTCCACGCAGCTGGACATGTCCGCCGACGGCCGGACACGTCCAGCCGCCGTCCCGCGTCCAATCCGAAGCTGCCGCGTGGCTCCTCTCTGCCGTCGCCGCCGCTGGCCTGCGGGCCCATCCGGCCCGCCTGCCCGACGTCTTGCCGCCGCCCACCACGGGTGCCCCGCGCCGACCGCCGCCTCCGCCCGCCTGGTTGCTGGTTGCCGCCGCCGCCGCCTGCTGCGGGCTCCGCCACCGCTTCGCCTCGCTCATGCTGTCGCGCCGCCGCCACAAGCTCCTCGCGGCCGTGCCTGCGCCTCACTGCGGCGCCGCCTCCACGGCCCCTCGCCGCCCAGCTCCTCGTGCCTCCCGCCGGTGTGCCCGCCGCCCGAGTCGCCGCCCCTCGGCCGAGCGCGCCCCACGATCGGATCCGGGTCGGGCCGACCGGATCCGCCTTGCCCCGGTGCCCCCGGCCTCGCCGGCGTCCTCCCCGACCCCTCCGGCCATCTTCTTCTCCGTCGCCGGCGAGATCCGCCGCCACCTCGCCGCAGTTGACTTTTCCCCGGGGTGAGAAAATTTGCCAAGTCCCGAGATATCTGCATATTTTTAGCTCCTGTTCATAGCATCATAACTCCGCATCCGTGGCTCCGTTTTGGGCATGTAGCATATCAAATTGTTCGTCTCAACGAGTACTTCATTTCATCCCATTGCATCATGTCCATTTGAGTCCATCTTGATGCTCGAATCATCGTTGCAAGAGTGCTATATGATGTTAATTTGCTGAAACTGTTATAACTTGATGATTTGTCATTTCTGTTGCATTTTATGTGTGCATCCTATGAGCATGAGCCCTACATGTGTTTTGAAGTATACCATGCCATCTTTACTGGGGTGCAATCCATGTATTTTTGTGAGTTGTGTACTGAGTGCATCAAGCTTGTTAAGTAGGATACTTGCTGTTGCTGTTTTGCTAGGCTGATTCTGTTATATTTTGTTGCTATGTAAACCTGCTGCTACAAGTCATCCTATGCATAATCTGGAGATGTTCACTAAGTATGATTTGTTATACATATCATGCTCTATTCATTCATGCCCCTGGTTGCATTTATAGCCTACTGTAGCTTGTTGTAATCTTGCTCTCAAATTGCTAAATAATGTTGCTGTCAGCCTGTTAACATGAAGTTCGATTTTGGCCATGTGTTTTTCTAGTGATCCGTGCAATCTATGAACTTTTTCTTGCCATGCTTAGCTTCATAAACATGTATTATTACTGTTGGTAACCTTGTCATGCCATGTATTGATCTGTGGTGAGTGGTTCAAGCTCACCAACATGCCTACTTATTGTTGTTCCCGCCATGTATGAATCATCATATCTTTTGCCATGTTTACATGGGTGCCATCATATTTTCTCGTGCCCTTTTGGCTCATGGTCGAAGGGCTTTTGTTATATACAATTAGTAGATTCATTCCATGCCTTTGTTTACCATGTTAAGTTCCTGTAGCATGTTGTTTGATAGCTCTAAACATTGCAACTTTGATGTTATTTCGCAAAGTCTAAAGCTGTTAATATATGCAATCTTGCCATGTGCGTTTGAGCATGTTCTAGTGATTTCGGAGATAGCTCAGTGTTCATGTTTTGTCATGCTTTACCTGTACTTCATGCCCATGCCTTTTTATTACGTTGAGATGCTGTAGCATATTGTTTTGATGCTTGCAATATGCCTAGTTGCTGTTTTGGACAACTTGTCCTTTAAACTTGTAGAGTGTATGTGTTGAACCGTTGCTCCGTTTTGAGTGTGCTCTATATGAAACTAGCTTGATTTTGCATGAAGTTTCATATTATCATGTTGCATCCTTATTTTGAGGTGTTTGCTTGATGTTTGGATGCATTTAGCATCAAAGCCATGTTTAACTTGTTTTGCTCATATCTTCTAGGCCGTAGCTCCGAATTAAATGAACTTTATATGTAACTTGACTAGAATCTCGTGTAGATCATCTTGGTGCATGTTAACTTGCTGTTTAACAACTTGAACATAAGGTTAATTCATATCTGGACCAATTTCTAAATTTGCATATGAGGACTTATCGGAATTGTTATATGTTGTTCCCGGCCTCATTTAAACTTGCTTTGATGTGTTGCTCTTGTATGCATCATCTCTTGCTATGAGTAGCTTCATGTAGCCTTGTCATGCATCATGCTTGGTTGTGCATCATGTCATGCTTATGTGTGGTGTGTTTACCATGTTGTGTGCTTCTTCTCGATAGTTCTCGTTTCGTTGCGAACGTGGGGATTCGTTCATCTACGCTTGTTTCGTATTCGTGGCTTCATCTTCTTCATGGAATCGTTCTTCTTCCTTGCGGATTTCAGGCAAGATGACCGCTACCCTGGATCTCACTACTATCATTGCTATGCTAGTTGCTTCGTTCTATCGCTTTGCTGCGCTACCTATCATTTGCTCTTCAAGCCTCCCCAAATTGCCATGAACCTCTAACCTTTGTCACCCTTCCTACCAAACCGTTGCTTGGCTATGTTACCGCTTTGCTCAGCCCCTCTTATAGCGTTGCTAGTTGTAGGTGAAGTTGAAGATTGCTCCATGATGGGCAGGATTATGTTGGGATATCACAATATCTCTTATTTAATTAATGCATCTATATATTTGGTAAAGGGTGGAAGGCTCGGCCTTATGCCTGGTGTTTTGTTCCACTCTTGCCGCCCTAGTTTCCGTCATACCGGTGTTATGTTCCCGGATTTTGCGTTCCTTACACGGTCGGGTGATTTATGGGACACCCTTGACAGTTCGCTTTGAATAAAACTCCTCTAGCAAGGCCCAACCTTGGTTTTACCACTTGCCTCACCACCACCTACCTTTCCGTTGGGAGTAATGAACCCAAGGGTCATCTTTATTTTAGCCCCCCCGGGCCAGTGCTTCTCTAAGTGTTGGTCCGAACCGAGCCACCTGCGGGGCCCCCTCGGGGCAACTCGAGGTCTGGTTTTACTCATAGCCTGTTGTAGGGGAACGTTGTAATTTCAAAAAAATTTCCTACGCACACGCAAGATCATGGTGATGCATAGCAACGAGAGGGGAGAGTGCTGTCTACGTACCCTCGTAGACCGAAGCGGAAGCGATCACAACGTAGAGGAAGTAGTCGTACGTTCTCCTCGCGATCCGACCGATCCGGCGCCGTTACTCCGACGCCCCGAGTTCTTGACACACGACAGCTCGATGGCGCCCTCGTACTCCAATCCAGCCGAGTGTCGAGGGAGAGTTCGTCAAGACGACGGCGTGGTGGACGATCTTGATGTTCTATCGTAGCAGAGCTTCGCCTAAGCTTCGACGATATGACCGAGGTGGAATATGGTGGAGGGGGCACCGCACACGGCTAAGGAACGATTCAGTAGATCAAACTTGTGTGTTCTAGGGTGCCCCCTGCCCCGTATATAAAGGAGCAAGGGGGGGTGCGGCCGCCCAGAGAGGAGGCTGCCGAGGAGTCCTACTCCCACGGGAGTAGGACTCCCCTTCCTAGTTGGAGTAGGATTGGGGGAGGGAAGAAGGAAGGCGCCGCCCCCTCCTGTCCTATTCGGACTAGGGGGAGGGGCGGCCTGCCCTGGCCGGCCCCTCCTCTTCTCCCTCGAGGCCCACTAAGGCCCAATAGCCTTCGGAGGGTTCCAGTAACCCCGGTTTTCGGTAAAATCCCGATTTCACCCGAACCATTCGAACTCCAAATATAGGCTTCCAATATATCAATCTTTATGTCTCGACCATTTCGAGACTCCTCGTCATGTCCGTGATCACATCCGGGACTCGAACTTCTTTGGTACATCAAAATACATAAACTCATAATAACATCGCCATCGAAACCTTAAGCGTGCGGACCCTACGGTTCGAGAACAATGTAGACATGACCGAGACACGTCTCGGTCAATAACCAACAGCGGGACCTGGATGCCCATATTGGTTCCTACATATTCTACGAAGATCTTTATCGGTCGGACCGCATAACAACATCGTTGTTCCTTTGTCATCGGTATGTTACTTGCCCGAGATTCGATCGTCGGTATCCAATACCTAGTTCAATCTCGTTACCAGCAAGTCTCTTTACTCGTTCCGTAATACATCATCTCATAGCTAACTCATTAGTTGTAATGCTTGCAAGGCTTCAGTGATGTGTATTACCGAGAGGGCCAGAGATACCTCTCCGAGCAATCGGAGTGACAAAACCTAATCTCAAATACGCCAACCCAACATCCGCCTTTGGAGACACTGTAGTACTCCTTTATAATCACCCGATTCGTTGTGACGTTTGGTAGCACCAAAGTGTTCCTCCGTAAACGGAGTTGCATAATCTCATAGTTACAGGAACATGTATATGTCATGGATAAAAGCAGTAGCAACATACTAAACGATCGTGTGCTAAGCTAATGGAATGGGTCATGTCAATCAGATCATTCTACTAATGATGTGACCTTGTTAATCAAATAACAACTCTTTGTTCATGGTTAGGAAACATAACCATCTTTGATTAACAAGCTAGTCTTGTAGAGGCATACTAGTGACATATTGTTTGTCTATGCATTCACACATGTATCATGTTTCCGGTTAATACAATTCTAGCATGAATGATAAACATTTATCATGAAATAAGGAAATAAATAATAACTTTATTATTGCCTCTAGGGCATATTTCCTTCATCTCCCACTTGCACTAGAGTCAATAATCTAGATTACATAGTAATGATTCTAACACCCATGGAGTCTTGGTGTTGATCATGTTTTGCTCGTGGAAGAGGCTTAGTCAACGGTCCGCTACATTCAGATCCGTATGTATCTTGCAAATCTCTATGTCTCCCACGGACTAAGTCCCGGATGGAATTGAAGCGTCTCTTGATGTGCTTGGTCCTCTTGTGAAATCTGGATTCCTTCGCTAAGGCAATTGCTCGAGATTGTCACACAAGATTTTCATTGGACCCGATGCACTAGGTATGACACCTAGATCGGATATGAACTCCTTCATCCGACTCCTTCATTAGCTGCTTCGAAGCTGCTATGTATTCCGCTTCACATGTAGATCCCGCCACGACGCTTTGTTTAGAACTGCACCAACCGACAGCTCCTCCGCTTAGTGTAAATACGTATCCGGTCTGCGATTTAGAATCGTCCGGATCGGTGTCAAAGCTTGCATCAACGTAACTGTTTACGATGAGCTCTTTGTCACCTCCATATACGAGAAACATATCCTTAGTCCTTTTCGGGTATTTCAGATGTTCTTGACCGCTGTCCGATGATCCACTCTGGATTACTTTGGTACCTCCTGCTAGGCTTATAGCAAGGCACACATCAGTCGGTACACAACATTGCATACATGATAGAGCCTATGGTGAAGCATAGGAACATCTTTCATTTTCTCTCTATCTTCTGCGGTGGTCGGGCATTGAGTCTTACTCAACTTCACACCTTGTAACACGTGCAAGAACCCTTTCTTTGCTTGATCCATTTTGAACTTCTTCAAAATTTTGTCAAGGTATGTGCTTTGTGAAAGTCCAATTAAGCGCCTTGATCTATCTCTATAGATTTTGATGCCCAATATGTAAGCAGCTTCACCGAGGTCTTTCATTGAAAAACTCTTATTCAAGTATCCCTTTATGCTATCCAGAATTCTATATCATTTCCGATCAGCAATATGTCATCTACATATAATATCGTAAATGCTACTGAGCTCCCACTCACTTTCTTGTAAATACTGAGCTTCTCCAAAAGTCTCAGATGAACCCAAATGCTTTGATCACACTATCAAAGCATTTATTCCAACTCCGAGATGCTTGCACCAGTCCATAAATGGATCATTGGAGCTTGCACACTTTGTTAGCTCCCTTTGGATCGATAAAACCTTTCGGTTGCATCATATACAACTCTTCTTCCGTAAATCCATTCAGAATGCGTCTTTACATCCATTTGCCAAATTTCATAATCATAAAATGCGGCAATTGCTAACATGATTCGGACAGACTTAAGCATCGCTACGGGTGAGAAGGTCTCATCGTAGTCAACCCCTTGAACTTGTCGAAAACCCTTTGCGACAAGTCGAGCTTTGTAGACAGTAACATTACCATCGGCGTCAGTCTTCTTCTTGAAGATCCACTTGTTTTCTATTGCTTGCCTACCCTCGGGCAAGTCAACCAAAGTCCATACTTTGTTTTCATACATGGATCCCATCTCAGATTTCATGGCCTCAAGCCATTTTGTGGAATCTGGGCTCACCATCGCTTCTTCATAGTTCGTAGGCTCATCATGATCTAGTAGCATGATTTCCAGAGCAGGATTACCGTACCATTCTGGTGCGGATCTTACTCTGGTTGATCTACGAGGTTCTGCAGTAACTTGATCTGAAGTTTCATGATCAACATCATCAACTTCCTCACTACTTGGTGTAGATGTCTCAGAAACCGGTTTCTGCGACAAACTACCTTCAAGTAAGGGAGAAGGTACAATTACCTCATCAAGTTCTACTTTCCTCCCACTCACTTCTTTCGAGAGAAACTCCTTCTCTAGAAAGGATCCATTCTTAGCAACGAATGTCTTGCCTTCGGATCTGTGATAGAAGGTGTACCCAACTGTCTCCTTTGGGTATCCTATGAAGACACATTTCTCCGATTTGGGTTCGAGCTTATCAGGTTGAAGCTTTTTCACATAAGCATCGCATCCCCAAACTTTAAGAAACAACAACTTTGGTTTCTTGCTAAACCATAGTTCATAAGGTGTCGTCTCAACGGATTTTGACGGTGTTCTATTCAGTGTGAATGCGGCCGTCTCTAGAGCATAACCCCAAAACGATAGCGGTAAATCTGTAAGAGACATCATAGATCGCACCATATCTAGTAAAGTGCGATTCGACGTTCGGACACACCATTACGCTGTGGTGTTCCGGTGGCGTGAGATGCTAAACTATTCCGCATTGTTTCAAATGTAGACCAAACTCGTAACTCAAATATTCACCTCCACGATCGATCGTAGAAATTTAATTTTCTTATTACGATGATTTTCAACTTCACTCTGAAATTCTTTGAACTTTTCAAATGTTTCAGACTTATGTTTCATTAAGTAGATATACCCATATCCGCTTAAGTCATCTGTGAAGGTGAGAAAATAATGATATCCGCCACGAGCCTCAACATTCATCGGACCACATACATCTGTATGTATGATTTCCAACAAATCTGTTGCTCTCTCCATAGTACCGAGAACGGGTTTTAGTCATCTTGCCCATGAGGCACGGTTCATAAGTGCCAAGTGATTCATAATCAAGTGACTCCAAAAGTCCATCAAGATGGAGTTTCTTCATGCGCTTTACACCGATATGACCTAAACGGCAATGCCACAAATAAGTTGCACTATCATTATCAACTCTGCATCTTTTGGTTTCAACATTATGAATATGTGTATCACTACTATCGAGATTCATCAAAATAGACCACTCTTCAAGGGTGCATGACCATAAAAGATATTACTCATATAAATAGAACAACCATTATTCTCGATTTAAGCGAATAACCGTCTCGCATCAAACAAGATCCAGATATAATGTTCATGCTCAACGCAGCACCAAATAACAATTATTTAGGTCTAAAACTAATCCCAAGGTAGATGTAGAGGTAGCGTGCCGACCGCGATCACATCGACTTTGGAACCATTTCCCATGCGCATCGTCACTTCGTCCTTTGCTAGTGTTCGCAATCCGTAGTCCTGCTTTGAGTTGCAAATATTAGCAATGTAACCAATATCAAATACCCAGTGCTCTGCGAGCTCTAGTAAGGTACACATCAATAACATGTATATCACATATACCTTTGTTCACCTTGCCATCCTTCTTATCCGCCAAATACTTGGGGCAGTTCCGCTTCAATGACGACCGCTTGCAGAGAAGCACTCGATTTCAGGTTTGGGTCCGGACTTGGGTTTCTTCTCTGAGCAAAGCAACTTGCTTGCTGTTCTTCTTGAAGTTCCTTCTTCTTCCCTTTGCCTTTCTTCTTGAAACTAGTGGTCTTATTGACCATCAACACTTGATGCTCCTTCTTGATTTCTACCTCCGCAGCCTTTAGCATTGCGAAGAGCTCTGTATAGTCTTTACTAACCCTTGCATATTATAGTTCATCACGAAGCCTTTGTAGCTTGGTGGCGGTGATTGAAGAATTCATCAATGACACAATCATCCGGAAGATTAACTCCCAATTGTGTCAAGTGATTGTAGTACCCGGACATTACGAGTATGTGCTCACTAATGTAACTATTCTCCTCCATCTTGCAGCTATAGAACTTATTGGAGACTTCATATCTCTCAATCTGGGCATTCTGTTGGAATATTAACTTCAACTCTGGAACATCTCATATGCTCCATGACGCTCAAAACGTCGTTGAAGTCCCGGTTCTAAGCCGTAAAGCATGGCACCTCGAACTATAGAGTAGTCATCGGCTTTGCTCGCCAGACGCTCATAACATCCGGTGTTGCTCCAAAGAAGCGAGTTCGCACCCAGCGGTGCATCCGGGACGTAACTCTTACGTGCAGCAATGAGGATAATCCTCGAGTTACGGACCCGATCCGTGTAATTGCTACCATCATCTTTCAACTTTGCTTTCTCAAGGAACGCATTAAAATTCAACGGAACAACAAAGACGAGCCATCTATCTACAATCAAACATAAACAAGCAAGATACTATCGGTACTAAGTCCATGATAAATTTAAGTTCAATTAATCATATTACTTAAGAACTCCCACTTAGACAGACATCTCTCTAGTCATCTAAGTGATCACGTGATCCAAATCAACTAAACCATAACCGATCATCACGTGAAATGGAGTAGTTTTCAATGGTAAACATCTTATGTTGATCATATCTACTATATGATTCACGCCGACCTTTCGGTCTCCGTGTTCCGAGGCCATATCTGCATATGCTAGGCTCGTCAAGTATAACCCGAGTATTCTCGTGTGCAAAACTGGCTTGCACCGTTGTAGATGGACGAGAGCTTATCACACCCGATCATCACGTGGTGTCTGGGCACGACGAACTTTGGCAACGGTGCATACTCAGGGAGAACACTTCTTGATAATTTTTTTAGTGAGAGATCATCTTATAATGCTACCATCAATCAAAGCAAGATAAGATGCATAAAGGATAAACATCACATGCAAATCAATATAAGTGATATGATATGGTCATCATCATCTTGTGCTTCGTGATCTCCATCTCTCGCAGCACCATCATGATCACCATCGCCACCGGCGCGACACCTTGATCTCCATCGTAGCATCGTTGTCGCCTCGCCAATCTTATGCTTCTCGACTATCGCTACCGCTTAGTGATAAAGTAAAGCATTACTGAGCGATGCATTTCATACAATAAAGCGACAACCATATGGCTCCTGCCGATTGCCGATAACCGGTTACAAAACATGATCATCTCATACAATAAAATATAGCATCACGTCTTGACCATATCACATCACAACATGCCTGCAAAAACAAGTTAGACGTCCTCTACTTTGTTGTTGCAAATTTTACGTGGCTGCTACGGGCTTAAGCAAGAACCAATCTCACCTACGCATCAAAACCACAACGATACTTCGTCAAATAGACTCTGTTTTAACCTTCTCAAGGACCGGGCGTAGCCACACTCGGTTCAACTAAAGTGAGAGAGACAGACACCCGCCAGTCACCTTTAAGCAACGAGTGCTCGTAGCGGTGAAACCAGTCTCGCGTAAGCGTACGCGTAATGTCGGTCCGGGCCGCTTCATCTCACAATACCGCTGAACCAAAGTATGACATGCTGGTAGGTAGTATGACTTGTATCGCCCACAACTCATTTGTGTTCTACTCGTGCAAAACATCAAACCATAAAAACCTAGGCTCGGATGCCTTTGTAGGGGAACGTAGTAATTTCAAAAATTTTCCCACGCACACGCAAGATCATGGTGATGCATAGCAATGAGAGGGAGAGTGTTGTCTACGTACCCTCGTGAGACCGGGCGAAGCGATCACAACATAGAGGAAGTAGTCGACGTTCTCCTCGCGATCCGACCGATCCGGCGCCGTTACTCCGACGCCCGAGTTCTTGACACACGACAGCTCGATGGCGCCTCGTACTCGATCCAGCCGAGTGTCGAGGAGAGTTCCGTCAAGACAACGGTGTGGTGACGATCTTGATGTTCTACCGGCGCAGAGCTTTGCCTAAGCTTCGCGACGATATGACCGAGGTGGAATATGGTGGAGGGGGCACCGCACACGGCTAAGGAACGATCCGTAGATCAAACTTGTGTGTTCTAGGGTGCCCCCTGCCCCCGTATATAAAGGAGCAAGGGGGGGGGGTGCAGCCAGCCTAGAGGAGGCGCGCCTGGAGGAGTCCTACTCCCACCGGGAGTAGGACTCCCCCCCCTTTTCCTAGTTGGAGTAGGATTGGGGGAGCGGGAAGAAGGAAGGGGGGCGCCACCCCCCCTCCTTGTCCTATTCGGACTAGGGGGGGAGGAGGCGCGCGGCCTGCCCTGGCCGGCCCCTCCTCTTCTCCCTCGAGGCCCACTAAGGCCCAATAGCCTCCGGGAGGGTTCCGGTAACCCCGGTTTTCAGTAAATCCCGATTTCACCGGAACCATTTCAACTCCAAATATAGGCTTCCAATATATCAATCTTTATGTCTCGACCATTTCGAGACTCCTCGTCATGTCCGTGATCACATCCGGACTCGAACTTCTTGGTACATCAAAATACATAAACTCATAATAAGCATCATCGAAACCTTAAGCGTGCGGACCCTACGGTTCGAGAACAATGTAGACATGACCGAGACACGTCTCGGTCAATAACCAACAGCGGACCTGGATGCCCATATTGGTTCCTACATATTCTACGAAGATCTTTATCGGTCGGACCGCATAACAACATACGTTGTTCCCTTTGTCATCGGTATGTTACTTGCCCGAGATTCGATCGTCGGTATCCAATACCTAGTTCAATCTCGTTATCGCAAGTCTCTTTACTCGTTCCGTAATACATCATCTCACAGCTAACTCATTAGTTGTAATGCTTGCAAGGCTTGATGATGTGTATTACCGAGAGGGCCCAGAGATACCTCTCCGACAATCGGAGTGACAAAACCTAATCTCAAATACGCCAACCCAACATCCGCCTTTGGAGACACCTGTAGTACTCCTTTATAATCACCCGAGCCACGTTGTGACGTTTGGTAGCACCAAAGTGTTCCTCCGTAAACGGAGTTGCATAATCTCATAGTTACGGGAACATGTATATGTCATGGATAAAAGCGGTAGCAACATACTAAACGATCGTGTGCTAAGCTAATGGAATGGGTCATGTCAATCAGATCATTCTACTAATGATGTGACCTTGTTAATCAAATAACAACTCTTTGTTCATGGTTAGGAAACATAACCATCTTTGATTAACAAGCTAGTCTTGTAGAGGCATACTAGTGACATATTGTTTGTCTATGCATTCACACATGTATCATGTTTCCGGTTAATACAATTCTAGCATGAATGATAAACATTTATCATGAAATAAGGAAATAAATAATAACTTTATTATTGCCTCTAGGGCATATTTCCTTCACCTGTCTCATCCGGTGTTGCCCTGAGAACGAGATATGTGCAGCTCCTATCGGGATTGTCGGCGCATCGGGCGGTCTTGCTGGTCTTGTTTTACCATTGTCGAAATGTCTTGTAAACCGGGATTCCGAGACTGATAGGGTCTTCCTGGGAGAAGGTATATCCTTCGTTGATCGCGAGAGCTTATCATGGGCTAAGTTGGGACACCCCTGCATGGTATAAACTTTTGAGAGCCATGCCCGCGGTTATGTGGCAGATGGGAATTTGTTAATGTCCGGTTGTAGATAACTTGACACCAGATCCGAATTAAAACGCATCAACCGCGTGTGTAGCCGTGATGGTCTCTTTTCGGCGGAGTCCGGGAGGTGAACACGGTTTTGGGTTATGTTTGACGTAAGTAGGAGTTCAGGATCACTTCGTGATCATTGCTAGCTTCACGACCGTTCCTTTGCTTCTCTTCTCGCTCTTATTTGCATATGTTAGCCACCATACTTGCTTAGCCGCTGCTGCAACCTCACCACTTTACCCCTTCCTTTCCCATTAAGCCTTGCTAGTCTTGATACCCATGGTAATGGGATTGATGAGTCCTCGTGGCTCACAGATTACTACAAGAACAGTTGCAGGTACAGGTTATGCGATGATCTTGACGCGAGAGTGATGTTTGCTTGTTTTGGAGTTCTTCTTCTGCTGCTTATTCGATCAGGGGATAGGTTCCAGGTCGGCAGCCTGGGCTAGCAGGGTGGATGTCGTTTGAATTTCTGTTTGTGTTTCATCCGTAGTCGGATGGTGCTCTTATGTAATCCGATGTTGTATTTGTGTGGCATTGTATGCCTTTTGTATGTATCCCCATCTATTATGTAATTTTGATGTAATGATATCCACCTTGCAAAAGCGTTTCAATATGCGGCTCTATCCTTGGTGGGACCTTCGAGTTCCTTTTGGATAGGGTCGCATATTGGGCGTGACAAGTTGGTATCAGAGCCTCGACCGACCATAGGAGCCCCTTGATTGATCGTGTAGTTTGGCCGTTGTTGAGTCTAGAAGAAAACTGTTTTCGGAGTCTAGTTATATCGGAGAGTAGGAATTCTTTTTACTCCTCAGTCCCTTCGTCGCTCCGGTGAAGAATCTTGACGTAGGTGTTTTGGACTACTCCTCTTCCCTTCAAATTTTTCTTTAGGATCACGTGGTTAGTTTCTTGAGTTGTCCACCCACTTTTATCCGGTGTATTTCTCGTCAAGTTGTTTCGACCCCGTTTGTTTTACGAGATCAATCCTCGGTTCTTTCTCAATGTCGTCCTCAGTTGTTTTCTTTTCCCACCCACCCACCCCTTTTTCTCCTCGAAGGCGAAGTCCGTAATCGAGTATCCATCCTACTCGTGTGAAGTCTTTGTTTTCTTCAATGATTTCAACTGGTGTTTTCTCTTCAAGATATTCGTCGGTTTCCCCTTCCAAGTTGCCTTTATTTTTCCCGCCCTCCCACCCTCTTCTTCCCGGAGCCTGAGTCTCTTTCGAGCATCAATTTCATTCATACGGAGTCTCTTCAGTCTTCCCGCAATTATTTCAACTGGTGAATTCTCGTCTCGTTTGACATTCATCATCTCTAATTCTTCTCCGGTGGATTCAATTCCATTTTTCGGTAGTGATTATAATCTTTCTCTCGGCTCAAGTGTTTTCCTTGCTCGTTCGCCTCTCGCCAGTTTATCCTTTCGGAGTGTTCAAGACATCTCAGAAGATTCGGCTATGTTCGAATTAATTCGAGGTTGTCACCTCATTCAAATATTTTATTTGTTCCGGTTCATCATCTATCTGTTCAACATCCCACCCACAGGTCTTTTCCCAGGATCTTACCTGACTCTTCTAATTCCCCCGGAGTTATTCTCAAATTCTTTTCAAAGTGTGATGTAAGAATGGATTCCATCAGTCACATGCCTTCTCCAAGATCGCTTTCAAATTCTTTTCATTGTTGGCTCAACCTCTTCGCTTTTCATTTCCCCGGAGTATCTCAATTATTTTGGTGGTGTTTTCCATCGATATTTGAAGACCGAAGAAGAGTTTTTCCTCTAAATCTTGTCTATTCTCGCGAAGTTTCGTGGTTCTAGCTTCATGTTATCCTCGCAAATTATTCCATTTGTCAGTTATTTTTTTCATCCATCCGGAGTATTTCAGGAGTTGTTTTTGCCGTCTCGATCATCCGGAGGCCATCTTTTCAGAATATTGTTTCGTTCCAAGTTTTCAGATTCATTCCCCAATTATTCTATATCCGTGCCCCTTCGTTCATCTCAATATTCTTCCGGTGCTTCGCTCAAGTGTTCTTTATCAGCTCATGATCTCTTTGTTCTTTTGCATCTAAATCCCCTCTAGCATATTGGTTCTTCTAATTCTTCCTGGTGATTCATTCGCGTTCGTCAGTCATTTCTGAATTCTTACGGTGGTTCTTTCAGATTCTTTTTCTTTGGTTATCATATTAATTCATTCGTTCGTTTCAATCCTACCGGTGGTTCATGAAGACCTTCTCAAGTTTGCGATATGTCACTTCTCAATCCTTTTCAAGAAGAATAAGTAGTATGCACAATCCATTGCTTGCCATCAATTTAATTTGATGAAGGATAAGCATACAATAAATCTTATTCTTATTTCATCCAAATGATTAATCCCTTCCTTCGGAGTTTGTTCTTGATGAATAAATTCTAGTTCCAAGTGTTTTTCATCTTTTTCTTTTCCGGAGTCCAAGCCTTCTCGCTTGTCTCGTCATGTAGCTCCATCTGAATCACCGCAAGGCTCATCTTATTCTTTCATCCTTCATTCTATCTCACCATCCTTTTGTCACCGGAGTTCTTCATGGTGGTTCTTCATGATTTAATTCATTCCTCAAGTGTTCATCAAGATTCTTGTAGGCGAAGTTCAAGTATTCTTCTTCTTGCTTCGCGAGGTGCATTAAATATCCGTATTCTTTTGAAGTGGAGTTTTGCATTTCATCGTTCTTCTAAACTATCCAATCATTTCCGTTTGTGGCTGGTTATCACCTTATGATTTTGAGATGTTATCCATAAGTCCACAACAAGCCTATTCTTTCGTTGTTGATTTTTCACAACAACTCCATTCAATCCTTCTTCTAAGTTCTTTTCATTCAACTCTTTCAATTCTTCCGGAGGTTTTGTGTCATGTCTTCATCAAGTACCATTCCATCCTTTCAAGCTCGTGTTCTATTCCTCCATGTTTCAGCCAGAGTGCTGCCTAAATCCTTTCAGTCTTATTCCTTTCTTATCTCGGTCTAACCGGAGTGGTTTCATAGCCTATTTGATTCCGTGAGTTTTCGATTCTCGTCATTCTCGTCGTTCCTCTCTTCTTCTCGAGTGCTCTCGATTCTTTGCTTATTCTCTTGAGTTCTTGTTTCACCTCATCCCTTTTCCCTTTCGTCTCGGTCCTAAGATCTCGGGACGAGATCTCTTGTTAGTGGAGGAGTGTTGTAACGCCCCCGTTTTGATACGCTAGGTGTCCGTCAGTTATTCGCCGTCGTTGCCATGTCATTTGCTTGCGTGTTGCATTTTGCCATGTCATCATGTGCATCTCATTTTGCATACATGTTCGTCTAATGCATTCGAGCATTTTTCCCGTTGTCCGTTTTGCGATCCGGCACTCCTATGTCCTCCGGCGTCCCCCTTTTGTCTCTCGTTGTGAGCGGGTGTTAAACATTCTCGGAATGGCCCAAGGTTTGCCAAGCGGCCTTGGTATAGCACCGCTAGACCGCCTGTCAAGTTTCGTGCCATTTGGAGGTCGTTTGATACTCCAACGGTTAACCGGGTAACCGTAAAAGCCTCTTTTGTCTTGCAGCCCAAAACCCCTCCAAATTGGCCCAAAACCCAGCAAACCCCCCTCCATGCTCTCGGTCGTTCAATCACGATCGCGTGGCCGAAAACCGCTCCTCATTTGGACTCTCCTAGCTCCCAGAATCTATAAATATGCCCTTCCCTTCCATTTTTTCGCGGATGAAACCCTAGCAACTCCCCCTCCGCGTAGCCGGACATGTCCGTCGACGGCCGGACACGTCCAGCCGCCGTCCCGCGCCCAATCCGAAGCTGCCGCGTGGCCTCCTGCCGCCGTCGCCGCCTGCCCGCTGGGCCCATCCAAGGCCCGCCCGCCAGACGCGACCGCCGCCGCCTGCAGGTGCCACGCGCCGACCGCCGCCTCCGCCCGGCGTCGGTTGCCGTCGCCGACGCCTGCCGCTGAGCTCGCTCGCGCTTCGCCTCGCTCCCACGGTTGTCCGCCCGCCGCCAAGCTCCGCGCCCGCGCTTGCGCCTCCTGCCGGCACCGCCCTCGCGCCCTCGCCCGAGCTCCTCGCGCCTCCGCCGGTGTGCCTGCCGCCGCCCGAAGTCGCCGCCCTCGCCGGCCGGGCGCGCGCCTCATGACGGATCGGGTCGGGCCGACCGGATCCGCCTTGCCCCGGTGCCCCCGGCCTCGCCGGCTTCCTCCCCGACCCCTCCGGCCATCTTCTTCTCCGTCGCCGGCGAGATCCGCCGCCACCTCGCCGCAGTTGACTTTTCCCCGGGATGAGAAAATCTGCTAAGTCCCGAGATATTTGCATATTTTTAGCTCCTGCTCATAGCATCATAACTCTGCATCCGTGTATCTGTTTTGGGCGTGTAGCATATCAAATTGTTCGTCTCAACGAGTACTTCATTTCATACCATTGCATCATGTCCATTGGAGTCCATCTTGATGCCCGAATCATCGTTGCAAGAGTGCTATATGATGTTAATCTGCCGAAACTGTTATAACTTGATGATTTGTCATTTTTGTTGCATTTTATGTGTGCATCCTATGAGCATGAGCCCTACATGTGTTTTGAAGTATGCCATGCCATCTTTACAGGGGTGCAATCCATGTATTTTTGTGAGTTGTGTACTGAGTGCATCAAGCTTGTTAAGTAGGATACTTGCTGTTGCTGTTTTGCTAGGCTGATTCTGTTATATTTTGTTGCTATGTAAACCTGCTGCTACAAGTCATCCTATGCATAATCTGGAGATGTTCACTAAGTATGATTTGTTATACATATCATGCTCTATTCATTCATGCCCCTGGTTGCATTTATAGCCTACTGTAGCTTGTTGTAATCTTGCTCTCAAATTGCTAAATAATGTTGTTGTCAGCCTGTTAACATGAAGTTCAGTTTTGGCCATGTGTTTTTCTAGTGATCCGTGCAATCTATGAACTTTTTCTTGCCATGCTTAGCTTCATAAACATGTATTATTACTGTTGGTAACCTTGTCATGCCATGTATTGATCTGTGGTGAGTGGTTCAAGCTCACCAACATGCCTACTTATTGTTGTTCCTGCCATGTATGAATCTGTCATATCTTTTGCCATGTTTACATGGGTGCCATCATATTTTCTGTGCCCTTTTGGCTCATGGTCAGTAAGGGCTTTTGTTATATACAATTAGTAGATTCATTCCATGCCTTTGTTTACCATGTTAAGTTCCTGTAGCATGTTGTTTGATAGCTCTAAACATTGCAACCTGATGTTATTTCTGCAAAGTCTGAAACTGTTAATATATGCAATCTTGCCATGTGCGTTTGAGCATGTTCTAGTGATTTCTGGAGATAGCTCAGTGTTCATATTTTGTCATGCTTTACCTGTACTTCATGCCCATGCCTTTTTTATTACGTTGAGATGCTGTAGCATATTGTTTTGATGCTTGCAATATGCCTAGTTGCTGTTTTGGACAACTTGTCCTTTAAACTTGTAGAGTGTATGTGTTGAACCGTTGCTCCGTTTTGAGTGTGCTCTATATGAAACTAGCTTGATTTTGCATGAAGTTTCATATTATCATGTTGCATCCTTATTTTGAGGTGTTTGCTTGATGTTTGGATGCATTTAGCATCAAAGCCATGTTTAACTTGTTTTGCTCATATCTTCTAGGCCGTAGCTCCGAATTAAATGAACTTTATATGTAACTTGACTAGAATCTCGTGTAGATCATCTTGGTGCATGTTAACTTGCTGTTTAACAACTTGAACATAAGGTTAATTCAGATCTGGACCAATTTCTAAATTTGCATATGAGGACTTACCGGAATTGTTATATGTTGTTCCCGGTCTCATTTAAACTTGCTTTGATGTGTTGCTCTTGTATGCATCATCTCTTGCCATGAGTAGATTCATGTAGCCTTGTCATGCATCATGCTTGGTTGTGCATCATGTCTTGCTTATGTGTGGTGTGTTTACCATGTTGTGTGCTTCTTCTCGATAGTTCCCGTTTTGTTGCGAACGTGAGGATTCGTTCGTCTACGCTTGGTTCGTCTTCGTGGCTTCATCTTCTTCATGGACTCGTTTTTCTTCCTTGCGGGATTTCAGGCAAGATGACCGCTACCCTGGATCTCACTACTATCATTGCTATGCTAGTTGCTTCGTTCTATCGCTTTGCTGCGCTACCTATCATTTGCTCTTCAAGCCTCCCCAAATTGCCATGAACCTCTAACCTTTGTCACCCTTCCTAGCAAACAGTTGCTTGGCTATGTTACCGCTTTGCTCAGCCCCTCTTATAGCGTTGCTAGTTGTAGGTGAAGTTGAAGATTGCTCCATGATGGACAGGATTATGTTGGGATATCACAATATCTCTTATTTAATTAATGCATCTATATATTTGGTAAAGGGTGGAAGGCTCGGTCTTATGACTGGTGTTTTGTTCCACTCTTGCCGCCCTAGTTTCCGTCATACCGGTGTTATGTTCCCGGATTTTGCGTTCCTTACGCGGTCGAGTGATTTATGGGACCCCCTTGACAGTTCGCTTTGAATAAAACTCCTCCAGCAAGGCCCAACCTTGGTTTTACCACTTGCCTCACCACCACCTACCTTTCCCTTGGGAGTAACTAACTCAAGGTCATCTTTATTTTAGCCCCCCCGGGCCAGTGCTTCTCTACGTGTTGGTCCGAACCGAGCCGCCTGCGGGGCCCCCTCGGGGCAACTCGAGGTCTGGTTTTACTCGTAGTCTGTCTCATCCGGTGTTGCCCTGAGAACGAGATATGTGCAGCTCCTATCGGGATTGTCGGCGCATCGGGCGGTCTTGCTGGTCTTGTTTTACCATTGTCAAAATGTCTTATAAACCGGGATTCTGAGACTGATCGGGTCTTCTCGGGAGAAGGTATATCCTTCGTTGATCACGAGAGCTTATCATGGGCTAAGTTGGGACACCCCTGCAGGGTATAAACTTTCGAGAGCCATGCCCGCGGTTATGTGGCAGATGGGAATTTGTTAATGTCCGGTTGTAGATAACTTGACACCAGATCCGAATTAAAACGCATCAACCGCGTGTGTAGCCGTGATGGTCTCTTTTCGGCGGAGTCCGGGAAGTGAACACGGTTTTGGGTTATGTTTGACGTAAGTAGGAGTTCATGATCACTTCCTGATCATTGCTAGCTTCACGACCGTTCCTTTGCTTCTCTTCTCGCTCTTATTTGCGTATGTTAGCCACCATACTTGCTTAGCCACTGCTGCAACCTCACCACTTTACCCCTTCCTTTCCCATTAAGCTTTGCTAGTCTTGATACCCATGGTAATGGGATTGCTGAGTCCTCGTGGCTCACAGATTACTACAACAACAGTTGCAGGTATAGGTTATGCGATGATCTTGACGCGAGAGCGATGTTTGCTTGTTTTGGAGTTCTTCTTCTGCTGCTTCTTCGATCAGGGGATAGGTTCCAGGTCGGCAGCCTGGGCTAGCAGGGTGGATGTCGTTTGAGTTTCTGTTTGTGTTTCATCCGTATTCGGATGGTGCTCTTATGTAATCCGATGTTGTATTCGTGTGGCATTGTATGCCTTTTGTATGTATCCCCATCTATTATGTAATGTTGATGTAATGATATCCACCTTGCAAAAGCATTTCAATATGCGGGTCTATCCTTGGTGAGACCTTCGAGTTACTTTTGGATAGGGTCGCATATTGGGCGTGACATGAACCAAGGAGTTTGTAAGGGCAAGGAGATCGCCTATCTACCCTAGTGAGGCAAGTCCTTCGTGGGCGATGGCCATGGTGGGATAGACAAGGTTGCTTCTTCGTGGACCCTTCGTGGGTGGAGCCCTCCGTGGACTCGCGCAGCCGTTACCCTTCGTGGGTTGAAGTCTCCATCAACGTGGATGTACGATAGCACCACCTATCGGAACCACGACAAAAACATCTATGTCTCCTATTGCGTTTGCACTCTCCAAACCCCTCCCTTTTCATTCTTGCAAGTTGCATGCTTTACTTTCCGCTGCTCATATACTCTTTGCATGCTTGCTTGAATTGTGTTAAGATTGCTTGAATCGTGCTAAGTTGCTAAAATCTGCCAAGTACTAAAATTGGGAAAAGGCTAGGTTTTTATTTGGTCAAGTAGTCTAATCACCCCCCCCTCTAGACATACTTTCGATCCTACAAGTGGTATCAGAGCTTTGGTCTCCATTTGCTTTGATTTCCATAGCTTTTGGTAGTCATAGCCTTGGTTTCACAACCTAGGAGAGTATGGCGTCTAGCGAGGGAAATTACCACCGTAGAGGTCCTTACTTTGATGGTACTAATTTTGCTAGTTGGAAGCATAAGATGAAAATGCATATTCTTGGACATAACCCCGCCGTTTGGGCTATTGTGTGTATTGGCTTGCAAGGTGAATTCTTCAATGGGAGAGAACCAAACAGTGAAGCTACCGTGGAAGAGTTGAAGATGCTGCAATATAATGCTCAAGCTTGTGATATCCTCTTCAAGGGATCGTGCCCCGAAGAATTCAACAAAATCAGCCGTCTTGAGAATGCAAAGGAAATTTGGGATACTTTGATTGATATGCACAAAGGTACCGACTCCGTCAAGGAATCCAAGTTGGATGTGCTTCAAAGTCAGCTTGACAAGTTCAAAATGAAGGATGGTGAAGGTGTCGCTAAAATGTACCCTAGGCTTGCTCTTATCACAAATGAGATTGCCGGCTTAGGAAGTGAAGAGATGACCGACAAATTCATCATCAAGAAGATCCTAAGAGCTTTGGATGGAAAATATGATACCGTGTGCACATTGATCCAAATGATGCCCAATTACAAAGATCTCAAGCCAACGGAAGTCATTAGAAGAATTGTTGCTCATGAGATGTCACTCAAGGATAAGGAGGAGCTCCACAACAAGTCAAGTGGTGCTTACAAAGCCTCATGTGAAGCTCCCACATCATCAAGTGAGAAACAAACCTTAAATGAAGAATTGAGCCTAATGGTGAAGAACTTCAACAAGTTCTACAAGAGTAGAAGCAAGGAAAGAAGTTCCAAGTCAAGGTCCTACAATGACAAAAGATCTTCTAGTCGTGAGCGTAATTGCTACAATTGTGGAAGACCCAAACACTATTCCAATGAGTGTACGACACCCTACAAAAGAAGAGAAGATTCTCCAAAAAGAAGAAGTAGAAGAGAAGAATCATCATCAAGAGAGAGAAGGAGTAGAGATGATACTTATGAACGAAGAACATCCCGGAGAAGGAAGGATTTGGAAAGGAAGGACAAGTCATCAAGGAGCTACACAAAACAAAGACATCAAGCTCATGTTGGTGAATGGGTATCCGGCTCCGACTCCGACAATCACTCCGAGAGAAGCTATCACTCCGACTCTGAATATACTCAAGATGAAGGTGTTGTCGGTCTAGCACTTGTGTCAACCAACTCCTACAACATATTTGATTCACCAAATGAAGGACTTGGAAGATGCTTCATGGCTAAAGGCCCAAAGGTATCACATCCCGAGTATGTTGATTTCAATAGTGATGAAGATGACTTGTTAGGTGATGATGATTTACTTGTTGACAACTCTAGTGATGAATACTATGATGAAACGTCAATTAATCATGCTAATCAAGATAAAACGAATGACAATGATAAGGATAAGATTGAGCTCCTAACTAAAGAACTAAACACTCTTAAGTTAGCTCATGAAGCTATCTTAGGAGATCATCGAGAACTTTTAAGGACTCATGAGAAGTTACGCTTTGAAAATCTCAATCTTGAGCAAGAGCATGAGTTCTTAAAAGCAATCAATGATGATCTTCGCAAGAAAAGTTCTTCTTACATTGCCAAGCATTTACTCTTATCTACTTACATGCCTCAAGTCAAGTCTAGTAACAAGAACAAGAAGGATTCTTCCTCTAGTAGTAACAATAATCATGCTAAACCCAATGTTGTTGCTTCTAGTAGTTCTCTTGATTCCACTAATGATTCCCTTAGCCAAGTTACACTTGAGCAAGAAAATAGTTTGTTGAAGGGAATTATAGAGAAAGGTGTTTACAAGAGCCTTGCCGGGAGTAAGCAATTCGAGGAAATTGTATGCAAGCAAGGAAGGCAACGGAAGAACCAAGGTATTGGTTTTGAACGAAAGTTCAATGCCAATGGAGTTGAGTGGGAAGAAGATCAATACCCCAAGACGAAGTTTGTTCCTCAACAAGAGAAGTATGATCCTACTTCTTTCAAGGGGACACAAGCTCAAGATGATCTTCCACCACAAGACCACAAGCAAAAAGGCAAGGACAAGCTTCAAGAGGAGATTGATGCATTTGAAGAAGCTCCTAAGGCCTTGGTCAAGTGGGTTCCCAAGACTACATCAAGTTCTACTTCATCAAGTACAACTACAACTCCAAGGATTCCCATCAAGATGATGTGGATCCCAAAGAAGAAGAACTAGAGAGTTCTTGAGGGTGACTCCGCCAACATATTTCACTCTTATCATTTTGGCAAGGACAAGTGCAATCAACTTCCATATCTTGCAATAGTTCAAGGAGTCACAAACCCTCTTGTTGGTAAGACAAGGGACAAGGTAACCTAATGCTTTCATGGACATCATCTTGTGTGTGCATCACTCTATGTCTATGGATATCCTTATTTGTTCCTTGTGGGACTAACCCGGTATTGAAAGTGCAACTCACTCCAATGGATTGCTCCAAATGATCTACATCAACATTGAGCATCCACATCTTCAACACCTACATGAAGTCATCATCGACAAAACCCAAGGTTAGTTCATCCCTCTTAGGGGGGATCTCACATCTAGGGGGAGATTTACTCTAAGAATTGAGTCAAAGCAACTCTAATGGTGTGAACACCCCAATGCTTTATGTAAAAGTGGTAACCCTACTTGTGCTTAAACGATGAGTATGACCTATGATCAAATGTTCTCATTTGACTCCTAAGTCAATATACTCATATATAGATGACCTAGTCATCGCCAATTGCTTGATAGATGCTAGAATTGTGTGTGCATGCTTTCTCACATATTTCATTTGTCATTTTATTGTGTGAGCATGTTGGTTGCATATTTTACTCATTCGAGGACATCCACTTGTAGCTTTGATTGTTTGGCTTCTTCTCTTTTTGCCAAGTGGATAGACAAGAATGCCTAAGAACCTTCTCTAGCTATCTATGCTCTTCTTGTCTCAAACTCTATTCATGCTACATCACAAAGTTTGATCAAGACAGATTCGAACCACTCTGTGTGAGGAGCACTCGGAGTCCCCGATTCGTCATAGACTTAAACTTCCAAAACCTCTTTGTGCGTTTCAGTCTGACCGATTCATCCATTTTGGTCATACCGAGATCACTAAGTTGATCTAGGTTTTCAATCTCGGTGCAACCGATTTGAACTTTTCGGTCACACCGAGTTGTAGTAACTGCTTGCAGTTATGCATCTCGGTGCCACCGAGTTGTTCCACTCGGTCACACTGACAGGGTCAGGCTATAAATACCCCCGGGCCAAAATTTGGAAATTTTTCCGAACCACTTCGCCCGCGCACAGCCTGCTCTGCCTCCTCGGGTCTCCGGATCGTCCTCCTCGTTGCCAGCGACCTCCAGCCACTGGTCTCCGCCGCCGTCAACGGGATTTTGTCCCGCCGTTGTCGCCATAGCAAATCCATCGCCGAACTAGGGTATGGATTTGAACTTTGTGCTATTCCTCACTCCGATTCCTAGCATATTGCATTGCCATGAATCTTGCCACGTTCGAGATCTTCTTATCCAGAAAAATCACTCCGTAGATTAGTTTTGGATTGAAAATTTAGGGTTAGGTTTCCGCCGAATTCATCTCGGACTGACCGAATTGTAGAAATCGGTCTCACCGATTTGGCTCAGGACATTGCACATGTGATTCTCGGTCTGACCGAGAATTGCAAATTGGTGTGACCGAGTTCAATTCTTTGTGAAACCCTAGCAGTCTCGGTGCCACCGAATTGTGACTCGGTCTGACCAAGTTCACTAGTTTAGGTTCCAAAAGCTGCTTCGGTATCACCGAGTTTACAAATCGGTAGCTCCGAAATGCTTTCTATGGAAAACTAAAACTAAGTTTTTGACTCAATTTTTTGCAAAAACCTCTGTGCTTTGTGATGCTCATCTACTCTACCTCATCTATATCTATTCATAGGGTCTGCTGTCAGAGTTTGCATCATGTCAGATCAGAGTGACAGTCAGAACAAGTCTGAGGAGCAAGTTCAGATGAGTGAGGGCACTAGTCCCTCTAGCAGCTATGATGATGGCAACAGGAGCACACCCGACAATTTGCCCAAGGCAACCACTAGGGCCAGAAAGAAGAAGACCTCAGATTCTGAAGATGAGGACTATGTGGCTGTTGAGGATGAGGCCACATCAAAGAAGAAAGTGCTGAGGAAGGAATATGGCACAGGTGCATCTACTAAGCCAGGAATGCAAAAGAAGGCACTTGCAAGGAGAATTCCAACTTCCAAACCTAGGAAGGTTGCCACTGGTGAAACCATGAAGTTCACCATTGAGTCTGAAGATGAAGCTGCGCCAAGATCTGAAGAAGAAGAGAGTCAGAACCACTACTGCCAAAGTACTTGGCAATCCCTCTATGAGGAGAGATTCTGAAGATGAAGAGGAAGATGTTGCTACACCAGCACCCAAAGCTCAAAAGCTAATGGGAGATGCCATAAGATCAGGGGCTGCTCCATCTAAGCCCAAAGTTGCTCCCAAGGTTGCTGCTCCTAAGCCCAAGTCTGCACCTAAGAGGAACACCAGGAGTATTCCAGCTGCAGAGAAGAACAAGGCCCCAGTGCCTGAAGCTGCTGAAGAAGAAGATGAAGACTCACTTGTCTTGAGAAAGTTGAAGCCCAAGATCCCATATCATAATGATGCTCACCCATTTGCAGAGGATATGAAGCTCAGGAAGGATGCAGGTCTGAGACAGTGGAGACTGACTGACCCCTATGCTATCAGGAGGAGAACTACTGTGGACTACAGGTTCCACACCAAAGAATAGCAGGATTTCTATGAGACAGTGCTGCTTGACAAGAAGCCCATAGTATGTGATATGAGATGGGTTGACTGGGATTACATCAAGAAGAATGAAGAGCACTATCCAGGAGTTTATGTCAGTTTCAAGTCTTGTGGAGTAGAAGACTTTGTTGGGCAGAAGCTCACAAAGTGGAATGATGATCTCATTATGCAGTTTTACTCCACAACTCATTTCTACTCAGATGGAAGGATAGTCTGGATGTCTGAGGGTACAAGGTATCAATCAACAGTTGAAGAATGGTCTGAGTCGATAAATGCTCCAAAGGAAAATGAGGATGACTTGGATGTCTATGCCAAGAAGAAGAAAGACCACAACTCCATGGCTCACATGTACAGAGAGATCCCAGATGCTGCACTTGAGACACATAAGTTTGGATCTGTACATTATCTGTTGTCAGGATTGCTTACTATCAAATGGATCTTAAGGCACACTTTGCTGCCCAAGTTAGGTGATCACAAGATGATCAGAGGCCATGCAATCAATTTGCTCCATATATTTGATGTGCCTCAGAAGTTCAAAGTCATGATCCTGATCGTGGAAACAATCAAAAGGACTGCTGCTGATCAGAAGAGGAGTTGTGGGTATGCCCCACAGATTCAGGAGCTTATAAACTCCAAGATGGGCACTGGCACATATCTCTTGGACAAGGAACACTTGCCCATCTACCCTGACTTTGAAGACAACACCATTGTGATGGATGAAAATGAACCATCATCTGTGCAAGCACAAGAGAAGAAGGAGAAGGCAAGAGCTGAGAAGGCTGCAAAGATGCCAACTACTAAAGAGGCATCTCAGGTTTTCCTGAAGAGCAAGCAAGATCAGCTTGGCTACTTGATTGCCTCCACTCTGAGAATGAGAAGGGCATGGCCACCCTGACTCAAAACCAGGAGAGCTTGGAGAGAATCATAGAGCAGAAGTTTTATGCTCTTGATGTCAAAGTGACTGAGATCCAAACTGCAGTTGAGCAACTTCAGGAGAATGTGGAGGAGAAGAAGGGCAAGTCAACCACTGATGCATTTGCTAGAGTGCCCACAGGACAGAGATCTACTGCAGTGCCTGTTCCAGACACCATAGCTACATCATCTGCACCAGCTACAACTTTAGTGCATCCAGCTCCAGCACCCACTCCACCAACTCCAGCTACATCATGAGAAGACTTCGTCCAAGGAGCCAACTCTACACCATCACATGAAGACCAAGCCTGAGAGACGTTTAGCACTATGCTTTATCTATGAACTTTTTGGTAACTTCTTGCCAAAGGGGGAGAAAAATGTATAGATCATAGGCTTTGAGAGAGAGAGTGTTGCTTTTGATCTCTCTTGTCTTTTTGGTGGTTGAACTTCGTTATTTCTGTGCTTGATGTCGGTGTCAAAACCGGCGGATCTCGGGTAGGGGGTCCCGATCTGTGCGTCTTAGGCTAATGGTAACAGGAGGCAAGGGACACAATGTTTACCCAGGTTCGGGCCCTCTTGATGGAGGTAAAACCCTACTTCCTGCTTGATTGATATATGAAAGCACATTTGCTCCCTGGGTGGTTTTGGTAATTAATGACAACATACTTTGTGGTTGGACTAATGCTTTTATCAAGTGTGTTTCAGGAAGTTCAATCACATTGGCATGGCAAAAGGACTGAAGAGGTGGACCCCTCAAAATGCTAAGGCAAGCATTGGCAAAAGCTCAAGACTCCATTTTTGGTTTAGTGATCCAAGATCACATTGAGTCCATAGGAAAGCCAATACTATTAAAAGGGGATGAGGTTATGATGATGATCTGGTTGCTCAAGTGCTTAGTGATACATCTCCTAAACTATCAGCAACTCTCACTGCCATATACACTCATAAGTAATCTCGGTCCTACCGATTTTCCAAACTCAGTCACACCGAGATGAACCACCTCAGCCATAAAGCCAAACCCTAGAAAACTCGGATTTTCCGATTCTGAACTCGGTCTCACCGAAAAATGAGTTGCCAAGCTTCTGTAACCTTCTGTCATCAAATCGGTGTCACCGAGATGATAAAGTCGGTCCCACCGAGATTGGCAAGCTCTTGTCTTTACACGAATCAGACTAACCGAGATTGTATTTTCGGTCCCACCGAAAATCCCAACGTTCACATGATTTGAACTATCGGTCTCACCGAGTTGTCAACTTCGGTCCCACCGAGATTGGTCAAATGTGTGTAACGGTTGGATTTTGTGTGGAGGCTATAAATACCCCTCCACCCCTCTTCATTCGCGGAGAGAGCCATCAGAAAGAACTACCACTCCTACCTTACATTTCTGAGAAGAGAACTACCTACCCTTGTGTTGAGATCAAGTTGCTCCACTCCCACCATATGAAGCTTGATCTCTAGCCTTCCCAAGTTGCTTTCCACTCAATCCTTTCTTCCACCACAGCCAAATCAGTGAGGAGAGTTGAGTGTTGGGGAGATTATCATTTGAAGCACAAGAGCAAGGAGTTCATCATCATCTACACCATCCATTACCTTTTGGAGGGTGGTGCCTCCTAGATTGGTTAGGTGTCGCTTGGGAGCCTCCGTCGAGATGTGGAGTTGAACCAAGAAGTTTGTAAGGGCAAGGAGATCGCCTACTTCGTGAAGATCTACCCCGAGTAAGGCTAGCCCTCCGTGGGCGCAGGCCATGATGGAATAGACAAGGTTGCTTCTTCGTGGACCCTTCGTGGGTGGAGCCCTCCGTGGACTCTCGCAGCCGTTACCCTCCGTGGGTTGAAGTCTCCATCAACGTGGAAGTACGATAGCACCACCTATCGGAACCACGAGAAAAATCACCGCTTCTACAAATTGCGTTTGATCTTCTCCACTTCTCTTTACTACATGTGCAATTTACTTTCTGCTGCCTATACTCTAGAATTGCATGTGTAGTGTACTACTTGACTTGTGTGTGTTATGCAAAATCTGCCAAAATCTGTCCTTGATAAAAGACTGAATTTTTATCTTGTCGAGTAGTCTAATCACCCCCCCTAGACACTCTCACCTTCTTCGATCCTACAATTGGTATCAGAGCTTTGGTCTCCATTGCTTTGGTTTACACACCATTGGAGGAAGATGGACGGTTCACGTTTGGGAGTGTTAGCCATAGAGTGCCTATTCTTAATGGAGTGTCCTATAACTCGTGGAGGATTGAAATGCTTATTATCTTTAAGATGTATAACTTGCGCAAATATGTTGAGACTCCCTATGTGCCTCCATTTGACCCCTTGCACCCTACCATGGATGAAGAGCTTGATTTGCTTCGTAACCTTAGAACTGTAAATCTTATCATTAGAGGGTTACCCGATAACTTGCTTAAGCTCGTTACAAACTTTGAGTGTGCCTATGCTATGTGGAAGTTCTTGGAAGAACTTCATCCGGACTACTCTTTGAGAGGTCTTGATGAAATTCTATACAAGACTATTGAATTTGATATGATGCGCCCCAATGATCCCAACTTTGATAAATGCTTCTTTGAGCTTCATGATCTTATGAAAAAGAAGGGTGATCCCGGTCTTATCAATGTTCTAATTAGAAATGCTCTTGTATTGCATTCCGATGATTATTGTCACATTGACAAAACTAATGCAAGTAGTTGTCAAATTGACCTAGGTGTTGATGATGAACAATCTATGGGTCAATATGATGATGAGCATGAGCATGATGATGATTACTCCGACTCGGACACCGAGCTAGACAAGATCATGAAGAGTCTCAATCTTATGGCAAATCTGAGAGATTACATATCCGGCGGAAAAGAGTGGATTCTTGATAGTGGATGCACCGACCACATGACCGGAGACGAAGACATGTTTCGAGAGCTTGCAAAGAACGATGGTCCACGCAAGTATGTGACTTTTGGAGACAACTCCAAGGGAGACAAGGACCCATCGGAAGCCATCCAAGATTTATCTATTGGAAAGATCCGTCCCATGGAAGTGAAGGAGAGTACCTCATCTACATATGTGGAGCCCCCTACCTCACGGCAAGATGAACCACAAGGCAACATGGAGGCCTCCACAAGTGGAACTCACCAAGATGAGGAAGTGCAACAAGAAGAGCCACCACAACCTCCTTCTCCACCGCCTCAAGACAACACCAACAACAATGAAGAAGAAGAAGAGGAAGATGAAGATGATGAGGAAGCTCAGCCACAACCTCAACAAAAGCTATCCCGAGTCCGAGCAAGAGTCAAGAAAAATCATCCCGTGGAACAAATGATGAACGACATCGACTCCGGGAGAATTACTCGCTCTAAAACTCGCTTAGCTAATTTTTGTGAGCATTACTCATTTATCTCTAGTATTGAACCTATGAAGGTAGAAGAAGCACTTGAAGACCCGGATTGGGTGAACGCTATGCACGAAGAGCTACACAACTTCGAGAGGAACAATGTATGGACTTTGGTAGAGAAGCCCAAGGATGATCAAAACGTCATTGGAACCAAATGGGTGTTTCGGAACAAGCAAGATGAAGATGGACAAGTCATCCGCAACAAGGCTCGTCTCGTAGCTCAAGGTTACACACAAGTCGAAGGTATGGACTATGGTGAGACCTATGCCCCCGTTGCTAGACTTGAGTCCATTCGCATTCTTCTTGCTTATGCCAATCATCATGATATTACTCTCTATCAAATGGATATTAAAAGTGCTTTCCTAAATGGTGAAATAGAGGAGGAAGTATTTGTGAAACAACCTCCCGGATTTGTGATTCCCAAAAATCCTAATCATGTTTACAAGTTGCACAAAGCTCTTTATGGTCTTAAACAAGCTCCTAGAGCTTGGTACAAATGCTTGACTAGCTTTCTTCTTGAAAAAGGCTTTGAGATTGGAAAAATAGACTCAACGCTGTTCACGAAAAGGGTTGATGGTGAACTATTTGTGTGCCAAATATATGTTGATGATATTATCTTTGGTTCAACTAACCCTCATTTTAGCGAGAAGTTTGGGAAGCTCATGTCGGAGAAGTATGAGATGTCCATGATGAGTGAACTCAAATTCTTCCTTGGGTTGCAAATCAAGCAATCTAAGGAGGGTACCTTTGTCTCACAAACAAAGTACACCAAGGATCTCTTCAAGAAGTTCAACATGCAAGAAAGCAAAGGTATGAGAACCCCCATGCCTACAAGTGGACATAATGACTTGACAAAAGATGGAGAACCCGTTGATCAAAAGGTTTACCGATCTATGATTGGTTCTCTACTATATCTTTGTGCTTCTCGTCCTGACATAATGTTGAGTGTATGCATGTGTGCTCGATATCAAGCAGCCCCTAAAGAATGTCATCTTAAAGCTGTTAAAAGGATTGTGAGATATTTGATACACACACCAAACTTTGGCATTTGGTATCCTAAGAGGGCCTCTTTCGACCTTGTTGGCTATTCCGACTCGGACTATGCCGGAGACAGGTTGATAGAAAGTCAACTTCGGGTACGTGTCAATTTCTTGGTCGATCCCTTGTATCTTGGTCCTCCAAGAAACAAAATTCGTATCATTATCCACTCGCCAAGCGGAATATATTGCTGCTGGTTTGTGTTGTGCTCAATTGCTATGGATGACACAAACGCTTAAGGATTATGGGATACATGTGAGACATGTTCCTTGCTTTGTGACAATGAGAGTGCGATTAAAATTGGACACAATCCAAAGGCAACACTCTCGAAGCTAAACATATTGAAGTTCGTCACCATTTCATTCGTGATCACATTGCCAAAGGTGACATCAATCTTAAGCATGTTCGTACTGACAAACAACTTGCTGATATCTTTACAAAACCTCTTGATGATAAGGTGTTTTGTCGCTTAAGGAGTGAGTTGAACATCATTGATGCTTCAAACTTGGAATGAAAACTCCATTGATGCATGCAAGGCATGAGCCTACTTGACTAATCCTTGATATTACTCTTATGATGATGATCATATGTCTTGGACACATCTGCCTCCTTGTATTGCATCTAACTCCTTGCAGGTACTTGGATGATCTACATTCCACAAGATTACCACACACTCAAATCATGAGTAATCTTGTCATTGACCAAGTATCTAGCCCTTTGGGATGTTGAGTTCAAGGAACAAAATTCCACATATCCTTTTTGACATTTTATACATCTAGTATTTCACTCTTGTCATCTTGGATATCCTTGAGTATTTCCTTGCTTGCCTAACCCATGTAGGAAGATGAACTACACAAGTGGAAATGGCGCTCCAACTTCACATTCAATGAGCACCTACATCAAGTTCACCTACATGAGCAAAGTAACAACAAGCCCAAGGTATGTTCTTCACATCTTTAAAGGAGCTCTGCTCAAAGTCATGAGTACAAGCAGCTTCATAAGATGTGAACACATCAATGCTTAATCGAAAAATGGCAACCCCATTTTGAGCTTAAATGATGAGTATGACCTATGATCAAATGTTCTCATTTGACTCCTAAGTCAATATACTCAAACATAGGTGACTTTGTCGCCGACCCTTATCTAGATGAAGTACATATGTTTTGGAGTCTTTCTATTTTCTCTTATGTTCTCTCATTGAGTTTTTTTAAAAAAAAAATTCATCTAGGAATCTCTTTCATTTCTATTCTTCTGTTTTTGTGAATATCCTTTTGGCTCTGATCAATTCCTTGAAAATCTTTTACAAATTCATTGCAAATCCTTTGAAACATTCCTTGCAAAGTGAGCTGAATTATTTCTGTATTTCCTTGGAATTAAACTCGGCGTCACTGATTTAATTATTTCGGTCTAACCGAAAAGGATCTGCCCTAAGTCCCTGACTTTCGGACTCACTGATCCATATCAATTCGGTGTCACCGATTTATTTTCTCCAGGATATCATCTTGTGCAGCTCCACTCAATGACTCTCTATGCATGTTCTTTCATTTGCCCTGTTGTGATTCTTAAGGATCCCACTTCTTTCTTTCCATCTTCCCTGACCTTCCTAGTTTGCTGTCCTTTTCGGCACTTGATGTCAAAGGGAGAGAAGACTTAGGGGGAGAAGAGAAGATTTAGGGGGAGAAGAAGAGCAATCTTACCTTAAGGGGGAGAGAATCACATCAAAGCTTTGCCGTGTTTTTCCTTATAAGAGAATTTCTTGCCGTGTTTCACATTGGACATTACAATTGGCATTATTCTCATTTGGCATCATTCTTTTGATTTTGCTCTTTCCATCAAACCCCTTTGATCTGAGTAAACTCAAAGGGAGAGGAATCTTCACAATTGATATCTTATGGGAAGCAAAATCTCTCAGAGTTCATTGAAATTCTTTTAGTTTCAGGAGACATGTTTGCTGATTCAAGCTTGTGCTCAATATGAGACACTCTTTATACATGTCATCCCTGGCTTGGTACTCTTGATGTTCTTGCAGTTGGTTGAAGAAATACTCTTGTGTTATCTAACCTTGTTTTCCCAAGTTTATCTCTTCAGGTACAATGCCAAGGAACCTCAAGGTAAGTATATGCACCTTGCAGAATGTGCATGATGGTGACTTGCTTGTGAATACTTGTTTGCAAGAAATCACCATGCACATATGCATTATCACTCACTTCTTTTCATCTCGCTCGATGCATATAGCCAAGCTGCATGTAGCACATCTTGCTTCTTTCTCTTGTGTGCTTGTGGTAGTCCAAAACCATAATTTATGAAAATCTTGCACACTTGTAGGGGAGCCTGTGTACTACATGTTTGTCAAAGCTTTGTGATAATTCTGTCTTTCTTTCAATAAGCTTTGATGTCTTATTTTGTGTGTTGCCATCAATTACCAAAAAGGGGGAGACTGAAAGCACATTTGCTCCCTGGGTGGTTTTGGTAATTAATGACAACATACTTTGTGGTTGGACTAATGCTTTTATCAAGTGTGTTTCAGGAAGTTCAATCACATTGGCATGGCAAAAGGATCAAGAGGTGGACCCTCAAAATGCTAAGGCAAGCATTGGCAAAAGCTCAAGACTCCATTTTTGGTTTAGTGATCCAAGATCACATTGAGTCCATAGGAAAGCCAATACTATTAAAAGGTGATGAGGTTATGATGATGATCTGGTTGCTCAAGTGCTTAGTGATACATCTCCTAAACTATCAGCAACTCTCACTGCCATATACACTCATAAGTAATCTCGGTCCTACCGATTTTCCAAACTCAGTCACACCGAGATGAACCACCTCAGCCATAAAGCCAAACCCTAGAAAACTCGGATTTTCCGATTCTGAACTCGGTCTCACCGAAAAATGAGTTGCCAAGCTTCTGTAACCTTCTGTCATCAAATCGGTGTCACCGAGATGATAAAGTCGGTCCTACCCTTGTGTTGAGATCAAGTTGCTCCACTCCCACCATATGAAGCTTGATCTCTAGCCTTCCCAAGTTGCTTTCCACTCAATCCTTTCTTCCACCACAGCCAAATCAGTGAGGAGAGTTGAGTGTTGGGGAGATTATCATTTGAAGCACAAGAGCAAGGAGTTCATCATCATCTACACCATCTATTACCTTTTGGAGGGTGGTGCCTCCTAGATTGGTTAGGTGTCGCTTGGGAGCCTCCGTCGAGATGTGGAGTTGAACCAAGAAGTTTGTAAGGGCAAGGAGATCGCCTACTTCGTGAAGATCTACCCCGAGTAAGGCTAGCCCTCCGTGGGCGTAGGCCATGATGGAATAGACAAGGTTGCTTCTTCGTGGACCCTTCGTGGGTGGAGCCCTCCATGGACTCTCGCAGCCGTTACCCTCCGTGGGTTGAAGTCTCCATCAACGTGGAAGTACGATAGCACCACCTATCGGAACCACGAGAAAAATCACCGCATCTCCAAATTGTGTTTGGTCTTCTCCACTTCTCTTTACTACATGTGCAATTTACTTTCCGCTGCCTATACTCTAGAATTGCATGTGTAGTGTACTACTTGACTTGTGTGTGTTATGCAAAATCTGCCAAAATCTGTCCTTGATAAAAGACTGAATTTTTATCTTGTCGAGTAGTCTAATCACCCCCCTCTAGACACTCTCACCTTCTTCGATCCTACAATATTGATGATATGAGTGTTACAAGAGTTGATCTACCACGAGATCATAGAGGCTAAACCCTAGGAGCTAGCCTATGATGATTATGATTTTGTCTCTAAGGACTAAACCCTCCGATTTATATAGACACCGGAGAGGGCTAGGGTTTACATGGAGTCGGTTACAAAGAAGGAAATATAATATCCGGATCGCCAAGCTTGTCTTGCACGCAAAGGAGAGTCCTATCCGGACACGGGACGAAGTCTTGAGTCTTGTATCTTCACGGTCCAAAAGTCCGGCCAAAGTATATAGTCCGGCTGTCCGGATACCTCATAATCCAGGACTCCCTCAGTAGCCGCTGAACTAGGCTTCAATGACGATGAGTCCGGCGCGCAGTTCTGTCTTCGGCATTGCAAGGCGGGTTCCATCTTCGAATACTCCAAAGTAATTATTGAACACCGGAACTGTGTCCGGATCTACAAGATGATCTTCACATACCACCGTAGAGAGCATAGCACTTCATAAATCTGATCTGTTGGCAATTTTTAGGCAATGTGACATGGCACTATGGTTGAGTCATTATTCGAACCGTTTTCCCACAACTAGCCTCAGCGCATATCGAGAGGCGGTTTCCTCTGCACGTCCTGCCGAAGCAGAGATCGTGTCCCCTTATTGTGGGATTCTCATCAATACGGGTATGGTTAGCCCAAACGCACCGCTAATTGCAGCGAATGGAGAACGAGCGGGTTCCACCAGGCAAGTAGGGAGGCGTAAAAGTTTTTGCCATCTCTATAAAGAGATAGGGTCTCTTCCTTTTTACCCACGCCTTTTCCTTCCGCTAGTCCATTCCCCTTTGATCGAGCCCTAGCGCCCAAGCACTCTTCTTCTCCACCGAAGAGAGGTCTTTCGAAGATGTCCGGATCTGGAGCAGGAGGCAAATGGATGGCCTCTACCGTCTAGGAGAGGGATATCAAAAAGCTCCGAGAGGCCATGTACTTGGCCAAGAAAATCGGCCACCGTCTTCCACCGGCAGGACAGATCGTCCCTACTCCGGAGCCCCACGAAAGGGTCGCGTTTCTTCCTCATTTCGTCCGCGGGCTCGGGTTTCCCCTTCACCCATTTGTTCACGGTGTCATGTATTATTACGCGATTGATTTTCATGATTTGTCCCTGAAAGATCGTGGATGTCACCTAGAGGGGGGGGGGTGAATAGGCGTTTTAAAATAATTACGGTTTAGGCTTAACAAATGCGGAATAAACCTAACGGTTAATTTGTCAAGCACAAAACCTAAAGCAACTAGGCTCACGTATGTGCACCAACAACTTATGCTAAGCAAGATAAACAACTATGTGATAGCAAGATATATGACAAAGAACAATATGGCTATCACAAAGTAAAGTGCATAAGTAAAGGGCTCGGATAAGAGATAACCGAGGCACGCGGAGACGATGATGTATCCCAAAGTTCACACCCTTGCGGATGCTAATCTCCGTTTGGAGCGGTGTGGATGCACAATGCTCCCCAAGAAGCCACTAGGGCCACCGTAATCTCCTCACGCCCTCGCACAATGCAAGATGTCGTGCTTCCACTAAGGGACCCTTGAGGGCTGTCATCGAACCCGTACAAATGGCAACCCTTGGGGGCGGCCACCGAACCCGTACACTTTGGCAACCCTTGGGGGCGGTCACCGGTACCCGTCAAAATGCTCGGGGCGATCTCCACAACCTAATTGGAGACCCCGACGCTGTCTGGAGGTTTACACCACAATGATTGAGCTCCTAACACCACCAACCGACTAGGGGCCCAAGCACCCAAGATAAACAAGCTCAAGGGCACCAAGCACCCAAGAGTAATAAGCTTCTCAACTTGTAACTTCCACGATCGTGTGGAGAACTCAAAGCTATGCACCAAATGCAACGGCAAGGGCACACGGAGTGCCCAAGTCCTTCTCTCCCAAATCCCACCAAAGCAACTAATGCTAGGGAGGAAAATGAGAGGAAGAACGAAGAAGAACACGAAGAACTCCAAGATCTAGATCCAAGGGGTTCCCCTCACTAAGAGGAGAAAGTGATTGGTGGAAGCGTGGATCTAGATCTCTCTCTCTTTTCCCTCAAAAACTAGCAAGAATCCATGGAGGGATTGAGAGTTAGCAAGCTCGGAGAAGGTCAACAATGGGGGCAAGAATGAGCTCAAAGGATAAAATCCCAATGGGGAAGAAGACCCCCTTTTATAGGAGGGGAGAAAATCCAACCGTTATCCCCTCACTCAGCCCGCACGACGCGGTACTATCAGAGGAGCTGCGGTACTACATGATTGGTCATGTACTACACTGCAGGTTGCGGTACTACCGCATGTGCAGCTCTGGCCAGATGAAGGCCTGTTTCACAGGGCAACGAGCGATAGAAGCGCCGGAGCGGTAGTACCGCGCGCCCCTACGGTACTACCGTAAGGCAGTAACACTAAGCGCAGAGAAGGCACGGACGTAAAAATTACTCCGTACCTACTTCACGAGGAGGACCACGCAAAACTCCGACACGGTACTACCGCACACAAAGAGCGGTACTATCACAGAGGCGCGGATGTAAAAATTACATCGCCCTACTTCCGCTCATGCTGCTAAGCTGGCGAGCCCACGGTACTACGGCGCGCAAGGCTGCGGTACTACAGCAGAGGGCACGGATGAAAAAATTACATCCGCCCCTACTACCGCTCGCAACAAGGCGCTGGCTCGAGGCCACGGTACTACCGCTCCCACAGAGCGGTACTATCATGAGGGCTCATGTACTACCGCCCGGAGAGCAGTACTACCGCGTGCCCCAAATCAGCAACACTAGGAGTCCTTCATTTTGCAGAGAAGACAACAGAGGGAAACACTAAAACCAGAACTGCCATAACTTCTGCAAATGAGCTCCGAATTGAGCAAACTCAAGCTTGTTGGATAGAGGAAGACGAGTAGCAAGAGAGGAGAGAAACCTCCAACAGAGAAGAACCGGCAGAGCCTCCAACATCGAAAACATCATAGAAGATGCATGTAAACTCCGTTTTCGATGAACTCGAGCTTGTCATGTAAATGACCAAAAGCTCCAAATCTCACAAGGAGAAGAACCAAACAAGAACCAATAAAGATGATGCAAGGATGCAATAGTTTGAGCTCTCTACGAATGATACGATCAAGCAAGTCATCGAGAGCCCCCCTTGATAGTACGACAATTGATCCTATAACCCGGTCTCCCACAACTACCATGAGACCGGTAAAATAGAAAACCTATCAAGGGCAAACCTTTGCCTTGCACAAAGTCCACTTGAGCTAGATGATGACGATCTACTCCTCCTCAAGACGGACCACCTTTCTTGATTGCGTTGGCTCGATGAAGACTAGTTGATTGCTCCCCCATACTCCACTATGGGTGAGCCACTCTTCCGCTCATATTCACAAGTCCATTGTCACCACAATGGACGGCAAGCTTCAAGCACTTGATCTCTTCGTGATGCATCACTTGAACTTGCACACCGCAACCTATCCCCACAAAGAACTCTCATGAAGACCATGGGTTAGCACACAAAGCATAATGGACAATGCTTACCATACCATGGGATCACTTGATCCCTCGATACATCTTGTGCGCTTTGTGTGTTGAATCTTTCCAACTCTCTTCATTTGAATGATGTCTTGAAGGTAGACATGAATGATCACACAATCTTTTTCTTCAAGACATGCTTGCAATAAGCTCAACACTCACATGACCAATCTTTGGATAATTCCTTAAAAGCACCGTGGTCATCACAAACTCTCATTGAAACCAACAAATGGACTCCAAGAAAAGCCTATGGACAAACCCTTCAAATATAACTCAAGGCAACCATTAGTCCATAGAGATTGTCATCAATTACCAAAACCAAACATGGGGGCACCGCATGTTCTTTCAGTCCCCCAATTCTTTCCTTAACATTTTGACGTTCATCGTCGTATGCGAGGCTTTTCTCGTATTTCACCCCACTTTGGCTTATGGCTGAAAATCTTAAACGTGAAGCCCAAGGTGGTGAACAGCGAGCACGCCGAATGCGGCGGCACCATGGTGAGCAAGATGCCCAAGGTCGTATGGCCGACGGGCACCTTCAATGATTCCGTCAAGGAGTGGCAGTAGCAGTGGTTCTATATCACCGAACCGCATGGTAAAAAGTGGGCCGCTGCTCCCAAATTCAGATCCGGAGCCCCACTGCGGCTCACGTCCTGGCCCGAGAAGGGCCTGAACTGGTCCTCATCCGATGAGCTATCAGTGCTCCAAACGCGCATCCAGAGCGTGGTCGACAAGGACGTCAAACTCGTCAACATAGTCCAGGTGATGTTAGTTCGCGTGGTTCTCCCTTGCCAGCGTCGAGCCTGCAATTTGTGGGAATACGACCCGGCCGAACACCAGACCCTACGGGAGCTCTATGGCTCCTCCCACAAGGATATCTGGAAGGTGCTCTTCAAGTCCGGCAAACCATGGCCGGGCTCCGCCGAGGACCGCGGGTATCAACTACCCCGCTCTGCAAGTTTGGTAAGTCATTGCTGTGCTTTGTACATCCGTGTTTTAGCCGGCATATCCCGAGGGAGGCGCACTCATCATGCTTTCTACAATAGTCCCGGGAATGGACGAAAAAGGTAGAGCGGATACACTGTCCGGCCCCACTGCCGGAGGAACCGGCCGGACCTCTTCTGACGAAGATGCTGGTCCCAACGCCTTACAAGGTGCCGAAGAAAGAGGTTTCCAAGAAGGTCAATAAGACCTGGAGTGGCCTTTGTCGTCGTGATGCTTCGGACGCAAAATCCGGGGATTCCACCGACCATCCTTCCTCCGAAGATGAAGAGGAGGAAGAAGACGAGTCCCCCGCAGGGGGAGGGAAGAAAAGGACGGCCTCCTCATCCGTGGAGGCCGAGTCGCCAAAGAGGGGGAAAGGTTCCCTCCCCGAGGCGTCCACCATGGCTGTTGATAGCAGCTCGGAGTGGGATCCCAGGGCCCAGCCCCTGGTAAAGTCGTAAGTATACGAAACCCGCACACCCCTACATGCGCGAGGTCATTAGGATGTAGTATTTTTAACCGTCGCCATATTTCGTACAGCCCGGCGAGGTCCCACGCCGGACAGTCCTCATCGGAGGATTCGCTGAGCTCAGATGCCCTGGCGAGCAAGACGCCTCTAGAGGCCCCTTCCCTGAAGCCTAGGCGCAACACCGAGGTGTCGTCTCAGCGGGACCTGGACCAGGGGGGCATATCCCTGGGGCCGGACACACGAGAGCAGCGGCTCCCACGCGTGTCGATGGTGGGGGTTATCTTAGGTCCGGACCCCAGCCGGACACGGTCCTGGAGACCTTTAAAGCTCCAGGATCGGGTGAGCAGCCGCCTTTGATGGTGGGGGTTACCCACTTTTCACATACTTCTGAAAGCGACAATGTTTTTCAATCTTATTATCATTTGTCAAAGCTTTGATCTATATGTTGTCATCAATTACCAAAAAGGGGGAGATTGAAAGTGCAACTATCCCTTGGTGGTTTTGGTAATTCCTAACAACATATATCTCATTGAGCTAATGCTACTTCAAGATGAATATTTCAGGAAAGCTCAATGATTGGCGTGGCATGGATGAGAAAAGTGGATCCCTCAAAATGCTAAGGACAAAGGATGGCTCAAGCTCAAAGCACAAGACTCTACATTTTCCATTTTAGTGATCCAAGATCACATTGAGTCCATAGGAAAAGCCAATACTATCAAAGAGGGATGAGGTGTTGCTTAATGGATTTCTTGCTCAGAATGCTTAGTGATATGCTCCAAAGCCCTCAACTACTTTCTCACATCCACATATGACCCAAACCAAAAGTCCAACTCAGCCCCATCAATTCTTCCTATCCGGCACCACCGAGTTCAGATGTCATAGCCACCGCCACAAACCCTAGGCAAATCGGTGTCACCGATAGGGATCTCGGTCTCACCGAGATGGGATTGTAATCTCTCTGTTTCCCTTCATAGCGTTTGGGTCAAACCGAGATGAGCGATCGGTCCCACCGAGATTGCAATGCAAACTCTCTGTGTCCCTTTTGTAACGTTTCGGTCTCACCGAGATGAGCGAATCGGTCCCACCGAGTTTGCCTGACCAACCCTCTGTGTGTCCATTACCAAAATCGGTCTCATCGAGTTTGTGTAATCGGTCTCACCGAGATTACGTTATGACCTAACCCTAATCATATCGGTCCTACCGAGTTGCATGTCAGTCCCACCGAAAATCCTAACGGTCACATGATTTGCTAAATCGGTCCGACCGAGTTTAACGATTCGGTCCCACCGAGATTAGGCCCTGCCTTCCTCTCGCATAGGAAGGCACGCTCGTCGCCTTCCTCCGGGCAAATTCGGGTGTTTCCTCCTGGAAAGCATCTGACTTGCCCGGTGTGCCGAGGGAGGTGATCGAGCACCACTTAGCAGTGTGCCCTAAGGCATGGCCCGCCAAGCAAGAAGCATGACGCCGGGTGCCCGAGAAGCAAGAGTTCATTGTCCAGGAAATCTACAAGCTGCGAGAGGCTGGATCCATCCGTGGGGTACGCCACCCCAAATGGCTCGCCAACTCGATCGTTGTCCCCAAGAAAGGCGGCAAGGAGCGTATGTGCATCAACTTAACGAGCCTCAACATAGCCTGCCCTCAGGACCTCTTTTGGCTGTCGTGAAGGAAATATGCCCTAGAGGCAATAATAAAGTTATTATTTATTTCCTCATATCATGATAAATGTTTATTATTCATGTTAGAATTGTATTAACCGGAAACATGATACATGTGTGAATACATAGACAAACATATAGTCACTAGTATGCCTCTACTTGACTAGCTCATTAATCAAAGATGGTTATGTTTCCTAACCATAGACATGTGTTGTCATTTGATTAATGGGATCACATCATTAGGAGAATGATGTGATTGACATGACCCATCCCGTTAGCTTAGCACTTGATCGTTTAGTATTCTGCTATTGCTTTCTTCATGACTTATACATGTTCCTGTAACTATGAGAATTATGCAACTCCCGTTTACCGGAGGAACACTTTGGGTACTACCAAACGTCACAACGTAACTGGGTGATTATAAAGGAGTACTACAGGTGTCGCGGGCAAGTAACTGGGTGAACTAGGTATGGGATACCGACGATCAAATCTCGGGCAAGTAACATACCGATGACAAAGGGAACAACGTATGTTGTTATGCGGTTTGACCGATAAAGATCTTCGTAGAATATGTAGGAACCAATATGGGCATCCAGGTCCCGCTATTGGTTATTGACCGAGAATGGTTTTAGGTCATGTCTACATAGTTCTCGAACCCGTAGGGTCCGCACGCTTAACGTTTCGATGACAGTTTTATTATGAGTTTATAAGTTTTGATGTACCGAAGTTTGTTCGGAGACCCGGATTTGATCACGGACATGACGAGGAGTCTCGGAATGGTCGAGACATAAAGATTGATATATTGGAAGCCTATGTTTGGACATCGGAATGGTTCCGGGTGAAATCAGGATTTTACCGGAACACCGGGGGGTTACCGAAACCCTCCCGGGGGATATTGGGCCTTAGTGGGCCAAGAGGGAGAAGAGGAGGGCGGCCAGGGGCAGGCCGCGCCCTCCCCCTAGTCCGAATAGGACAAGGAAGGGGGGCGCCCCTTCCTCTTTCCTCCCCTTTCCTTCTCCACTAAGGAAGAGGGGGAGTCCTACTCCGGTAGGAGTAGGACTCCTCCAGGCGCACCCCTAGAGGGCCGGCCGCACCTCCCCCCTCCCTCCTTTATATACGGGGGCAGGGGGCACCCCATAGACACACAAGTTGATCTACGGATCGTTCCTTAGCCGTGTGCGGTGCCCCCTTCCACCATATTCCACCTCGGTCGATCATCGCGGAGTTTAGGCGAAGCCTCGCGCGATAGAACATCATCATCGTCACCACACCGTCATCTTGTGGAACTCATCTCGGAGCCTTTTTGGATCGGAGGGCCGAGATCATCATCGAGCTGAACGTGTGCTGAACTCGGAGGCCCCGTACGTTTGGTGCTTGGATCGGTCGGATCGTGAAGACGTACGACTACATCAACCACGTTGTGCTAACGCTTCTGCTTACGGTCTACGAGGGTACCTGGACGAACACTCTCCCCTCTCGTTGCTATATCATCACCATGATCTTGCGTGTGCGTAGGAATTTTTTTGAAATTACTACGTTCCCCAACAGTGGTATCAGAGCCTAGGTTTTATGCGTTGATGTTATATGCACGAGTAGAACACAAGCGAGTTGTGGGCGAAACAAGTCATACTGCTTACCAGCATGTCATACTTTGGTTCGGCGGTATTATGAGATGAAGCGGCCCGGACCGACATTACGCGTACGCTTACGCGAGACTGGTTTCACCGTTACGAGCACTCGTGCTTAAAGGTGGCTGGCGGGTGTCTGTCTCTCTCACTTTAGCTGAATCGAGTGTGGCTACGCCCGGTCCTTGCGAAGGTTAAAACAGCACCAACTTGATGAACTATCGTTGTCGTTTTTGATGCGTAGGTAAGAACGATTCTTGCTAAGCCCGTAGCAGCCACGTAAAATTTGCAACAACAAAGTAGAGGACGTCTAACTTGTTTTTGCAGGGCATGTTATGATGTGATATGGTCAAGACGTGATGCTATATTTTATTGTATGAGATGATCATGTTTTGTAACCGAAGTTATCGGTAACTGGCAGGAGCCATATGGTTGTCGCTTTATTGTATGAAATGCAAAACGCCCTGTAATTGCTTTACTTTATCACTAAGCGGTAGCGATTGTCGTAGAAGCAATAGATGGTGTAACGACAACGATGCTACGATGAAGATCAAGGTGTCGCGCCGGTGACGATGGTGATCATGACGGTGCTTCGAAGATGGAGATCACAAGCACAAGATGATGATGGCCATATCATATCACTTATATTGATTGCATGTGATGTTTATCCTTTATGAATCTTATCTTGCTTTGATTGACGGTAGCATTTTAAGATGATCTCTCACTAATTATCAAGAAGTGTTCTCCCTGAGTATGCACCGTTGCGAAAGTTCTTCGTGTTGAGACACCACGTGATGATCGGGTGTGATAGGCTCTACGTTCAAATACAACGGGTGCAAAACAGTTGCACACGCGGAATACTCAGGTTATACTTGACGAGCCTAGCATATACAGATATGGCCTCGGAACACGATGACCGAAAGGTCGAGCGTGAATCATATAGTATATATGATCAACATAGAGATGTTCACCATTGAAACTACTCCATCTCACGTGATGATCGGACATGGTTTAGTTGATTTGGATCACGTGATCACTTAGATGACTAGAGAGATGTACGTCTAAGTGGGAGTTCTTAAGTAATATGATTAATTGAACTTAAATTTATCATGAACTTAGTACGATAGTATTTTGCTTGTCTATGTTTGTTTGTAGATAGATGGCTCGTCTTTGTTGTTCCGTTGAATTTTAATGCGTTCCTTGAGAAAGTAAAGTTGAAAGATGATGGTAGCAATTACACGGATCGGGTCCGTAACTCGAGGATTATCCTCATTGCTGCAGAAAAATTACGCCTGGAAGCACCGCTGGGTGCCGAACTGCTGCTTGATGCAACCGACGACGTTAAGAACGTCTAGCGAGCAAAGGCGATGACTACTCTATAGTTCGATGTGCCATGCTTTACGGCTTAGAACCGGCCTTCAACGACGTTTTGAATGTCATGGAGCATATGAGATGTTCCAGAGTTGAAGTTAATATTTCAAGCAAATGCCCGGATTGAGAGATATGAAGTCTCCAATAAGTTCTATAGCTGCAAGATGGAGGAGAATAGTTACGTCGGTGAACACATACTCAAAATGTCTGGTATAATAATCACTTGATTCAAGCGGGAGTTAATCTTCACGATGATAGTGTCATTGACAAAATTCTCCAATCACTTCCACCAAGCTACAAAAGCTTCGTGATGAACTATAATATGCAAGGGATGAGCAAGACTATTCCCGAGCTCTTCGCGATGCTGAAAGCCGCGGAGGTAGAAATCAAGAAGGAGCATCAAGTGTTGATGGTCAACAAGACCACTAGTTTCAAGAAGAAGGGCAAAGGGAAGAAGAAGGGAACTTCAAAAGAGCGGCAAGCAAGTTGCTGCTCAAGAGAAGAAACCCAAGTGCGGACCTAAGCACTAAAATCGAGTGCTTCTACCGCAAGCGATCGACATTTGAGCGGAACTGCCCCAAGTATTTGGCGGATAAGAAGGATGGCAAAGTGAACAAAGGTATATGTGATATACATGTTATTGATGTGTACCTTACTAATGCTCGCAGATAGCACCGGTATTTGATATCTGGTTCTATTGCTAATATTTGCAACTCAAACAGGACTACGGATTAGCGAAGATTAGCTAAGGACGAGGTGACGATGCGCGTGGGAAATGGTTCCAAAGTCGATGTGATCGCGGTCGGCATGCTACCTCTACATCTACCATCGGGATTAGTTTTAGACCTAAATAATTGTTATTTGGTGCCTGCGTTGAGCATGAACATTATATCTGGATCTTTTTTGATGCGTGATGGTTATTCATTTAAATCAGAGAATAATGGTTGTTCTATTTATATGAGTAATATCTTTTATGGTCATGCACCCTTGAAGAGTGGTCTATTTTTATTGAATCTCGATAGTAGTGATACACATATTCATAGTGTTGAAACCAAAAGATGCAGAGTTGATAATGATAGTGCAACTTATTTGTGGCACTGTCGTTTAAGTCATATCGGTGTAAAGCGCATGAAGAAACTCCATACTGATGGGCTTTTGGAATCACTTGATTATGAATCACTTGGTACTTGCGAATCGTGCCTTATGGGCAAGATGACTAAAACACCGATCTCCGGTACTATGGAGAGAGCAACAGATTTGTTGGAAATCATACATACAGATGTATGTGGTCCAATGAATGTTGAGGCTCGTGGCAGATATCGTTATTTTCTCACCTTCACAGATGATTTGAGCAGATATGGGTATATCTACTTAATGAAACACAAGTCTGAAACATTTGAAAAGTTCAAAGAATTTCAGAGTGAAGTAGAAAATCATCGTAACAAGAAAATAAAGTTTCTACGATCTGATCGTGGAGGAGAATATTTGAGTTACGAGTTTGGTCTAGACTTGAAACAATGCGGGATAGTCTCGCAACTCACGCCACCTGGAACACCACAACGGAATGGTGTGTCCGAACATCGTAATCATACTTTACTTGATATGGTGCGATCTATGATGTCTCTTACCGATCTACCGCTATCATTGTGGGGTTATGCTTTAGAGACGGCCGCATTCACGTTAAATAGGGCACCATCAAAATCTGTTGAGACGACGCCTTATGAACTGTGGTTTGGCAAGAAACCAAAGTTGTCGTTTCTTAAAGTTTGGGGCTGCGATGCTTATGTGAAGAAACTTCAACCAGATAAGCTCGAACCCAAATCGGAGAAATGTGTCTTCATAGGATACCCAAAGGAGACTATTGGGTACACCTTCTATCACAGATCTGAGGGTAAGATTTTTGTTGCTAAATTCGGATCCTTTCTAGATAGGGAGTTTCTCTCGAAAGAAGTGAGTGGGAGGAAAGTTGAACTTGATGAGATAACTGTATCTACTCCCTTATTGGAAGGTAGTTCCTCACAAGATCCGGTTCATGTGACAACTACACCAATTAGTGAGGAAGCTAATGATATTGATCATGAAACTTCAGGTCAAGTTTCTGCTGAACCTCGTAGGTCTACCAGAGTAAGATCCGCACCAGAATGGTACGACAATCCTATTCTGGAAGTCATGTTACTTGACCATGATGAACCTACGAACTATGAGGAAGCGATGATGAGCCCAGATTCTGCAAAATGGCTAGAGGCCATGAAATCTGAGATGGGATCCATTTATGAAAACAAAGTATGGACTTTGGTTGACTTGCCCGATGATCGGCAACCTATTGAGAATAAATGGATCTTTAAGAAGAAGACTGACTCTGATGGTAATGTAACTGTCTATAAAGCTCGACTTGTTGCGAAAGGTTTTCGACAAGTTCGAGGAGTTGACTACGATGAGACTTTCTCACCCGTAGCGATGCTAAAGTCTGTTGGAATCATGTTAGCTATTGCTGCATTTCATGATTATGAAATTTGGCAAATGGATGTCAAAACTGCATTCTTGAATGGGTTTCTAGAAGAAGAGTTGTATATGATGCAACCGGAAGGTTTTGTTGATCCAAAAGGTGCTAACAAAGTGTGCAAGCTCCAGCATTCCATTTATGGACTAGTGCAAGCATCTTGGAGTTGGAATAAACGCTTTGATAGTGTGATCAAAGCATATGGTTTTATCTGAGACTTTTGGAGAAGCTTTGATTTACAAGAAAGTGAGTGGGAGCTCAGAGCATTTCTAGTTTTATATGTAGATGACATATTATTAATTGGAAATGATATAGAATTTCTGGATAGCATAAAGGGATACTTGAATAAAAGTTTTTCTATGAAAGACCTTGGTGAAGCTGCTTATATATTGGGCATCAAGATCTATAGAGATAGATCAAGACGCTTAATAGGACTTTCACAAAGCACATACCTTGACAAAATTTTGAAAAAGTTCAAAATGGATCGAGCAAATAAAGGGTTCTTGCACTGTGCTACAAGGTGTGAAGTTGAGTCAAACTCAATGCCCGACCACAAGCAGAAGATAGAGAGAAAATAAAAGATGTTCCTATGCTTCACCATAGGCTCTATCATGTATGCAATGCTGTGTACCAGTTCGACGGTGCTTAGCAAAAGCTTAGCAGAAGGTACCAAAGTAATCCGAGTGGATCATTGGATAGCAGTCAAGAACATCTGAAATACCTAAAAGGACTAAGGATATGTTTCTCGATATGGAGGTGACAAAGAGCTAGTCGTAAGAGGTTACGCCGATAAGCTTTGACATCGATCCGGACGATTCTAAATCGCAAACCGGATACGTGTTTATATTAAACGGTGGAGCTGTAAGTTGGTGCAGTTCTAAACAAAGCGCCGTGGCGGGATCTACATGTGAAGCGGAGTACATAGCTGCTTCAAGCAGCGAATGAAGGAGTCTGGATGAAGGAGTTCATTTCGATCTAGGTGTCATACCTAGTGCATCGGGACCAATGAAGATCTTACGTGACAATCTTCGTGCAATTGCCTTGGCAAAGGAATCCAGATTTTACAAGAGGACCAAGCACATCAAGAGACGCTTCAATTCCATTCGGGACCAAGTCCAAGTGGGAGACATAGAGATTTGCAAGATACATACGGATCTGAATGTTGCAGACCCGTTGACCAAGCCTCTCTCATGAGCAAAACATGATCAACACCAAGACTCCATGGGTGTTAGAATCATTACTATGTAATCTAGATTGCTGACTCTAGTGCAAGTGGGAGCTGAAGGAAATATGCCCTAGAGGCAATAATAAAGTTATTATTTATTACCTCATATCATGATAAATGTTTATTATTCATGCTAGAATTGTATTAACCGGAAACATGATACATGTGTGAATACATAGACAAACATATAGTCACTAGTATGCCTCTACTTGACTAGCTCATTAATCAAAGATGGTTATGTTTCCTAACCATAGACATGTGTTGTCATTTGATTAATGGGATCACATCATTAGGAGAATGATGTGATTGACATGACCCATCCGTTAGCTTAGCACTTGATCGTTTAGTATTCTCGCTATTGCTTTCTTCATGACTTATACATGTTCCTGTAACTATGAGAATTATGCAACTCCGTTTACGGAGGAACACTTTGGGTACTACCAAAGCGTCACAACGAATCGGGTGATTATAAAGGAGTACTACAGGTGTCTCGAAGGTACATGTTGAGTTGGCGTATTTCGAGATTAGGTTTTGTCACTCCGATTATCGGAGAGGTATCTCTAGGCCCTCTCGGTAATACTCATCACTTAAGCCTTGCAAGCATTATAACTAATGAGTTAGTTATGAGATGACGTATTACAGAACGAGTAAAGAGACTTGCCGGTAACGAGATTGAACTTGGTATTGGATACCGACGATCAAATCTCGGGCAAGTAACATACCGATAACAAAGGGAACAACGTATGTTGTTATGCGGTTTGACCGATAAAGATCTTCGTAGAATATGTAGGAACCAATATGGGCATCCAGGTCCCGCTATTGGTTATTGACCGAGAATGGTTTTAGGTCATGTCTACATAGTTCTCGAACCCGTAGGGTCCGCACGCTTAACGTTTCGATGACAGTTTTATTATGAGTTTATAAGTTTTGATGTACCGAAGTTTGTTCGGAGTCCTGGATGTGATGACGGACATGACGAGGAGTCTCGGAATGGTCGAGACATAAAGATTGATATATTGGAAGCCTATGTTTGGACATCGGAATGGTTCCGGGTGAAATCGGGATTTTACCGGAACACCGGGGGGTTACCGGAACCCTCCCGGGGGATATTGGGCCTTAGTGGGCCAAGAGGGAGAAGAGGAGGGCGGCCGGGGCAGGCGCGTGCCCCTCCCCTAGTCCGAATAGGACAAGGAAGGGGGCGCCCATTTCCTCTTTCCTCCCCCTTTCCTTCTCCACCAAGGCAGAGGGGAGTCCTACTCCCGGTAGGAGTAGGACTCCTCCAGGCGCACCCCTAGAGGGCCGGCCGCACCTCCCCCCTCCCTCCTTTATATACGGGGGCGGGGGGCACCCCATAGACACACAAGTTGATCTACGGATCGTTCCTTAGCCGTGTGCGGTGCCCCCTTCCACCATATTCCACCTCGGTCATATCGTCGCGGAGTTTAGGCGAAGCCCTGCGCCGGTAGAACATCATCATCGTCACCACGCCGTCATGCTGACGGAACTCACTCCGGAGCCTTTGCTGGATCGGAGGGCCGGAGATCGTCATCGAGCTGAACGTGTGCTGAACTTGGAGGCCCCGTACGTTTGGTGCTTGGATCGGTCAGATTGTGAAGACGTACGACTACATCAACCGCGTTGTGCTAACGCTTCCGCTTACAGTCTACGAGGGTACGTGGACGAACACTCTCCCCTCTCGTTGCTATATCATCACCATGATCTTGCGTGTGCGTAGGAAATTTTTTGAAATTACTACGTTCCCCAACACGTCGCACATCAGTCGGGCGCGGGTCTCGCCACCAACTACGCCCGCTTTCCCTTTGGCCTGAGGAATGCTGGTGCCACCTTCCAAAGGCTGGCATGAATTGCACTGGCACCTCGCGAGCCCTCTGCTCCTCGCGAGCCCCCCGGGCATCGGGAGCCCCTCGGCCCCTGAAAGGCAAGCTTCTGTGGCACACCTCATCAAGCGACTCGACGAACCTACAACACTGTATTGCTAGGTGACTTTTTGTTTTGTTCAAACTGAGGGCGCCCCATGGGCTGCACCAACCTCAAGCTCACCCATTCCGGACACGATAGCTACATCACCTTTTGGTTGTGTAATGAATCTTGATTATGCTCTGATAAGTTTATGTTGCTTGCATAACTGTGTGTTTGGTGCAATGCCGACTCGAGAGCGCAACGCGCCCGTGACTCCTCTCCTAACAGTTCAATGAGCGAGGGCTAGGCACGATGTGTGTGCTCGGATCCATGCCTATAGCGCCGCTAAATCCAAGTGATCGAGCTCTGGTTCGCGGGCCTGCCCCCATGTACGCCACCTCACCAAGATCATTGGTGTCCTATATCCTCACAAAACGACCATGAGCAAGTTGTCGAGCGCGCGTCGCTCCCCATATCTCGAAATTTGTCAACATGCAGTTACCCCAGGAAGCAGGCGCTCGGAAACCCCGCCCGCAGCATCTCGCGTGCTGACCTAAGACGATCGCTGATGACCCACAAGTGTATGGGGTCAATTGTAGCTCTTTTATACAAGTAAGAGTGTCGAACCCAATGAGGAGCAGAAGGAAATGACAAGTGGTTTTCAGCAAGGTAATGTCTGCAAGTGCTAAAATTGTAAGTAGCGAAGTAGTCTGGTAGAAAGATAATTTATAACAAGCAAGTAACAATAGTAGTAACAAAAGTGCAGCAAGGTAGCCCAATCCTTTTGAGACAAAGGATAGGCCAAAACGGTTTCTTATAATAAGCAAAGTGTTCTTGAGGGCACACGAGAATTTCGTCTAGTTACTTTCATCATGTTGGTTTGATTTGTGCTCGGTACTTGGATAATTTGATATGTGGGTGGACCGGTGCTTAGGTGTCGTTCTTACTTGAAAAAACCTCCTACTTATGATTAACCCTCCTGCAAGCATCCACAACTACGAGAAAAGTATTAAGAATAAATTCTAACCATAGCATTAAACTCTACGATCCAATCGGTCCCTTATAGAATAGTGCATAAATCGGGGTTAAAGTTTTTGTCACTCTCGCAACCCACCATCTATTTACTACTCCACAATGCATTCCCTTAGGCCCAAATATGGTGAAGTGTCATGTAGTCGACGTTCACATGACACCACTAAGGGAATCAGAACATACATACCATCAAAATATCGAACACATATCAAATTCACATGATTACTTGCAACATGATTTCTCCCGTGACCTCAAGAACAAAAGTAACTACTCACAAATAATCAACATGCTCATGATCAGAGGGATATTGAATAGCATAATGGATATGAACATTGTAGGATCGAAAGTATGTCTAGAGGGGGGGTGATTAGACTACTTGACAATTTAAAAATTTAGCCTTTTGATTAAGACAAGTTTTTGGCAAGTTCACAATGATGATCAAGTCAAGTATCACCCTACACATGCAATTCTAGAGTATTGGCAGCGGAAAGTAAATTGCACATGTAGTAAAGAGAGGTGGAGAAGAGCAAACGCAATTTGGAGACACGGAGATTTTTCTCGTGGTTCCGATAGGTGGTGCTATCGTCAATCCACGTTGATGGAGACTTCAACCCACGGAGGGTAACGGCTGCGAGAGTCCACGGAGGGCTCCACCCACGAAGGGTCCACGAAGAAGCAACCTTGTCTATGCCATCATGGCATACGCCCACGGAGGACTAGCCTTACTCGGGTAGATCTTCACGAAGTAGGCGATCTCCTTGCCCTTACAAACTTCTTGGTTCAACTCCACATCTTGACGGAGGCTCCCAAGCGACACCTAACCAATCTAGGAGGCACCACCTCCAAAAGGTAATAGATGGTGTTGGTGATGATGAACTCCTTGCTCTTGTGCTTCAAATGATAATCTCCCCAACACTCAACTCTCCTCACTGATTTGGCTGTGGTGGAAGAAAGGATTGAGTGGAAAGCAACTTGGGAAGGCTAGAGATCAAGCTTCATATGGTGGGAGTGGAGCAACTTGATCTCAACACAAGGGTAGGTAGTTTTCTTCTCAGAAATGTAAGGTAGGAGTGGTAGTTCTTTCTGATGGCTCTCTCCACGAATGAAGAGGAGGTGGAGGGGTATTTATAGCCTCCACACAAAATCCAACTGTTACACACATTTGACCAATCTCGGTCGGACCGAAGTTGACAACTCGGTGAGACCGAAAGTTCAAATCTTGTGAACGTTGGGATTTTCAGTGGGACCGAAAATACAATCTCGGTGAGTCCGATTCTTCCAAAGACTAGGGTTTGCCAATCTCGGTGGGACCGACTTTATCATCTCGGTGACACCGATTTTATGACAGAAGGTTACAGAAGGTTGGCAACACTAGTTTCGTGAGACCGAGTTTGGAATCGGAAAACCGAAATTACTAGGGTTTGGCTTTGTGGTGAGGTGGTTCATCTCGGTGTGGTGAGTTTATGGAATCGGTGGGACCGAGATTACTTATGAGTGTATGTTGGAATGAAAGATTGCTGATGGTTTGGGAGTTATATCACTAAGCACTTTGAGCAACCAGATCATTATCATAACCTCATCCCCTTTTAATAGTATTGGCTTTCCTATAGACTCAATGTGATCTTGGATCACTAAACCAAAAATGGAGTCTTGAGCTTTTGCCAATGCTTGCCTTAGCATTTTGAGGGGTCCACATCTTCAGTCATTGCCATACCCATATCACTGAACTTTCTGAAATGATTCTCAAGAAACTATTAGTTCAATGATATATATGTTATTATTAATTACCAAAACCACCCGGGGATTAGTTGCACTTTCAATCTCCCCCTTTTTGGTAATTGATGACAACATATAGATCAAAGCTTCGACATAGGATATAATCAATGAATAATATCGTCGCTTTGAGAAGTATGTGATAAGCAAGAGCTCCCCCTAAATTTGTGCATTATTTAAGATTTGCGTTTGAATGCAAATGCACAATCGATTAGGATCATGGGTCACTCTTCCATGTCACATACATCTTGGTGGAGCGCACAAAATGATAAGAATGAATAGCATGCACCCAATCACCAAGACATGAGTAAATGATCATACAAGATATGAATAGCATATGATAAGCATTAAGCACACATTAAGGCATAGTATGATCAAGCACTCATCAAAGTAGAGCAAACGTAGTATCAAACACACGGAATGTCTCAGAAAACTCTAAAGTATCTCAAAGAAAACCGCAAATGAAACGAAAGAGCAAAAACGAGCACTCTCTCTCTCGAAGTCCTATGATCTATACAATTTCTCCCCCTTTGGCAACAAGTTACCAAAAAGTTCGAAAGGTATAGAGGTAAACGTCACTAGGGACTCACTGGCGGCTCTATGCAGGTTGATGGAGTTGAGATAGCTGCATCTGCAAAGGCTTCGGCTGATGTCTGTGGAGCTGGAGGAGTGGTCACTGGAGCTGGAGCTGGAACTGATGGAGCTGTGGGAGGTGCTGAGGCTGTAGCCCTGGTGTCTGTCACTGGAATAGCTGCTGATCTGGGTTTGGTAGGAACCTGAGCAGGCTGTTCATAATCATCCTGGACTAGGTCATCCTGCATCTCCTTCATGAGCTCTTCCTTCTCCCTCTTAGCTTCCTCGATATCTGCCTCAAGCTTGTTGACGGTGACTTGCACTTGATCGACTTGACATCCGAGCATGGAACTTGTCTTCAACTATCCTCTCAAGACTCTCCTGGGACTGCACTATGCTGGCCAGGCGTAGTTCAATCCTCTGGGTAGCTTCAAGGAGCTGTTCTCCAACACTCTTGGGTTTAGCTGTTGCTGCTGCTGCTGCTTCCTTCTCAGATTTAGCTTGTTTGGCAGCTTCAGACTTTGCTTGACCTTCAACAGACGTTGGGTTATCCTCATCCATCACAACTTCATTGTCCTCATGCTCAAAGCTGCAAGTGGCAAGTGGGGTCTATCCAACAAGTAGGTGCCGTGCCAAACTTGGCATTGATAAGCATCTGAATGTGCGGGCAAATCCACATGACCTCTTCAGTCTGCTGCAGTCCTCTTGATAGTCTCAACTATCGTGTCCATCACCTTGAAAGGTGCCTTCGATCTAGTATATGCAACATGTTGATAGAATAACCTCTTATCATGCGATGATCTCGGACTTGGGCATCAAGGTATGCCTCGTAATTGTGTTTGTGGTAGGGAGACCTGCCGGAGATGATACATCGAGCCGAGCTTCGAACTCTACATCCTTAGTTGGTACCTCATTGTACATATTTTTCATAGACTCATGGTTTTTCTTGGGAATACCATAGACATCAACATCATCATCTCTTGACACTGGAGCATTCAGCAGTGCTGCCCATTCTTCAACAGTAGAAGAGAGTTTCTGACCTTCAGTCATCCATACAATCCTGCCATCTGGATAGAAATGAGCTGTGGCATAGAATTGCATGATCATCTCATCATTCCAAGCTGTCAACTTTTGACCAACGAAATCAGCAACACCACATGCAGTAAAGCTCTCATGCACATGTGGAAAGTAGTCTCTGTGCTCTTCACTGTCAATGTATGCCCAATCAACATAGCGAGTGTCTGCAACAATGGGCTTCTTGTCCATAAGCACGTCTCATAGAAATCTTCTTTGCTCTCGGTGTGGAACCTTGGATCTACAAAGAGTCCTTCTCCTCACAGCATATGGATCAGCTTGCCTCCATAGCCCGAGACCTTTGTCTTTCCTTTCCTTCATGTTTTCAGCTCGAGGATGAGCATCATTGTGGGTGGCAGTTTCGACGGAGTTTCAAGAATACTGGTGCCTCATCATCGACTCATTGGTGGCACATTGTCTTTCTTCTTCTCTGAAGCAGGAATGTTTCCGCAGTTTTCTTGGGCTTGGCAAAGAGGCTTGGCTTGAGCTGCCTTTGCTGGAGCAGATGGCTTAGACTTTGTAGGTGCTCCTGCCCTGATGGCATCACCCATCAACTTAGGCTTCTGAGGAGGCTGGGGTGCTTCCTCATCAGAATCATCATCAGCTGCTTCATGCACAATCCTCTTCCTCTTGGAAGTTTTCTTCACCTTGCTCGAGGTTTCTTCTTCCATGCTCAGCTTCTTGGCAACAGTGGACTTCTTCACTTTGCTGGTGCCTTTCTTGGTTTGTTGCCCTTGATGCTCTTTGGCAACCACTTTCCTCTTTGGCTTAGAAGAAATCTCTTCCTCAGCTATGAAATCAGAGTCTTCTTCATCAGAATTCCTCTTCTTCCTGGCCCTGGTGGCAGCAGGAGGCAAACCACTTGGTGTGCTCCTCTCACCATCATCAGAAAAGCTGCTGGCTTCAGGACTAGTGCCTGCCTCTGGAATCTCAATTGGTGACTCAGACTGTTCTGGCTGTCACTCGCATCTGACATGGCTGACAACCTGTGAATAGATAAGGCATAGGCGAATAGAAGAGTTATCACAAACTGCGAAGATTTTGCAAAAGAATGAGTTCAAATTTCAGTTTTAGGTTTTCACAGAATGCATTTCGGTCGACCGAGTCTAAAATTCGTGAATCCAAGTGTTCTAACAGAACCATTCACACCACTTTCGGTTGGACCGAAATGGGTTTCGGTCTTGCCGAGAGCACTAGGGTTTCACTAAATCCTCATTTCGGTCGTACCGATTTGCACAACTCGGTTGGACCGAAAAGTGCAGTGCAATGGCCAGAGGCCAAAGCGGTCAGTCCGAGAATGTAGAATCGGTCTCACCGAGATGTGTTCGGCGGAAACCTAACCCTAAAACTTTCACTCGAATTTCGTTCTAACGAACTAATCTGCTGGATAGGAAGATCTCAAACATGGCAAGAAGCTAGGCAAACCAATCGTGCATAGAATCGGAGGTTGAAGCACGAGAGGGATCGAAACTCACCCTAACTTGGTGGAGTTTCTCTACGGCGGCAACGGCACGGAGAGATTGACCGTTGACGGCGACGGAGACCCGCGGCGAGGGCGCCTGAGCGACGACGGAGACGATCCGGAGACCACGGCGACGGCAGCAAAGGGTTTGGGGGCGAGACGTTTTGAAGAAAGAATCAACGCGCTGCCCTCGGTATATATACCCTTTAGTTGTCGGTGGGACCGAGTTGAAAACTTCGGTGGCACCGAGATGGTTAATCGCAAGCGATTACTCACTTGATCACGCCGAATTTGTAACTTCGGTTTCACCGAGGTGAAAACCTAGATCAATCCAAGTGCTTTCGGTCCGTCCGATATTGAGTGGGTTGGTCGACCGAAAATACTTAGAAGGTTTTGGAAGTTAAGTTTTAGACGGATCGGTGGCTCAAGTGCTCCTCACTCGGTCTGTCCAAAAAGACTTGTTCAAAGTTTGTGATATAAGCATGAATAGAATTTGAGACAAGAAAGCATAGATAGCTAGGGGAGGAACTTAGGCATTCTTGTCCATCCATTTGGTCAAAAAGAAAAATCCAAAAGACCATAGCAACAAATGGATGTCCTTGAATGGATAAAATCATGCATCCAACATGCTCACACAATAAGATAGCAAATGAAATATGTGTCAAACATGCACAAACCAAAACACTAGCAACTATCACACAATTTGTCGATGACTAGGTCATCTATATATGAGTATATTGACTTAGGAGTCAAATGAGAACACTTGATCATAGGTCATACTCATCGTTTAAGCACAAGTGGGGTTACCACTTTTACATAAAGCATTAATGTGTTCACATCATTTGAAGATGCTTTAGCTCAATTCTTTAGAGCAAAGCTCCCCCTTGATGTGAGAACCCCTTTAAAGGGTCAAACTAACCTTGGGTTGTCATAGAAGACTTCATGTAGATGTTGAAGATGTGGATGCTCAATGTTGATGAAGATCATCAAGAGTTGGGAGCAATCCTTTGGATTCGGGCACTTTCAATACCTACATGGGTTAGTCCCACAAGGAACAAACAAGGATATCCATGGACATAGATTGAAGTACACAAAGATGATGTCCATGAAAGCAATGATTACCTTGTCCCTTGACTTACCAACAAGAGGGTTTGTGACTCCATGAACTAGTGCAAGATGTGGAAGTTGATTGCACAAGTTCTTGCCAAAATGAATGTGAGTGAAGTATGTTGGCGGAGTCACCCTCAAGAACTCTCTAGTTCTTCTTCTTCGGGATCCACATCATCTTGATGGGAATCCTTGGGGTAGTAGTTGAGCTTGACGAAGTAGAACTTGACGTATCCTTGGGAACCCACTTGACCATGGCCTTAGGTGCTTCAATAAATGCATCAATCTCCTCTTGAAGCTTGTCCTTGCCTTTTAGCTTGTGGTCTTGTGGTGGAAGATCATCTTGAGCTTGTTCCACATTGGAAGAAGTAGGATCATACTTCTCCTTTTGAGAAACAAACTTTGGAGTGGGATATTGACCTTCTTCCCATTCAACACCCTCGGCGTTGAACTTTCGCTCAAAACCAATTCCTTGATTCTTCGGTGCCTTCCTTGCTTGCGAACAATTTCCTCAAAGTTCTTGCTTCCGCAAGGCTCTTGTAGACACCTTTCTCTATAATCCCTTTCAATAAACTATTTTCTTGCTCAAGTGTAACTTGGCTTGAAACATTGTTAGTGGAATCAAGAGAACTACTAGAAGCAACAATATTGGATTTAGCATGGTTATTGTTACTACTAGATGAAGAATTTTTCTTATGCTTGTCATGCTTAGTTTTAATAGGTGGCAAGAAATTAGACAAGAGAAGTCGTTTGGCAAGATATGAAGAACTCTTCTTTCGAAGATCGTCATTGATAGCTTTTAGAAACTCATGTTCTTGCTCTAGATTGAGCTTCTCGAAGCATAGCTTCTCATGAGATCTTAGGAGCTCTCTATGATCTTCTTGAGTTGTTTCATGAGCTAACTTAAGAGTGTTTAGTTCTTTAGTTAGACGCTCAATCTCCTTCATAGCATTGTCATTCGACTCTTCTCGACTATAAAGACTACTAGCATGTTCATCATTACTAGGCTCACTAGATTTATCATGTAAAAGCTCATCTTCACCAAGCAAGTCATCCTCATCACTATCAAAGTCAATAAATTCAGGGTGTGATACCTTGGGGCCTTTAGCCATGAAGCATCTTCCAATTCCCTCATTTGGTGAATCAAATAAGTCATAGGAGTTGGAGTTGGAGGATACGTGAGCAAGACCGGCAACACCTTCATCTTGACTGTATTCGGAGTTGGAGTGATAGCTTCTTTCGGAGTGATTGTCGGAGTCGGAGCCGGAGACCCATTCACCTACATGAGCTTGATGTTTTCTTCTTGTGTAGCTCCTTGATGACTTGTCTTTCTTCTCCGAATCCTTGCTTCTCCGAGAGGATCTTCGTTCATAACAATCATCTCTACTCCTTCTCTCTTTCCGAGGTGACTCTTCTCTTGAGCTTCTTCTTCTTGGAGATTCTTCTCTTCTCTTGTGGGGAGTCGAACACTCATTTGAGTAGTGTCCGGGTCTTCCACAATTGTAGCAGTTTCGATCACGACTAGAAGATCTCTTTTCATCATATGATCTAGACTTTGAGCTTCTTTCCTTGCTTCTACTCTTGTAGAATTTGTTGAAGTTCTTCACCATTAGACTTATCTCTTCATTGGAGACTAGCTTGTCACTTGAGGTTGTGGGAGCATCACATGTAGCTTTGTAAGCACCACTTGACTTGTTGTGAAGCTCTTCCTTATCTTTAAGTGTCATCTCATGAGCAACAATTCTTCCAATGACTTTGGTAGGCTTGAGATTCTTGTAGTTTGGCATCATTTGGATCAAAGTGCACACGGTGTCACACTTTCCATCCAAAGCTCTGAGAATCTTCTTGATGATGAATCGGTCGGTCATTTCTTCGCTTCCTAAGCCAGCAATCTCATTTGTGATGAGAGCAAGCCTAGAGTACATTTCAGCGACTCCTTCACCTTCCTTCATCTTGAACTTGTCAAGTTGACCTTGAAGAACATCTAGCTTTGATTCCTTCACGGACTCGGTACCTTCGTGCATTTCGACCAAAGTATCCCATATCTCTTTTGCATTCTCAAGACGGCTGATTTTGTTGAACTCCTCGGGACACAAAGCATTGAAGAGAATGTCACAAGCTTGAGCATTGTTTTGCAACATCCGCAATTCATCCGCTGTAGCTTCACGATCCGAACTTTTCCTTCCTCGAAGAACTCACCTTGCAAGCCAACACAAATAATGCCCCATGCGGTGGTTATGTCCAAGAATATGCATTTTCATTTTATGCTTCCAACTAGCAAAGTTTGAACCATCAAAGTAAGGACCTCTACGAAAATTACCCTCACTAGACGCCATACTCTCCTAGGTTGTGAAACCAAGCTTATGGAGTCCAATGCAATGGAAACCAATACAATGGAGACCAGAGCTCTGATACCACTTGTAGGATCGAAAGTATGTCTAGAGGGGGGGTGATTAGACTACTTGACAATTTAAAAATTTAGCCTTTTGGTTAAGACAAGTTTTTGGCAAGTTCACAATGATGATCAAGTCAAGTATCACCCTACACATGCAATTCTAGAGTATTGGCAGCGGAAAGTAAATTGCACATGTAGTAAAGAGAGGTGGAGAAGAGCAAACGCAATTTGGAGACACGGAGATTTTTCTCGTGGTTCCGATAGGTGGTGCTATCGTCAATCCACGTTGATGGAGACTTCAACCCACGGAGGGTAACGGCTGCGAGAGTCCACGGAGGCTCCACCCACGAAGGGTCCACGAAGAAGCAACCTTGTCTATGCCATCATGGCATACGCCCACGGAGGACTAGCCTTACTCGGGGTAGATCTTCACGAAGTAGGCGATCTCCTTGCCCTTACAAACTTCTTGGTTCAACTCCACATCTTGACGGAGGCTCCCAAGCGACACCTAACCAATCTAGGAGGCACCACCCTCCAAAAGGTAATAGATGGTGTTGGTGATGATGAACTCCTTGCTCTTGTGCTTCAAATGATAATCTCCCCAACACTCAACTCTCCTAACTGATTTGGCTGTGGTGGAAGAAAGGATTGAGTGGAAAGCAACTTGGGAAGGCTAGAGATCAAGCTTCATATGGTGGGAGTGGAGCAACTTGATCTCAACACAAGAGTAGGTAGTTTTCTTCTCAGAAATGTAAGGTAGGAGTGGTAGTTCTTTCTGATGGCTCTCTCCACGAATGAAGAGGAGGTGGAGGGGTATTTATAGCCTCCACACAAAATCCAACCGTTACACACATTTGACCAATCTCGGTCAGACCGAAGTTGACAACTCGGTGAGACCGAAAGTTCAAATCTTGTGAGCGTTGGGATTTTCAGTGGGACCGAAAATACAATCTCGGTGAGTCCGATTCTTCCAAAGACTAGGGTTTGCCAATCTCGGTGGGACCAACTTTATCATCTCGGTGACACCGATTTGATGATGAAGGTTACAAAGGTTGGCAACACTAGTTTCGTGAGACCGAGTTTGGAATCGGAAAACCGAAATTACTAGGGTTTGGCTTTGTGGCTGAGGTGGTTCATCTCGGTGTGGTGAGTTTATGGAATCGGTGGGACCGAGATTACTTATGAGTGTATGTTGGAATGAAAGATTGCTGATGGTTTGGGAGTTAGATCACTAAGCACTTTGAGCAACCAGATCATTATCATAACCTCATCCCCTTTTAATAGTATTGGCTTTCCTATAGACTCAATGTGATCTTGGATCACTAAACCAAAAATGGAGTCTTGAGCTTTTGCCAATGCTTGCCTTAGCATTTTGAGGGGTCCACATCTTCAGTCATTGCCATACCCATATCACTGAACTTTCTGAAATGATTCTCAAGAAACTATTAGTTCAATGATATATATGTTGTTATTAATTACCAAAACCACCCGGGGATTAGTTGCACTTTCAAACATATAATCTTCCACCAAATAAACCATATAGTAATCAACTACAAGATGTAATCAACACTACTGGTCACCCCCTAGCACCAATCTATAGTTTTGATAACAAGATTGAATACATGACATGAACTAGGGTTTCATATGAGATGGTGCTGGTGAAGATGTTGATGGAGATTGCCCTCCCCAAGATGGGAGAGTTGTTGGTGAGATGATGACGATGATTTCCCCTCCAGGAGGGAAGTTCCCCCGGCAGGATTTCTCCGCCGGAGGGCAAAAGTGCTCCTGCCCAAGTTCCGCCTCGAGACAGCGGCGCTTCATCTCGAATGTCCTCCCCTTATTTTTTCTAGGTAAAAATGACTTATATACCAGAAGATGGGCAACAGAGGTGGGCCGAGGAGGGCACAACCCACCAGGGCACGCCTGGGCTCCCTGGCGTGCCCAGGTGGGTTGTGCCCACCTGGTGGGCCCCCTCTGGTAGTTATTTGCTCCAATATTTCTTAAATATTTCATAAAAATTCTCCTTGAAGGCTCAGCTTGTTTGGAGTTGTGCAGAATAGGTAGCCTGACATAGCTTTTTCAGGTCCAGATTTCCAGCTGCCAGAATTCTCCCTCTTGGTGTGTACCTTGCAGGTTATGAGAGAAAAGGCATTAGAATTACTCCAAAAAGCATTATTATGGATAAAAAAATTATAAATAACAGTAAGAAAACATGATGCAAAATGGACCTATCAACTCCCCGATCTTAGACCTCGCTTGTCCTCAAGCGAAAACCGAAATCGAAAAACATGTCCACATGCTTTGAGAGAGAGGTGTCGATAAAAGCAAAAATACACACATAGAAGCATCATGTTGATTATTATAACAGCAACCTAATTGAACATAGAACTTTTATCATCGAACTTGCATCATATACTTCCCATGAATAAGTAACAGTTCATCACATAATCAAAGTATAAAGCAAAAACTCTATTAAAACCAACAAACTATGCTCTCAGTCAACTTTGCAACTACAATTCATCATCTTTTCAGGAAGAGTCACGTGTCGGAGCCTTTTAGCAAGTCCACATACTCAACCATCATATAGTATTCTATGAATCCTAACACTCACCTCATACCCATGAGCAAAACGTTTCAACAGGACACCTAGAAAGATAGGGGCTCATAGTTTCGCCTCCCAACATACTCACCTCAAGGGTGATGTCAACAATAATAACTCATGCTATCTATATTCAACTGGACATATGTGCCTAGATCTTTCCTCACCACATGATGCTTGCCAAAAGAGAAAAATAAAAAGGAATAGAAGGAAAACTTTGACTCTTTACATAAAAGTAAATACATAAAAATAGAAGATAGGCCCTCGTAGAGGGAAGCAGAGGTTGCCATGCGCTTATTTGTTTGCATGCTCAATCCCTTAGTGCAAGAGAACGTTATGTTGTATTGCCCCTTAAGATGACAACCTTTATTATGCAGTCCGTCGCTTTTATTCTTTGTCATCCAAGTTTGTACAACACTCATTTTTCTCTTACACTAAATGATCTCACATACTTAGAAGCAATTTTCATTGCCTTTTTGCACCGATGACAACTTACTTGAGGGATCTTGCTCAATCCATAGGTAGGTATGGTGGACACTTGAAAAAGATTTGGGTTTAAGGGTTTTGGATGCACAAGTAGTATCTCTACTTGGTGCGGAATTTTTGGCTAGCAAAGATAGGGGGCAAGCATCACATGTTAAAGGATCTATGACAATATGACTTCTATGTGAATACAAATATACATAATTCATTAAGTTGTCTTCCTTGTCCAACGTCAACAATTTTGGCATATAATATTTTGATGAGGGCTCACAATCACAAAAGATTTCTAGGATAGTATGTTTATATGTGAATCTTCTCTTCCCTTATTAATTCTTTCATGAGTTGCATCATTGACTAATGCTCTATTTGTCAATCTCTAATAAAATTTCCTACTTATACTTTTCCTTATGTGGTGCCATCACCTACCATAGGATTAGTATATGATCTTACTGATTTATCTCCTTTCTTTTTTTTCTTCCTTTCTTATTTCTTTTCTTTACTTTCAACATGAAAGTAAAGAAAGCAAAACTCAGACTAACTTTATTATATAACTTGCACCCGGTCAAATAAGAAAGTGTCGAACTAACTTTCATCTAAAGCAAAAAAGATCGAACTAAGATAAGTAAAAGCAAAATAATAGTGGGATGATACGATACCGGGGCACCTCCCCCAAGCTTGGCGGAAGCCAAGGGGAGTGCCCATACCCGATACTCAATTCTCCTTTGGTGGTGAAGAAGCTTCTTCCTCCTCCTCGGCCAACAATGCTTGTGTTGTCACCGGGGATGGATTTACGGTAGCTTCCTTGCTTGATAAATATGACCAGGAACAACAAGAAAAGAGAATAGAGGATTTCTTCGCGATACGGTGGTCAACAGGTTCGGGAAGTATACACAAAAATTTTATCTTGCAGGACAAGTAAACAGAAGAAAAACAGAATTCGGAAGGTGCCCCAGGTGGGCACAACCCACCTGGGTGCACCAGGCATGCCTGGCACACCCTGGTGTCTTATGCCCACCAGGGGAAGTTTCCTGGGAGTTTCTTTATTTTCAAAATTCTAAAATATTCTAAAACTAACAACAAAATATTTTTGTGGGTTTTTCGGAGACCGTTTACTTGCAGTAACACGTACCTCCTTATTTTGACGATTCTGGGGTGTTCCGGAAGGACTCTTTAATGTGTTCTTTTGGTTTCAAAGTTTGGATAATATTACTTTCAACATTGATAGTCGTACGTGAGATATAATGCTTTATTCGTTGTCTGTAGACAACCTTCGGGTTAGTGCCTTCTAAATTATTTATTTTGATGGCTCCAGACCGGTAAACCTCCTCGATGACATATGGGCCTTCCTATTTTGAGAGGAGCTTTCCTGCAAAAAATCTAAAGCGAGAGTGGTACAAAAGAACATATTCTCCGACTTTGAACTCACGCTTTTGGATTCTTTTGTCATGCCATCTTTTAACTTTCTCTTTGAATAATTTTGCATTTTCATAAGCCTGGGTTCTCCATTCATCTAAAGAGCTAATATCAAATAACCTCTTTTCACCGGCAAGTTTGAAATCATAGTTGAGTTCTTTAACTGCCCAATATGCTTTATGTTCTAACTCAAAGAGGCAAATGACAAGCTTTTCCATAAACCATTTTATATGGAGACATACCCATAGGATTTTTATATGCTGTTCTATAAGCCCAAAGTGCATCATCTAATTTCTTAGACCAATTCTTCCTGGGCCTATTGACAGTCTTTTGTAAAATTAATTTTATTTCTCTATTGCTAAGTTCAACTTGACCACTAGACTGAGGATGATAAGGTGATGCAATTCAATGGTTAACATCATACTTGGCAAGCATTTTATGAAAAGCACCATCAATAAAGTGTGAACCACCATCAGTCATTAAATATCTAGGGACTCCAAAACTTGGGAAAATAACTTCCTTAAGCATTTTAATAGAAGTGTTGTGATCAACACTACTAGTTCGAATAACTTCTACCCATTTAGTAACATAATCAACAGCAACCAAAATATGTGTATAACCATTAGAGGAAGGATAAGGTCCCATGTAATCAAATCCCCAAACATCAAATGGTTCGACAGCAAGTGAATAATTCATAGGCATTTCTTGACGCATACCAATATTACCTATTCTGAGACAAACTTACGGGCATCCTTGAGAGAGTAGGCCAATAAAATCCAGATTGCAATACCTTGTGAGTAGTTCTATCTCCAGCATGATGCCCTCCATAAGCCTTGGAGCGACATTTCCGTAGGATTTGTCCCTGTTCATGCTCAGGTAGGCAATGTCTAATAATACCATCTACTCCTTGTAAAGATGTGGGTCATCCCAGAAGTAATGTCTTAAATCATAGAAGATTTTTTTCTTTTGTTGGTATGTAAAGCTAGGAGGTAAATATTTAGCAACAATATAATTAGCATAATCAGCATACCAAGAAGTACTATTAGCAACATTTATTGCAGCTAACTGCTAATCAGAAAAATTATCATCAATAGGTAGTGGGTCATCAAGCACATTTTCAAGCCTAGACAAGTTATCTGCTACGGGGTTCTCAGCTCCTTTTCTATCAATAATATGTAAATCAAATTCTTGTAACAAGAGAACCCAATGAATAAGTCTAGGTTTAGCATCTTTCTTTTCCATAAGATATTTAATAGCAGCATGGTTTGTGTGAACGGTTACTTTGGAATCAACAATATAAGGTCTAAATTTGTCACAAACAAACACTTCTAAAAATTCTTTTTTAGTAGTAGCATAATTTCTTTGAGCACTGTCTAGAGTTTTACTAGCATAATGAATAACCTTCAACTTCTTATCAACTCTTTGTCCTATAACAGCACCAACAGCGTAATCACTAGCATCACACATAATTTCAAAAGGCAAGTTCCAATCAGGTGGTTGAACAATAGGTGCAGAATTAAGGCTTTCTTGAGTGTTTCAAAGGCTTCTAAACAATCATCATCAAAAACAAAAGGAACATCCTTTTGCAAAAGACTAGTAAGAGGCCTAGAAATTTTAGAGAAGTCTTTAATAAATCTCCTATAGAAACTAGCATGACCTAGGAAACTAAAAATACCTTTGATGTCCTTAGGACATGGCATTTTCTCAATTGCATCAACCTTAGCTTGATCCACTTCAATATCTCTTTCAGAAATTTTATGACCCAAGACCATGCCCTCATTAACCATAAAGTGGCACTTCTCCCAATTCAAGACAAGATTTGTTTGTTCACATATCTGCAAAACTCGCTCAAGATTGCTTAAACAATCATCAAAGGACTTCCCATAAACAGAAAAGTCATCCATGAAAACCTCAACAATCTTTTCACAAAAGTCAGAGAATATAGCGGTCATGCATCTTTGGAAGTAGCAGGTGCATTACATAAACCGTAAGGCATACGTCTATAAGCAAATGTTCCAAAAGGACAAGTAAAAGTGGTCTTTTCTTGATCAGATTGTAAAACAGGTATTTGTGAAAAGCTAGAGTATCCATCAAGGAAGCAAAAATGTGTGTTCTTAGATAATCTTTCTAACATTTGATCAATAAAGGGCAGAGGGTAATGATCTTTTCTAGTAGCTTTATTTAATTTTCTATAATCAATTACCATTCTATAGCCCATGACAATTCTTTATGGAATAAGCTCATTCTTATCATTAGTAACAACCGTAATACCTCCCTTCTTAGGGACACAATGAACATGACTTACCCATCTACTATCAACTATGGGGTAACTTATAGGGATTTTTACATTAGTGCCCCTGGTTCCTTGGATCTACTCATTCATCCCCGCGCTCTTAACTTTTGCTCAATTTTCCCCACTTCCTTGCCAGAAACCCTCATAACTGGGCACAACGGACGTTGACGTCGGATTAAAGGCTTGACCGTTAACTCTGACTAGTGGGGCCACGCTGGACCGTGTTGTCCATTCGACCTGACAAGTGGGGCCACGTTGGGTGGTGTCGCTATTCGGCCGTTGGGCCGTCCCTTGCATTAAACATCTGCGCGCGCCGCCGGGGTAGAAGCCTGCTATGCATGCACCTAGCAAAGCCCGCCTACATGCGTCGATCGAGCCTGCATGCGCTGATGCCACGACCCCACGATGCACCAGCCGAGCCTGCATTCGCTGATGCGTCCGCCACGATGCACTGACCGAACAACTTTCTTGCACGCCAGCCGCCACGGATGCAGCAATGGTCACTGCCGCTGGTTCCTCTCTTCTAGCTAGGTGGCTACATATGTGTGGCTTGTGTAAAAAAAGAGCCACCACTCCCTTGCTTAGCTCTACTCATTCATCCCTACTAACAGAGCTTGCTTGCATGCACGGTGGTTACTAACAAGGGAACCCTACTAACAAGTCGAGCTCTCTAAGAAAACAATCAACAAATATGTAGTCCCAATATGTAGATAGGGCCAACAAGCCCATAGCACGATCACATAGTTCAAACTAGGAAGAACTTAATAATAGAATAGATAGAAAACTTAAGCCAACAAGCCCATAGCAACTCCAACACAGTTCAATTACAACTTAACATAACATAGACTAAAAAAGATAGAGCGTTTAGAACCCTAGCCGCCGCCTTCTCCACCTCGCTCCTCCTCCAGGCGCCCTTTTCACTGCTCCTCTGGGGCATTGTCGATGGGGTACACAAGAGTGTGCATGCATGTCGCGGTGGGGAAGATGTTGGTGTACTCCGTGAACCTGTTGTGGGTGGTGAAAGCGATGAACTCGGAGCCACACCAAAACACCCGGCTGAGGAGGTAGAAGGCGTCGAATGTGTTGGTGAAGTGGGAAAGGAGAGCAAACACCACCCGGTTTTGGATGACCTCCTCGACGCGGAACATTGTTGGAGATCCCCTCGGGAGGTGGTGGTAGCCGGATGCGAGGAAGAACTCGATGAAGTTCCTTGCGGTCCTCAGCCTTGATATCGCCCACACACGTAGTGTGCGATCAACGTACACGTCGGTAGGGTAGAGCCTCTCTGGCATGGTGGGTGGGAAGCGCTAGGTTGGTCTGGTGTACTGCATGGCTGAGGGATGCGCAAAAGAAGGAGAAGGGGTCAAAGAGGAAGAAGGGCAGATGGATGAGGGATGATAAAGGCATAGGGTGGGAGATGGCAGAGGCAGAGTGTGGCTTAAATAGCCGTAGTGCTACGTGTTATTTGGCCGTGGCAATAATGGGGTCAAATGTGAAGTTAGTAGCCCGTTTGTCAAACCCACCGCAGCATCGGGAGTGTACACACGTGGGAAACGGTGGTTTGAAAAGAAGAAGAAAAAGAAGCTAATTGCACGTGTGGGAATCTGTGGTCATATATATATATATATATTATATGAACAAAAAGAGACAATTTTTGAAGGGCTTGTGGCCATTTTGCATGATAAAAATAAATTTAAAAATTTGGTCATTGTGCATGATAGAAAAAAGATAGAGGGCTTGTGGCCATTATGCAAATGCAAAATGACCCATTTTTTAATAGTTTGTGGCCATTTTGCATGATAAAAATAAATTTAGCCCTTATAAATTTGGTCATTTTGCATTTGTATAGAACAAAAAGAACTAAATTTTCTATGCAATGTCAATTGTTGTGTAATTTCAAACGATGAAAAAAAACCCAGAGCCAACAGGTTCACTAAAAACAAAGCCAGCACCCTCACAAAAAAACAACGCAATTCGATGGCCCAACCAGAGCTTGGTTTCCTTTTGGGCCCAATAACAACGTTTTTTCACGGAGTCAGTGGTGGGTGAGCAGCCGAGCACAACCAATAGGATCGCCTCTCGCGGATCGCCCCAAGATCCAACGATACGGAGCCGTCCTTGTGATCCAACGGCCTGGAGCCTGCACACAGCCTGCCCATCGAATTCCTTCTAGAAGACCACATCTGAGGGCTGTCGCTTGGCACCAGGGTATGATCGGACGGCTGACGATCGGCGGTAGGGTTAGGCAAAACCCCGCGGGGTTTTGATGGGTTTTGAGCTGGTCAACGGGGTTACAAAAGCTTTGATTGAGCATAACTAATTTAAAAAAAAATCGAAAAAATATGAAACCTTCACCGTTCGTCGTTTTATAAGACACACTACCAAGGAAAAATACTAAACTTGGTCTATGGCCATTTTCATGAAAAAACCCTAGCTGGCACGATCGAGGTCAAATGAGCACCATTAATTTAAAAAAAAATCAAAAAAAGAAATATGAAACTTGCGCACAATGTTGTCTTATGTGACATATTACTAACCAAAAATCATAAACTTGGTCTATGTTCATTTTCATGAGAAAACCTTCACACATATGAGCTATCACCTACAAGATTTCATAGAGTTCAAGGAGATGAGGTAGGGTTACCTTCTATTTTTGAAAAATTAAAAAAATCAGAAAAATCACCGAAGCTTTATTTCAAAGTGAATAAGAAGGATCTGAACTTAGTTTTCCATTTTCATATTTTTAACGTGTTTTTAATAGTTTTTATATTAAAGAAAATGTAAAAATATGAAGATTAATTCAAAAAAAGCGAGACTTCGAATCTACACTATATAGATTGAATAGGTGTCAATAAAAAACATTTGGCTCATTTAGAGTAGGTCCAAAAAAACTTGATTACAAATGGGTTGTTTACCCTAGCCTGGGAGCTCATTTGGAGCACATTTCTCAAATTCAAATTTCTTTGACCTCCTGTAAATCACCTCAAATTTTGCACACATGATCTCCTACACAAACATAGATAGTTTGCCAAGGTTTTTTTTGCATTTTCTTGAATGTACACAAACATACATAGATAATTTGCTGGTGGGAAAAGCATGCATTTGATTTGATTAATAAACATAAGATCAATAACATGTGTGATCAGTGAAGCAACACTGAAACATGTGTGATCAGTGAAGTAACACTGAAACAACATGTTTGATCAGTGAAGCAACACTAAAACTACATGTTTGATCATTGCAGCACCTAACTCATAGTTGACAACATCTAAACAGAACTAACCATACACCACAAGCAAATATAAGGACAGACAAATATAGATAGAATAATACATTACTAGCATCACCATAGATTAAGTTCACACCATAAACAACCACATTAAGTTTACCAGAAGTAACTGGACCCTAAGTACATAAAATAGTAAGATTCAGTTCACACCATCACAACATCATCACATCACTTCACGCCGGAGTCAGGGCCTTCGCGAGTGCAACATGATGCCCCCTGATCATGTAGTCCTCCCCACGGATCGCTACATCCTCTGCATGAGACAGAAGGTGATCGAAGCGGCCATCCTTGAGCTTTGGCTTGGTGGTGCAGTAGGGGCAGTGCCACCTCTTGAACTTGCTGTTGTAGAAGGAAGCAACTCCCTTGGCCTTGATCTTCTCCACCTCCTTGATTGTGAAGGACGCGACGTTGGCCTTGTACAAATCATCTCCAGAATCATACTGCACACATGAATGAATTGCATTACTACATTATAGATTCATATACACCATGTCAAAGGAACTAAATGAACAAGGGATAGGCTTACCTCATATTCATAATCGTCACTAAACGCCCCCCCGTACGGGTCGTAGTCGGCCAACTCCCCCCAACCATCATCCTCCTGAATATACAATTACATCCATCACTAGTAGCCAATTGAAAACTTAGATATGCACACATGACACATTGATCATAGGGCCAACATACTCCCAATATCAGAAATATTTTGGAAGTGGTTTTTTTATTTCTGTGCCCCTTGGCTCTATGCATTCAAAGACCACATCCATCACTAGTATATCAATGTATTAGATTTGTACACACATTGATCAAAAACCCCAATATGACATTCAAATAACACATTGATCATTGGTCATGCACACACATTGAAGAAAACAGTGCTAATATAACTACATATTGTGGAAAAATTTATATGCTAATGAATCAAATAACTTCTTAATCAATGGATTCCATTTGGGCATCTGACATTCAAAATCCTAATCAGAGTAGCATTCAAAAACAAGTCTAATAGGGACCCAATCTCCCAATCTAATAAGCATACATGTCTGTAGCATTAAAAACCCCAATCTGTGAGCATTAAAAACAAATCTAATAAGCATACATCTGTGTAGCATTGAAGCACATCTAATAAACAGATCTATCTAGGATTTTTGCAACAAATTTATCCAACAAACCCTAGTACAAAACCCCCCATCCCCCCAATACAGAAAACGCCGACCGATCTGTCAAACCAACTACTCTAACCATCTGAACTACGGTATGAATCCACAATCTAACCAATCCAACTAACTCTACAAGCTAATATCCTAAGGCAAAGCAAGTTACCTCCTGCTGCTCTCCAGGCTACACATGGGGGGTATCGGGATTGACTGCGCCGCTCGACGTCGTCACCTTCTGCAGCACTGAGGCGGAGGGCGCCACCTCCTTCTCCACATCCGTAGCAATTGCGAGTTTCCCCGCACCACCATGGACGCCGCCGACATCCGCGGTCACCATGCCCTGCAGCTCGACCACATCTCCGGCCGCTGCGCCGGCGTCGCCACAGGCTGCAGCCATCTCCGGGTGAAGGCGATTAAGGTGAGGAAGAGGATGCGGTGGGGGAGAGTGAGACGGTGCAGCCGAGGCAGTGGAGGAGAGCGAGACAACGCTGGTGGGGGAGAGGAATACGATGCAACAGGGAGGGGATTTGGGGGGAATGTAAGGGGGCAATAGAGGTGGTTGCCCCTCTTTATACTGCGGTCCGTTGCATGCGCCCACGTATACGAATACTGTACGATCAGCATACAAAACAACTATACGGGTAACGGTCAAAGGTGTACTCGGCCCTACGCGGCCCCACTCGTCAGAGTTAACGGTCAAAGGCATTGACCCGACGGCAACGTCCGTTGTAACCTGTTCTGAGGGTTTTGGGCAAGGGAGTGGGGAAAGTGAGCAAAAGTTAACAGAGTGGGGATGAATGAGTAGAGCTAAGGAACCAGGGGCACTAAAATAAAAAAACCTAGATTATACCTGCTTCTAGAAGTTTTAGTATTTCCGTTCTTACCACTTCTTTCATCTTCAAATTTAACCAACGTTGGTGATCAACAACGGGTTTAGCATCAGGTTCCATATTAATCATGTGCTAACATAGAGTGGGACTAATGCCCTTAAGATCGTCAAGAGTATATCCGATAGCAGCTTCGAGGTGGTTTCGTACCCTATAAAAAATTTATATCTTTTGTTCTCTACTAATTGGAACTCGAGAGTGATTCTTTATTGCACTTTGAGGGATAATCATATGATCCAACTATGTTAGCATTGTTGAGAGATTGCACTAGCGAACGTACGGACACTAGGCTTCATTTTCCATCATTGCAAATACCGTTTGTGCTCCGTTTTACTATTTACTACCTTGCTGTTTTTTATTGTTCGCACTACAAAAACTCATATCTACTATCCATACTACACTTTTATCACCATCTCTTCGCCGAACTAGTGCAGCTATACAATTTGCCATTGTATTGGATTTGTTGGGGACACAAGAGATTTCTTGTATTTGATTGAAGGGTTGCTCGAGAGAGACTATCTTCATCCTATGCCTCCCACAGATTGATAAACCTTAGGTCATCCACTTGAGGGAAAATTGCTACTATCCTACAAAACTCTACGCTTGGAGGCCCAACACGAGTCTACAAGAATAAGGATTCGTAGTAGAGATCAAGCTCTTTTCTGGCGCCGTTGCCTAGGAGGTTAGGTAAGTGGTACTCACACCCCGTTAATGAAGCTCTTTTCTGGCGCCGTTGCCGGGGAGGTGAGTGCATGAAGGTATATCTTTAGATCTTGCAATCGAATATTTTAGTTTCTTGTTTTATCACTAGTTTCGTTTATAAAAAGAAAATTAAAAAAATGGAACTGAGGTTGCATCATATTGTTCATCTTTATAATGTATTTCGTGAAAATGATGGAAAGGAAAATTGTGCTCAATTGATAGAAGAAGAATTCAATAGAATGTTTGGTGTAAATGATGAGCATGATTGCAATGTTGTTAGTATGAATTCTTTGAATATCCAGGATGCTAGTGATAAGCAAAGCCATAAGCTTGAGGATGCTATGTTTGATTAAGATAATATTTTTAGTCCCCCAAGATTTGATGTGCAAATTTGTTATAATGATAGCATGCCTCCTATTTATGATGATTACAATGATGAAAGTGGGTTTGGAAGAGTGTCAACTCTAGGTAGTAGTGATCCCACTATTTTGGAGGGTGTTGAATCTTATTACAATATTAATGAAAGTGGATTTGGAGAGGTCATGACTTTATTTAGTGAAATACCCACAATTTCGGAAGAGGTTTCAATTGACTATGAGAGAACAAAGTTGCTATGTATGATGATTACTATGATGACATGTATGCCATAAAGAGTGGTAAATCTTCTATGCTTTTGGATCATGAAAAGAATGCATTATGTGATGGTTATATGGATGAATCTATTCATAATGCTACTGAAAAGTTTTATGAGAGAGGAACTTATGATTCATGATGCTCTTGTTATGTTTCAACTCTTATCTTTTATGCGAGCATCATTGAAATCATCATGCCTAGCTCAAAGGCATTAAAGAAAAGCGCTTGTTGGGAGACAACCCAAAACATACCTACTGTTTTTGTGTGTTCACATGATTATGCTACTTTAGTAATCATGTTTTATTGTTTTTGTTTCAATAAAGTGCCAAGTAAAGCCTTTGGGATCATGTTGGGTGATAGTTGATTTGATCTTGCTGAAAAACAGAAACTTTTGCGCTCACGAGAATAACTCTCGTTTTTAACAGAAGAGGGATTTTGAGTTGATTCTTTTTGCAGAAGATTAATATACAAATTCCTCACGTGGTCCTAATTTTTTCATAATTTTTGGAGTAGCAGAAGTATGGTTTGAGTACAGATTACTACAGGCTGTTCTGTTTTTGACAGATTCTGTTTTCAATGCATAGTTTGCTTGTTTCCTTATTTCTATGGCTTATATTGCTCAATATAATGTGACAGCCTGGTTTTTGCCCCCTCTTCTTTGCCTGATTTTCAGTTGGTTTGAATTTGAAATTTGGAGTTTTTGAATCTTTTCATATGGACTTAACCACTTGGGTACCCCTTGACTTTCACCCAAGTGCTTCATCTCCCTCTCTAACCATCACTCCATCTCTGGTTCACCTCAAGATAATATTTGTAATATTCTTAAAAATATTCATTTTCCCCTCTTAAACCCTAGCTAGCTCAATGTGCTCCAAAGCAACCCCAATTTTTCTTGCCCATAAAATTCTGAGAAAAATCCCAATTGTTCTTTGAACCCTAGGGCACCTTTCTGAGCAAAATATTTCATGACTTTTTGGAATATTTTGGCTACAGAAAATAATTTCTGTTCTGGATAGAAATGGTAGTTTCTACAACAACTACCACTTTACTTGCTCCAATGTAGCTGGTTTTTCTTGTGCATCATCACATTAGTAGATGATTGCTAACCTCCAAAGCCCAGCCCTCAACTCCCAGTGGTTTGACCATAGTAAGCTCTCAACGTTACTGTCCAAAAACTTACCAGGAGTGTGAAATCAATTGTATTGCACCTGAAACCAAACCCCAGCATGGTAACATTCAAAACTACCATGAACAACAGGCCAGACATGAAGTTTGGGCTTAGGTCGGCCTGAGGTCATAGTTCACGCGGTGACCGCGTTCGTCCAGGTGTGCTGGCATGCAACCGACGCGCTCTGAGTGCTACCGAGCGCTCTGTTGCGCGCATGCTCGCTGCCCTGCCTGCGTGAGCGTGCCAAACCGCACCACCATCATCGTTTCGACCCCCTTAACTCTGCCCTGGCACTCGCCAACACCGGAGTTCGCCGCAGCGGGCACAGGCACGGTCCGGCCGATGCCACAGTGTGCGGCGCACTATGCTCGTCGTCTTCCTCTTGCCCCTATGCTCGTCCACGTTCGCCAATAGTCCCCACGTGAGCTACGTCTTTTTCTCCGTCTCTCACTGACGCCGTTCGTTGCCGGGCGCCGCAGCCAGGTGTCCACCGGCAGAGCCCGAATCCCTCCTCGCTGCTCGGCTATAAATAGGGCCACCCCAGCCTCCTCGAGCACCCTCCTCCATTCCCACACACTCCACAAGCGCGTAGAAAGCCGTAGCCTGGCCGGGTAGGCCGCGGGCCGCCGTCGCCGAGCTCGACCTCGCCGGTGATCCCCTCGGGTCGTCTCCGTAGCTCCAGCCCTTCCCAGGCCAGGGCAACCCTTCTAGGGCCTCCGCCACTCTCCGGTGGTGCCGTTCCGCCCAATTGGAGCCCGTGGAGTCGCCTCTGGTCGCTGTCGTCTTCGTCTCCGGCGACCGCTGGTCTCTGCCTTCGATGGAGAGGCTGATTCCGACGCCGTCCGACCACCCCTAGCCATTCTATGGGTACGGGCAGGTGCACCTCTGTCTCCTCTCTTGATCCCTCCCTCTCGTTTTGGCCAAGGAGCCCTCACCGCCCTCTGTTTCCCTCTCCCCCTCCACCTCACCTGACTAGCGGGGCCCGCTAGTCAGCCACTCAGTGCACGTGCGAAGCGGTACGAGTGGTGGTGCCCTGAGGCTTTACGCCTTCGACGTCACCCCCAGTCTGTTTATTTAGATTCAAATTTTAATTAAATCCAGAGAACTTCAAACGGCCAAAACTTTTTAACCATAAGTCCAAATGAATTGATTCTTTTTGCATTGTGTTCTTTGTGCAATATTCTAGCAGCTCACCAAAGATGGGATTTTCCCCTGCTATCTAGATTTTTTGGTGAATTTCAGAAGGTTTCTTGATGATTTCTTTTTGTGTTTTTAAATATTTTCAGATGGTCAGGCTTGTCTTGAGGATCACTAGGAGGCTTGTGAACCTCATCTACACTAAGGCAAGCCACATCAACATTTTCATGGTGCCACTACAATATTTGTGATTTTCTACTTGAACAAATGATTATCCATGCATTTAAATTATTATTATGTTAATTATATTCTGTTAGATGCTTGTTAAAGTAAATATGCTTGCTTTATAGAAAGTTTGAAATGAACTTAGTTGGGAAAGAAACAAGGATTTAGTTTGTGGGTGATGAAAGGATAATATGGTTATGGATATAAATAATTAGTGGAGTTATTTTCTTGCATGAGTAAAAATGATAAATTTGCTAGAAAAGATTCTGTTTGAAGTGAGGTTTGATCTTAACCAGAGAAGTGTCATGAGTTGCTAATGTTCAGTGTGGATATAGTTGACTCAGTCATTTCCGTTGATATGTGATGCATATGTTAGTGTTGCATGTCATGGCATTATGACGCTGGTTATTTTCACTTTAAGTTGAACCTGATATTAACTCAACTTGAATACAATGTTGACCGGGTCATGGTGTCGCTGGATCGAGTTTTTCCCAGTGCAACCACATTTGCCGGTATGGGACGGCCTTTATTCGTTCCGTTGTCATGCCTCTGGTCGGTGCCTCCAACTAGGGAAGGTTATGGGCGTGCGGTAACCTGGCCCGGTAAGCAGACATAACCTTGTGTACCCGTTGTTGAGTTTATGGTACCGGGTCCCCGTGTGGGATCGTTTATGTTTGGCCACGACGGTGTCATTGTGTGTTTGGTAGATACGGGGCCACCTAGGACTAGCCCGATGGGGAGTGAGTCGGAGTGGCCGGGAGAGTGTCATGGCAATGGATGGGTTTCGTCGGAATATCATTGGTCCACCCGAATGGGAGTGCGAGGCCATGGGTTCCGTGGTGTGGGTCCAGTGCGCTACGTCTACAGAGTGTATTAATCTATCGATAGCCGAGTCCACGGTTAAGGACACGCTCGAAAGTAGGTCACACCATGGGTCAACAGTTAATAAATCTTTCACACTAAGTTATGAATTTTGCACTGTTGTTGGTGGCGGGAAGGCCATCGTGTTGATTTGGACCAGATGTTGGTCGTGGTTGTGATCGCCGGAAGGATCACTGTTTGAGAGCAAATATTGGTTGTGGTTGTGATCGCCAGAAGGATCACGAGATGTCTCTAGGTTGGTACGATTGTGATCCAAGAGCGATCACGTTTGGTAAGCTAGTCCGAGGGACTTTTATCACAAGAGCATGGTCAGGGCATGTTGGATGTATTGTTGCATTATTATGAATTGCTTAATTGTCATGATATTGTTTGTCATTATGTTTATGCTTGTTGTGAGCTTGCAAGTACATTCAATGTACTGACCTGGCGTGTCATGCCAGATTTCAGGAAAGTCCCGATGGAAAGGAGTGCCGTCCGAGTCTAGATCGTGTCCACATCAGTGTCCCTGTGCTATGGAGTTCCGCTACGACGTTGTTCCGTTGCCGCGTAGTTGTCATGATCGAGGTCCCTTTATGTTCACTAAATAATGTACATATTGTTCAGCTGCACCGTCTGTGCTGCTTGGCCTTGCCAACTGTTGTAATATAAAGTCTGCTCCGCTAGCATCAATAAAGCTGTTGTTTTCTGTACCAAGATGTTGTGTGTTGCCAGAAGACAAGGTCTCTGGGATGGCAATGCATGGTAAACCGGTTGCTCTGAGCCGGGGTGCCACAACGCTTGGTATCAGAGCCACGCTGACTGTAGGCCATGCTAGACTACGACGTGTTAACTGGACGCTAGATACGAGTTGTAGTTGAGTGCTGGTATCATTTGTAGCCGGTTGTTGCATTGCATGCACTTGTTTTATTTTTATGCTAACCTGCTAATGGTTGTGAGTGTAGATGGCTCCGGTGCCGTATCCGTGCCAGTTGCAGCTGATGCCGTACACGTCGCTGCATCTCCTTCGTAACATGTGGCGTCAGTTGTACCCCCTCGGTGACGACCCACCCTATCGTGTGTACCGGGAGCGTCTAGCTGACTCAGTGTATGAGTATCACGCCGTGGTTACTCTGTGCACCATTTCCGATTCCAGCACTTACACTCGTACCTCTTGGAGCGGTTACACTTCTACCACTTCCCAGGCTGTCCAGTTTGCTGCATTCGAGGTCCTTGTTGAGCTTCGCTACAACGAGGTCCGAATGCAGAACCACCCAGGTTTCTACTACTATCCTTCTCTACACGATAATGGTCGTGTCCGTTTCCCTATCATTGATCCGGAGTCTGATAGTGTTGCTAGCCACCTTTCTCATTATATCACTGCTAGCTGTCTTATGATCCACGAGCTAGCTCGAGAGCTGACTCATGCCCGTACTGCTTTAGCGTCTACTAGATCAACCACTGCTCTAGCATCTGTGGGATTTACTCCCTATATTCCCGCCAGTTCTAGTTCCCCTGTTTCACTTGTTACTCCTCCGAGTAGCTCGGGCACCACGACCGTGAGTCCGCTTAGTGCTCCTGCTGAGTGGGTTTCACTTCTTGCTACTCCTGTAGCCCCGATGCCTCACCCGACACCTGCCCCGGAGGGAGAGCCCTCGAGGCAGCATCGTCGTGTCACCTTTAACCCAGAGGTCTCAGTTAACCATGTCAGTTCAGGATTCGAGTCCGCTTCAGGAGAGGCCCCCACAGCACCAGCAGAGCAGTAGAGCTTATGAGTATTCGCAGTCGTCAGGATGGTGTACGGATGTAGTCGTACGAGTCATGATGTTTCATTTCATGTATGAGAGTAGTTGAACCTGGCATGTTGTTATCTTTCATGTATGAGTCTATGTATAATTATGTTGGAACTCTATTTTATTCGCCGTATTTTCTTCGTCATTTCGGTTTTTCTCGGGCTTTTGTTGCTGGCTTTCCCCAATTTATTTTGAATGCTTCTCATCTCGGTTGCGTTGCCTTGGGAAAAACCACATTAGGATGACGCGGGGAGGCAGCAGTAGCAACGTTCGCGAGGGTTCTCCTGTTCGTCGTTCCGCACGACAGGCATGACACTCACCCGAGCCGTACGTTCCACCACCGCCAAATCCGCCCTCCACCGAGCAAATTCTGCGTATGTTTGAGGAAAGACAGAATAATGATCTGATTGAAATATTAAGAAGTGTTCAAGCTGTGGTTGGACATAATGGAAATCCGCCCGGTCATCACTCCAAGCTCTTAGATTTTCAAAGGACCAAGCCTCCCAGTTTCAGTCAGGCTATTGACCCCTTGGATGCAGACGATTGGTTGCGAACTATGGAGAAGAAGCTTGAGATTGCTCGTACTGAAGAAGGAGATAAGGTTCCATTTGCAACCCATTATCTTGAAGGCGCTGCTGCCATATGGTGGCAAAATGAAAAAGCTATGTGGCCTGCTGATGAAGAAATCACCTGGCCAAAATTCAAGGAACGATTCCGGAAATATCATATCCCTACTGGAATTCTGAAGACTAAGCAGCGTGAATTTCTCACGCTCCTCCAAGGAAATCAGTCTGTGGGTGAATATTTGCAAAAATTCAATCATCTATCACGTTACTCACTATATGATGTGGCCATTGAAGAAAGAAAGATTGACAGATTCCTTGGTGGGTTAAACCCGCAACTCCGGTGTACTCTCAGTATGTTCGATTTCCCAGACTTCCAAACTCTGGTGAACAAGGCTTTCATTGCTGAAAGGGAGCACAAGCTTGTATCGGATAATAGGTCTGCTAACAACGATCACAAGCGCAAGTTTGAGCCACAGAAGGAAGCACAACCAGTGCAGAAGGCTCGTACCTGGCAGCAGACTTAGGTGGAATACAAGCCCAATTGGCAACAGAATGTAAACAAGGCCACCACTCAAGTCAAAAATGTTGTGACCAACCCATTGCAAGCGGAGCGCCAGCGCAATAATTCTTGTTTCAGTTGTGGGCAAACCGGACATTATGCCACACAGTGTCCCTAGAACAACAAGTTGAATGCTATATTCAGGCCACAAGTCCATTTTATGGAGTCGTGCCCGAACCAGCAAAACATCACGGGGTACGTTCTGTTGGGGAACGTAGTAATTTCAAAAAATTTCCTACGCACACGCAGGATCATGGTGATGGCATAGCAACGAGAGGGGAGAGTGTTCGTCCACATACCCTCGTAGACCGTAAGCGGAAGCGTTAGAACAACGCGGTTGATGTAGTCGTACGTCTTCACGATCCGACCGATCCAAGCACCGAACGTACGGGGCCTCCGAGTTCAGCACACGTTCAGCTCAATGACGATCTCCGTGCTCTGATCCAGCAAAGCTCCGGAGATGAGTTCCGTCAGCACGATGGCGTGGTTACGATGATGATGTTCTACCGGCGCAGGGCTTCGCCTAAACTCATGACGATATGACCGAGGTGGAATATGGTGGAGGGGCACCGCACGGCTAAGGACCGATCCGTAGATCAACTTGTGTGTCTATGGGTGCCCCCCTGCCCCGTATATAAAGGAGCGGGGAGGAGGCGGCCGCCAAGAGAGGCGCGCCGGGAGAGTCCTACTCCCACCGGAGTAGGACTCCTCCTTCCTAGTCCAACTAGGAGAGGGAAGGAAGGAAGGAGAAGGAGAAGGAAGGAGAGGAGGAAGAGTAGGAAGGGGCGGCCCCTAGTGGTCGGTTTGGGCTAGGGGGGCCGTGCGCCCTGCCTCCTCTCTTCCACCACTTGGCCCATGAGGCCCATTGCTTCTTCCTCGTATACCCGTAACTCCCCGGTACCCCCGAAAATACCCGAATCACTCGGAACCCTTCCGGTGTCCGAATATAGTCGTCCAATATATCGATCTTTACGTCTCGACCATTTCGAGACTCCTCTTCATGTCCCTGATCTCATCCGGGACTCCGAACTCCTTCGGTACATCAAAACTCATAAACTCATAATATAACTGTCATCGAAACCTTAAGCGTGTGGACCCTACGGGTTTGAGAACTATGTAGACATGACCTAGAACTATTCTCGGTGAATAACCAATAGCGGAACCTGGATGCCCATATTGGTTCCTACATATTCTACGAAGGTCTTTATCGGTCAAACCGCATAACAACATACGTTGTTCCCTTTGCCATCGGTATGTTACTTGCCTGAGATTCGATCGTCGGTATCCAATACCTAGTTCAATCTCATTACCGGCAAGTCTCTTTACTCGTTACGTAATGCATCATTTTGTAACTAACTCATTAGCTACATTGCTTGCAAGGCTTATAGTGATGTTATTACCGAGAGGGCCCAGAGATACCTCTCCGACAATCGGAGTGACAAATCCTAATCTCGAAATACGCCAACCCAACATGTACCTTTGGAGACACATGTAGAGCTCCTTTATAATCACCCAGTTACGTTGTGACATTTGGTAGCACACAAAGTGTTCTTCCGGTAAACGTGAGTTGCATAATCTCATAGTTGTAGGAACATGTATAGGTCATGAAGAAAGCAATAGCAGTATACTAAACGATCAAGTGCTAAGCTAACGGAATGGGTCATGTCAATCACATCATTCTTCTAATGATGTGATCCCATTAATCAAATGACAACACATGTCTATGGTTAGGAAACATAACCATCTTTGATTAATGAGCTAGTCAAGTAGAGGCATACTAGTGACTATAGGTTTGTCTATGTATTCACACATGTATCATGTTTCCGGTTAATACAATTCTAGCATGAATAATAAACATTTATCATGATATGAGGAAATAAATAATAACTTTATTATTGCCTCTAGGGCATATTTCCTTCAGTCTCCCACTTGCACTAGAGTCAATAATCAGATTACATAGTAATGATTCTAACACCCATGGAGTCTTGGTGCTGATCATGTTTTGCTCATGAGAGAGGCTTAGTCAGCGGTGCGCAACATTCAGATCCGTATGTATCTTGCAAATCTCTATGTCTCCCACTTGGACTTGGTCCCGAATGGAATTGAAGCATCTCTTGATGTGCTTGGTCCTCTTGTGAAATCTGGATTCCTTTGCCAAGGCAATTGCACGATATTGTCACAGAAGATCTTCATTGGTCCCGATGCACTAGGTATGACACCTAGATCGGAAATGAACTCGTTCATCGAGACTCCTTCATTTGCTGCTTGAAGCAGCTATGTACTCAACCGCATGTAGATCCCGCCACGGCGCTATGTTTTGAACGCACCAACTTACAGCTCCACCGTTTAATAAAAACACGTATCCGGTTTGGGATTTAGAATCGTCGAATCGGTGTCAAAGCTTGCATCGGCGTAACCATTTACGACTAGCTCTTTGTCACCTCCATATCTGAGAAACATATCCTTAGTCCTTTTCGGTATTTGGGATGTTCTTGACCGCTGTCGATGATCCACTCTGGATTACTTTGGTACCTTCCTGCCAAGCTTATTGCTAAGCATACGTCAAGTTTGGTACACAACATTGCATACATGATAGAGCCTATGGCTGAAGCATAGGGAACATCTTCCATTTCCTCTCTATCTTCTGCTGTGGTCGGGCATTGAGTTTGACTCAACTTCACACCTTGTAGCACAGGCAAGAATCCTTTCTTTGCCTGATCCATTTTGAACTTTTTCAAAATTTTGTCAAGGTATGTGCTTTGTGAAAGTCCTATTAAGCGTCTTGATCTATCTCTATAGATCTTGATGCCCAATATGTAAGCAGCTTCACCGAGGTCTTTCATTGAAAAACTTTTATTCAAGTATCCCTTTATGCTATCCAGATATTCTATATCATTTCCAATTAATAATATGTCATCTACATATAATATCGAAATGCTCTGAGCTCCCACTCACTTTCTTATAAATCTGAGGCTTCTCCAAAAGTGCATATAAAACCATATCTTTGATCACCTTGTCAAAGCGTTTATTCCAACTCGAGATGCTTGCACCAGTCCATAAATGGAACGCTGGAGCTTGCACACTTTGTTAGCACCTTTTGGATCAACAAAACCTTCTGACTGCATCATATACAACTCTTCTTCTAGAAATCCATTCAAGAATGTAGTTTTGACATCCATTTGCCAAATTTCATAATCATGAAATGCAGCAATAGCTAACATGATTCAGACAGACTTAAGCATCGCTACGGGTGGGAAAGTCTCATCGTAGTCAACTCCTTGAACTTGTCGAAAACCTTTCGCAACAAGTCGAGCTTTATATACAGTTATATTACCCTCAACGTCAGTCTTCTTCTTAAAAATCCATTTATTCTCAATGGCTTGCCGATCATCGGGCAAGTCAACGAAAGTCCATACTTTTTTTTCGTACATGGATCCCATCTCAGATTTCATGGCCTCTAGCCATTTTGCGGAATTTGGGCTCATCATCGCTTCCTCATAGTTCGTAGGTTCATCATGGTCAAGTAACATGACTTCTAGAATTGGATTACCGTACCACTCTGGTGCGGATCTCAATCTGGTTTACCTACGAGATTCGGTAGTAACTTGATCTGAAGTTACATGATCATCATCATTAGCTTCCTCACTAATTGGTGTAGTAGTCACAGGAACAGATTTCTGTGATGAACTACTTTCCAATAAGGGAGTAGATACAGTTATATCATCATGTTCTACTTTCCTCCCACTCACTTCTTTCGAGAGAAACTCCTTCTCTAGAAAGGATCCGATTTTAGCAACGAAAATCTTGCCCTCAGATCTGTGATTGAGGGTGTACCCAATAGTCTCTTTTGGGTATCCTATGAAGACACATTTCTCCGATTTGGGTTCGAGCTTATCTGGTTGAAGTTTCTTCACATAAGCATCGCAGCCCAAACTTTAAGAAACGACAACTTTGGTTTCTTGCCAAACCACAGTTCATAAGGCGTTGTCTTAGCAGATTTTGATGGTGCCCTATTTAGCGTGAATGCGATCGTCTCTAAAGCATAACCCCAAAAGCGATAGCGGTAAATCAGAAGAGACATCATAGATCGCACCATATCTAGTAAAAGCACGATTCTGACGTTCGGACACACCATTTCGTTGTGGTGTTCGGGTGGCATGAGTTCTTGAAACTATTCCGCATTGTTTCAAGTGCAGACCAAACTCGTAACTCAAATATTCTCCTCCACGATCAGATCGTAGAAACTTTATTTTCTTGTTACGATGATTTTCCACTTCACTCTAAAATTCTTTGAACTTTTCAAATGTTTCAGACTTGTGTTTCATTAAGTAGATATACCCATATCTGCTCAAATCATCTGTGGAGGTGAGAAAATAACGATACCTGCCACGAGCCTCAACATTCATTGGACCACAAACATCAGTATGTATGATTTCCAACAAATCAGTTGCTCGCTCCATAGTTCTGGAGAACGGCGTTTTAGTCATCTTGCCCATGAGGCATGGTTCGCAAGTACAAGGTGATTCATAATCAAGTGATTCCAAAAGCCCATCAGTATGGAGTTTCTTCATGCGTTTTACACCGATATGACCTAAATGGCAGTGCCACAAATAAGTTGCACTATCGTTATCAAATCTGCACCTTTTGGTTTCAACACTATGAACATGTGTATCACTACTATCGAGATTCAATAAGAATAGACCACTCTTCAAGGGTGCATGACCATAAAAGATATTACTCGTATAAATAGAACAACCATTATTCTCTGATTTAAATGAATAACCATCTCGCATCAAACAAGATCCAGATATAATGTTCATGCTCAACGCTGGCACCAAATAACAATTATTTAGGTCTAAAACTAATCCCGATGGTAGATGTAGAGGTAGCGTGCCGACCGCGATCACATCGACTTTGGAACCATTTCCCACGCGCATCATCACCTCGTCCTTAGCCAATCTTTGCTTAATCCATGATCCCTGCTTTGAGTTGCAAATATTAGCAACAGAACCGATATCAAATACCAGTGCTCTGCGAGCATTAGTAAGGTACACATCAATAACATGTATATCACATATACCTTTGTTCACTTTGCCATCCTTCTTATCCGCCAAATACTTGGGGCAGTTCCGCTTCGATGCCCGATCGCTTGCGATAGAAGCACTCGATTTCAGGCTTAGGTCCGGACTTGCGTTTCGTCTCTTGAGCAGCAAATTGCTTGCCGTTCTTTTGAAGTTCCTTCTTCTTCCCTTTGCCCTTTTCTTGAAACTGGTGGTCTTGTTAACCGCCAACACTTGATGCTCCTTCTTGATTTCTACCTCCGCAGCTTTTAGCATTGCGAAGAGCTCGGGAATAGTCTTGTTCATCCCTTGCATATTATAGTTCATCAGGAAGCTCTTGTAGCTTGGTGGCGATGATTGGAGAATTCATCAATGACACTATCATCGGAAGATTAACTCCCGGTTGAATCAAGTGATTATTATACCCAGACATTTTGAGTATGTGTTCACTGACAGAACTGTTCTCCTCCATCTTGCAGCTATAGAACTTATTGGAGACTTCATATCTCTCAATCCGGGCATTTGCTTGAAATATTAACTTCAACACTGGAACATTTCATATGCTCCATGACGTTCAAAACGTCGTTGAAGACCGGTTCTAAGCCGTAAAGCATGGCACACTTGAACTATCGAGTAGTCATCGCTTTGCTCGCGGAGCGTTCTTAACGTCGTCGGTTACATCGGCGAAGAGCTGGCACCCAGCGGTGCTTCGAGGACATAACTTTTACGTGCAGCAATGAGGATAATCCTCGGGTTATGGACCCAGTCCGTGTAATTGCTACCATCATCTTTCAACTTTGCTTTCTCAAGGGACGCATTAAAATTCAACGGAACAACAGCACAAGCCATCTATCTACAAACAAACATAGACAAGCAAAATACTATCAGGTACTAAGTTCATGATAAATTTAAGTTCAATTAATCATATTGCTTAAGAAGTCCCACTTAGACAGACATCTCTCCAGTCATCTAAGTGATCACGTGATCCAAATCAACTAAACCATGTCCAATCATCACGTGAGATGGAGTAGTTTCAATGGTGAACATCACTATGTTGATCATATCTACAATATGATTCACACTCGACCTTTTGGTCTCCGTGTTCCGAGGCCATATCTGTATATGCTAGGCTCGTCAAGTATGACCTGAGTATTCCGCGTGTGCAACTGTTTTGCACCCGTTGTATTTGATCGTAGAGCCTATCACACCCGATCATCACGTGGTGTCTCAGCACGAAGAACTTATGCAATGGTGCATACTCAGGGAGAACACTTCTTGATTATTTAGTGAGAGATCATCTTAAAATGCTACCGTCAATCAAAGCAAGATAAGATGCATAAAGGATAAACATCACATGCAATCAATATAAGTGATATGATATGGCCATCATCATCTTGTGCTTGTGATCTCCATCTTCGAAGCACCGTCATGATCACCATCGTCACCGGCGCCACACCTTGATCTCCATCGTAGCATCGTTGTCGTTACGCCATCTATTGCTTCTACGACTATCGCTACCGCTTAGTGATAAAGTAAAGCAATTACAGGGCATTTGCATTTCATACAATAAGCGACAACCATATGGCTCCTGCCGATTGCCGATAACCGGTTACAAAACATGATCATCTCATACAATAAAATATAGCATCCGTCTTGACCATATCCAATCACATCATGCCTGCAAAAACAAGTTAGGCGTCCTCTACTTTGTTGTTGCAAATTTTACGTGGCTGCTACGGGCTTTAGCAAGAACCGTTCTTACTGCGCATCAAAAACCTCAGCGATAGTTCATCAAGTTGGTGTTGTTTTAGCCTTCGCAAGGACGGGCGTAGCCACACTCGATTCAGCTAAAGTGAGAGAGCAGACACCCGCCAGCCACCTTTAAGCAGCGAGTGCTCGTAGCGGTGAAACCAGTCTCGCGTAAGCGTCTGGCGTAATGTCGGTCCGGGCGCTTCATCTCACAATACCGCTGAACCAAATGTTGACATCTTTGGTAAGCGGTATGACTTATATCGCCCACAACTCACTTGTGTTCTACTCGTGCATATGACATCTCGCATAAAACCAGGGTCGGATGCCTTTGTTGGGGAGCGTAGTAATTTCAAAAAATTCCTACGCACATGCAAGATCATGGTGATGGCATAACAGCGAGAGGGAGAGTGTTCGCCCACGTACCCTCGTGAGACCGTGGCGGAGCGTTAGAACAACGCGGTTGATGTAGTCGTGCGTCTTCACGATCCGACCGATCCAAGCACCGAGCGTCACGGGGCCTCCGAGTTCAGCACACGTTCAGCTCGATGGCGATCTCCGTGCTCGATCCAGCAAAGCTCCGGAGATGAGTTCCGTCGGCCTGACGGCGTGGTGGCGATGATGATGTTCTACCGGCGCGGGCTTCACCTAAACTCGCGACGATATGACCGAGGTGGAATATGGTGGAGAGGGCACCGCACACGACTAAGGGCGATCCGTAGATCAACTTGTGTGTCTATGGGTGCCCCCGCCCGTATATAAAGGAGCCAGGGGAGGAGGCGGCCGGCCAGAGAGGCGCGCCAGGAGGAGTCCTACTCCCACCAGGAGTAGGACTCCTCCTTCCTAGTCCAACTAGGAGAGGGAAGGAAGGAAGGAGAAGGAGAAGGAAGGAGAGGAGGAAGAGTAGGAAAGGGGCGGCCCCTAGTGAATCGGTTTGGGCTAGGGGCGCGCGCCTGCCTCCTCTCTTCCACCACTTGGCCCATGAGGCCCATTGCTTCTTCCTCGTATTCCCGTAACTCCCAGTACCCCGAAAATACCCGAATCACTCGGAACCCTTCCGATGTCCGAATATAGTCGTCCAATATATCGATCTTTATGTCTCGGCCATTTCGAGACTCCCCATCATGTCCCCAATCTCATCCAGGACTCCGAACTCCTTCGGTACATCAAAACTCATAAACTCATAATATAACTGTCATCGAAACCTTAAGCGTGCGGACCCTACGGGTTCGAGAACTATGTAGACATGACCTAGAACTATTCTCGGTCAATAACCAATAGCGGAACCTGGATGCCCATATTGGTTCCTACATATTCTACGAAGGTCTTTATCGGTCAAACCGCATAACAACATACGTTGTTTCCTTTGTCATCGGTATGTTACTTGCCCGAGATTCGATCGTCGGTATCCAATACCTAGTTCAATCTCATTACCAGCAAGTCTCTTTACTCGTTACGTAATGCATCATTTCGTAACTAACTCATTAGCTACATTGCTTGCAAGGCTTATAGTGATGTGCATTACCGAGGGGGCCCAGAGATACCTCTCCGACAATCGGAGTGACAAATCCTAATCTTGAAATACGCCAACCCAACATGTACCTTTGTAGACACCTGTAGAGCTCCTTTATAATCACCCAGTTACATTGTGACGTTTGGTAGCACACAAAGTGTTCCTCCGGTAAACGGGAGTTGCATAATCTCATAGTTGTAGGAACATGTATAGGTCATGAAGAAAGCAATAGCAATATACTAAACGATCAAGTGCTAGGCAACGGAATGGGTCATGTCAATCACATCATTCTTCTAATGATGTGATCCCACTAATCAAATGACAACACATGTCTTTGGTTAGGAAACATAACCACCTTTGATTAATGAGCTAGTCAAGTAGAGGCATACTAGTGACTATAGGTTTGTCTATGTATTCACACATGTATCATGTTTCCGGTTAATACAATTCTAGCATGAATAATAAACATTTATCATGATATGGGGAAATAAATAATAACTTTATTATTGCCTCTAGGGCATATTTCCTTCACGTTCATCACCTCTCCGCCGATGAAGCCCAAGAGAACCCCGAAGTCATCATTGTTATGTTTACTATTAATAACATACCTGCAGTGATTTTATTTGACTCTAGGGCTTCCCACTCTTTTATTTCTCGGAGTTTTGTTGCCCAAAACAAGTTTCCTTGTTCGCTTTTGGGCAAGAATATGCTGGTACAAACCACGGGATCCTTAATCAGGAGGAATCTAGTCTGCCGTAATCTGGAAGTCAATGTCAATGGAGTCTGTTTTCCAACTTCTTTGATAATTATTGAGTCTGCTAACTTGGATGTTATCTTGGGTATGAATTGGCTAACTCAGTATCAAGTATGCATAAATTGTGTGACCCGATAAGTCACTTTGACTAGCCAGGAAGGGCAGACTACAAAATTCTATGCTCACAGAATCATACCCACAAAAGAAATGATCTTCACCGCAGTGGATGAGTTGGAATTAATTTTGGTGGTCAGTGAGTTTCCTGATGTATTTCTAGAAGAACTGCCAGGCATGCCACCCGACCGAGAGCTTGAGGTTTCAATAGATCTTGTGCCCGGAACCGCACCGTTACACAAGAAGTATTACCGAATGCCTTCATAAGAATTAGTGGAGCTAAAGAAACAGCTAGATGAAATGCTCCAGAAAGGATATATCCGCCCTAGCTCTTCACCATGGGGATCACATGCTATCTTTGTGGACAAAAAGGATGGCAGCCTCTGCATGTGTGTGGATTACCGTCAGCTGAATGGCGTCACAATCAAAAACAAATATCCACTGCCAAGAATTGATGACCTGTTTGATCAGCTCAGTGGGGTCAAGGTATTCTCCAAGATTGATTCTGGATTTGGATACCATCAGCTCAAGATTAAAAGGAGGATATTCCTAAGACCACATTCACCACTCGTCGGTCTTTATGAATATCTGATTATGTCTTTTGGTCTCACTGCGCCCTGCCTTCTTCATGCATATGATGAACAAAGTATTCATGGACTTCCTCGATAAGTTTGTGGTAGTCTTCATCGATGATATACTTATTTACTCAAGAAGTGAAGAAGAGCACAAAGAACACCTACGAGCAGTGTTACAACGACTCCCTGAACATCAGTTATATGCCAAATTCAGTAAATGTGAGTTTTGGCTCAAGCAAGTTAGATTTCTTGGACATGTGCTATCCGCCGAAGGTATAGCCATGGACCCGAGCAAAGTAAATGATGTGCTCGATTGGTTGCCGCCCATAACCGTATCTCGGATCCGGAGTTTTCTTGGATTAGCGGATATTACCGTCGTTTCATTGAAGGATTTTCCAAGATTGCTAAACCCATGACGGAGCTTCTAAAAAGGACAAGAAGTTTGAATGGACTGATGACTGTGAGAAAAGTTTCAATGAGTTAAAGATACGGTGACAACTGCACCGGTATTGACTCTTCCAGATATCTACTGCAGTTTTGATGTGTACTGCAACGCTTCCAGATAAGGACTTGGATGCGTACTTATGCAAGACGGGAAGGTAGTAGCCTATGCCTCACGACAGCTACGACCCCACGAGGGAAATTATCCTACTCATGATTTGGAGTTGGCCGCGGTGGTTCATGCTTTAAAAATTTGGAGACACTATCTCATTAGGAAGAGGTGCCAAATTTTTACAGATCACAAAAGTCTCAAGTATATATTTACTCAGCCATATTTAAATCTCCATCAACGAAGATGGCTTGAGTTAGTCAAGGATTATGACCTTGGAATAAATTACCACCCGGGTAAGGCCAACGTGGTTGCCGATGCGCTCAGTCGAAAGTCCGTCAGCCTAAATTTCATATTGGAATCCTTGCCTCCTGAACTTCAAGACGAGATTGCTCAGCTCGACCTGGTCATAGTTGATGCCGGCCTTGCTAATATTTTGGAAGTTACCCCCACACTTGAGGAAGAGATCCACAAGGCCCAGCCAGATGACACCGATTTGCAGAAACGTGCCAAGCATATGGTAGCAAGTCAGACTTCCGATCTCTCGAAGGATCAGTTCGGTACCCTCCAATTTCGGGGAAGGATTTGTGTGCCCAATCAAGCGGATTTAAACCAGAAGATCCTGTCAGAAGCACACGAATCCTCGGATTCAATTCACCCTGGAGGTACGAAGATGTATGAAGACCTTTGACAAATATTCTGGTGGGATGGAATGAGGAAAGACATTGCCTATTTCGTGGCCTGTTGCGACATATGCAACAAAGTGAAGGCAGAGCATCAGAAGCCAATCGGACTTCTCCAACCGCTGCCAGTGTCACAATGGAAATGGGATGATGTCTGTATGGATTTCATCACAGGACTACATAAGACTCGATGGGGCAATGATGCAATCTGGGTCATAGTGGACACATTAACCAAGGTAGCCCACTTTATCCAGATCAGAACCACATATCGAGCAGATGAACTTGCACAGCTGTATGTATCTAGAATAGTCAGTCTGCATGGAGTACCACGAACCATCACTTCTGACCGAGGTTCACTTTTTACCTCTGCTTTTTGGTCCCGTCTCCATCAAGCCTTGGGGACAGCATTGAAATATAGCACCGCTTATCATCCTCAGACTGATGGACAGACAAAGCGGGTAAACCAAATACTCGAAGATATGCTGCGAGCCTGTGCTTTGGCCCAAGGACCGAAATGGGAAGACTGTTTGCAATATGCCGAGTTCTCTTATAACAATAGCTTCCAGAACAGTTTAAAGATGTCATTGTATGAGGCTTTGTATGGCCGTAAGTGCCGCACTCCTTTAAATTGGTCTCAAACTGGAGATAACCGTATTTTTGGAACGGATATCATGCTGGAAGCCGAGAAGCAAGTCAAGGAAATCAGAGACAGATTGCAGTTGGCCAAATCTCGACAGAAGAGTTATTATGATGCAAAGCACCGACAGATCAATTTTGAACCCGGAGAACACGTATACCTTTGAGTCATGCCTATGAAAGGAGTCAAGAGATTTCAGACTCATGGAAAGTTGGCACTCAGATTTATTGGTCCATTTCCCGTTATGTCACGAGTGGGTACTGTTGCATATCAGTTGGAACTACCCCCTGAATTGTTGGATGTGCACAACATGTTTCATGTTTCACAGTTACGGCGATGCAATCGCCGCCTGAGAAAAAGACTGATATAACAGAAATAGAGCTGGCAAAGGATTTAACATACTAAGGGAGGCCAGTTAGAATCTTGGATCAGATGGAAAGAGTCACTCGTAGTAAAGCAAGGAAGTTTTACAAAGTCTAATGGGAGCATCACAGAGAGTCAGAATCAACGTGGGAACCGGAAGAATTTCTAAGAGCACATTATCCAGAATGGTTTTCCCAAGCAACTGAATCTCGAGGACAAGATTCATTCTAAGTGGGGGAGGTTTGTGACAGCTTGGTTTTTGCCCCCTCATCTTTTCCTGATTTTCAGTTGGTTTGAATTTGAAATTTGGAGTTTTTGAATCTTTTCATATGGACTTAACCACTTGGGTACCCCTTGACTTTCACCCAAGTGCTTCATCTCCCTCTCTAACCATCACTCCATCTCTGGTTCACCTCAAGATAATATTTGGAATGTTTTTCTTTAATGAAAAGTATTCATTTTCCCCTCTTGAACCCTAGCTAGCTCAATGTGCTCCAAAGCAACCCCAATTTTTCTTGCCCATAAAATTCTGAGAAAAATCCCAATTGTTCTTTGAACCCTAGGGCACCTTTATAAGCAAAAATATTTCATGACATTTTGGAATATTTTTGCTACAGAAAATAATTTCTGCTCTGGACAGAAATGGTAGTTTCTACAGCAACTGCCACTTTACTTGCTCCATTGTAGCTGGTTTTTCTTGTGTATCATCACCTTAGTAGATGCTTGCTAGCCTCCAAAGCCCAGCCCTCAACTCCCACTGGTTTGACCACAGTAAGCTCTCAAAGTTGCTGTCTAGAAACTTACCAGGAGTGTGAAATCAATTCTACTGCACCTGAAACCAAACCCCAGCATGGTAACATTCAAAACTACCATGAACAACACGCCAGACATGAAGTTTGGGCTTAGGTCGGCATGTGGTCATAGTTCATGCAGTGACCGCGTTCGTCCAGGTGTGCTGGCATGCAACCGACGCAGCCTCGAGTGCCGCTAAGCGCTTCTATTGCGCATGCTCGCGCCTCCCTTTGCTGGCGTGCCAAACCGCGCCACCATCATCTTCTCGACCCCCTTAACTCCGCCCTGGCCCTCGCCGACACCGGAGTTCGCTGCAGCGGGCACAGGCACGGTCCAGCCAATGCCACAGTGTGCGGTGCACTATGCTCGTCGTCTTCCTCTCACCATTGTGCTCATCCCCGTTCGCCAACAGTCCCCGCGTGAGCTACGTCTTCTTATCCCTCTCTCACTAATGCCGTTCGTCGCCGGGCGCCGCGGCCAGGTGTCCACCGGCGGAGCCCGAACCCCTCCTCGCTACTCGGTTATAAATAGGGCCACCCCAGCCTCCTCGAGCACTGTAACACCCCGGATGTATCTTTCCATATTTGTAACTCCAACTCTTGCCATTTTCGGATATGTGCTATGATATTCCCTCCGTGGTTGGGTTTTGTTTTCGTTTTGCATTTTGTCCATGTCATGCATCTCATATCATGTCATCATGTGCATCTCATTTGCATACGTGTTCGTCTCATGATTCCGAGCATTTTCCCCGTTGTCCGTTTTGCAATCCGGCACTCCTATGTTCCCGGCGCACCCTCTTGCTCTTTTTCCGTGTGCGGGTGTTGAACATTCTCGAATGGACCGAGCCTTGCCAAGTGGCCTGGTATAGCACCGGTAGACCACCTGTCAAGTTTCGGGTCATTTGGAGTTCGTTTGGTACTCCAACGGTTAACCGCACCCTCGCAAAGGCCTCTTTTGAGTTGCAGCCCAACAACCCTCCAAAACAGCCCAATAACCCATCTAAGTCACCTCCATGCCCTCGGTCGTTCGATCACGATCGTGTGGGCGAAAACTACACCTCATTTGGACTCTCCTAGCTCCCTCTATGCCTATATATAGACCCCTCCCCCGAATTCACGGGCAAACCCTAAAATTCCCCTCCGCGCCGCCGGACACGTCCGGATCGGACCGGACGCGTCGTCGCGCCGCCAGCCAATCTCGTCGTGCCACGTGGCACTCCGGCCTCCGCCGCCGCCGCCCGGCCAGCGCAGCCGCGCGAGCCCGGCCCGGCCAGCGCCGTCCGCCGCCGCCGGCCTGCTGCTGCCGGCCGCCTCCCGCCCGCCCTGCTGCCGCCCGCTCCGGCCGCCTCCGCCGTCTGCTTCTTGCCGCCGCGCGCCGCCCGCTCCCGCCGCCGTCGCTGCCGCCCGCCCCGCCGCGCGCTGCTGCTGCCGCCGCGCTGCGCCGCCGCACCCGCCGCCGCCGCTGCTGCTGCTGCCGCGCTTCGCCGCCCGCTCGCCGCCCGCCGCCGTCTGCCCGCCGCTTGCGCCGCCGCTTGCTGCCGCCCGCCTCGAAGCTCCGCCATGGTAGGTGCCCGCCGCCCGTGCCGGCCCGCCGGATCCGCCGCCGCCGGCCACTTCCCCTCCTCCGGCGCCGCTCCTCCGGCGAGCTCCCGCGCTGGCGAACCTCCTTCTCCGGCCAGATCTGAAATTTTCCCTACGGTTGACTTCTTTTCCCCGACCCCGAAATCTCACTAAGTCATTTTCTGTGGTAATTTTCGTGCATTTTCAACGCATCACATCTCCGCAACCGTGGCTCCGTTTTGGGCGTATAATATGTCAAATTGTTCGTCTCGAAGAGTACATCATTTCCTTCCATTGCATCATTTGCATTTGAGCTCATCTTGATGCCCGAAATGCTGTTGGAAGATAGCTTCAGATCGTTAGTTTCAGAATCTTATCAGTTCGAGCTCTTTTGTCATTTTTGCCATGAATTATGTGTGCACCCTATGAATTTGAGTCCTACATGTGAGTTGAACATTGCCATGCCATCTTTCCAGGGGTGTTTGCCATGTATTTTTGTGAGCTATGTGTTGACTAGAACAAGCATGCCAAGTAGGGATGATGATGTTGCTGATTTCAGGAACTTAGTGATTTCTCTAAGTCTTGTCCTGCTGATAATTTTATGCCATATGTTCATGTTGTTTCAGAGAGATCTATGCCCTTTTTGAGCATGATCAGTAAGGGTGTTTTGAACATATGGTTGTGCTCTATCCATCCATGTCTTTGTTGGCATTTATGGAGTAGTCTAGCATGTCATTTTCGTGCTCTACTTTTGCTTGAAAATGTTTCCTGGCAGACTGTTTGCATGAGATTCAATTTTCACGAGGTCGTTGTAGTTGATCCGTGTATGCTATGATGTTGTTCTTGCCATGTATAGCTCCTATGCCATGTCTTCTTGATGGGTGTATGCTTAGTTTATCATGAGATGCTCTGTAGTGAGTGCATCGAGCTCACGAACATGCCATGTTGAATCTGTTTTTGCCATGTCCTGATATTTCACTAAGTCTGAAATCTGTAATAAAACTTGCAATGTTTACATGGGTGCCATCATTTCTTAGAGTCCTTTTTGGCTTATGGTCAGTAAGGGACTATTGAAATATGCTTTGAGTAGAATCATGTCATGCCTTGCTTTGATATTTTAAGTTCCTGTAGCATGTTGTTTACTTGCTCTAAACATGCCTTCCTGATGTTAATTCCTGGTATGTTAGTATTTTCACCAAGTCTGTGAACCTGATATTTTGAGCACTTTCTCCATGCTTGTTTGAACATGTTATGATGTGATTTAGCCGTAGCTCAGTGTTCCTCTTTTGTTAAGCATCTCCTGTAGTTCGTTGCCATATGCTTTGTTTTTATGTTGGGGTGCTGTAGCATAGTTTCGTGTTGCGTGCTAAGTAGTATCGGGCTGTTAAACGCAGTTTTGCGTCATTCTTGTTTTGCTTGTCATTTGCAAACCGTGCATCCGTTTCCGGTGATCTTTATATCGATTTCAACCGAAATCACCCCATATTTCAGCGGCATACTTGGTTTGCCAAGTTGATGCCAGTTCATCATTTTCCTTCAGAGCATACATATGCATAGCATGTCACATCTCGCATAGCATGTCATGTATTGCATCATATTGCTTGTGCATATGTTCCTTGTTTGATTGTGGTTCCGTTGCTTGTGTTCTTGCTTTGGGTAGAGCCGGAGGCGAGTACGTGAGCGAGGAGCCTGTTGAGAACGCCACGAGGATCAAGTCTTCGACAACTCGAGAACCTTACGAGCAAGATGACCATACCTTGATATCACTTCTATCTTTGCTTGCTAGATGCTCGCTCTTTTGCTATGCCTATGCTGCGATACCTACCACTTGCTATATCATGCCACCCATATTGCCATGTCAACCTCTAACCATCCATGTCCTAGCAAACCGTTGTTTGGCTATGTTACCGCTTTGCTCAGCCCCTCTTATAGCGTTGCTAGTTGCAGGTGAAGATGAAGTTTGTTCCTTGTTGGAACATGGTTATTTGGGATATCACAATATCTATTGTTTTAATTAATGCATCTATATACTTGGTAAAGGGTGGAAGGCTCGGCCTTATGCCCGGTGTTTTGTTCCACTCTTGCCACCCTTGTTTCCGTCATACCGGTGTTATGTTCCTTGATTTTGCGTTCCTTACGCGGTCGGGTGATTTATGGGACCCCCTTGACAGTTCGCTTTGAATAAAACTCCTCCAGCAAGGCCCAACCTTGGTTTTACCATTTGCCACCTATACCCTTTTTCCCTTGGGTTTCGCGAGCCGAGGGTCATCTTTATTTTAGCCCCCCCGGGCCAGTGCTCCTTCGAGTGTTGGTCCAACCTGAGCGATGTCCGGCGCCCCTTGGGCAACCAGGGTCTATGCCAACCCGACGTCTGGCTCATCCGGTGTGCCCTGAGAACGAGATATGTGCAGCTCCTATCGGGATTTGTCGGCACAGTGGGAGGTCTTGCTGGTTTAGTTTTACCATTGTCGAAATGTCTTGATGTACGGGATACCGAGTCGATCGGAGTGTCTTGGGTGAAGGTTTATTCCTTCGTTGACCGTGAGAGCTTGTTATGGGCTAAGTTGGGACACCCTGCAGGTATTATCTTTCAAAGCCGTGCCCGCGGTTATGAGGCAGATGGGAATTTGTTAATGTCGGTTGTAGAAAACCGAAGTTGACCTTAATTAAAATACATCAATCGTGTATGTAACCGTGATGGTCTCTTCTCGTGAGTCCGGAAGTGAACACGTGTTGGAGTTATGCTTGCGTAAGTAGTCGGGATCACTTCTTGATCGCTAATAGCTTCACGACCGCGCCTTGCTTCTCTTCTCGCTCTCTTTTGCGATGTAGCCGCCATATATGCTAGTCGCTTGCAGCAGCTCCTCCTTTTGACACCAGCCTTCCCTTAAGCTTAAATAGTCTTGATCGCGGGTGTGAGATTGTTGAGTCCCCTGTGGCTCATGATTCTACCAAAACAGATCACGGTACCGGTGATGCGGTAGCAGATGGCATGGCCGAGCTGAAGTGGGAATATGATGAGGCCCTTGGTCGATACTATGTTTCCTTTCCGGACGATTAGTAGTGGAGCCAGTTAGGCGATCGAGGATCTGTGTTGCATGTGGGGTTTTCTTCTTTTATTTTGGTTCCGTAGTCGGACCTTGATTGTATCTGGATGATGTAATGCTTTATTCATGTAATTGTGTGAAGTGGCATTGTAAGCCAACTATGTACCTTTTCCTTATGAATTACATGGATTGTGCGAAGATTACCTCACTTGCGACATTGCTTTCAATGCGGTTATGCCTCTAAGTCGTGCTTCGACACGTGGGAGATATAGCCGCATCGAGGCGTTACAAGTTGGTAATCGAGCCATCCCGACCTTAGGAGCCCCCACCGCTTGATCGCTTTTAGTGGCGAGTTGTGTCTAGAAAAATGTTTTGGGTCATTTAGGATTGTATATATCGGAGAGTTAGGAATTCTTTTTACTCCCAGTCCCTTGACCTTCGGTGAGGTATCTGACGTAGAGTTTTGACTCTTCTCTTCTCAAATTTCACTAAAATTTTTTTTAGGATCACGCTGGTATCTTAGAATCGTTCGATGGTTTTATGATGACTACATTGTCTTGGTTGCCTCGACATTTAGGGGTTGTGGCGGTGTCCCGGGAGTTGAGCTCCGAGGTGTTGTCGTCATAATTTTATCGTTGCGATTCTGGAATACCGAGTTTAATACGCCGACATCGAAATCTCTTTTATGCGTTGTTGGTGAGATAACCCCGCTAACCCGAGATTGTGGTGAGTACGGAGTATTGCCATGACTCGTATAACGGATGCTTTTGAAGGTTGAGGTACACGATTTCGAAGGTTTCTTGGTTATGTGTTGAAGGATGGATACAGCTGGATGTAGGGATTGTTAGCTTGGGTGAGATATATATTGCTCCCCTGTATCCCCAACACCTGATTGCATAACCGGAAAGTTTCGGGAGTTTATAGGTGGGATTCAAGTAGCTCTAGCATTTCTTCCGCAGATATTTGGTTTGTGATTGGGTAATCCTTACCACTTATTTGTTCCATTCATACCTTGTTTTTATTTTCATTCATCAATATCTCTTATCAAGTGGCTTCTCACCTTTAATGGACGTGATGTTTACTTTGGAATTCATTCGTTCATCCCTGTTCGAATGTTTATTGTGAAGACTATATGTTGCAATTTCTATCCGTTGATTCAACTTGTCTATCTGTCTATCAAGATGCTAACGGATGTCACCCTCTTCAGGATGGCTCCTCCAACGCGTCAGAATCCGGAACGCAGTGATGGGAGTCAGGCGAACCCTCCTCCTCCACCTCCGCCTCCGGAGGCATGGCAGACTTTGATGGCAACCACTAACGCCAACACTCAGTTGTTAATCCAGCTGATGCAAGAGCGTAGCCAAGGCCAAGGCAATCAAGGTCAAGGGCAGTTCTATCATCAGCCACAGTTTCCTACACTCAACCAGTTCCTTGCAAACCAGCCAAAGTCTTTCAGTTACTGTGCCGAGGCCACAGACGCCGACGATTGGCTCGTGGATATCAACAAGCATTTTGAATGCAGCAATGTCAGACCTGAGGACTACGTCAAGTTCGCGTCTTTTCAGCTCAAGGATCAGGCAGCTGATTGGTTCCAGCAATACAAGGATTCTAGAGGTGGTCGAGTGATTACTTGGACTGATTTCTGTCGGGACTTTAAAGCTCACCACATTCCTTCCAGTGTTGTTGAGAGCAAGCGTGAGGAGTTCCGCAATCTCAAGCAAGGAAACATGTCAGTGTACGAATACAACATACAGATTTGAAACTTGCTCGATTCGCTAAACAAGGCGTTCTCGATGAGAAAAGTATGATCTATCGATTCAGAGGTGGCCTTAGAGAGGATCTGCAGTTATCTCTTGTTCTTTACGAGCCTACTCGGTTTGGTCAATTCTATAATATGGCACTCAAGCTAGAAGGTGCTCGGCTCAAGTGTGAGGCTTCAAAGAAGAGAATCGGGGATGCGATTCAGCTTCTTCCTCTCAAGGTGCAGCAAAGCAGCAAAAGTTCTACCTTCCTCCTCCTCCGTTCCGTCGGCCTTATCGGCAGAAGAACTCGGTGGTCGTGGATCTTCCCACCCACCCAACCCAAGCTACGAGAACAAGTCTCACCTCAAGCTCCAAGGTCAAATGCTCCTTATCATCGTCCGCTCTCAGAGGTGACTGCAACAAGTGTCGGCAGAAGGGTCACTATGCGAACAAATGCCATAACCAAAGGCGCCTTCCTCCTCCTCCTCTGTGAGGTCTTCAAGCAATGCAAAGTGGTCAAGCATAATCCCAAGTCTGCAAAGGTGAACATGATGAATGCAGCGCAAGCGGAGAGGATTCTTGAGATGTGATAATGGGTAATCTCTCGATTAATGATATTCTGCAAAAGTCTTATTTGATCTTTGGTGCATCGCATAGTTTCATCTCAAGACCTTTTTCATCCAAGCATGAGATGTTTTTTCAAGATTTGCCTAGACCGTTATCAGTTGTCTCTCCGGGTAAATTCATGAACGCAAGCTCCATGGTTCGGGATGTCTCTATCAAGATGGGCGACTATAGATTTATGTCTTCTCCAATTGTTCTTGGTGACTCTGATATTGATCTTATTCTTGGGATGGATGGCTTTCAAAGCACAAGGCTCGACTTGATTGTGCTGCCAGGAAATTCAATTGACACACCCTTACGAGGATGTTATCATCTATGCCGCTTCGTGATGAAACCATTCGGTTGTTTTCTCTCAATGAGAAGGGCGAGTTGAATGTTATCTCTCGATTCGATCGTTTGTGAGTACCAAGATGTCTTTCCGGAAGAACTTCGGGTATGCCTCCTCATCGGCGGTCGAATTAGTTATCGATCTTGAGCACGCATCGAACCCGTTGCAAGCGTCCTTACAAGCTTGGACCCAAGGAGCTGAAAGAATTGAAGAAGCAGCTCGATGAACAAGAGCGTCTGGGTTTGATCGGACGAGTTCATCTCCATGGGGATGTGGAGTTCTTTTGTCCAGAAGAAGGATGGCACGGACCGACTTTGTGTTCATTACCGTCCATTGAATAAGAAGACAATCAAGAACAAGTATCCACTTCCCAACATTAATGAGCTATTCGAGCAACTCAAAGGTGCTAAAGTATTCTCCAAGCTTGACCTCCGTATGGGTTATCATCAGATTCGCATTCGTGAACAAGATATTCCCAAGACAAAGATTCGAACAAGCTATGGTTCTTATGAATATCTTGTCATGTCTTTCGCCTTGTCAATGCTCCTCCAACTTTCTCTCGCATGATGAACTTTATCTTCAACCCCTACACAAATGATTTCGTCTTGGTGTATCTCGATGATATTTTGGTCTTCTCCAAGAACAAGCAGGATCATGCCAAACATTTGCGATTGGTGCTCGACAAGCTCGAGAGCATCAATTCTATGTGAAGTTTTCCAAATGTGAGTTCGGCTTGATGAAGTTCTTTATCTTGGTCATATCATCTCAGCCAAGGGCATCGCTGTTAATCCCGAGAAGGTGTCTTCAATTGTGAATTGGGAACCTCCTCGAATGTCAAGCAGCTCCATGATTTTCTCGGTCTTGCAAGCTATTGTCGAAGATTCGTTGAGAATTTCTCCAAGATTGCAAAGCCTCTTTCCAACCTCCTCCGAAGCATGTCAAGTATGTCGGGCCTTTGAGTGTGATGTCGCTTTCAATACCCTCAAAGAGAAGCTAGTCACAGCTCTGTGTTGACTCCTCTGATGAATCTAAGCCATTGAAGTTTTACGTGATGCTTCCTTGCAAGGTCTCGGTGCTGTGTTAATGCAAGAGAAGAAGGTTGTGGCTTATACCTCTCGTCGGTTGAAGCCCAACGAAAAGAACTACCCCACTCACGATCTTGAGTTGGCGGCGTTGTCCATGCATTGATAACATGGAGACATCTCTTGTTGGGAAGGAAAGTGGACATTTTCACCGATCACAAGAGTCTCAAGTATATCTTCACTCAACCAAACCTCAACCTCGAGACAAACTCGATGGGTCGAAATGATTCAAGAGTACAATCCAAGTATTGAATATACTCGGCAAGGCGAATGTGATTGCAGATGCTCTGAGCGAAAGGCTTATTGCAGCAGTCTAATTCTCAAGCCCTTCCAACCGGATCTTTGTGAAGCTTTCCATAAGCTGAATCTTCAAGTTGTTCCTCAAGGATTTCTTGCCAACCTCATAGTCTCTCCTACTTTGGAAGATCAAATTCGTGAGGCTCAACTTCGGATACCATGGTGAAGAAGGTGAAGCGTGGTATTGACAAGGGCATTTCAAATACAAGTGCTATCGCTTGGATGACAAAGACACTCTTTTCTTCGAGGATCGATTGTGGTTCCTAAAGGCGATCCGAGAAAAGTCATCATGAATGAGGCACACAATTCCCTCCTATCCATTCATCCACGAAGTACGAAGATGTACCATGACCTCAAGCATCGTATTGGTGGACTCGAATGAAGCGAGAAATTGCTCAATTCGTGAATGAATGTGATGTCTGCAGAAGGGTGAAAGCAGAACACCAAAGACCAGCTGGTCTCCTCCAACCTCTTGCTATTCCAGAATGGAAGTTTGATCATATCGAGATGGACTTCGTGACTGGTTTTCCTAAGTCCAAGCGTGGAAATGATGCTATCTTCGTTGTCATTGACAAGCTTACTAAAGTGGCTCATTTTCTTCTGTCAAAGAATCTATCACAGCAGCTCATTTGGCAGAGCTATACACCTCGTAATTGTCTCCTTGCACGGTATTCCACAATTGATCTCTTGGACCGTGGAAGCATTTTCACTTCTAAGTTCGGGATTCTTTTCGAAGGCCATGGGCACCAACATTCGTTTCAGACAGCTTTTCATCCTCAAACTAGTGGCCAAGTCGAGCGAGTCAATCAAATCCTTGAAGATATGCTCAGGGCTTGTGTCATTTCTTTTGGCATGAAGTGGGAAGAGTGTCTTCCATATGCCGAGTTCTCCTACAACAACAGCTTCCAAGCAAGTTGAGGCAAGGCCCCATTCGAAATTTATATGGCGAGAAAGTGCCGTACTCCTCTCAATTGGTCCGAGGCATGTGAACGCCAACTTCTTGGCAACGACTTTATCACGAAGCGAAGAAATGTGCAAAGTCATTCGTGAGAATCTTAAAGCCGCATAATCGCGCGGAAGGGCTATTATGATGACAAGCACCATGATGTGGCTTTTGAAATCGGAGACCATGTCTACCTCCGCGTCTCCAATGAAAGGTACTCGCCGCCCGGTATCAAAGGAAGCTTGCCCCTAGATACGTGGGTCCTTTCAAGATCATTGGCAAAAGAGGCGATCTCGCCTATCAACTTGAGCTTCCATCCAACTTTGCAAACGTGCACGATGTGTTTCATGTGTCACAGCTCCGCAAGTGCTTCAAGATTCCTGAGCGCACCATCAACTTTGAAGAAATTGACCTCCAAGAAGATCTTTCTTATCATGAGCACCCCGTTGCTATTCTTGAAGAAACCGAACGCAAGACTCGCAACAAGTCAATCAAATTCCTGAAAGTAAAGTGGTCACACCATTCCGACCGAGAAGCCACCTGGGAGCGCGAGGATCACCTCCGTTCTGAATATCCGGAGTTCTTTCAGTCCTAGATCTCGGGACGAGATCCTCTTGTAGTGGTGGAGTGTTGTAACACCCCAGATGTATCTTTCCATATTTGTAACTCCAACTCTTGCCATTTTCAGATATGTGCTATGATATTCCCTCCGTGGTTAGGTTTTGTTTTCGTTTTGCATTTTGTCCATGTCATGCATCTCATATCATGTCATCATGTGCATCTCATTTGCATACGTGTTCGTCTCATGATTCCGAGCATTTTCCCCGTTGTCCGTTTTGCAATCCGGCACTCCTATGTTCCCCGCCGCACCCCTCTTGCTCTTTTTCCGTGTGCGGGTGTTGAACATTCTCGGAATGGACCGAGCCTTGCCAAGTGGCCCTGGTATAGCACCGGTAGACCACCTGTCAAGTTTCGGGTCATTTGGAGTTCGTTTGGTACTCCAACGGTTAACCGCACCCTCGCAAAGGCCTCTTTTGAGTTGCAGCCCAACAACCCTCCAAAACAGCCCAATTACCCATCTAAGTCACCTCCATGCCCTCGGTCGTTCGATCACGATCGTGTGGGCGAAAACTACACCTCATTTGGACTCTCCTAGCTCCCTCTATGCCTATATATAGATCCCTCCCCCGAATTCACGGGCAAACCCTAAAAATTCCCCGTCCGCGCCGCCGGACACGTCCGGATCGGACCGGACGCGTCCGTCCGCGCCGCCCAGCCAATCTCGTCGTGCCACGTGGCACTCCGGCCTCCTCAGCGCCGCCGGCCGGCACAGAGCCGCGCGAGGCCCGCTGCGCCATGCGCCGCCGCCGCTGCCGCCGCGCTCCGCCTGCGTCGCTGCTGCTGCCGCCGCCCGGCCGCCTCCGCCCGTCGCTGCTGCCGCTGCGCCGCCTCGCTCCGCCGCCGTTTGCCGCCACCGCTTGCGCGCGCCCGCCGCCGCTCCGCCGCCGCGCCGCCGCCTGCCGCCGCCGCCGCCGCCGCGCGCCACCGCTCCGGCTGGCCTTGGTAGTGCGGCCATCACGCCGGTCTGCCCCGCCGGATCCGCCGCCGCCGGCCACTTCCCCTCCTCCGGCGCCGCTCCTCCGGCGAGCTCCCGCGCCGGCGAACCTCCTTCTCCGGCCAGATCTGAAATTTTCCCTACGGTTGACTTCTTTTCCCCGACCCCGAAATCTCACTAAGTCATTTTCTGTGGTAATTTTCGTGCATTTTCAACGCATCACATCTCCGCAACCGTGGCTCCGTTTTGGGCGTATAATATGTCAAATTGTTCGTCTCGAAGAGTAAATCATTTCATTCCATTGCATCATTTGCATTTGAGCTCATCTTGATGCCCGAAATGCTGTTGGAAGATAGCTTCAGATCGTTAGTTTCAGAATCTTATCAGTTCGAGCTCTTTTGTCATTTTTGCAATGAATTATGTGTGCACCCTATGAATTTGAGTCCTACATGTGAGTTGAACATTGCCATGCCATCTTTCCAGGGGTGTTGCCATGTATTTTTGTGAGCTATGTGTTGACTAGAACAAGCATGCCAAGTAGGGATGATGATGTTGCTGATTTCAGGAACTTAGTGATTTCTCTAAGTCTTGTCCTGCTGATAATTTTATGCCATATGTTCATGTTGTTTCAGAGAGATCTATGCCCTTTTTGAGCATGATCAGTAAGGGTGTTTTGAACATATGGTTGTGCTCTATCCATCCATGTCTTTGTTGGCATTTATGGAGTAGTCTAGCATGTCATTTTCGTGCTCTACTTTTGCTTGAAAATGTTTCCTGGCAGACTGTTTGCATGAGATTCAATTTTCACGAGGTCGTTGTAGTTGATCCGTGTATGCTATGATGTTGTTCTTGCCATGTATAGCTCCTATGCCATGTCTTCTTGATGGGTGTATGCTTAGTTTATCATGAGATGCTCTGTAGTGAGTGCATCGAGCTCACGAACATGCCATGTTGAATCTGTTTTTGCCATGTCCTGATATTTCACTAAGTCTGAAATCTGTAATAAAACTTGCAATGTTTACATGGGTGCCATCATTTCTTAGAGTCCTTTTGGCTTATGGTCAGTAAGGGACTATTGAAATATGCTTTGAGTAGAATCATGTCATGCCTTGCTTTGATATTTTAAGTTCCTGTAGCATGTTGTTTACTTGCTCTAAACATGCCTTCTGATGTTAATTCCTGGTATGTTAGTATTTTCACCAAGTCTGTGAACCTGATATTTTGAGCACTTTCTCCATGCTTGTTTGAACATGTTATGATGTGATTTAGCCGTAGCTCAGTGTTCCTCTTTTGTTAAGCATCTCCTGTAGTTCGTTGCCATATACTTTGTTTTTATGTTGGGGTGCTGTAGCATAGTTTCGTGTTGCGTGCTAAGTAGTATCGGGCTGTTAAACGCAGTTTTGCGTCATTCTTGTTTTGCTTGTCATTTGCAAACCGTGCATCCGTTTCCGGTGATCTTTATATCGATTTCAACCGAAATCACCCCATCTTTCCAGCGGCATACTTGGTTTGCCAAGTTGATGCCCGGTTCATCATTTTCCTTCCAGAGCATACATATGCATAGCATGTCACATCTCGCATAGCATGTCATGTATTGCATCATATTGCTTGTGCATATGTTCCTTGTTTGATTGTGGTTCCGTTGCTTGTGTTCTTGCTTTGGGTAGAGCCGGGAGACGAGTACGTGAACGAGGAGCCTGTTGAGAACGCCTACGAGGATCAAGCCTTCGACAACTCTGAGAACCTTACAGGCAAGATGACCATACCTTCGATATCACTTCTATCTTTGCTTGCTAGATGCTCGCTCTTTTGCTATGCCTATGCTGCGATACCTACCACTTGCTATATCATGCCACCCATATTGCCATGTCAACCTCTAACCATCCATGTCCTAGCAAACCGTTGTTTGGCTATGTTACCGCTTTGCTCGGCCCTCTTATAGCGTTGCTAGTTGCAGGTGAAGATGAAGTTTGTTCCTTGTTGGAACATGGTTATTTGGGATATCACAATATCTATTGTTTTAATTAATGCATCTATATACTTGGTAAAGGGTGGAAGGCTCGGCCTTATGCCCGGTGTTTTGTTCCACTCTTGCCACCCTTGTTTCCGTCATACGGTGTTATGTTCCTTGATTTTGCGTTCCTTACGCGGTCGGGTGATTTATGGGACCCCTTGACGATTCGCTTTGAATAAAACTCCTCCAGCAAGGCCCAACCTTGGTTTTACCATTTGCCACCTATACCCTTTTTCCCTTGGGTTTTCGCGAGCCCGAGGGTCATCTTTATTTTAGCCCCGGGCGGTGCTCCTTCGAGTGTTGGTCCAACTCGAAGCGATGTCCGGCGCCTTGGGCAACCAGGTCTATGCCAACCCGACGTCTGCTCATCCGGTGTGCCCCGAGAACGAGATATGTGCAGCTCCTATCGGGATTTGTCGGCACAGTGGGAGGTCTTGCTGGTTTAGTTTTACCATTGTCGAAATGTCTTGATGTACCGGATACCGAGTCGATCGGAGTGTCTTGGGTGAAGGTTTATTCCTTCGTTGACCGTGAGAGCTTGTTATGGGCTAAGTTGGGACACCCTGCAGGTATTATCTTTCAAAGCCGTGCCCGCGGTTATGAGGCAGATGGGAATTTGTTAATGTCGGTTGTAGAAAACCCGAAGTTGACCTTAATTAAAATACATCAACGTGTATGTAACCGTGATGGTCTCTTCTCGGAGTCCGGAAGTGAACACGATGTTGGAGCTATGCTTGACGTAAGTAGTCGGGATCACTTCTTGATCGCTAATAGCTTCACGACCGCGCCTTGCTTCTCTTCTCGCTCTCTTTTGCGATGTAGCCGCCATATATGCTAAGTTGCTTGCAGCAGCTCCTCCTTTTGACACCAGCCTTCCCTTAAGCTTAAATAGTCTTGATCTCGCGGGTGTGAGATTCTTTGAGTCCTCGTGGCTCATGATTCTACCAAAACAGATCAGTACCGGTGATGCCGGTAGCAGATGGCGAATCGAGCTGAAGTGGGAATATGATGAGGCCCTTGGTCGATACTATGTTTCCTTTCCGGACGATTAGTAGTGGAGCCCAGTTGGGGCGATCGGGGATCTGTGTTGCATGTGGGGTTTTCTTCTTTTATTTTGGTTCCGTAGTCGGACCTTGATTGTATCTGGATGATGTAATGCTTTATTCATGTAATTGTGTGAAGTGGCGACTGTAAGCCAACTATGTACCTTTTCCCTTATGAATTACATGGATTGTGCGAAGATTACCTCACTTGCGACATTGCTTTCAATGCGGTTATGCCTCTAAGTCGTGCTTCGACACGTGGGAGATATAGCCGCATCGAGGGCGTTACAAGCACCCTCCTCCACACCCACAAACTCCACAAGCGCGTAGAAAGCCCTAGCCCGGCCGGGCAGGCCGCGGGCCGCCGTCCTTGAGCTCGACCTTGCCGGCGATCCCCTCGTGTCGTCTCCGCAGCTCCAGCCCTTTCCAGGCCAGGGCAACCCTTCTAGGGCCTCTGCCACTCTCCGGTGGTGCCGTTCCACCCGGTTGGAGCCCCTGGAGTCACCTCTGGTCGCCGTCATCTTCATCTTCGGCGACCGCTGGTCTCCGCCTCCGCTGGAGAGGCTGATTCCGGCACCTTCCGACCACCCCTAGCCATTCTATGGGTACGGGAAGGTGCGCCTCCGTCTCCTCTCTCGATCCTTCCCTCTCGTTTTGGCCAAGGAGCCCTCGCCTCCGGCGTGTGCTCCCGCGAAGCATCGCCGCCCTCTGTTTCCCTCTCCCCCTCCACCTCACCTGACTAGTAGGGCCCGCTAGTCAGCCACTCAGTACACGCGTGAAGCGGTACGAGTAGTGGAGCCTGAAGGAAATATGCCCTAGAGGCAATAATAAAGTTATTATTTATTTCCTCATATCATGGTAAATGTTTATTATTCATGCTAGAATTGTATTAACCGGAAACATAATACATGTGTGAATATATAGACAAATAGTATGTCACTAGTATGCCTCTACTTGGCTACCTTGTTAATCAAAGATGGTTATGTTTCCTAACCATGAACAAGGAGTTGTTATTTGATTAACAAGGTCACATCATTAGTTGAATGATCTGATTGACATGACCCATTCTGTTAGCTTAGCACACGATCGTTTAGTATGTTGCTATTGCTTCCTTCATGACTTATACATGTTCCTATGACTATGAGATTATGCAACTCCCGTTTACCGGAGGAACACTTTGTGTGCTACCAAACGTCACAATGTAACTGGGTGATTATAAAGGTGCTCGACAGGTCTCTCCAAAGGTACTTGTTGGGTTGGCATATTTCGAGATTAGGATTTGTCACTCCGAATGTCGGAGAGGTATCTCTGGGCCCTCTCGGTAATGCACATCACTTAAGCCTTGCAAGCATTGCAACTAATGAGTTAGTTGTGAGATGATGTATTACGGAACGAGTAAAGAGACTTGCCGGTAATGAGATTGAACTAGGTATTGGATACCGACGATCGAATCTCGGGCAAGTAACATACCGATGACAAAGGGAACAACGTATGTTGTTATGCGGTTTGACCGATAAAGATCTTCGTAGAATATGTAGGAGCCAATATGGGCATCCAGGTCCCGCTATTGGTTATTGACCGAGAATAGTTCTAGGTCATGTCTACATAGTTCTCGAACCCGTAGGGTCCGCACGCTTAAGGTTTTGATGACAGTTATATTATGAGTTTATGAGTTTTGATATACCGAAGGAGTTCGGAGTCCCGGATGAGATCGGGGACATGACGAGGAGTCTCAAAATGGTCGAGACATAAAGATCGATATATTGGACGACTATATTCGGAGTTCGGAAAGGTCCTGAGTGATTCGGGTATTTTTCGGAGTACCGGAGAGTTACGGGAATTCGCCGGGGAGAAGTATTGGGCCTTATGGGCCATACGGGAAAGAGAGAGGGCTGCCTGGGCAGGGCGCGCTCTTGCCCTAGTCCGAATTGACTAAGGGAGGGGCCGCACCCCTCCTTCCTTCTCTTCTCCTCCCTTTCCTAGTCTCCTACTCCTAATACATGGAAGGTCTCCTAGTTGGACTAGGAAGGGGAATCCTACTCCGGTGGGAGTAGGACTCCCTGTATGCCGCCATAGTAGAGGGCCGACCCTCCCCTCCTCCTCTCCTTTATATACGGGGGCAGGGGGCACCCCATGGACACACAAGGTGATCTACGGATCGTTCCTTAGCCGTGTGCGGTGCCCCCCTCCACCATATTCCACCTCGGTCATATCGTCGCGGAGCTTAGGCGAAGCCCTGCGCCGGTAGAACATCATCATCGTCACCACGCCGTCGTGCTGACGGAACTCATCTCCGGAGCTCTGCTGGATCGGAGGCTGGAGATCGTCATCGAGCTGAACGTGTGCTGAACTCGGAGGTGCCGTACGTTCGGTACTTGGATCGGTCGGATCGTGAAGACGTACGACTACATCAACCGCGTTGTCATAACGCTTCCGCTTCGGTCTACGAGGGTACGTAGGCAACACTCTCCCCTCTCGTTGTATACCATCACCATGATCTTGCATGTGCGTAGGAATTTTTTTGAAATTACTACGTTCCCCAACAGTGGCATCCGAGCCTAGGTTTTATGGTTTGATGTTATATGCACGAGTAGAACACAAGTGAGTTGTGGGCGATATAAGTCATACCGCTTACCAAAGATGTCATACTTTGGTTCGGCGGTATTGTTGGATGAAGCGCCCGGACCGACATTACGCCAGACGCTTACGCGAGACTGGTTTTATCGCCGTGCTTTGCACACGGTGACTAGCGTGTGTCGGTTTCTCCAACTTTAGTTGAACCGAGTGTGCTACGCCGGTCCTTGCGAAGGTTAAAACAGCATCAACTTGACAAACTATCGTTGTGGTTTTGATGCGAGGTGAGATTGGTTCTTGCTTAAGCCCGTAGCAGCCACGTAAAATTTGCAACAACAAAGTAGAGGACGCCTAACTTGTTTTTGCGGGGCATGTTGTGATGTGATATGGTCAAGACGTGATAAGATATAAGTTGTTGTATGAGATGATCATGTTTTGTTGAAGTTATCGACAATCTGGCGAAGCCCTATGGATGTCTCTTTGTTGCATAAGATGCAAGTGCCAAATAATTGCTTTACTTTATCGCTATACGATAGCAATAGTTGTAAGAGCAATAGTTGGTGAGACAACCATGTGATGACACATTGATATAGATCAAGATGATGAAGATCATGGTGTCATGCGGCGTGACGATAGAGATCATGATGATACTTTGGAGATGGAGATCAAAGGCGCAAGATGATCATGGCCATATCATGTCACATATTTTGATTGCATATGATGTTTATCTATTATACATCTTATTCTTGCTTTGATTGATGGTAGCATTTTAAGATGATCTCTCACTAAATTATCAAGAAGTGTTCTCCCGAGTATGCACCGTTGCCAAAGTTCGTCGTGCCTGGACACCACGTGATGATCGGGTGTGATAAGCTCTCACGTCCATCTACAACGGGTGCAAGCCAGTTTTGCACACGTGGAATACTCAAAGTTAAACTTGACGAGCCTAGCATATGCAGATATGGCCTCGGAACACGGAGACCGAAAGGTCGGCGTGAATCATATAGTAGATATGATCAACATAAGATGTTCACCATTGAAAACTACTCCATCTCACGTGATGATCGGTTATGGTTTAGTTGATTTGGATCACGTGATCACTTAGATGACTAGAGAGATGTCTGTCTAAGTGGGAGTTCTTAAGTAATATGATTAATTGAGCTTAAATTTATCATGAACTTAGTCCTGGTAGTATTTTGCAAATTATGTTGCAGATCAATAGCTCGCGTTGTTGCTTTCATATGTTTATTTTCATATGTTCCTAGAGAAAATTGTGTTGAAAAATCTTAGTAGCAATGATGCGGATTGGATCCGCGATCTGAGGTTTATCCTCAATGCTGCACAGAAGAATTATGTCCTTAATGCACCGCTAGGTGATGACCTATTGCGAGAGCGCGATGCGCACGTTATGAACGTTTGGCTAGCTCAATATGATGACTACTTGATAGTTTTGTGCACCATGCTTTATAGCTTAGAATCGGGACTTCAAAGATGTTTTGAACATCATGGACCATATGAAATGTTCCAAGAGTTGAAGCTAATATTTCAAGCAAATACCCGAGTTGAGAGATATGAAGTCTCCAACAAGTTCTATAGCTAAAAGATGGAGGAGAATCGCTCAACTAGTGAGCATGTGCTCAGATTATGCAGGTACTACAATCGCTTGAATCAAGTGGGAGTTAATCTTCCAGATAAGATAGTGATTGACAGAATTCTCTAGTCACCATCACCAAGTTAGTAGAACTTCGTGATGAACTATAGTATGCAAGGGATGATAAAAATAATTCCCGAGTTTTTCATGATGACGAAATCGATGAAGGTAGAAATCAAGAAAGAACATCAAGTGTTGATGGTTAACAAGGCCACTAGTTTCAAGAAAAGGGCAAAGGGATAGAAGGGAACTTCAAGAAGAACGGCAAGCAAGTTGCTGCTCAAGTGAAGAATCCCAAGTCTGGACCTAAGCCTGAGACTAAGTGCTTCTACTGCAAAGGGACTGGTTCGAAGCGAACTACCCCAAGTATTTGGCGGATAAGAAGGATGGCAAAATGAACAAAGGTATATTTGATATACATGTTATTGATGTGTACTTTACTAGTGTTTATAGCAACCCCTCGGTATTTGGTACTGGTTAGGTTGCTAAGAGTAGTAACTCAAATGGGAGTTGCGAATAAATGTAAACTAGTTAAGGGTGAAGTGACGATGTGTGTTGAAAGTAGTTTCAAGATTGATATGATCATCATCGCACACTCCCTATACTTTCGGGATTAGTGTTGAACCTAAATAAATGTTATTTGGCGTTTGCGTTGAGCATGAATATGATTTGATCATGTTTATTGAGAAACGGTTATTCATTTAAAGTTATAGAATAAATTGTTATTCTGTTTACATGAATAAAACCTTATATGGTTACACACCCAATGAAAATGGTTCATTGGATCTCGATCGTGGTGATACACATATTCATAATATTGAAACCAAAAGATGCAAAGTTAATAATGATAGTGCAACTTATTTGTGGTAATCGCCATTTAGGTCATAATGGTGTAAAGCGCATGAAGAAACTCCATCTTGATGGGATTTTGGAATCACTTGATTATGAATCACTTGATGCTTGCGAACCATGCCTCATGGGCAAGATGACTAAGACTCCGTTCTCGTAAGCAATTGGAGCGAGCAACCGACTTATTGGAAATAATACATCGATGTATGCGATCCAATGAGTGTTAAGGCTCATGGCGGGTATCGTTATTTTCGACCTTCACAGATGATTTGAGCAGATATGGGTATATCTACTTGATGAAACATAAGTCTGAAATACTCCCTCCGTTCCCAAATAATTGTCTTTCTAGCCATCTCAAATGGACTACAACATACGGATGTATGTAGACATGTTTTAGAGTTTAGATTCACTCATTTTGCTCCGTATGTAGTCAGTTGTTGAAATCTCTAGAAAGACAATTATTTAGGAACGGAGGGAGTAGTTGAAAGGTTCAAAGAATTTCAGAGTGAAGTGGAAAAATCATCGTGACAAGAAAATAAGGTTTCTACGATCTGATCGCGGAGACAAATATTTGAGTTACGAGTTTGGTCTTCAATTAAAACAATGTGGAATAGTTTCACAAATACATGCCACCTGGAACACCACATCATAATGGTGTGTCCGAACGTCATAACCGTACTTTATTGGATATAGTACAATCTATGATGTTTCTTACCGATTTACCAATATCGTTTTGGGATCATGCATTAGAGACAGCTGCATTCACGTTAAATAGGGCACCATCTAAATCCATTGAGATGACACTATATGAACTGTGGTTTAGCAAGAAACCAAAGTTGTCATTTCTTAAAGTTTGGGGCTGCGATGCTTATGTGAAAAGTTTCATCCTGATAAGCTCGAACCCAAATCGGAGAAGTGCGTCTTCATAGAATACCCAAAGGAAATTGTTGGGTACACCTTCTATCACAGATCCGAAGGCAAGATATTCGTTGCTAAAAAATGGATCCTTTCTAGAGAAGGAGTTTCTCTCGAAAGAAGTGAGTGGGAGGAAAGTAGAACTTGATAAGGTAATTGTACCTTCTCCCTTATTGGAAAGTAGTTCATCACAGAAATCTGTTCCTGTGACTACTACACCAATTAGTGAGGAAGCTAATGATGATGATCATGTAACTTCAGATCAAGTTACTACTGAATCTCGTAGGTAAACCAGATTGAGATCCGCACTAGAGTGGTACGGTAATCCTGTTCTGGAAGTCATGTAACTAGACCATGATGAACCTACGAACTATGAGGAAGCGATGATGAGCCCAGATCTGTGAAATGGCTTGAGGCCATGAAATCTGAGATGAGATCCATGTATGAGAACAAAGTGTGGACTTTGGTGGAGTTGCCCGATGATCGGCAAGCCATAGAAAATAAATGGATCTTCAAGAGGAAGACAGACGCTGATAGTAGTGTTACTATCTACAAAGCTAGACTTGTCGAAAAAGGTTTTTGACAAAGTTCAAGATGTTGAATACAATGAGATTTTCTCACTCAGATCGATGCTTAAAAGTCTGTCCGAATCATGTTAGCAATTGCCACATTTTATGAAATCGGCAAATGGATAAACAAAACTGCATTCCCTAATGGAGTTATTAAAGAAGAGTTGTATGTGATGCAACCAAGAGGTTTTGTCGATCCTAAAGGTGTTAACAAAATGTGCATCTATGGACTGGTGCAAGCATCTCGGAGTTGGAATATACGCTTTGATAAGTTGATCAAAGCATATAGTTTATACAGACTTGCAGTGAAGCTTGTATTTACTAGAAAGTGAGTGGGAGCACTACAGCATTTCTGATAAGTATATGTGAATGACATATTGTAGATCGGAAATAATGTAGAATTATTCTGCAAAGCATAAAGGAGTGTTTGAAAGGAGTTTTTCAAAGAAAGACCTCGGTGAAGCTGCTTACATATTGAGCATCAAGATCTATAAAGATAGATCAAGATGCTTGATAAGTTTTTTCAATGAGTACATACCTTGACAAGATTTTGAAGTAGTTCAAAATGGAACAGTCAAAGAAAGAGTTCTTGCCTGTGTTACAAGGTGTGAAATTGAGTAAGACTCAAAACCCGATCATGGCAGAAGATAGAAAGAGAATGAAAGTCATTCCCAGAGGTTCTATAAAGTATGCCATGCTGTGTACCAGATCTATTGTATACCCTGCACTGAGTTTGGCAAGGGAATACAATAGTGATCTAGGAGTAGATCACTGGACAACGGTCAAAATTATCCTTAGTGGAATAAGGATATGTTTCTCGATTATGGAAGTGACAAAAGGTTCATCGTAAAGGGTTACGCCGATGCAAGTTTTGACACCGATCCGATGACTCTAAGTCTCGATCTAGATACATATTGAAAGTGGGAGCAATTAGCTAGAGTAGCTCGTGCAAGAGCATTGTAGACATAGAAAATTGCAAAATACATAACGGATCTGAATGTGAAAGACCCGTTGACTAAGATTCTCTCACAAGCAAAACATGATCGCACCTTAGTAATCTTTGGGTGTTAATCACATAGCGATGTGAACTAGATTACTGAATCTAGTAAACCCTTTGGATGTTGGTCACATGGCGATGTGAACTATGGGTGTTAATCACATGATGATGTGAACTATCGATGTGAATCACATGGTGATGTGATCTAGATTATTGACTCTAGTGCAAGTAGGAGACTGAAGGAAATATGCCCTAGAGGCAATAATAAAGTTATTATTTATTTCCTCATATCATGGTAAATGTTTATTATTCATGCTAGAATTGTATTAACCGGAAACATAATACATGTGTGAATATATAAACAAATAGTATGTCACTAGTATGCCTCTACTTGGCTAGCTTGTTAATCAAAGATGGTTATGTTTCCTAACCATGAACAAGGAGTTGTTATTTGATTAACAAGGTCACATCATTAGTTGAATGATCTGATTGACATGACCCATTCCGTTAGCTTAGCACACGATCGTTTAGTATGTTGCTATTGCTTCCTTCATGACTTATACATGTTCCTATGACTATGAGATTATGCAACTCCCGTTTACCGGAGGAACACTTTGTGTGCTACCAAACGTCACAACGTTATCGGGTGATTATAAAGGTGCTCTACAGGTGTCTCCAAAGGTACTTGTTGGGTTGGCGATTTCGAGATTAGGATTTGTCACTCCAATGTCGGAGAGGTATCTCTGGGCCCTCTCGGTAATGCACATCACTTAAGCCTTGCAAGCATTGCAACTAATGAGTTAGTTGTGAGATGATGTATTACGGAACGAGTAAAGAGACTTGCCGGTAACGAGATTGAACTAGGTATTGGATACCGACGATCGAATCTCGGGCAAGTAACATACCGATGACAAAGGGAACAACGTATGTTGTTATGCGGTTTGACCGATAAAGATCTTCGTAGAATATGTAGGAGCCAATATGGGCATCCAGGTCCCGCTATTGGTTATTGACCGAGAATAGTTCTAGGTCATGTCTACATAGTTCTCGAACCCGTAGGGTCCGCACGCTTAAGGTTTTGATGACAGTTATATTATGAGTTTATGAGTTTTGATGTACCAAAGGAGTTCGGAGTCCCGGATGAGATCGGGGACATGACGAGGAGTCTCGAAATGATCGAGACGTAAAGATCGATATATTGGACGACTATATTCGGAGTTCGGAAAGGTTCCGAGTGATTCGGGTATTTTTCGGAGTACCGGAGAGTTACGGGAATTCGCCGGTGAGAAGTATTGGGCCTTATGGGCCATACGGGAAAGAGAGAGGGCTGCCTGGGCAGGCAGCAAGGCCCCCTGCCCTAGTCCGAATTGACTAAGGGAGGGCCGCACCCTCCTTCCTTCCCTTCTCCCTCCCCTTTCCTAGTCTCCTACTCCTAATACATGGAAGGTCTCCTAGTTGGACTAGGAAAGGGGAATCCTACTCCCGGTGGGAGTAGGACTCCCCAGGGCGCGCCATAGTAGAGGGCCGGCCCTCCCCTCCTCCTCTCCTTTATATACGGGGGCAGGGGGCACCCCATGGACACACAAGTTGATCTACGGATCGTTCCTTAGCCGTGTGCGGTGCCCCCTCCACCATATTCCACCTTGGTCATATCGTCGCGGAGCTTAGGCGAAGCCCTGCGCCGGTAGAACATCATCATCGTCACCACGCCGTCGTGCTGACGGAACTCATCTCCGGAGCTCTGCTGGATCGGAGGCTGGAGATCGTCATCGAGCTAAACGTGTGCTGAACTCGGAGGTGCCGTACGTTCGGTATTTGGATCGGTCGGATCGTGAAGACGTACGACTACATCAACCGCGTTGTCATAACGCTTCCGCTTCGGTCTACGAAGGTACGTAGGCAACACTCTCCCGTCTCGTTGTATACCATCACCATGATCTTGCATGTGCGTAGGAAATTTTTTGAAATTACTACGTTCCCCAACAGAGCACTGAGGCTTTACGCCTTCAACGTCACCCCCAGTCTGTTTATTTAAATTCAAATTTTAATTAAATCCAGAGAACTCAAACGTCCAAAACTTTTTAACCATAAGTCCAAATGAATTGATTATTTTTGCATTATGTTCTTTGTGCAATATTCTAGCAGCTCACCAAAGATGGGATTTTCCCCTGCTGTATAGATTTTCTGGTGATTTTTTGATGATTTCTTTTTGTGTTTTTAAATATTTTCAGAAGGTTAGGCCTGTCTTGAGGATTACTAGGAGGCTTGTGAACCTCATCTGCACTAAGGGAAGCCACATCAACATTTTTATGGTGCCACTACAATATTTGTGATTTTCTACTTGAACAAATGATTATCCATGCATTTAAATTATTATTATTTTAATTATATTCTGTTAGATGCTTGTTAAAGTAAATATGCTTGATTTATAGAAAGTTTGAAATGAACTTAGTTGGTAAAGAAACAAGGATTTAGTTTTTGGGTGATGAAAGGATAATGTGGTTATGGATATAAATAATAAGTGGAGTTATTTTCTTGCATGAGTAAAAATGACAAATTTGCTAGAAAAGATTCTGTTTGAAGTGAGGTTTGATCTTAACCAGAGAAGTGTCATGAGTTGATAATGCTCAGTGTGGATATAGTTGACTCAGTCATTTCCGTTGATATGTGATGCATATGTTAGTGTTGCATGTCATGGCATTATGACGCTGGTTATTTTCACTTTAAGTTGAACCAGATATTAACTCAACTTGAATACAATGTTGACCGGGTCATGGTGTCGTTGCATCGAGTTTTTCCGAGTGCAACCACATTTGCCGGTATGGGATGGCCTTTATTCGTTCTGTTGTCATGCCTCTAGTCGCTGCCTCCAACTAGGGAAGGTTATGGGCGTGCGGTACCCGACCCAGTAAGCAGACATAACCTTGTGTGCCCGTTGTTGAGTTTATGGTACCGGGTCCCCGTGTGGGATCGTTTATGTTTGGCCACGACAGTGGTCGTTGTGTCTTTGGTAGACACGAGGCCACCCAGGACTAGGCTGGTGGGGAGTGAGTCGGAGTGGCCGGGAGAGTATCATGGCAATGGAGGGGTTTCGTCGGAATACCGTTGGTCCACCCAAATGGGAGTGCGAGACCATGGGTTCCGTGGTGTGGGTCCAGTGCGCTACCTCTGTAGAGTGTATTAATCTATCGATAGCCGAGTCCATGGTTAAGGACACGCTCGAAAGTAGGTCACACCATGGGTCAACAGTTAATAAATCTTGCACACTAAGTTATGAATTTTGCACTATTGTTGGTGGCGGGAAGGCCATCGTGTTGATTTGGACCAGATGTTGGTCGTGGTTGTGATCACGGAAGGATCACTGTTTGAGACCAAATATTGGTCGTGGTTGTGATCGCCGGAAGGATCAATGTTTGAGACCAAATATTGGCCGTGGTTGTGATCGCCGGAAGGATCACGAGATGTCTCTAGGTTGGTACGTTTGTGATCCAAGAGCGATCACATTTGGTAAGCTAGTCCGAGGGACTTTTATCACAAGAGCATGGTCACATCATGTTGGATATATTGTTGCATTATTATGAATTGGTTAATTCTCATGATATAGTTTGTCATTATGTTTATGCTTGTTGTGAGCTTGCAAGTACATTCAATGTACTAACCTGGCATGTCATGCCAGATTTCAGGAAAGTCCCACTGGAAAGGAGTGTCATCCGAGTCTAGATCGTTGCTACCTCTCGAGCACTTCGTTGGATTTCCCCAAAGAGGAGAGGATGATGCATTAAAGTAGCGTAAGTATTTCCCTCAGTTTTAAGAATCAAGGTATCAATCCAGTAGGATACCACGCACAAGTCCCTCGTACCTACACAAAACGATAGCAACTCACAACCAACGCTTAGGGGTTGTCAATCCCTTCACGGTCACTTACGAGAGTGAGATCTGATAGAGATAATATTTTTGGTATTTTTGATAGATAGATGCAAAGTAAAAAGTAAAGGTAAAATAAAAACAAAGCAAGTAAATAAAGTGATATAGATTGATATGATGAGAATAGACCCGGGGGCCATAGGTTTCACTAGTGGCTTCTGTCAAGAGCATAAGTATTCTACGGTGGGTGAACAAATTACTGTTGAGCAATTGACAGAATTGAGCATAGTTATGAGTATATCTAGGCAATGATCATGTATATAGGCATCACGTCCAAAACAAGTATATCGAAACGATTCTGCATCTACTACTATTACTCCACTCATCGACCGCTATCCAGCATGCATCTAGAGTATTAAGTAAAAACAGAGTAACGCCGTAAGCAAGATGACATGATGTAGAGGGATAAATTCATGCAATATGATAAAAAAAACCATCTTGTTATCCTCGATGGCAACAATACAATACGTGCCTTGCAACTCTTTTTGTCACTGAGTAAGGACACCGCAAGATTGAACCCAAAGCTAAGCACTTATCCCATTGCAAGAATTACCAATCTAGTTGGCCAAACAAAAAAAGATAATTCGAAGAGACTTGCAAAGATAACTCAATCATACATAAAAGAATTCAGAGAAGAATCAAATATTTTCCATAGATAATACTGGATCATAAACCCACAATTCATCGGTCTCAACAAACACACCGCAAAAGGAAGATTACATCGAATTGATCTCCACAAGAGAGGGGGAGACCATTGTATTGAGATCCAAAAAGAGAGAAGAAGCCATCTAGCTACTAGCTATGGACCCGAAGGTCTGAAGTAAACTACTCACACTTCATCGAAGGGGGTATGGTGATGATGTAGAAGCCCTCCATGGTGGATGCCCCCTCCGGCGCGCCCTCCACCCTCGTGACCTCGTCGGAGACTTCTTGGAATAGGGTCCAAGTCTCCCGGATCACATTCGGTTGGAAAATCACGATCCCGAAGGTTTCATTCCGTTTGGACTCCGTTTGATATTCTGTTTCTTCGAAATACTGAAAAAGGCAAGAAATAGCAATTCTGGGCTGGGCCACCGGTTAATAGGTTAGTCCCAAAAGTAATATAAAAGTGGAAAATAAAGCCCATTATAGTCCAAAACAATAGATAAAGTAGCATGGAGCAATCAAAAATTATAGATACGTTGGAGACGATCGCATCCCTAAGCTTAATTCCTGCTCGTCCTCGAGTAGGTAAATGATAAAAAGAATTTTTGATGCGGAGGATACTTTGGCATAATTTTAATGTAAATCTTCTTAATTGTGATATGAATATTCAGATCCGAAAGATTCAAGACAAAAGTTCATATTGACACAAAAATAATAATACTTCAATCATACTAATCAAAGCAATCATGTCTTCTCAAAATAACATGGCAAAAGAAAGTTTATCCCTACAAAATCATATAGTTAGGCTATGCTTCATTTTCGTCACACAAAGATGTTGCCAACTTCTATACCCCCGATGACAGGCCAAGCAATTTTTTCATTCTTAAATAATCTCAAACTTTTTCCACCTTCACGCAATACATGAGCATGAGCCATGGATATAGCACTGTGGGTGGAATAGAATATGATGATGGGGATTGTGTGGAGAAGACAAAAAAGTAGAAAGTCTCACATTGACGAGGCTAATTAATGGACTATGGAGATGCCCATCAATTGATGTCAACATGAGGAGTAGGGATTGCCATGCAACGGATGCACTAGAGCTATGAATGCTCAACAAAAGAAAACTAGTGGGTGTGCATCCAACTTGCTTGCTCACGAAGACCTAGGGCATTTGAGGAAGCCCATCGTATTAATATACAAGCCAAGTTCTATAATGAAAAATTCCCACTAGTATAAAAAGGCAACTTATGAGACTCACTACATGAGGAACAAGGTGCTACTTTGAAGCATAATAAATGAGACTCACTACAAGAAGAACAAGGTGCTACTTTGAAGCACAAGTGTGGAAAAAGAGATAGTAGCATTGCCCTTTATTTTTTTGCTTTTTTTGGGCCTTTTTTTATTTTTGGCCTTTCTTTTTTTATTTGGTCAATGCTCTAATAATGATGATCATCACACTTCTATTGATTACAACACAAGGATTACAACTCGAAACTTAGAACAAGATATGACTCTATATGAATGCCTCCAGCGGTGTACCGGGATGGTGCGATGAATCAAGAGTGACATGTATGGAAAATAATGCATGGTGGCTTTGCCACAAATACGATGTCAACTACATGATCATGCAATGGCAATATGACAAAAGTAATGTTTGTCATGATGGTGATGGTGGAAGTTGCATGGCAATATATCTCGGAATGGCTATGGAAATGCCATGATAGGTAGGTATGGTGGCTGTTTTGAGGAAGATATAAGGAGGTTTATGTGTGATAGAGTGTATCATATCATGGGGTTTGGATGCACCGGCGAAGTTTGCGCCAACTCTCAAGGTGAGAAAGGGCAATGCACGGCATCAAGAGGCTAGCAAAGGTGGAAAGGTGAGAGTGCGATAATCCATGGACTCAACATTAGTCAAAACAACTCATATACTTATTGCAAAAATTTAGAAGTCATAAAAATTCAAGTACTACGCAAGATGCTCCTAGGGGATAGATTGGTAGGAAAAGACCATCGCCGTCCCGACCACCACTCATAAGGATGCACAAGCCCGGTACACTTCATGTTTCAAATTTGTTACACAACTTTAACCATACGTGCATGCTACGGGACTTGCAAACTTCAACACAAGTATTTCTCAAATTCATAATCACCCAACTAGCACGACTTTGATATTATCACCTCTATATCTCAAAACAATTATCAAGCATCAAACTTATCTTAGTACTCAATTCACTCAAAAGAAAGTTTCACATATCTTGAACACCAAGTATATTAACATTAAGCAAATTACCATGCTATTAAAGACTCTCAAAATAATCTAAGCGAAGCATGAGAGATCAAATAGTTTCTCTAAAACAAATCCACCACCGCGCTCTAAAAGATCTAAGTGAAGTACTAGAGCAAAAATTATCACGCTCAAAAGATATAAGTGAAGCACTATGAGCAAAACTATCAAGCTCAAAAGATATAAGTGAAGCACATAGAGTATTCTAACAAATTCCAATTCATGTATGGCTCTCTCAAAAGGTGTGTACAGCAAGGATGATTGTATTAAACTAACAACCAAAGACACAAATAATACAAGACGTTCCAAGCAAAACACATATCATGTTGGTGAATAAAAATATAGCTCCAAGCAAATTACCGATGGAAGTGGACGAAAGAGGGGATGCCTTCTTGGGCATCCCCAAGCTTTGAATTTTTGGTGTCCTTGGATTATCTTGGGGGTGCCATGGGCATCCCCAAGCTTAGGCTCTTGTCACTCCTTGTTCCATAATCCATCAAAAGAATTCACCCAAAACTTGAAAACTGCACAACACAAAACTCAACAGAAATCTTGTGAGCTCCGTTAGAGAAAGAAAACAAAAGACTATTTCAAGGTACTGTAATGAACTCATTCTTTATTTATATTGGTGTTAAACCTACTGTATTCCAACTTTCTATGGTTTATAAACTAATTTATCGCCATAGATTCATCAAAATAAGCAAAAACACACGAAAAACAGAATCACAAAAACAGTAACGATCAGTAGTAATCAGAACTAACGCAAACTTCTGGAACTCTAAATATTCTACCAAAATAGGAAATCCTGGACAATTTGTTTATTGATCAGCAGCAAAAAGTTCCTGTTTTATCATAACTAAATTCGTGCGCGCAAAGTTTCTGTTTTTCAGCAGAATCAAATCAACTATCATCGTAGGTTATCCTATAGGTCCTACTTGGCACAAACACTAATTAAAACATAAAACCACATACAAACATAAGGTAGATGGATTATTTATTCCTAAACAGAAGCAAAACAAAAAACGCAAAATAAAATAAAATTGGGTTGCCTCCCAACAAGCGCTATCGTTTAACGCCCCTAGCTAGGCATAAAAGCAAGGATAGATCTAGGTTGTGTCATAATAATAAGATAGATCTTGAAAGCTCATCTTGTATTCCCTACGTTCGGCAGCAAGTTTCCTTTGAGGCAAGCAAAAATAATCAAAAGGGCTAAATTTAGCGGGACAAAAATCCCCAAGATCAATCACGGGAGGAACGGGTTCCTCCCTTGGCCCTTCATAGTGCACAACTATTTCATCACTGAAAGCATTCTTTTGGCAAAATCTTGTGAGCTTATACTTGAGAGAGTATCCTAGCTCATTATTTATAAGGGCAAAATCATTATTAAGCTCGTTAATGCAATCAACTAAGACATTGATATGGACCTTTTTTCTAAGGTTTTCATTGAAAGCGACATAGTCCGAAGATTGAAAACGTCTAATTTCCTCTTGATCATAGAGGATTGCTTCTATGGGTGGACGACCGGCGTCCACCCTATAGTGCGAAAAGATTTCTTTGGCTTCTGTTATGATAAATCTAAATTCATGAGCCAAAAATATAGTAACAGCGCGCTTAATAGAAGAGTGCTCAATATTAGAGAATTCTAAGAAAATTCTCTGTATGCAAGGGTGCATATGCATAAATTGTCTTTCAAGTTCAACCACAAGCATAGCTATAGCATCCACAAGGCTACTAGTTCTATGAAGAATAGAACAACCCATGGAAGCTAAAGCACCGGCACAAGTAAAGAAATCTTGAATAACGCCTTTGCCAATGATGTTACCACTACCGATTCAAAACTTTTTGGTATGCAAGATAGGAGGTTCATCGACCGGAGCCTCGGGATTTTCTGTATTATCATTGTTGTCCATATTGACGATAATTTCCTCAATTTCAGACATAGCGGCAGAAAAAGTAAGGCGGAAGAAAGCAAACAAAAGGGAAAGGAGGAGGAGATTGGGAAAGAGAAGGCAAATAAAACGGCAAGGGTGAAGTGGGGGAGAGGAAAACGAGAGGCAAATGGCAAATAATGTCATGCGAGAGATAGGGATTGCGATGGGTACTTGGTATGGTTGACTTGCTTGCGTGAGCCTCCCCGGCAACGGCGCCAGAAATTCTTCTTGCTACCTCTTGAGCACTGCGTTGGATTTCCCCGAAGAGGAGAGGCAGATGCAGTAAAGTAGCGTAAGTATTTCCCTCAGTTTTGAGAACCAAGGTATCAATCTAGTAGGAGACCACACACAAGTCCCTAGTACCTACACAAAACGATCGCAACTCGCAACCAACGCTTAGGGGTTGTCAATCCCTTCACGGTCACTTACGAGAGTGAGATCTCATAGAGATAATATTTTTGGTATTTTTGATAGATAAATGCAAAGTAAAAAGTAAAGGTAAAATAAAAACAAAGCAAGTAAATAAAGTGATATAGATTGATATGATGAGAATAGACCCGGGGGCCATAGGTTTCACTAGTGGCTTGTCTCAAGAGCATAAGTATTCTACGGTGGGTGAACAAATTACTGTTGAGCAATTGACAGAATTGAGCATAGTTATGCGTATATCTAGGCAATGATCATGTATATAGGCATCATGTCCAAAACAAGTAGATCGAAATGATTCTGCATCTACTACTATTACTCCACTGATTGACCGCTATCCAGCATGCATCTAGAGTATTAAGTAAAAACAGAGTAACGCCGTATGCAAGATGACATGATGTAGAGGGATAAATTCATGCAATATGATAAAAACCCCATCTTGTTATCCTCGATGGCAACAATACAAAACGTGCCTTGCAACTCTTTCTGTCACTGAGTAAGTACACCGCAAGATTGAACCCAAAGCTAAGCACTTCTCCCATTCTAAGAACTACCAATCTAGTTGGCCAAACCAAAAAAGATAATTCAAAGAGACTTCCAAAGATAACTCAATCATACATAAAAGAATTCAGAGAAGAATCAAATATTTTTCATAGATAATACTAGATCATAAACCCACAATTCATCGATCTCAACAAACACACCGCAAAAAGAAGATTACATCGAATAGATCTCCACAAGAGAGGGGGAGAACATTGTATTGAGATCCAAAAAGAGAGAAGATGTCATCTAGCTACTAGCTATGGACCCGAAGGTCTGAAGTAAACTACTCACAATTCATCGGAGGGGCTATGGTGATGATGTAGAAGCCCTCCATGGTGGATGCCACCTCCGGCGGAGCTCCGGAACAGGCCCCAAGATGGGATCTCATGGATACAGAAGGTTGCGGCGGTGGAATTAGGTTTTTGTCTCCTGTTCTGATCGTTTGGGGATACATAGGTGTATATAGGAGGAAGGAGTACGTCGGTGGAGCTCCGAGAGGCCCACGAGGTAGGGGGCGCGCCTAGGGGGCGCGCCCTCCACCCTCGTGACCTCCTCGGAGACTTCTTGGAGTAGGGTCCAAGTCTCCCGGATCACGTTCGGTTGGAAAATCACGATCTCGAAGGTTTCATTCCGTTTGGACTCCGTTTGATATTCTGTTTCTTCGAAATACTGAAAAGGGCAAAAAACAACAATTCTGGGCTGGGCCTCCAGTTAATAGGTTAGTCCCAAAAGTATTATAAAAGTGGAAAATAAAGCCCATTATGGTCCAAAACAGTAGATAAAGTAGCATGGAGCAATCAAAAATTATAGATACGTTGGAGACGTATCAATCGTGTCCACATTGGTGTCCCTGTGCTATGGAGTTCCGCTATGATGTTGTTCCGCTGCCGCATAGTTGTCATGATCGAGGCCCCTTTATGTTCACTAAATAATGTACATATTGTTCAGCTGCACCGTGTGTGCCGCTTGGCCTCGCCAACTGTTGTAATATAAACTCTGCTCCGCTAGCATCAATAAAGCGGTTGTTTTCTGTACCAAGATGTTGTGTGTTGCCAGAAGACAAGGTCTCTGGGCTGGCAATGCATGGTGAACCGGTTGCTCTAAGCCGGGGTGCCACATATAAATTGTGGAAATGATATTCTACAGTAGGCATTGTGTGGAAACAATTGTGAATCTTGTCTTTGGCAGTACCAAAGTTAAATGGTATACTCTTTATCATACCAACCTATCTCACAAAGTTCCATTAAGTTTTGTGTGATTGAAGTTTTCAAGTTTTGGATGAGATGTCGATATGAGGAGAATAATGAGTGACAAGATCCTAAGCTTGGGAATGCCCAAGGAACCCCAAGGTAATATTCAAGGAAGATCCAAGCAACTAAGCTTGGGGATGCCCCGGAAGGCATCCCCTCTTTCGTCTCCAACATTATCGGTAACCTCACTTGGAGCTCTATTTTCATTCGTCACATGATATGTGTTTTGCTTGGAGCATCAATTTATTTTGTTACGGTTTGCTTTCTGTTATTTAGAATAATGTTTTGCATCTTTCTTTTCAGTAAAATTGGCAAGGATAGCCTTTACCATGCTTATTTTGCATGTATATGAGTTGCTGTTTCAAAACAGAAAGTTTGTTGCTGTTGCGAAAATTCCTGAGAAAAGTCAGAATGTGATAAAATGCTGAAACGTTTTGCAAAATAAGATATGATAAATGTTCGAAAGTGTTGTAATTTTGTCAGAATTCTTGGAGTTAGGGAAGTATGATGAATATTGCATTCTTTACAGACTGTACTGTTTTGGCAGATTGCTGTTATGTTTGCATTGTTTGCATATGTTTGCTTGTTTAATGATTCTATTTGAGGATAGGAGTATTAAATATGCAGAGGCATTTAGTATGCAATGCTGAATAATAATTTTAGTAATTTGCTACAGTAGATAATGATAAGGTTTTGCACTGATTTATATTGACTTATCTCATGAGTTCTTGTTGAGTTTTGTGTGGGTGAAGTTTTTGAGATTTAGGGAAACCGTGATATAAGAGGAATTAAGGAGACACAAAAGCTCAAGCTTGGGGATGCCAAGGCATACGAAGCTAAAATTCCAAGAAGTCTCAAGCATCTAAGCTTGGGGATGCCCCGGTAGGCATCCCACCTTTCTTCAACAATTATCGGTTAGTAGCGGTTGAGCCTAAGTTTTTGCTTCTTCACATGAGTTGTGCTATTCTTGGAATGTCATCTTGTTTTGTTTGGCTTCCTATTTTAATACAATACTTAGATCTGAAAGTTTTTAATAAAAGAGAGTCCTCAAAAAGCTACCCATTTACATAACTACTCATTTGATCTTCACTTATAACTTTTTGGAGTAGCTTGTCATTTACTCTGGTGCTTCACTTATATCCTATGAGTAAATTGTTGAATGAATTTAATATCATGAAGTTGAAATTACATGTTCACATCATGCCTAGTAGTGGCTTCACATTGGGTTTGGAAAGTGAAAGCTTTTGAAGCTTGACAATCACAATATTGGTCATACAAGCAATTCATGAATAATTATTATAAGGAAGAGAACTTTCACAAGCAAATACACTATCTTGGAAATCTTTTGTGATTGTGAGCCCTCATCAAAATATTATATGCCGAAATTGTTGACGTTGGACAAGGAAGACAACCTAATGATTTATTTTTGTTCGTATTCACATAGAAGTTATATTGCATAGATCCTTCAACATGTGGTGCTTGCCCCTATCCTTGCTAGCCAAAAATTCCGCACCAAGTAGAGGTATTGTCGGATTTCGGTTTCCGGCAGACCCTTGAGGTTCGAACACTAGGGTGCGCACGGATATCACACCCTCAGCCTACCTATGCTTCACCGCCTCGCTAGGATCTAGATTACACGAAGAACAACACAAGGGACACAGGATTTATACTGGTTCAGGCCACCATTATGGTGTAATACCCTACTCCAGTTTGTGGTGTGTGGATTGCCTCTGGGGCTGACGAGGAACAGTACAAGGGAAGAACAGCCTCGCGAGGGTCTGTTCTTGATTGGTGCGATGAACTGCTAGGGGAGTTCAGTCGCGTCTCTCTCTCTCCGTGTCTTGGGTGAGGATCTGATCTGATCTCTCCCTTATGTCTTTCTATCCTTGTTCTCTCCATGCCTCTACCCTGTGGGTGGCTAGTCCTATTTACAGGCAGAGGCCCTGGGCCTCTTCCCAAATATTGAGCGCGAAGGGCGCCAACAGTTGGCCATTTTGAAGGGGAACATCTAGTACACTTATCCTGACAAAAGTTGGTCCTCGCCTTCCGAAAGACCCTGACGATGATGCTGGCTTGGGCTCTACAATGACCTCCGTCCTGCCGTCCTGCTGGTCTTGGTCTTGTTGTACTGGAATGGTTGCCTTTGCTTGATACCCTTGCCTGCGCTTTCCCCCTTTGCACCAAAGGGGAAACAAGGGCTCTGCGCAGGCCGGCGCCCGCCTGGCACCCGCCTGCGCCTTGGTTGTCATGGCTTGCATCATGGGCACCTCGTGAGGTACCCCGCCTTGATCTCTCCGCCTTCTCGCAAACCAGCCTGACAAGGCCGTGCCTGAGGAAGCCTCCTGTCGTCCGCCCCGCGAGGCTTGGCCCCTCGCGAGGGTCTTGAGCATGTGTTGATGAAGATGGGCCGTACTAGGCCACTCCTTGAGCCACGCCGCAGGCCGCAGGTAGGCAAGTCTGGGTACCCCCGTTCCCAGAACGCCGACAGTAGCCCCTGGGCCCAAGGCGCGTTTGGACTTGGCTTAGTAGAGAAGCGAAGGGGCAAGTGCGAAGCACCGTGGGCCCCAATAGCCTGCGGCCTTGGGCGCCGCGTGGCGGTTGATTGGACGTGGGTGTCCTGGCTCCCCCACGACGCCTCGGCAACTGCACGATTTGACAAGTCCCTACATGCAAAACGGGTCATGATTACCTGTGACCGTGGAGGTCGACGGTTGGCCTCCGTCGGCTATTTGTACGGAACGACGCGAGCCCTTCCAATCCATCTCTTCCCGCTACTCTTCGTCTTGCTCTTCGCCGCTCGCCTTCCCCATGGCTCTGCCGAAGAGGTTCTCAGCCGCGGAGAAAGGGAAGGCTCGCCAGGAAGGGCCCAACTCCCCTCCGACCAAGCGCTGGGCGCCAGTAAGCACCCCATCGCCCCGCCGCGCTTCCGGGGCCATGGAGACAGCCCTCTGCGTAGCGGTGGGCGTCCGGCTGCAATCGAGAGGTATGCTGGGGCTGCGCGGCCCCCAAGGCCGCGCTTTCGCTTGGCAGAGGTGCTGCCGGAGTTCGTCGTGTGGTCGGCGGACCCGACCGACACCTGGCTCCAACTTCCCCGTTTCTTCATAGGTGAGCTTCCGGCTGGTGCCCCTAGCGGCTTTTGGCTTTAGGCAGATGGTTGTTGCAGCAGGTCCTCGTGGGCTACCCTGGAGGTCTCCCCCGCTGGGGAGCCGGCCTTGACCCGTGGCTGGCAAACATTTGCCCGCGCGCACGGCCTGCGCCGACGTTGCACTCTACACTTCAAGTTCGACGGCGACGCCACCCTCTACGTGAGGGTGTTCGGGGAAGACGGCCGCCGTGCCGGATGTTGTCCCGAAGATGATGACCGCGGTCGCGAGCCCAGCCCTGGTCGGGGTGAAGGGGGCGGAGGGCACGCGGGTAGCGGGCCCCGAGGTCCGCCAAGATCCGGTGACTCCCCTTCGGGTAGCAGCTCCTCCAGTGGTGGCCGCGACCAGCACCCTCGTTGTCGCCCTCGTCTGGGAGAGGGCAGCGGGTCGGCCCGCCGCCGCGCTCCGGTGAAGCGGGAGGCTAAATCCGGGTGAGCTTCGGAGGCAGCACGAGCCTTCGCTGAGAGTCGGCGCCGAGCAAGTCGTCCCCCTTTTTGCTTTCCTTTCTCTCCTGCGTGAAAAGAATGTAATACGTTGCCCCGCGGGCGTGCTGAACAGTTGCTGTTTTAAATCGTGCATTGTTTCTTCTGCTTATGTGCTATATTTTCATTCTGTGTGCCTATGAGTGAAGACCACTTATCTTGGGGGGGGGGGCTCGTCGCAGCCCTCGCCTCCCAAGGCCAGTGCCTCATCCTGCGCCTTGTGTCCTGCAGAGTTTAGTCAGCAGGGGTAGTCCCCAGCCTTGGTAGTGAGGGGAACCAGCCCAAACCCCGTGGTCGCGTCGCGATGCCCGTGGGGCACGGACCAGGAGGGGTGCTCCCGCAGCGGACTCGAACAGGGAAGTCCCAAATTGCTGGGTAGAAAACACTCGCGAGGGTGCCCACGCTCCCCCTTGTGAGACTTTGCATGGGAGAAAACGAAACGAACAAGTAAAACGGGAGAGTCGCGAGCTCGAAATGGCAACAACTTCGGAAAAACTTCGAATAAGAACAAACATGCCAACTGCGGATAGCAAATGAAAGAGGCCCCGTCCGGCACCTAGTCTAGCCTTCGACGTCTTCTCACCAGCGCAGAGCTAAGTGTTGCCACTGGGCGTGGGCAGGAGCCCCCGAGGCCCAAGGGCGGCAGTCCGGAGACTCCGGGGCGTGTACAACCCCACTCATTATTACGTGACAGTGTCACGGGCGGCGAGCTTCACAGGCGTTTGCCTTCTTCACAGGCACCGGGCCTTTTTCAAAACATAGCAACTTCACAGGCATTCGCCTTCTTCACAGGTACCGGGCCTTTTTCAAAACACAGCACCTTCATAGGCATTCACCTTCTTCACAGGCACCGGGCCTTTTTCTAAACACATCAACTTCACAGGCATTCGCCTTCTTCACAGGCACCGGGACTTTTTCAAAACACAGCAACTTCACAGGCATTCGCCTTCTTCACAGGCACCGGGCCTTTTTCAGGGGTAAAACCTTCGAAGGTGTTGCATGTTCCACGCGTTCTGGATGGGCACTCCCTCCTGGGTCTCCAAGCGTGCAGAGCCGGGCCTGGAAACATGAACAACCTTAAACGGGCCCTCCCATATGGGAGAGAGCTTATGCAGCCCCTCCCTGGAGAGAACCCGTCTGAGCATGAGGTCCCCTACCTCGAGAGTCCTGGGGCGGATGTTGCGGCAGTGGTATCGCCGTAGTGCTTGTTGGTACCTTGCCACCCGCAGGGCGGCTTCTCGGCGATGCTCCTCCCCCAGCAAGAGATCCGTCCCCCGCATGGCGTCCTCCTGCGCTTCATCGAACGCCAGGACCCGCGCGGAATGACGTCTGACCTCGTGAGGGAGAACGGCTTCAGCTCCATAAACCAGAAAGAACGGGGTCTCACCAGTCGGCTTGGTTGCGGTCGTGCAGATTGACAACAGCACGGACTGGAGCTCGTCGTACCAGCCCCTGCTGCAGGCCTCCAGCTTCTTGAAGGTTCTGGTCTTGAGGCCCCTCAGGACCTCTGCGTTGGCCCGCTCGGCCTGACCGTTGCTACGTGGGTGCGCCACCAAAGCGTAGCATATCTGCGTTCCAAGGTTAGCACAGTATGTTTTGAAGAGGTTACTGGTGAACTGCGAACCATTGTCGGCGATGATGCGGTTCGGCACCCCGAACCGGCTCACGAGGCCCATGATGAACTTGACCGCGGAACCTGCGGGGATGGTGCGGACAGCTTCCACCTCAGCCCACTTGGTGAACTTTTCCAAGGCAACATAGAGGTAGCGGTAGCCCCTGGCGCCTGAGGGAATGGGCCTAGGATTTCCAGTCTCCAGACTGCGAAGGGCCATGAGAGGGGTATAGTCTGCAGACCTCCCGTCGGCTGATGGATCTGCTTGGCATGGAACTGACAGGCCTCGCAAGCTTTCACTAGTTCCGCGCTTGGACTTGGCTTAGTAGAGAAGCGAAGGGGCAAGTGCGAAGCGCCTTGGGCGCCGCGTGGCAGTTGATTGGACGTGGGCGTCCTGGCTCCCCCACGACACCTCGGCAACTGCACGATTTGACAAGTCCCTGCATGCAAAACGGGTCATGATTACCTGTGACCGCGGAGGTCGACGGTTGGCCTCCCTCGGCTATTTGTACGGAATGACGCGAGCCCTTCCAATCCATATCTTCCCGCTACTCTTCATCTTCCTCTTCGCCGCTCGCCATCCCCATGGCTCTGCCGAAGAGGTTCTCAGCCGCGGAGAAAGGGAAGGCTCGCCAGGAAGGGCCCGACTCCCCTCCGACCAAGCGCGGCCAGGGGCGCCCTCGTAAGCACCCACTGCCCCTGCTGCGGCTTCCCGGGGCCGTGGAGACAGCCCTCTGCGCAGCGGTGGGCGTCCCGCTGCAATCGAGAGGTACGCTGGGGCTGCGCGGCCCCCAAGGCCGCGCTTTCGCTCGGCAGAGGTGCTGCCGGAGTTCGTCGTGTGGTCGGCGGACCCGACCGGCACCTGGCTCCAACTTTCCCGTTTCTTCATAGGTGAGCTTCCGGCTGGTGCCCCTGGAGGCTTTTGGCTTCAGGCAGATGGTTGTTGCAGCAGGTCCTCGTGGGCTAGCCTGGAGGTCTCCACCGCCGGGGAGCCGGCCTTGACCCGTGGCTGGAAAACATTTGCCCGCGCGCGCGGCCTGCGCCGATGTTGCACTCTGCACTTCAAGTTCGACGGCGACGCCACCCTCTACGTGAGGGTGTTCGGGGAAGACGGCCGCCGTGCCGGATGCTGTCCCGAAGACGATGACCGCGGTCGCGCGCCCAGCCCCGGCATTGGTCGGGGTGAAGGGGGCGGAGGGCACGCGGGTAGCGGGCCCCGAGGTCCGCCAAGCTCCGGTGACTCCCCTTCGGGTAGCAGCTCCTCCAGTGGTGGTCGCAACCAGCCCCCTCGTCGTCGCCCTCGTCTGGGAGAGGGCAGCGGGTCGGCCCGCCGCCGCGCTCCAGTTAAGCAGGAGGCGGAATCCGGCCGAGCTTCGGAGGCAGCACGAGCCTTCGCTGAGAGCCGGCGCCGAGCAAGTCGTCCCCCCTTTTGCTTTCCTTTCTCTCCTGCGTGAAAAGAATGTAATCTGCTGCCCCGCGGGAATGCTGAACAGTTTCTGTTTTAATTCGTGCATTGTTTCTTCTGCTTATGTGCTATATTTTCATTCTGTGTGCCTATGCGTGAAGACCACTTATCTTGGGGGGGCTCGTCGCGGTCCTCGCCTCCCGAGGCCAGTGCCTCGTCCTGTGCCTTGTGTCCTGCAGAGTTTAGTCAGCAGGGGTAGTCCCCAGCCTTGGTAGTGAGGGGAACCAGCCCAAACCCCGTGGTCGCGTCGCGATGCCCGTGGGGCACGGACCGGGAGGGGTGCTTCCGCAGCGGACTCGAACGGGGAAGTCCCAAATTGCTGGGCAGAAAACACTCGCGAGGGTGCCCACGCTCCCCCTCGTGAGACTTTGCGTGGGAGAAAACGAAATGAACAAGTAAAACGGGAGAGTCGCGAGCTCGAAATGGCAAAAACTTCGGAAAAACTTCGAATAAGAACAAACATGCCAACTGCGGAAAGCAAATGAAAGAGGCCACGTCCGGCACCTAGTCTAGCCTTCGACGTCTTCTCCCCAGCGCGGAGCTAAGTGCTGCCACTGGGCGTGGGCGGGAGCCCCCGAGGCCCGAGGGCGGCACTCCGGAGACTCCGGGGCGTGTACAGCCCCACTCATTATTACGTGAGAGTGTCGCGGGCGGCGAGCTTCACAGGCATTTGCCTTCTTCATAGGCACCGGGCCTTTTTCAAAACACAGCAACTTCACAGGCATTCACCTTCTTCATAGGCACCGGGCCTTTTTCCAAACACAGCAACTTCATAGGCATTCACCTTCTTCACAGGCACCGGGCCCTTTTCAAAACACAACAACTTCACAGGCATTCGCCTTCTTCACAGGCACCGGGCCTTTTTCAAAACACAGCAACTTCACAGGCATTCGCCTTCTTCACAGGCATCGGGCCTTTTTCAGGGGTAAAACCTTCGGAGGTGTTGGATGTTCCACGCGTTCTGGATGGGCACTCCCTCCTGGGTCTCCAAGCGTGCAGAGCCAGGCCTGGAAACATGAACAACCTTAAACGGGCCCTCCCACATGGGAGAGAGCTTATGCAGCCTCTCCCTGGAGAGAACCCGTCTGAGCATGAGGTCCTCTACCTCGAGAGTCCTGGGGCGGATGTTGCGGCAGTGGTATCGCCGTAGTGCTTGTTGGTACCTTGCCGCCCGCAGGGCGGCTTCTCGGTGATGCTCCTCCCCCAGCAAGAGATCCGTCCCCCGCATGGCATCCTGCTGCGCTTCATCGAATGCCAGGACCCGCGCGGAACAACGTCTGACCTCGTGAGGAAGAACGGCTTCAGCTCCATAAACCAGAAAGAACGGGGTCTCACCAGTCGGCTTAGTCGCGGTCGTGCGGATTGACAACAGCACGGACTGGAGCTCGTCGTACCAACCCCTGCCGCAGGCCTCCAGCTTCTTCTTGAAGGTTCTGGTCTTGAGGCCCCTCAGGACCTCTGCGTTGGCCCGCTTGGCCTGACCATTGCTATGCGGGTGCGCCACCGAAGCGTAGCATATCTACGTTCCAAGGTTAGCACAATATGTTTTGAAGAGGTTACTGGTGAACTGTGAACCTTTGTCGGCGATGATGCGGTTCGGCACCCCAAACCGGCTCACGAGGCCCTTGATGAACTTAACCGCGGAACCTGCGGGGATGGTGCGGACATCTTCCACCTCAGCCCACTTGGTGAACTTGTCCACGGCAACATAGAGGTAGCGGTAGCCCCCTGGCGCCTGAGGGAACGGGCCTAGGATATCTAGTCCCCAGACTGCGAAGGGCGACAAGGGAGGTATAGTCTGCAGACCTCCCGCCGGCTGATGGATGTGCTTGGCATGGAACTGATAGGCCTCGCAAGCTTTCACTAGTTCCGCAGCGTCATTGAGTGCCGTGGGCCAATAGAACCCACTGCGGAACGCCTTACCGATGAGAGTTCGTGACAACGAGTGATGCCCTGCCGCCATGTGTATGTTCCGCCAAGAGCTCCTTCCTTGCTCCCGGAAATGCAACGTAGGGACACATCATTCGGTCGTCTTCGGTAGAGCTCTCCATCCTTAAGGCAGTATGCTGTGGCCTACCGTGCCACACGCTCCGCCTCCTCGTCCTTTTCTGGCAACGTGCCTTGCGTCAGGTAACTCCTGAGCTCCGTGATCCCGCACCCCTCCTGAGGTTCCAACGCCAGGAGCAGGCGCGCTCCTGATGTCGGGCCGCAGACCGGGGCTCCTGAGGCAGGCGGCTGGGGGGCTCCCCTCGGGGCTGCGCCGTGCTTGATAGCGATGCCATCGCGGAGGGCTTGAAGAGCCGCTCCTTGAAGACGCCAGGCTCCTGAGGTAGCCGCCTGGATGCCCTTTTTGCGATGTCATCAGCCTCTTGATTGGTGCCGCGAGGCACATGCTACAACTCTAGCCCCCAAAACTGCTTCTCCATCCTGCGGACCTCCGGGAGGTAGGCTTCCATGTGCTCGTCCTTTGGTTCATATACTTTGTTGGAGAAGTTGACAAGGAGCTACGAATCACCCTTGATGGTGAGGTGCTTCACCCCCAGGGCGACTGCGGCCTTCAGGCCTGCTATCATGCCTTCATGTTCTGCTATGTTGTTGGAGACCTTTTCCCCATGCTGCAAACAGAGTTGCACGGCGTAGTAGAGCTTGTCTTGAGTGGGGGATACGAGTACCGCACCAGCCCCTGCGCCGTGCTGGGAGAACGCCCCGTCGAAGTACATGACCCACCCGTCCGGTGCCTCGCTCCCTGGGGAGACCGATTGATCCTCGCCAGCCTCGAGGTCTGGCGTTTCTGCCCATTCCACCACGAAGTCCGCAAGCGCAGCCCCTTTGATGACTCTGGTTGTGCTGAATTCTAACTGAAACGCCTGCAGCTCGATGTTCCACTCAGCGACTCTTCCAGCTGAGTTGGGGCTCCTGAGCACCCTTTCCAAGGGGTATGTGTCGTGGTTTGTGGGAGCACGAGCACCTATGGGGCAGGGGGGCCCTTCTGGTCCGGCAAGGGAGCGGAGGGCGCAGGCAGAGGCGAGAGCACGCGGGGGGGGGGATTTTACCCAGCTTCGGAGCTCTCCGGAGAGATAAAACTCCTACTGCTGCTTTGTGTTTGTATTTGTCCTTGCTTGAGAGCGTGGGTATGTTGTGGTGTCGAGTGAGTCGAATGGGCCGAACCAACCGAACCCCCCCTACGTGCGCATGGGCCTCCTTTTTATAGTCTAAAGGGGTCACCGACAGGTGGCAACGCAGAGAGAGGGGTAGAAAGGTAAAAACGCGGGTTGGTACAACTACTACCAACAGTGTCCCCTACCTAACTCTGACGGCAGGGGACAAGGGCATTTAATGCCCGTCCGGTCGCCCCAACAGTGCAGGAAACGACCGTTAGGGGCGCCACCGATTGCCATGATGGCCTCCTTGTCAGCTTCGCTTGCCACCTCGCACTGCTAGGCTGCACAGCCAACCGCCACGTGCACCAGGAGTGATCCTGTGGCGACACGTCGTCGGGTGAGCTGGAGCGCAGAGTGGTGGCGTCGCCGCGGCAAGTGCCTTGCCGCGGTCTCTGTCTTGTCGCACCCGCAAGCTTGCCGCTCGTCGGGTCTTGCCGGGACGTGCGGTGCGTCGCGGCAAGTCTTCTGATATGCCTTTGTTGGCCTTCCCGGCAAGCTCCTCTTGCCGGGGTCTTGTTCTTCCCGGCAAGCTCCTCTTGCCGGGGTCTAGTCCTTCCCGGCAAGCTCCTCTTGCCGGGGCTTTGTCTTCTCAGCTAACACTTTGTTCTTGAATGGCAGTACATGGGAATGGCGGAGGATCTTGGCGGATGCCCGGCAAGCCTTGCCGTGGGACGCTGCGACTGCCCGTGCACAAGTTCGGGGTACTAAGGTACCCCTATTTTAGTACACCGACAGGAGCCCCCGGGCCTGGGCCATACACGGTGCCGAGCGCTGTTGGGCCAGGCCCAAAACAGGGCACGGGCACGCGTGGCCTAGGTCCAAACCAAATCCGCTCCGTATCTACCGCGGCCTCCCGTAACGGCATGCGTCGATCGCGGCGTCGTGGAAGACGTGGGTGGCGTGCACGATTTTCGAGGCGCCCACCCCCCGTGATCACAGGACGGGGCGTGTCACCTCATCCGTCGCCTCGGCTCTGCATCCCCACCACGCGGCTCCCATGCGCTTGGGGTCACGGACGGTGGGAGTGGGAAACTGGGCCGTCGCGAGCGGAGGCGGCGGGTAGGCCCCGATTCTCTGCTCTTCTCGTGCCTTGATTGGCTGAGCGGGGCGGCCGAGCCCCCACCTCGCTCCTTAAAAAGAGCGGAAGGGGAGCGCAAAAACCCGCACTTCCTCATCTTCTCCTTTCTTCAGCTTCTGCTCCCCTTTCTCTCATTCGCCATGGAGAAAGGGAACCCTGGTCCTTCATCGGTGGCGGCAAGGGTCACCGCGAGACAGCGCATCCCTCCCTATCCCGCGCCCGTGGTGGCAGAGCCAGCTACAAGGGGAAGAGGGAGGGGGCATGGTCGTGGACGAGGTCGAGGGCGAGGTCGAGGCGCTCGGGGAAGAGGCGGACGGGGCGGCGCGTCAGCTTTGCCTCCGCCGGTGGTTCTTCTCCCCCCGGCGGTCCACACAGGAACGACCCTTGCGAAGTTCTTCGTCAGCTGCGCTGGCGCCTCGTCGTCGCCTCGGCTTCCAGCTCCGTTCTGAAGCGATGGAGCCGGACCTGCCCGAGACGCTGAGATTGCACATGAGGGCTGTGGGATCAGCCGCACGCGAGTCAGCGTTGTATCCCCAGCCCCTAATGTGATGTATCTTGATCGAGGGTGGAAGACGTTCGACCGTATCCACAGCCTGACGGCGGGGTTTACCCTCCATTTTAAGTTAATGGAGGGCGACCTCCTCTCCGTCAAGGTCTTCGGGGACTCCGGCACTCGGGCGAGATGCTGCGTGGACAGCTCCTCCGATAGCGAAGACTCCCCCTCGAGCGAGAGGACGAGGAGGAGAGCGACAAAGAACGACGAGGCGGTGGGCCTGACTAGGCGTCGGGCGCCGCCTTGTGCGCCTGGCGACCCCATCATCCGGTCGCTGCCCCTTGAACTCCCCGGGGTCGTCTCCTTGGGCGGCTGGCGTAGGGAGGCTGCGGAAGGGGAAGAGGGCTGGCGACAAGGCCGTCAAGTCGGAGTACGAGGGCGTAGTGCCCTCGACAGCGTGCTGACGTCCTGCCGCCCCGTCTGCGAGCCCCGCTTCCGGCACCGCCATCACCATCCAGCCTTCTGACGGCCCCCGGGATGTTCTCTTGGTGTCTTCTAGCACCCGTAGTTCGCCTAGGCGCCCCTTTTGCCCTTTTCACCTCCTTGACCTACCTCCTGAAAAGAGGGACGGGAAAGGGATTACGGGCATCTTATTTTTTTAATTTGTAAGCCTTCGGGCCTTAGCTGAATCTAAAATTTGTAATCCTCCCTTTCATGTTTTTCATCCTCTATGGACTGTACCCGAGTGGGATGTTTTTTTAATGAAAAGGGGAAGTTTGCTATGCCATATCCTTTACTTGATTTTATGCCTTGTATGTTTTTACCCCACGCTTTGAGGAACTTGCGGCATAAGCACACTTGCTTTGAGAAAAGGGACATCAAGACTTCTTGGCGGTGTTGCCTCTGGCAAGAAACCTTGTCGGGGCTAGTTGCAGCGCGCTTGTATTGTTGAGCGGACTCGAAACAAATCAAGGGCGCAACTTAGCCCCGAGTCGACTCCTCCGCGCACAGGTTTTTCATACAAGGCATGGTCGTTCAAGGACGCGGCTTCACGTTCCCCAGTCCATAAGAGGATGCATGATGAGGGACGAAAAGCTTATCTGATATCGCAGCCCCCGGCAACTCTGGCTTGCCGGGGATGAGTCTTGGTACTCGCAGCCCCCAGCAACGCTTGCTTCCCGGGACCCAGGTGCCGGCGCACCTTTCTCTCCTTTCCTTGTTCTTGCCGCTGCTAGACGTGTTATAGGAACAATCTCTTAGAGCGCGGCAGGCTATTTACTGTAATATATAATTTTACTATGGGCAAAGCTTGCTACGTTATATCCTTTACTCTGTTACATCCCTTGTATGTTTTTACCCTACGCTTTGAGGGAACTTGCCGGCGCAAGCACACTTGCTGAGAGCGGAACATCAGCAGCCTGCTGGTGGTGTTGCCTCCGGCAAGAAACCTTGTCAGGGCTAGTTGCAGCGCGCTTGTATTGTTGAGCGGACTCGAAAACAAATTAAGGGCGCAACTTAGCCACGAGTCGATTCCTCCGCGCTCAGGTTTTCCATACAAGGCACGGACGTTCAAGGAATATAACTTAAAAATTTAAAACTCGATCATGCTCAAACTTTGGCAACTTAGCTTTTTTGTCGTCTGTGTCCCGGCAAGGCTAGATTCCTTCGAACGACGCCTGGCCCACGTCCTTATCTTCTCCTCCCCCCGGTGAACTTGTGCGCGGAGGAACCTTCTTTTTGAGAAGAAAGAAGAGAAAATAATGATATGGAACCTTAAGGTTCTCTATTGCTTACCGGGGGCAAGTGCTGCACAAAATGTCAGTGTATAAATGCTAAAAAGAAAAAAGCATGAAATTTGACAACTTTTGGCGTAGCATGTAATCTTTATTATGCACGGGATCTGCGCCCGGCTTTGTACAAAGGGTTACATGCAACAGCGGCAAGGCTTGTACAAAAGGTGGTTGCCGGAACGGGTCCGCAACCGCTACTTTATGGTAAAACTTGCGAAGATGCTCTATGTTCCAGAGTTACTCATCGGAAAGCCATCTTCGGTCTCAAGGCGACGATGCGGGCCTAGTGACTCGCTTTACCGATAAGGGCCTTCCCACTTCAAGGCCAACTTGTTGGAATTCTTGGCGGATTGAACGCGCCAAGAACAAGGTCGCCTTCCTCGAAGCTTCGGCATTAACTGCGGCTATGGTAGCGACGCAAAGCTTGCTGGTAACGAGCAGCTCGTAAAGAGCTCAAGGCGATCCTCCTCGAGGAGCAGCGTCATCTTGCCGCAGCTGCTCTTGCTCAAGCTCATCATAAGCGAGCACTCGAGGCGATCCGTATCGAAGTTCCGTGGGGAGAACCGCCTCGCTCCATAGACAAGAGCGAAGGTGTCTCGCCGATGGCTCGATTTGGTGTCGCTCGATCGACCAAAGAACCACTGGCAGCTCCTCGATCCAATTTCTTCCGCACTTGTGCAGCCTCGCCGAAAGTTCGGTCTTGAGCCCGCGCAGCACTTCAGCGTTGCCCTCTCCGCTTGACCGCTGCTTCTCGGGTGAGCAAGTATAAAGCAGATCTTGGCGCCAAGATCTTGGACGTCTGCATGAAGGTGCGGCTCGTGGAATTGTGTGCCATTGTCGGTGATGATCTGTCGGGGACTCAAACGGCAAACAATTGACTGAAGAACTTGATCGCCGTTGTCTTTGTCACCTTCCTCACTGGTTCCACTTCAGCCACTTTGTGAACTTGTCGATTGCAACGCATAAGTACTCAAAGCCCCGACGACTTCGAGGAAAGGGGCCGAGGATGTCGAGCCCCTGCATCAAAAATGGCCAGGATAAAGGGATTGTTTGGAGAGCTTGAGCTGGTTGATGTATCTGCTTGGAGTGGAACTGGCACGCTTCACACTTGGTTACTTGTGCACTTGCATCCTGGAGGGCTGTCGGCCAAAAGAAACCTTGCCGGAAAGCTTTGTCGGCAAGTGCTCTTGCGCCAATGTGGTGACCACATATGCCTCCATGTATCTCCGCCAACAGCTCCTGTCCTTCTTCCCGGGAGATGCACTTCAATTTCACTCCGTTGAATCTTCTTCTGTACAGTATGTCATCGACAAACTGGTACATACTTGATTGCCGGGCTACTATCTCCGCTTCTTCTTGCTCCTCGGGAAGTTCTCCTGTCTGGAGGAAATGGACGATCCGCTGTGCCCATGCCGGAGCTTGTGGCTCGACAACAAGGACTAAAGGCGCGAATACTGCTGCGGGAACATCTGCTTCGACGGCAAGAATCTGTGATCCAGCCGGAGCATGATGCTCCCCGGCAAGCGTGTCGGGACACAGCTCGCCGGGAGCGTCTGCTTCAATGAAACAAACCTTGGGGCTTGTCGGAGCAAACTGCTCCTCAGCACTTTCTGTGTTGATCCTGGGGACCCTCTTGGCGGCGGCTCCGGGGAGCTCTGCCGGAAAGTAGTCGTCAGTAACCAACTTTCACTTCTTGCTCTGTCCAGTGGATGGTGTTACAAACGGTTGAGTCAGCTTGAGCACAAAAATTCCTGGTTCCACAGGTAACTTGAGTGCAGCACATTTTGACAGGCCATCTGCAATGTCATTCTGAGCTCTTGGAACATGTTCCATCTGCAGGCCGTCAAAATGCTCTTCCAGCTTCCTCACTTCATCGATGTCGGCTTCCATCAACGGACTCTGGTAATCTTTGTTAACTTGGCGGACGGCAAGCTGTGAGTCACCCCTAACAATAAGCTTCTTGATCCCAAGTTCTGCCGCGATCCTGAGTCCGGCAAGCAAGCCTTCATACTCTGCAGTATTGTTTGTCGCTTGCTCCTTGGGAAAGTGCATCTGGATCACGTACTTGAGGTGCTCTCCGGGGGGTGCGACAAGTAGTACGCCCAAGACCGGCGCTTGCGCGAGAAGGCACCATCAAAGTACATGATCCATTCTTTACTTGCTTCCTTGACGGGATGCTCCTCTCCGGAGTTTCTTCATCGTGTTGGCGCCCATTCTGCTATGAATTCGCCAATGCTCGGCTCGATAGTTGAAGTACTTTCAAACTTGAGGCCAAAGCTTGACAGCCCAAAGGCCCACTCGACAATTCTGCCTATTGCTTCTGGATTCTGCAATATCCTCTTCAACGAAAAGCAAGTGACAACTGTGATCTCATGTGCTTGAAAGTAATGGCACAGCTTCCTCGAGGCCATGAGCAGGCCGAAAAGCAACTTCGCACACCGAGTACCTTGATCTAGCCCTCGCAGAAGGGAACCGACAAAGTAAACCGGGCGCTGCACCATCTTCTTCATTTTCTTCCGCAATCAGACAGATCCATCCTTGCCGGAGCCAGAACTTGTCGGGGAAGCCCCCTGCTTGTCGCTGGATTCGCTTGCCGCGGTCGCTAGCTCATCATCTGCCTCCCTCTCCACAACTAACACAGCACTAACCACTTGATTGGTTGCCACTAGATATAGTAGCAACTTCTCTTGTGGCCTAGGTGCGACAAGTGTTGGAGTAGAGGATAGGTATCTCTTCAAGTCCTGCAGTGCAGCTTCCGCTTCCGGAGTCCATTTCATTGGACCTGCCTTTTCAAAACTTTGAAAAACGTCAGGGCGCACTCAGCAGACTTAGAGATGAACCTACTAAGAGCAGCAACGCAGCCGGCAAGCCTTCGCACATCCTTGACGCGCTTCGGGGCTTCAATCTGCTCGATGGCTTTGATCTTGTCGGGATTGGCTTCGATCCCCCGCTGAGATACAAAGAATCCGAGAAGCTTGCCGGAAGGAACTCCAAACACGCACTTCTCGGGATTCAACTTGAGATTGATCTTGCGCAGATTTGTGAAAGTCTCATCCAAATCTTGGATCAAAGTTGCTCTGTCTCTGCTCTTGACCACTATGTCATCCATGTAGGCTTCTACATTTCTGTGCAGCTGTGGCTCAAAAGCATGACTGACTACTCTTGCAAATGTTGAACCAGCATTCTTTAGTCCGAAAGGCATCCGTACAAAGCGATCGTGCCACATGGAGTAATGAATGCGGTTTTCTTCATCCTCTTCGCCATGAAGATCGATGATATCCCGAGTATGCATCAAGGAATGAAAGCAGATCACATCCCGCCGTGGAGTCGACAATCTGGTCAATGCGCAGCAAGGAAATGGATCCTTGGGACAAGCTTTATTAACATCAGTAAAGTCAATACAAAGCCTCCACTTCCCGTTTGCCTTGCGCACGACTACTGGATTGGCTAACCACGTTGGATGGAGTACTCCTCGGACCAGGCCGGCTGCTTCCAACTTCTTGATCTCCTCTGCAATGAACTCTTGACGCTCCACTGCTTGTTTCCTAACTCTCTGCTTGACGGGCCACGCGTGAGGGCAGACGGCAAGGTGGTGCTCAATTACTTTCCTAGGAACACCGGGGATGTCAGATGGTTGCCATGCAAACACATCAACATTCGCCCACAGGAAAGCAACGAGCGCGCTTTCCTATTTAGGATCAAGGGTGGCACTGATGGTGAAGGTACTACCAGTGCCGTCGTCCTTGGCGGCCACTTTCTTAGTCTCTGGTGAAGCTGTCTTTGCCTTCTTGAACTTGCCGGTGGAGCTCGATGGTGCGTCCTCGACGGTAGCGCAGCACTCCGAAGAGGTGCGCTTGCCGGAGTGGGCATCAGAGCTACTCTTGCCGGACTTGGTCTTCTTCTTCCCCCGGGGAGCTTCAGCGGCAAGTGGTTTGCGCTCTGCTGCGGCTGCTGCTTCCCGGTAGATCTTATCGGTACAAATAAGTGCATCCTTGTTGTCGCCTTGAACAGAAATGACACTTATCGGACCAGGCATCTTGAGCACATTGTAGGCGTAGTGAGAGGCTGCCATGAACTTGGCAAGCGCCGGACGGCCGAGTATCCCATTGTAGGGCAATGGGAAATCGGCAACATCAAATGTGACTCTCTCTATCCTGAAGTTCAGCTCACTACCAAAAGTTACTGGCAGTGTGATCTTCCCCTTCGGCTTGCTCCTTCCCGGGTTTATTCCTTGAAAGGTACCAGTCTCTTCGAGCTCGCTGTCGGGGATCTGGAGCTTTTTGAGCACCACGGAAGAGATCAGATTTAGGCCGGCCCCCCGTCAACCAACATCTTCGTGACCTTGAGGTTGCGGATGGTTGGTGAAACCAACATCGGCAAGCACCCGACCGCAGTGATGCGATCAGGGTGATCCTCAACATAAAAAATGATGGGCGTGCTGGACCACTTCAGGGGCTTGACTCAACCGACGGCTCTGCTGCGTTCACCTCCCGCATCCATTGTTTGAGTTGGCGGTGCGAGGCGTGCAGAGAGGCGCCGCCGTCGACGCACAAAACCTCCGTTGCCTTCTGAAACTCTTGCTCATCGGTCTCATCCTCATCCATCTCATCATCCTCATCTTCGTCTTCGTCCTTGTCACGGCCGCGGGGAGGCCTATCTCCTTGCCGCTGCTTGGCCTTGCCGCGACGCCCTCCCCGGGCGGGAAGCTTCTTGCCGGATCCTCCGCCACCTTCCCGGGCCTTCTCCTTGTCGCAACGCTCATATTCAGCTTTCTGTAGCTCTGCCATCTGCTCAACCTTCTTGCATGCTTGGAGGTCATGGCCCTTGGTGCGATGGATCTTGCAGTACTGCTTGCCGGAGCCGTCCTGCTTGTCGGCAGCCACCACAGCCTCGTCGGAGTCACCAGCTTTGGCCTTGTCGGAGCCACCTCCGTTGCCGGACTTCTCAACAACTAGCACATCCTTAGCCTTTCTCTTTCTGTTATTCCGCCTCCGGTTCTTCCTTGCCGGAGGGGCATCCTCACTGCCAGATCCTTCTGCTCCTGCATTCTCTCTGGGGATTTTCCTCCCCTCCTCAGCCCGTGCGCACTTGTCGGCCAGAGCATAAAGCTTGCTGACATCTCTAATCTTGCTCATCGCCATCTCCTCTCTCATCCTGCTGTTTCGCGCGTTCGATGGAACAGCGATAACCGTGGCAGGATGGACGTCACGGGATGTTGCGCTGCACTGGCTGAATCTCGTATGTACTTGCGCAGGGTTCTCCTCTTACGACGCAGCAGATGAAGATCGCTCTCTGGCCATGGGGTTTGTGGTCGCTGTGAAGGCGCCGACAAACCGATGGCACAGTGTCGCCCATGAAGAGATGGAGTTGTCCGGCAAGTGCATGAGCCAAGATCTCGACGTTGGGCTTGAGCACCGGCGGAAGTAGTTGGCGAGGATCTTCTCGTCGCGTCCCTCGGCAGCCTGCGGCGTGATGGTGTAGATCTTTGAGGAACTCGACGGATGTATCCTGCCATCATACTTCTCGGCACGTCTGGTTTGAAGTTCTTGGTCTTGAGGCCTTTGGACTTGCCGCAGCTCATGGGGAACGCAGGCAACCTACCGCGACGCAGGTCACTGGTTCCCCTGGCGCATGCATATCGACAGTGGGTCCAGCGCTGGTCGATTGACACGCGCTTCTCTTGCTCGGCGCGAAAAGCGAGTGTCTTCGTGTCGTCGTTCTTGGAGAACTTGGCGCTGATCGCGGCGAGCTCGCGGGTCCGACGACGCGGTGGAATCGGCGTCGAGGTTGGCCCGGCGAGTCGGCGACCTTGGCCTTCGGGGCGGCGAGTGCATAGTGGTGGCACCCCCAGCGGTTTTGTCTGCGTCGGCTTGTCCCTGGGCGTCTTGCCGGGGCTTCGACGTGCTCGGTTGCCGGGGCTTGTCGCCGTTGGCAAAGCCAATTAGGCTATAAATGGCAGCCCTCCAGTCGTCGATCTTGTCCGGCGCGGGAGGGTAATCTAGAAGCAGCTGGGCTCGGGCCAGCGCTTCCTCTGGAGTCTTGGATGGCGGTGGTGAGCGAGACGAGGTGTGGGACATGCTAAAACTCCTAACAGTGTTAGAAGGAGCAACATCTCGTCCAGGCTACCACACTGCGCTCGTGCCAGCGTGTTGACGTGCATGCTGGCCTTGAACGTCCCGCGACCCACCAGCTTGGCCTTGCTCCAACGCGAGTACGGCGCCAGGAGCACCGTGGCATTGTCGATCCTGCACCTCCTGGGAGGGGTGCGGTGGATGTGCAGACGATGAACCTTGCGGGGCCTTGTCCTTGGACCTGGTGACGACGTGAGTCCCACCGTCGGCGCCCGCTCCTCCGCCGGCGTCCACCCCACCGCCGGTTTGTTCCGGTGGCGGTAGGATGGTCGCAGACGGAGCGGCCACCTCTGAAGTCTTCTTCTTCGGTGGCATGTCGATGGAGATGTTGATGTAGCGCGCGCAGACGCCGGATCAGATACGCACGACCTCGATGCCCCCCGACCTGGCGCGCCAAAGATGTCGTGGTTTGTGGGAGCACGAGCACCTGTGGGGCAGGGGGCCCCTTCTGGTCCGGCAAGGGAGCGGAGGACGCACGCAGAGCAGATCGAGGCGAGAGCACGCGGGGGGGGGGGGATTTTTACCCAGCTTCGGAGCTCTCCGGAGAGATAAAACTCCTACTGCTGCTTTGTGTTTGTATTTGTCCTTGCTTGAGAGCGTGGGTATGCTGTGGTGTCGAGTGAGTCGAATGGGCCGAACCATCCGAACCCCCCCTACGTGCGCATGGGCCTCCTTTTTATAGTCTAAAAGGGTCACCGACAGGTGGCAACGCAGAGAGAGGGGTAGAAAGGTAAAAACGCGGGTTGGTACAACTACTACCAATAGTGTCCCCTACCTAACTCTGACGGCAGGGGACAAGGGCATTTAATGCCCGTCCGGTCGCCCCAACAGTGCAGGAAACGACCGTTAGGGGCGCCACCGATTGCCACGATGGCCTCCTTGTCAGCCTTCGCCACCTCAAGATCGCTAGGCTGCATGCCAACCACCACGTGCACCAGGAGTGATCCTGTGGCGACACATCGTCGGGTGAGCTGGAGCGCAGAGTGGTGGCTTCGCCGCGGCAAGTGCCTTGCCGCGGTCTCTGTCTTGTCGCATCCGCAAGCTTGCCGCTCGTCGGGTCTTGCCGGGACGTGCGGTGCGTCGCGGCAAGTCTTCTGATATGCCTTTGTTAGCCTTCCCGGCAAGCTCCTCTTGCCGGGGTCTTGTTCTTCCCGGCAAGCTCCTCTTGCCGGGGTCTAGTCCTTCCCGGCAAGCTCCTCTTGCCGGGGCTTTGTCTTCTCAGCTAACACTTTGTTCTTGAATGGCACTACATGGGAATGGCGGAGGATCTTGCCGGACGCCCGGCAAGCCTTGCCGCGGGACGCTGCGACTGCCCGTGCACAAGTTCGGGGTACTAAGGTACCCCTATTTTAGTACACCAACAGTATGCTGAGACAACCTTAATGGGATGGCCTTGGAAATAGTGCCGCAACTTGCACGAGGCCACCAAGAGCGTGAGGAGGAGCTTCTGGGCATGGGGTACCGCACCCTTGCATCCCGCAATCGTGCTGACAAAGTACACTGGGTGCACGACTAGGTTGGGAGTGCTGGTGCCACTAGCGTCCTCCGGAGGCCGGGGCGCCTCCTGAGACAACGGAGCCCCCGGCGACTGGTCGCCTGGGGGAGGGGCCTCTTCTGTTTCAGGTGTGCTTCCCTTTTGTGGCTGGTCCTCCTTGGCTGCAGCCGCGGTCGCTGTGAGGTCCTCTTGGCCCTGCTTTGCTTTAACCCGGATGATTGTTGCGGCCTTGGTCCTACGCTCCTCCCTAGCAGCCACCAGGGCTGCGCTGGCAGAGTAGGGGGTGGCCGAAAGGTAGAGCACCAGGGGCTCCTGAGGGCGTGGAGCCACCATCACCAGGGGGCTGGTCAAGCACCTCTTGAGATCCTGGAACGCCTTGTCGGCCTCTTACATCCATTCAAAGGGCCCTTTTTCTTCATCAGCTTGAAGAAGGGCAGCGCTCGTTCCCCCAGCTTGGAGATGAAACGCCCTAGTGCGGTCACGCGCCCGGTGAGCTTCTGCATCTCTCTGAGGGTCTTCGGCGGGCTCATGTCCTCGACTGCTTTTACCTTTTCCGGGTTGGCCTCGATGCCCCGGTGGGATACTGGGAAACCCAGGAGCTTGCCCGAGGGGACCCCAAACACGCACTTCTCCGGGTTGAGCCGCAGGTCCACCTCGTTAAGGCTTGCGAAGGTTTCCTCCAAATCCTGTATCAGGGTTTTTGCCTCTCAAGACTTCACCACAATGTCATCGACATAAGCCTCTGCATTCCTCCCGAGCTGCCGACCCAAGGCGATGTGCATTAGCCGCTGAAAGGTCGCACCGGCATTGCACAACCCGAATGGCATGCACGTATAGCAATAAACCCCGCACAGGGTCAGGAAGGCCGTCTTTTCCACATCTTCTACTACCATCTTGATCTGGTGGTAGCCGGAGAAGACATCCAGGAAACACAGCAAGTCGCATTCGGCGGTGGAGTCGACGATCTGGTCGATGCGAGGGACCGGGAACGGATCCTGCGGGCAGGCCTTGTTGAGGTTGGTGAAGTCGACACACATGCGTTCCTTTCCCCCCTTCTTTGGCACGACCACAGGGTTAGCCAGCCAGTCTGGGTAGCGGACCTCGCGAATGACCCCCGCCGCTTCCAACTTGCGGGTCTCTTGGACGATGAAAGCTTGCTTCTCAGTGGACTGCCGCCTTGCCTTCTGCTTCACTGGGCGCACGTTGGGGCACACATTGAGGTGATGCTTGATTACGCCCCTTGGGACCCCTGCTAGCTGATCAGGTTCCCACGCGAATACATTCTTGTTCGCGCGCAGGAATTTCACCAAAGCTTCCTCCTGTTCGGGCTCGAGGTTGGTGCCTATGGTGAAGGTGGCACTGGTGGATCCATCCTCGTCAACCAGTACCTACTTGGTTTCCGCCTTGTCCTGAGTGAATAGCTGCTTCTTCTTGGCCGGTGCAGCCCCCTTGGGCTCAGAGGCGTCTGAGTCGACGGGCCGTGCCGCCGCCGCAGCCTTGAAAATGAGATTGAGCGCTTGCAACGCGTGCCTGGTGTCCCTAGACATGGTGAGGACGCCGCTGCTCCCGGGCATCTTCATGAGGTTGTATGCCGGGTGAGTTGCGGCCATGAACCGGGCTAACACCGGGTAGCCAAGGATGGCATTGTATGGGAGGCCGATGGGGGCGATGTCAAAGTCGATTAGCTCCGTGCAGAAGTTGTCGTAGGTGCCGAAGGTCACCGGAAGGCGGATCTGCCCCAGGGAGCCAATGTAGCCACCTTCGACGCCCAAGAAGGGCTTGCTGGGCTGCAGCCGTTCCGGCGGTACATGGAGAAGGCTGAAGGCCTCCATTGAGAGCACGCTGAGGCCAGCGCCACCGTCGATGAGGGTCTTGGTGACCGCCACGTTGCAGATGGTGGGGGTGCATAACATTGGGAGCGCGCCTGAGTAGGCCGAGTTGGAGGGGTGATTATCTGAGCTGAAGGCAAGGTCGGCTTTAGGTGCCATCCAACCCGGAGGCGCCCCGCGCAGCACAAGAGCGGCGCCGATCTTGCGGACGAACGGCTTGGTGTGGTGGCCTAAAGGTGGTGCCTGCGATCCTCCCAGGAGAGACGCGACGACAGGGGGTACCGGTGCAGCATGATGGGCGAGGAAGAGGTTGCGCAACTCCTCCCAGGAGGCCACAGAAGCCGCCAGCAGGTGGAGCAGCCACATGCGTGGGACGCCGGTGAGGGCCATGGGCAGCCAGTTAGCCATGACCTTGTCATCGCCTCCGCCCTTGAGAACGGCTTCTTCATATGCTAGCAGGAAGGCTAGCGGATCGGCCGCGCCGTCGTAGCGCGACGGCATGTCCGGCTTGAACTTTTTCGGCCACTGCACCTGTCGCAAGGCGGGGGCCAGGGCTCGAAGCCCCCTGGTTCCCGCGACGGCGTCGACAGCCGGAGCGGGCGGTGCATTGGCCGTCATGAGGACGGAGCGCGGTGCTGATGGAGAACGGGGCGGCGGAAGGGAGAGCTCCGGCACACCCCTACCTGAAGCGCCAAATGTCGGATTTCGGGTTCCAGCAGACCCTTGAGGTTCAAACACTGGGGTGCGCGCAGAGATCACACCCTCAGCCTACATATGCTTCACCTCCATGGTAGGATCTAAACTACACGAAGAACAACACAAGGGACACAGGATTTATACTGGTTCAGGCCACCATTGTGGTGTAATACCGTACTCCAGTTTATGGTGTGTGGATTGCCTCTGGGCTGATGAGGAACAGTACAAGGGAAGAACAGCCTCGCGAGGGTCTGTTCTTGATTGGTGCGATGAACTGCTAGGGGAGTTCAGTTGCCTCTCTCTCTCTCCCTGTGTCTCTTGGGTGAGGATCCGATCTGATCTCTCCCTCTATGTCTTTCTATCCTTGTTCTCTCCATGCCTCTACCCTGTCGGTGGCTAGTCCTATTTATAGGCAGAGGCCCTGGGCCTCTTCCCAAATATTGAGCGGGAAGGGCGCCAACAGTTGGCCATTTTGAAGGGGAACATCTAGCCTGCCGAAAGACCCTGACGATGACGCTGGCTTGGGCTCCACGATGACCTCCATCCTGCCGTCCTACTTGTCTTGGTCTTGTTGCACCAAAATGGTTGCCTTTGCTTGATACCCTTGCCTGCGCTTTCCCCTTTGCACCAAAGGGGAAACAAGGGCTCTGCGCAGGCCGGCGCCCGCCTACGCCTTGGTCGTCATGGCTTGCTTCACGGGAACCTCGTGAGGTACCCCACCTTGATCTCTCCACCTCCTCGCGAGCCAGCCTGACGAGGCCGTGCCTGAGGAAGCCTCCTGTCGTCCGCCCCGCGAGGCTTGGCCCCTCGCGAGGGTCTTGAGCATGTGTTGAGGAAGATGGGCCGTACTGGGCCACTCCTTGAGCCACGCCGCAGGCCGCAGGCAGGCAAGTCTGGGTACCCCCGTTCCCAGAACGCCGACAGATACTACTTGTGCATCCATAAAACCTTAAACCCAAATCTTGTTTTAAGAGTCCACCATACCTACCTAAGGATTGAGAAAGATCATTCAAGTAAATTGTCATCGGTGCAATAAGGCAATAAAAATTGCTTCTAAGAGTGTTTGATCATTTAATGTAAGAGAAAATTGAGCATTGTACGAACTTGTGATGTCAAAGAATAAAAGCGACAGACTGCATAATAAAGGTTGTTATCATAAGGGGCAATAAAATGTGACGTTCTTTTTCACTAAGGGGTGGAACATACAAACAAATAAGCGCATGGCAACCTCTGCTTCCCTCCGCAAAGGGCCTATCTTTACTTTTATGTATTTACTTTTATGCAAAGAGTCAAAGTTTTTTCTCTCTAATCCTTTTTATTTTTATCCTTTGGCAAGCATCATATGGTGAGGAAGATCTAGGCACATATGTCCAGTTGAATATGGGTAGCATGAGTTATTATTGTTGACATCACCCTTGAGGTGAATACGTTGGGAGGCGAAACTATAAGCCCCTATCTTTCTATGTGGCCGGCTGAAACGTTTTGCTCATGTGTATGCAGTGAGGGTTAGCAATCATAGAAGACTATATGATGGTTGACTATGTGGAGATCTTACTTAGAATCTGTTGAATAAGTTGAATTAAAATTGCTTGGTGACTGAGAACATAGGTTGTTGAGCTTCAGGAGAATTCATTATTTGAACCTTAACATGTGAATTGGTTGCTACTATAACATGAGAAGTTTTATAAGATAGAATTGCTGTTATGATGCTAGGAAAAGTGATTGAAATTGTCATTGATCAAACTTGTGCACTTTGCTAGCATTCACACTTCATAAATTATTTCTTTTATCATTTACCTACTCGAGGATGAGTAGGAACTAAGCTTGGGGATGCTGATACGTCTCCAATGTATCTATAATTTATGAAGTATTAATGCCATGTTTACTACAGTTTTATATGGTTTTGGTATGATTTGCATGGAACTAACCTGGACTGACGCTATTTTCAGCAGAACTACCGTGGTGTTGTTTTTTGTGCAGAAATGAAAGTTCTCCAAACACCGCGAAACTTGTTGACAATTTTTTTTGGCCCGGAAGAGAACCATTGGGCCAGAGCAGCACCTGGGGGGTGCCCCGAGGGGGCACAATCCACCAGGGCATGCCTGGGCCCCCAGGCGTGCCGTGGTGGGTTGTGCCCACCTTGGTGGCCTCCCATACCCCTTCTTCGCCCTATAAATTCCCAAATATTCCGAAAACCCTCAGGGAGACCCTAGATCAGAAGTTCCGCCGCCGCAAGCCTCTGTAGCCACCGAAAACCAGTCGGGACTCATTCCGGCACCCTGCCGGAGGGGTGAATCATCACCGGTGGCCATACTCATCATCCCAGCAGCCACCACGATGAGGAGGGAGTAGTCCACCCTCGGGGCTGAGGGTTTGTACCAGTAGCTATGTGTTTAATCTCTCTCGCGCGCGCGATCTTGAGATGTCACGATCTTGATGTATCATGGGATTTGTTAACATAGATGGATCATATGGTGTTTCTCCCCTCTCTAGACTTGTTGTGATGAATTGACTCTTTACCCTTTGAAGTTTTGTCTTGTCGGATTGAATGTTCAGATCTGAGAATACATGATATATGTCTTGCATATGAATACCCGTGGTGACAGTGGGGTATTATTTTAATTCACTTGATATATGTTATGGCACCCAACTTGCGAATTCCCAAGGTGACTTTGGGGTAATCTATGCATAGGGGTTGATGCACGTTTTTATTATCTTTTCTCTAATAGAAACTTTAGGGTCTCCTTGTAGTTCTTTGTGTGGATTGAGTATTATGAATCTGAAATTGTTTGATACATATCATATAATTAACTCATGGGTACTCGCGGTGACATTGGGGTTTGTAGGTGACATTAGAGTTGGTTGATATGCATCATATGGTGTTATTTTAGTACGAACTCTTGATTAGATCGATCGAAAAGAATATCTTGCTGTTATTTTAGTATGAACTCTAGGATAGATTGATCGGAAAGAATAGCTTTGAGGTGGTTTCGTACCCAACAAACAATTTCTATCTTTTGTTCTCCGCTAATAGGAACTCGAGAGTGATTCTTTATTGCACTTTGAGGGATAATCATATGATCCAACTATGTTGGCATTGTTGAGAGATTGCACTAGCGAAAGTACGGACCTAGGCCTCATTTTCCATCATTGCAATACCGTTTGTGCTCCGTTTTACTATTTACTACCTTGCTGTTTTTTTATTGTTCGCACTACAAAAACTCATATCTACTATACATACTACACTTTTATCACCATCTCTTCACCGAACTAGTGCACCTATACAATTTGCCTGTGTATTAGGTGTGTTGGGGACACAAGAGATTTCTTGTATTTGATTGCAGGGTTGCTCGAGAGAGACTATCCTCATCCTACGCCACCCACGGATTGATAAACCTTAGGTCATCCACTTGAGGGAAAATTGCTACTGTCCTACAAAACTTTGCGCTTGGAGGCCCAACACGAGTCTACAAGAATAAAGTTGCATAGTAGACATCACGAAGACCGAGGCTCGCTCGAGGGGCTGGGTCCTAACGACGTAGAGCACTTAGGCAAGCAAGAAAAAAAGGGCAAGCCTCGCAATGGGACCTCAAGAGGGAACTCTTATTTCAAACCACAAAAGCATTTGAATTAAAACACAGAAAACCACCATTTTCACGCGCCCCGTCGGGCCTACCTCGACCCGTGCAGGAACAAGGTGAAAATGAAGAAGGAAGCTTAAGGCGAGGCGTGACCATCCTCAGCACTCCAGCTAGGGAGCCGACCACATCCTAGTAGGAGTCTTCATCTTCACTCTTGACGCGTGGGGAGCCGTCGCTGCTTCCGCTCCCTCTAGAGGGGCCACATTGATGTCGTTGCCGTCTTCGCTAGAGGAGCCCCTTTAGCTGCAATCCTCGCTCTCCGTGTAGCACTTCAGGTGGCTGCCAGTGACCCCGATAGTCTTCACGAAGAGCATGACGGCCCCAGCGAACTAGAACTAAAGGATGTGGACCAGTTTCAGGCCGCGGGCGAGGGAAAATGACTTCCACCCCTGCATCAAGAGCATGAAGCCCATGAGGGTGAACTAAGTCGCCACCTAGGAGGGGCCATTGCTGCATCTGTCTGCCTACACCCACAGGCCCAGCGGCGCGCGGTCCTCCATCGCCTCGCGAAAGAGTCTGGAAGACAGAGCCAGGTGGAGGGCCGATGATGTGTGTTCACGATGAACTCACGGGCCACCACAGCTGAGTGGCTCTCCGCCTGGGGAGGTAGTGTGGCCGCGCCGCCTTGGCCTCCTCGGTCGTGGGTGCCTCACCCTCCGCGCCCGCGCCCGTGAACGACGACCCTCCCATGGCCTCTGCGACCAGCGCCGGCAACCGCTGGAGAACGCCCATGACCATGGGGCAGCACCCTGAGGTCTGCTTGGAACGTGGAGCAAGAGGGAGTTGTCAGAGGAAGAAGATGGACGGGGAAGCCCTTCCCCCTTGTCTTTATAGAGCTCGAGGAAGGACTGGTCCGCGCCTCTTCGCTTTTGACAGGTGTTGGGAGATGGGATGCAGGCAAGGAAGGCAATGATAGCCCCGTGTCACGCCCGGGCGTGCTATATGTCAGCCCAGGCGTTTGCCGAGGCATCGTGGGAGAAGTGGGGCTGTCACCCATTCCATCATGCGCTATGCGTCGTGCCTGGCCCGCGGGTGGCCCTGCGCTGTTTCACCCTTTAATAGGTGGAGACGTGCGTGCCGCAGGCCCGAGGGCTCCTATTGGGCCAGTGGAACCCAAGGTTGCTAGGCCCGTCTGCCTTCGACCGAGGACCTGACACATGTCAAGAGGCCAACGAGTGGCCCACCAGTGGGCGCCACGAGCAAGACCCCTCATGAGGGTTTGGCCTCATGAGACCCCACCTCAGGAAGCAGGCATCTCGAGCAGACTCAGCGTCTTCACCAAGAGCCTTGCGAGGTTGCTGTCGTGGCTTGAATTTGCTTTGGTATATCCCCAAATAGGAAGGGATGATGCAACACAGCTATGACAAGCATTTCCCTTAGTTATGAAACCAAGGTTATCAATCCAGTAGGAGAACCAAGCAACACTATGCAAATGGTACACAAAGAACAAATCCTCGCAATCCAACGCGTAAGAGGGGTTCTCAATCCCTCCTTAGTAAAAACTTAGATTAAGTTGTATAAGTTTGGATAAATAGATCGCACAAGAACACAAAACAAAAGAGGCAAATACAAAGTGCAGCAAGGTGTTTTTCGGTTTTTGGAATAATAGATCTAATAAAAATATGATAAAAGATAGGCCCATGGGCCGTAGATTTCACTAGTGGCTTCTCTCGAGAAAATAGCATACGGTGGGTAAACAAATTATTGTTGGGCAACTGATAGAAGATTAAATAATCATGATGATATCCAAGGCAATGATCATGTATATGGGCATCACGTCCAAGATTAGTAGACTGAAACGATTCTGCATCTACTACTATTACTCCACACATCGACCGCTATCCAACTTGCATCTAGTGCATTAAGTTCATGGAGAAACAGAGTAATGCAATAAGAACGATGACATGATCTTGACAAGATCTATTCATGTAGGAATAGACCCCATCTTTTATGCTTAATAGCAATGATACATGCATGCCTTGCTACCCCTTCTGTCACTGGGTGTGGACACTGCAAGATCGAACCCATCACAAAGCACCTCTTCCCATTGCAAGAAAAATCAATCTAGTTGGCCTAACTAAACCAAAGATTCGGAGAAGAAATACAAGGCTATAACAGTCATGCATATAAGAGATCAAAGAACTCAAATAATATTGATGGATAGGACTGATCATAAAATCGAACTTCATCGGATCCCAACAAACACACATCAAAAAGTCATTGCATCAAATAGAACTTGAAGAAAATGAGGAGAACATTGTACTGAGAATCAAAAAGAGAGAAGAATCCATCTAGCTACTACCTACGGACCCGTTGGTCTATGGTGAACTACTCACACATCATCGGAGGAGCACCAATGAGGATGATGAACCGCTCCGTGATGATGTTCCCCTCCGGCAAAGTGTCGAAATAGGGCTCTAGATTGGATCTCGTGGTTCTGGAACTTGCGGCAGCTGGAATTCTTTTCCATCGACTCCCCTAACATTTTTGGAATATTTGAGTATTTATAGAGTGAAGAGGTGATGTAGGAGACCTCCATGGGCCCCACCACCCATTATGGCGCTCTAGGGGCCCCTAGCGCGCCTTGGGGGTGGTGGGCCCCATGGGCCTCCCTCAGGTGCTTCCTTGGCTCCCAAGTTGTCTTTTGGTCCAAAAAAATCTCCAAAAAGTTTCGTGGCATTTGGACTCGGTTTGGAATGATATTCTATGAAGTAAAAAACAAGCAAAAAAATAGCAATTGGCATTGGGCACTATGTCAATAGGTTAGTCCCAAAAAATGATATAAAGTTGCTATAAAATGAGCGTAAAACATCCAAGAATGATAATATAACAACATGGAACAATAAAAAATTATTGATACGTTGGAGACGTATCAGCATCCCCAAGCTTAATTCATGCTCGTCCTCGAGTAGGTAAATGATAAAAACAGAATTTTTTGATGTGGAATGCTGCCTAACATGTTCATCACATATTCCTTTCTTTTGTAGCATGGACATTTGGACTTTTAGATGGTTCAAAGCAATAGTCTATATTTGACATGAAGACTTCAATACTCAAGCATATCAACAAGCAACCATGTTTTTGAAAATATCAACACTAAAGAAAGTTATTAGTAGCCCATCCTGCTCAATCATTGATCCATTCATGAAACACACTCGAATATTAGCTACATCTAGTGCACAAGTATGATCATAATGGCCCCTAGTTGGTGCTTTATAAGAGAAGATGGAGACTCAAATAAAATAAAAATTGCATAAAATAGATAGGCCCTTCGCAGAGTGAAGTAGAGATTTGTAGAGGTGCCAGAGCTCAAAGCCTAATTTGAGAGAAAAATATTTTGAGAGGCAGGCCTTTCCTGTCAATGAAAATGACCGAGTTATTCCCAATAGTTTCCATGCTAGATACATCGTAGGCGGTTCCCAAAGAAAAAAAATAAAAGTTATTCCGTTTCCACCATTCTTTAACAATCCATTGCTAGCTGTATCCACGGGTGCCTTCCATACCAACACTTTCCAAGGAATTTATTATTTGACAACATAAAGTAAATTTCTGCTACTGGGCGCAAAAGTTTCTTTTTTTCAACAAGATCAAATCACCCAACATGACCCCAAAGGCTTTACTTGGCACACACTAATTAAAACATAATAACACAATCATAACAGTAGAATAATTGTGCAAACACTAAAGAACAGAAAGAAAAATGCAAAAATAAATTTTATTCATTGGGTTGCCTCCCAACAAGCGCTACCGTTTTATGCCCCTAGCTAGGTATAATAATTTCAATGTTGCTCACATGAAAGATAATTATTGAAACACAGAGATAGCATCATGAAACATGTGGAAAACACATTTAAGTCTAACATACTTCCTATGCATAGGCATTTTAAAAGGAAACAAATTATCAAGCCGAGTAAAGACTAGCATATGTAAGGAAGAAAAAAGAAACAATAGCAATCTCAACATAATGAGAGGTAATTTAGTAACATGAAAATTTCTACCACAATATTTTCCTCTCTCATATAATTATATGTGGGATCACATTGAAATTCAACAATATAGCTATCACATAACATATTCTCTACATGATCCACATGCATGCAAAGTTGACACTCTTCCAATATAGTGGGATTATCATCAAATAAAGGCGTGACTTCTACAAGCCCACTTTTATCAAAAAATTCATAAGATTGATCATTCTCCAAAGTAGTAGGATCATTATTACCTAGAGTTGACACTCTTCCAAACCCACTTTCAACATTATCGCAAACATATTCATCATGAGGCTTAAATAAATTTTCAAGATCATAAGAAGAATCACCCCAATCATGATCATTGCAATAAGTAGTGGACATATATATCAAAATTAGAATCCCCAAGTGTCGGTGTCAAAACCGGCAGATCTCGGGTAGGGGGTCCCGAACTATGCGTCTAGGCGGATGGTAACAGGAAACGAGGGACATGATGGTTTTACCCAGGTTCAGGCCCTCTCGATGGAGGTAAAACCCTACATCATGCTTGATTAATATTGATGATATGGGTAGTACAAGAGTGGATCTACCACGAGATCAAGGAGGCTAAACCCTAGAAGCTAGCCTATGGTATGATTGTTGTAATGTATGTTGTGTCCTACGGACTAAAGCCCTCCGGTTTATATAGACACTGGAGGAGGCTAGGGTTACACAGAGTCGGTTACAATGGTAGGAGATCTACATATCCGTATTGCCAAGCTTGCCTTCCACGCCAAGGAAAGTCCCATCTGGACACGGGACGGAGTCTTCAATCTTGTATCTTCGTAGTCTTGGAGTCCGGCGGACGATGATAGTCCGGCTGTCCGGACACCTCTAGTCCAGGACTACCTCAGTACCCCCTGAACCAGGCTTCAATGACGATAAGTCCGACGCGCATAATGTTCGGCATTGCAAGGCGGGTTCCTCCCTTGAATAATCCAGAGAAGATCATGAACACCAGGATAGTGTCCGTCTCTACAAAATAAATTCCACATTCCACCGTAGAGAGAATAAAATGTACACTAGTCCAATCTGCTGACGTATTATGCGGTGTGACATCACACCGCTACCAAGCCACTGTTTGAATCGTTTTTTACTTTATACCACCTCAGCACATTTAGCGAAGCGGTTTCCTTGGCACGTCTTGTCGAAGCAGAGATCGTGTTCCCCTTATTCCAGGATTCTCATCAATACGTGCGTGGGTAACCCAACCGTTCCCGTCGCCATGCCTCTTCTATCGAAGGTGAATACCAAACGGTCACGGAGACGACTCTTGGTATTTTTCCTCTTTATAAGAGGACCAAGGCTCGTCCTTGTTCTTCAATATCACATCGAATCTCCTCTCGCTCCCAGTTCCAACACCTAGAACCTCAGATTCGAGCGCTTCGGATTCTCAACCATGTCCGGCTCCGACCTCCAGGGCCGGTGGATGCCCTCCTTGAAAGCACATTTGCTCCCTGGGTGGTTTTGGTAATTAATGACAACATACTTTGTGGTTGGACTAATGCTTTTATCAAGTATGTTTCAGGAAATTCAATCACATTGGCATGGCAAAAGGATCAAGAGGTGGACCCTCAAAATGCTAAGGCAAGCATTGGCAAAAGCTCAAGACTCCATTTTTGGTTTAGTGATCCAAGATCACATTGAGTCCATAGGAAAGCCAATACTATTAAAGGGATGAGGTTATGATGATGATCTGGTTGCTCAAAGTGCTTAGTGATACATCTCCTAAACTATCGCAACTTTCACCGCCATATACACTCATAAGTAATCTCGGTCCCACCGATATTCCAAACTCACCACACCGAGATGAACCACCTCAGCCACAAAGCCAAACCCTAGAAATCTCGGATATTCCGATTCGAACTCGGTCTCACGAAACTTGAGTTGCCAAGCTTCAGAACCTTCGTCATCAAATCGGTGTCACCGAGATGATGAAGTCGGTCCCACCAAGATTGGCAAGCTCTTGTCTTTGCACGAATCAGACTAACCGAGATTGTATTTTCGGTCCCACCGAAAATCCCAACGTTCACATGATTTGAACTTTCGGTCTCACCGAGTTGTCAACTTCGGTCCCACCAAGATTGGTCAAATGTGTGTAACGGTTGGATTTTGTGTGGAGGCTATAAATACCCTCCACCCCTCTTCATTCGTGGAGAGAGCCATCGAAAGAACTACCACTCCTACCTTACATTTCGAGAAGAGAACTACCTACCCTTGTGTTGAGATCAAGTTGCTCCACTCCCACCATATGAAGCTTGATCTCTAGCCTTCCCAAGTTGCTTTCCACTCAATCCTTTCTTCCACCACAGCCAAATCAGTGAGGAGAGTTGAGTGTTGGGGAGATTATCATTTGAAGCACAAGAGCAAGGAGTTCATCATCATCAACACCATCTATTACCTTTTGGAGGGTGGTGCCTCCTAGATTGGTTAGGTGTCGCTTGGGAGCCTCCGTCGAGATGTGGAGTTGAACCAAGAAGTTTGTAAGGGCAAGGAGATCGCCTACTTCCTGAAGATCTACCCCGAGTAAGGCTAGCCCTCCGTGGGCGTATGCCATGATGGCATAGACAAGGTTGCTTCTTCGTGGACCCTTCGTGGGTGGAGCCCTCCGTGGACTCTCGCAGCCGTTACCCTCCATGGGTTGAAGTCTCCATCAATGTGGAAGTACGATAGCACCACCTATCGGAACCACGAGAAAAATCACCGCGTCTCCAAATTGCGTTTGATCTTCTCCACTTCTCTTTACTACTTGTGCAATTTACTTTCCGCTGCCCATACTCTAGAATTGCATGTGTAGTATGCTACTTGACTTGTGTGTGTTATGCAAAATCTGCCAAAATCTGTCCTTTATCAAAAGACTGAATTTTTATCTTGTCGAGTAGTCTAATCACCCCCCCTCTAGACACTCTCACCTTCTTCGATCCTACAATTGGTATCAGAGCTTTGGTCTCCATTGCTTTGGTTTACACACCATTGGAGGAAGATGGACGTGGTTCACGTTTGGGAGTGTTAGCCATAGAGTGCCTATTCTTAATGGAGTGTCCTATAACTCGTGGAGGATTGAAATGCTTATTATCTTTAAGATGTATAACTTATGCAAATATGTTGAAACCCCATATGTGCCTCCATTTGACCCCTTGCACCCTACCATGGATGAAGAGCTTGATTTGCTTCGTAACCTTAGAACTGTAAATCTTATCATTAGAGGTTTGCCCGATAACTTACTTAAGCTCGTTACGAACTTTGAGTGCGCCTATGCTATATGGAAGTTCTTGGAAGAACTTTATCCGGACTGCTCTTTGAGAGGTCTTGATGAAATTCTATACAAGACTATTGAATTTGATATGATGCGCCCCAATGATCCCAACTTTGATAAATGCTTCTTTGAACTTCGTGATCTTATGAAAAAGAAGGGTGATCCTTGTCTTATCAATGCTCTAATTAGAAACGCTCTTGTATTGCATTCCGATGATTATTGTCACATTGACAAAACTAATGCAAGTTGTTGTCAAATTGACCTAGGTGTTGATGATGAACAATCTATGGGTCAATATGCTGATGAGCATGAGCAAGATGATGATTACTCCAATTCGGACACCGAGCTAGACAAGATCATGAAGAGTCTCAATCTCATGGCGAATCTGAGAGACTACATATCCGGCGGAAAAGAGTGGATTCTTGATAGTGGATGCACCGATCACATGACCGGAGACGAAGACATGTTTCGAGAGCTTGCAAAGAACGATGGTCCATGCAAGTATGTGACTTTTGGAGACAACTCCAAGGGTAAGGTACTTGGCCTTGGTAAGGTGGCCATATCTCATGATAGCTCTATTCAAAATGTCATGCTTGTTGAATCACTTGGATACAATTTACTTTCCGTGTCTAGATTAGCTGACTTTGGATTCAATGTGCTATTCACCGAAGTAGATTGCCAAGTCTTTCGTCGTGACAATCATAACATGGCATTTACCGGTATCCATAGAGGTGATCTATATATTGTTGATTTCACTAAGAAAGCCCAACCTAGAACTTGCTTTATTGCTAAATCCGCTAAAGGTTGGTTATGGCATAGAAGGCTTGGACATGTTGGTATGCGTAATCTAGACAAGCTAATCAAAGGTGATCATATTCTTGGTGTTAAAGATGTTCTCTTTGACAAAGATAGACTTTGTAGTGCTTGTCAGGAAGGAAAACAAGTAGGTGGAAGTCATCCCGTGAAGAACATCATGACCACAAGGAGACCGCTTGAGCTTCTTCATATGGATCTCTTCGGTCCCAATGCTTACAAAAGCCTTGGTGGTAACTCCTTTGGTCTAGTTATAGTTGATGATTATTCCAGATTTACGTGGGTATTTTTCCTTGATGACAAATCGCAGGTTCAGAGGATCTTCAAAACCTTTGCTAGAAAGGCCCAAAATCAGTTTGAGGTGAAGATCAAGAAAGTTTGGAGTGACAATGGAATGGAGTTCAAGAACGCCCATGTAGACTCTTTTCTCGATGAGGAAGGGATTCTACATGAGTTCTCGGCTACGTACACTCCTCAACAAAATGGAGTTGTTGAGAGGAAGAACCGAACGCTCATAGAGATGGCGAGAACGATGCTTGATGAATACAAGACACCGAAGCACTTTTGGGGTGAAGCGGTCGAGACAGCTTGTCATGCTATCAACGGGCTTTATCTTCATAAGCTCCTCGGCAAGACTTCATACGAGCTCCTCACCGGTAACAAACCCCAAGTGGGATACTTTCGTGTCTTTGGTTCAAAATGCTATATCCTTGATAAGCATCGACGATCTAAATTTGCTCCTAAAACTCATGAAGGCTTTTTTCTTGGTTATGGATCAAACTCCCACACCTACCGTGTCTACAATAATTTCACCCGAAAGGTTGAAGAGACGGTAGATGTGAAGTTTGATGAATCTAATGGCTCGCAAGTAGAGCAAATGCCTATTGATGTAGGAGACAGGGACCCATCGGAAGCCATCCAAGATTTATCTATTGGAAAGATCCGTCCTATGGAAGTGAAGGAGAGTACCTCATCTACATATGTGGAGCCCCCTACCTCACGGCAAGATGAACCTCAAGGCAACATGGAGGCCTCCACAAGTGGAACTCACCAAGATGAGGAAGTGCAACAAGAAGATCCACCACAACCTCCTTCTCCACCGCCTCAAGACAACACCAACAACAATGAAGAAGAAGAAGAGGAAGATGAGGATAATGAGGAAGCTCAGCCACAACCTCAACAAAAGCTATCCCGAGTCCGAGCAAGAGTAAAGAAAAATCATCCCGTGGAACAAATGATGAACGACATCGACTCCGGGAGAATTACTCGCTCTAAAACTCGCTTAGCTAACTTTTGTGAGCATTACTCATTTATCTCTAGTATTGAACCTATGAAGGTAGAAGAAGCACTTGAAGACCCGGATTGGGTGAACGCTATGCACGAAGAGCTACACAACTTCGAGAGGAACAATGTATGGACTTTGGTAGAGAAGCCCAAGGATGATCAAAACATCATTGGAACCAAATGGGTGTTTCGGAACAAGCAAGATGAAGATGGACAAGTCATCCGCAACAAGGCTTGTCTCGTAGCTCAAGGTTACACACAAGTCGAAGGTATGGACTATGGTGAGACCTATGCCCCCGTTGCTAGACTTGAGTCCATTCGCATTCTTCTTGCTTATGCCAACCACCATGATATTACTCTCTATCAAATGGATATTAAAAGTGCTTTCCTAAATGGTGAAATAGAGGAGGAAGTATTTGTGAAACAACCTCCCGGATTTGTGAATCCTAAAAGGCCTAATCATGTTTACAAGTTGCACAAAGCTCTTTATGGTCTTAAACAAGCTCCTAGAGCGTGGTATAAATGCTTGACCAAGTTCCTTATTGAAAAAGGCTTTGAAATTGGGAAAATTGATTCTACTCTTTTTACTAAAAGGGTTAATGGTGAACTATTTGTGTGCCAAATCTATGTTGATGATATTATATTTGGTTCAACTAACCCTCATTTTAGTGAAAAGTTTGGGAAGCTAATATCGGAGAAATTTGAGATTTCCATGATGAGTGAACTCAAATTCTTCCTTGGGTTGCAAATCAAGCAATCTAAGGAGGGTACCTTTGTCTCACAAACAAAGTACACCAAGGATCTCTTCAAGAAGTTCAACATGCAAGAAAGCAAAGGTATGAGAACCCCATGCCTACAAGTGGACATAATGACTTGACAAAAGATGGAGAACCCGTTGATCAAAAGGTTTACCGATCTATGATTGGTTCTCTACTATATCTCTGTGCTTCTCGTCGACATAATGTTGAGTGTATGCATGTGTGCTCGATATCAAGCTGCCCCTAAAGAATGTCATCTTAAAGCTGTTAAAAGGATTGTGAGATATTTGATACACACACCAAACTTTGGCATTTGGTATCCTAAGAGGGCCTCTTTCGACCTTGTTGGCTATTCCGACTCGGACTATGCCGGTGACAGGGTTGATAGAAAGTCAACTTCGGGTACGTGTCAATTTCTTGGTCGATCCCTTGTATCTTGGTCCTCCAAGAAACAAAATTCGGTATCATTATCCACTGCCGAAGCAGAATATATAGCTGATGGTTCATGTTGTGCTCAGTTGCTATGGATGACACAAATGCTTAAGGATTATGGGATACATGTGAGACATGTTCCCTTGCTTTGTGACAATGAGAGTGCGACTAAGATTGGACACAATCCAGTGCAACACTCTCGAACGAAACATATTGAAGTTCGTCACATTTTATTCGTGATCACATTGCCAAGGGTGACATCAATCTTAAGCATGTTCGTACTGACAAACAACTCGCAGATATCTTTACAAAACCTCTTGATGAGAAGGTGTTTTGTCGCTTAAGGAGTGAGTTGAACATCATTGATGCTTCAAACTTGGAGTGAAAACTCCATTGATGCATGCAAGGCATGAGCCTACTTGACTAATCCTTGATATTTCTCTTATGATGATGATCATATGTCTTGGACACATTTGCCTCCTTGTATTGCATCTAACTCCTTGCAGGTACTTGGATGATCTACATTCCACAAGATTATCACACACTCAAATCTTGAGTAATCTTGTCATTAACTAAGTATCTAGCCCTTTGGGATGTTGAGTTCAAGGAACAAAATTCCACATATCCTTTTTGACACCTTATACATCTAGTATTTCACTCTTGTCATCTTGGATATCCGTGAGTATTTCCTTGCTTGCCTAACCCATGTAGGAAGATGAACTACACAAGTGGAAATGGTGCTCCAACTTCACATTCAATGAGCACCTACATCAAGTTCACCTACATGAACAAAGCAACAACAAGCCCAAGGTATGTTCTTCACATCTTTAAGGAGCTTTGCTCAAAGACATGAGTACAAGCAGCTTCATAAGATGTGATCACATCAAATGCTTAATCGAAAAATGGCAACCCCATTTTAAGCTTAAACGATGAGTATGACCTATGATCAAATGTTCTCATTTGACTCCTAAGTCAAAATACTCAAACATAGGTGACTTTGTCGCCGACCCTTATCTAGATGAAGTACATATGTCTTGGAGTCTTTCTATTTTCTCTTATGCTCTCTCATTGAGTTTTCATTTTATAATCAAAAAAAAACTTCATCTAGGAATCTTTTTCATTTCTATTCTTCTGTCTTTGTGAATATCTTTTTGGCTCTGATTAATTCCTCGAAAATCATTTACAAATTCATTGCAAATCCTTTGAAACATTCCTTGCAAAGTGAGCTGAATTATTTCTGTATTTCCTTGGAATTAAACTCGGCGTCACCGACTTAAATATTTCAGTCTGACCGAAAAGGATCTGCCCTAAGTCCCTGACTTTCGGACCCACCGATCCATCTTAATTCGGTGTCACCGATTTATCTCTTTCAGGATATCATTTTCTGCAGCTCCACTCAATGATTCTCTATGCATGTTTCTTATTGCCCTGTTGTGATTCTTAAGGATCCCACTTCTTTCCATCTTCCCTAACCTTCCTAGTTTGCTGTCCTTTTCGGCACTTGATGTCAAAGGGGGAGAAGACTTAGGGGGAGAAGAGAAGATTTAGGGGGAGAAGAAGAGCAATCTTACCTTAAGGGGGAGAGAATCACATCAAAGCTTTGCCGTGTTCCAGCTTTGCCGTGTTCCACATTGGATATTACAATTGGCATCATTCTCATTTGGCATCATTCTTTTGATTTTGCTCTTTCCATCAAACCCCTTGATCTGAGACAACTCAAAGGGAGAGGAATCTTCAAAATTGATATCTTATGGAAAGCAAAATATCTCAGAGTTCATTGAAAATCTTTTAGTTTCGGAGACATGTTTGCTGATTCAAGCTTGTGCTCAATATGAGACACTCTTTATACATGTCATCCCTGGCTTGGTACTTTTGATGTTCTTGCAGTTGGTTGAAGAAATACTCTTATGTTATCTAACCTTGTTTTCCCAAGTCTATTTCTTCAGGTACAATGCCAAGGAACCTCAAGGTAAGTATATGCACCTTGCAGAATGTGCATGATGGTGACTTGCCTGTGAATACTTGTTTGCAAGAAATCACCATGCACATATGCATTATCACTCACTTCTTTTCATCTGCTCTGATGCATATAGCCAAGCTGCATGTAGCACATCTTGCTTTTCTCTCTTGTGTGCTTGTGGTAGTCCAAAACCATAATCTATGAAAATCTTGCACACTTGTAGGGGAGCCTATGTACTACATGTTTGTCAAAGCTTTGTGATAATTTTGTCTTTCTTTCAAGAAGCTTTGATGTCTTATTTTGTGTGTTGCCATCAATTACCAAAAGGGGAGATTGAAAGCACATTTGCTCCTGGGTGGTTTTGGTAATTAATGACAACATACTTTGTGGTTGGACTAATGCTTTTATCAAGTATGTTTCAGAAATTCAATCACATTGGCATGGCAAAAGGATCAAGAGGTGGACCCTCAAAATGCTAAGGCAAGCATTGGCAAAAGCTCAAGACTCCATTTTGGTTTAGTGATCCAAGATCACATTGAGTCCATAGGAAAGCCAATACTATTAAAAGGGGATGAGGTTATGATGATGATCTGGTTGCTCAAAGTGCTTAGTGATACATCTCCTAAACTATCAGCAACTTTCACTGCCATATACACTCATAAGTAATCTCGGTCCCACCGATATTCCAAACTCAGTCACACCGAGATGAACCACCTCAGCCACAAAGCCAAACCCTAGAAATCTCGGATATTCCGATTCTGAACTTGGTCTCACCGAAACTTGAGTTGCCAAGCTTCTGTAACCTTCTGTCATCAAATCGGTGTCACCGAGATGATGAAGTCGGTCCCACCGAGATTGGCAAGCTCTTGTCTTTGCACGAATCGGACTAACCGAGATTGTATTTTTGGTCCCACTGAAAATCCCAACGTTCACATGATTTGAACTTTCGGTCTCACCGAGTTGTCAACTTCGGTCCCACCGAGATTGGTCAAATGTGTGTAACGGTTGGATTTTGTGTGGAGGCTATAAATACCCTCCACCCCTCTTCATTCGTGGAGAGAGCCATCGAAAGAACTACCACTCCTACCTTACATTTCGAGAAGAGAACTACCTACCCTTGTGTTGAGATCAAGTTGCTCCACTCCCACCATATGAAGCTTGATCTCTAGCCTTCCCAAGTTTCTTTCCACTCAATCCTTTCTTCCACCACAGCCAAATCGGTGAGGAGAGTTGAGTGTTGGGGAGATTATCATTTGAAGCACAAGAGCAAGGAGTTCATCATCATCAACACCATCTATTACCTTTTGGAGGGTGGTGCCTCCTAGATTGGTTAGGTGTCGCTTGGGAGCCTCCGTCGAGATGTGGAGTTGAACCAAGAAGTTTGTAAGGGCAAGGAGATCGCCTACTTCGTGAAGATCTACCCCGAGTAAGGCTAGCCCTCCGTGGGCGTATGCCATGATGGCATAGACAAGGTTGCTTCTTCGTGGACCCTTCGTGGGTGGAGCCCTCCGTGGACTCTCGCAGCCGTTACCCTCCGTGGGTTGAAGTCTCCATCAACGTGGAAGTACGATAGCACCACCTATCGGAACCACGAGAAAAATCACCGCGTCTCCAAATTGCGTTTGATCTTCTCCACTTCTCTTTACTACTTGTGCAATTTACTTTCCGCTGCTCATACTCTAGAATTGCATGTGTAGTATGCTACTTGACTTGTGTGTGTTATGCAAAATCTGCCAAAATCTGTCCTTTATCAAAAGACTGAATTTTTATCTTGTCGAGTAGTCTAATCACCCCCCCTCTAGACACTCTCACCTTCTTCGATCCTACAGTCCTCCATCACGGAGGAGGACATATTGAAGTTACGCGAGGCCAAGTACCTGGCCTACGAGGTTTCGCATAGGTTGCCCGCCCAAGGGCAGGCCGTGCCTGCCCCCGAGCCCGGTGAGTTCGTTGTCTTCGTATCCCACCTCCGTCGGGGTTTAGGCTTCCCGACGGATCCCTTCGTGAGAGGGCTCATGTTCTACTATGGGCTGGACTTTCACGACTTGGCTTCGGAGTCCATCCTCCACATCTCCACATTCATTATCGTCTGCGAAGCCTTCCTCCGCGTCACTCCCCACTTCGGCCTGTGGCTGAAGACCTTCAATGTGGAGCCGAAGATGATCGGGGGGGTGTCAAGCGGAGTGCGGCGGGGAAGCCATAAGCAAAAGGCCGATGCCCCATGGCTCGAGGGTTCCTTCCAAGAGGAACTCGGACTGTGGCAACAGGAGTGGTTCTATATCACCGCTCCAAAGGGCAGCAAGCAAAAGCCGCCGCCTTCCTTCCGCCCGAGACCTCCATGCCGACTGATGTCATGGGTCAACCAAGGGCTCAATTGGGGGCCGTCCGAAGACGTGCCCTTATTGCAGGGCCGGATTCGACACCTCCAGGCGAGGGAGATCAATCTGATTGTGGTGATGCAGGTTATGCTAATCAGGCATCTTCTGCCCTGCAAACATCGTCCTCTCCGTCTATGGGAGTTCAACCCGAAGGGACCTCGGATTCTCCAACACTTCATGGGTGCGACACCGGTGGAGATGTACAAGTTGTTCTTCGGACCGCAGGTGGCGTGTCCGGAATTGGTCGAGGACGCAGGCCTAAGCCGCAATCGCCCGGATACTCAGGTAAATAGCTCAGAGTCCTGACGCTCTGTTTATCTTCTTTTCTAGAGTTCGCCTCCTAATCCATTACTCTTCACAGGAGTCGATAGCACATTCGAGGCTGATAAGGTGTCCGGCCCCCCTCCCAGAGACCGCACTGGAGCCCGTGCTGGTCAGAATGTTGGAGGTCGCGCCCATGGAAGGGGGCGATGGGGAAAGTAGAGGAGCTATTATTTCGCCCAAAGGGGCGTCCGAAGAGAGGGGAATAAAAAACGCCTCCTTCCATGGGGAGAAGAGGACCGCCTCCGAATATTCGGAGGCCAAAGCCCCTAAGCGTGGGAAGAGATCTTCACTGGTCCGCGTCCGGAGAGAATCCGGACGCACAATCATCGCGAAGGATCAGCCTCCAATGAGCCGTGAGTATGAAAAGGGGAGTTAATTAGTAAGGAAATACCTCCATTTGTGCTTCATGGGTAATCAAATATTTATCTTGCAGTTCGGATCTGCAGCCTTCTCGAGATGAGTTCATCTTCGGGACCTTCTTAGGAGATGATGGAGAGCAAACGCCTCCGTCAGAAGCGCCGTCAGATAAAGGCGGCGAGCTGAAGTATCATCACGGAGGGTATCCCGAGTCGGAGGGGCGAGAGTTCGGCACCCGCTAGTATCCGCCGGAGAATCGAAGAATCTGTTTGAGAGGGCGTCCATCTCAGAAGATCACCGTGCGTTGATGCGTATGGTGATTGGAAGGATTTCGTCCACCGAAAGCGGATTGCGCAATGCCGCTATGAGTTTGCTGGCGGGGTTTGAGGTACGCGAGAATGACGCATCTCTTTGTCTATTAACAGTTTTGCACATGAAAATGCGCCCTGTATAGATAGTAGCCCCTGAGACTCGGTAGGTTGTCGAAAACGGCAGCGTGCCGAGGATCAAAATCGTAAGTAATGAATGCCGCCGTTCCTATGCAGGTGGCGGATAGTCCGAGGGCTAGCCGGACTAGTGGGGTTGCCGAGTTAAATCGGCAACTTGACGTGGCGGATGTGGACATCGCACTTGTCAACCGGTGACTTGACAAGTCGCAAGGTAAATGAGTTCTCCGTAGTCGCTTTATTAAGGGGGTCGAAGCCCTCCTCTGATAAATTTTATGCTATTGTACAGACGGTGCTGCTGCTGTGGAGAGCCTTCGGGCCGAACTTGCTCAAGCTAAGGAGCAAGCCCAAAGGAGTGACGCGGCTGCCTCGAGGGCGGCCGAGGAGTTGAAAGCGAAAAGGCTGCACACCCCTAGCTAGGGAAGAGGTGGCCGGATTGGCCGTGAAAGTGAAAGATGCTGCCGACCGCAATGAGGCTCTTGAAAAGGAGCGCTTATCAGAGCGGGAAGACCTGAGGAAGGCCACCGCCGAGGCCAAGGATGCCCGCTCTGCAATGCAGGCCACGAGGGAGGAGCTGCGCCAGACCGGAGATATCGTGGTTGGCAAGCCTTATCTGCTGCGTCGCCGGTTTATGGATCGAATGTATGCTCAATTTGATCGGCTGTGGAGTCCGGAGGATCCGTATATGGATTTAGCGGTAAGTGCGGCTGATGCCGTTGAGCACTTCCGGAGCCAGAAGGATCACAAGACGGAAGAGCTATTTTGGTCTCAATTCCATAGTCCGGATCGCTCATTTCCGTTGACTGACCAGTTGGCCGAATGGGCCGAGCCAAATAGATTGTCCGGACTTGCCATGACTGACATCATGGCTCATGTCTGGCCAAAGAGGCCCAAGGCGACGAGCTACTTCGGCTTACTGCAGCAATTCCTTGGAGCGGTGCCGCATATCAAGGAGATGAAGCGGTCGTCCTGCATCGAGGGCGCGCGGATGGCTCTTGCCCGTGTGAAGGCGCATTGTCCGGAGATGGATGCCACCGCTTTTGCCGCCCAGGGTTCGGATGAAAGCCGGCTCCCCGCCGAGCACTATTTCGGGGAAGTTATGCGTGGCGCTCGTGTAATAGAGTCGCAATGCTCGAAAAATGTCACGTTCAAATGAACATTTTAGCTTGTAAAACGATGATTATGCTATAACTGCTTTTTATACTTGTGCGTCCCAAGTAGTAAAACTTCTCCTATCGGCCGCCACGTATACACTTGTATAACCCGAAGATTGCAGTCTTGACTTTCAGCCCCACGCACAAGGTGCGGGGTGTTCGCAAAAATAGCGTTTTCACACTTAATCCGACGCCTCGGTCCTGTTAAGGAGGTGGTAGCGTAGCAAACGAGGCAATCCGGACTATAATGCTTTATCACTTTCACTTAGCGCTGGAGTTCGAGGTGGGGCTACGATATAGCCCCTTGGGGCACCGCACTTCTCCGAGTTTGGGGCGCGTGTGTGCCTGACCGGGAAACGGTCCTTTGTCAAAGCGGGGAATTCTAAACATTCCGGTGGTCGATCGAGTGGTTGACCAGTCTCTCGCTATATCATGACAGCCAGTTTTCGGCTTTATCTACTGAGGTGCTCGCCCAGCCGAACTGGGGCACAATCGCAGTAGTTCTCCTGGTGCCGCGTTAGCCGATGATACGGAACGTAAGGCCGCAAAACACAGGAGCCGGGCAAACCCAACATTTGACCAAAGACATGATTCGGAGCTGATGAATATAATGCCCAACTCGAGACGCCGAACACTCCCTAAGGTGTTCGGTCTTTATAATAATGGGCAGAACAATGCCCTAAGCCCCTAGTGTCGTGCACGGGCATGGTCTTCGGCGCGCCGATGCCAAACGCGAGCTCCGCTTTGGCTATAGGAAGAAACCAAGGGAGAATAACAATAAGAGACAGTAAAAAAGGTTTACGCAGGGTCTTAATCTGAAAAGAATCCTCACAACGGGTCCCTACTGCACGTCTGCGCCTGTGTCTCCGTTGCGCCGTTATCCTGGACGGGTACGCACGTTGTTCATCTGAAAAAAGAGAGGAACGCTTAGTTTGAAAACAATTCGTGCGAAAAATATGTGTAAAAGAAGAAATATGAATAAGTAAAGCGGGGTTTGTATGAACCCGCGGTTGTTTGTGCGTGCAGCCCCCTGTGAAGAGGTATGCGGCTAGGGAGCCCCTAGCCTGCTGAAGCCGGATTCGTCTATCCGAGTCCGGGGTCTTTAAGTGACCCTCGCACTGAAATGACGCCACACGGACCGGGCATCTTGAGTGTAAGAGACGCGTAATGCGGTATGGCGTTGAAGCGGACAAAAGCCTTTCGTCCCAAGAGTGCTTGATATCCACTTTTAAATGGGACGATGTGAAAAATTAATTTTTCGCGTCGAAAATTGTTCGGTGATCCGAACACGACTTCTAGTGATATGGAGCCTGTGCACTTGACGTAAGGGCCTGGCGTCACTCCTTTGAAGGAAGTGCGGCTGTGTCGAATTTTGGTAGGGTCTATCCCCATCTTACGGATTGTGTTTGAATACAGCAGGTTTAAGTCGCTGCCTCCGTCCATTAGGACTTTAGTAAATTGTAGTCCGTCTATTATGGGATTCAATATCAGGGGAGTCCGTCCCGCGTTTCGAACGCTTCTAGAATAGTCCAGGTGGTCGAAAGTGATTGGTTTTGATATCCAATCTCTATGGTCTGCTGGGTTGGACCGCGCGAAGCTCTTCTTAGAAAGTGTCGCACTATTTTTCCGTATTATCACATGAAGTGAATTTACTGCTTTGGCCCCTTGTGGGAAAGTCTTTTGTTTTCCGGTGCTCTGCTGGTGGGGTTTATCGTCTTCACTTGACGCGTCGAGCCCCTTGTGTTTGGCGTTTAGTCGGCCGGACTGTTTAAAAACCCAACAATCCCGATGGGTGTGGTTTGCAGGCCTTCCGGGGGTGCTGTGGATTTGACATATCCGACCCAAAATCTTGTTTAAGTTGGAAAGCTCGTCGCCGTCATCCTTAAGAGGCAATGTTTTGTTGTTTGGCCGCGAGCTTTTGAATCCAGCATTGACTGTCGTGCTCTTTGGGATTTTTTCTTTATTCCGGCGCTGCTCTTTTTTGTGCCGTGATTTTCCGTTTCCATCTCGTATCTCGGATGTACTTGGGTCGCTGGTGCTGCATCGTGCTAGCCATCTATCCTCTCCCGCATAGAAGCGGGTCATGAGGCTTGTTAGCGCGGACATTGTCCTCGGTTTTTCTTGGCCGAGGTGTCTGGCAAGCCATTCGTCTCGGACATTGTGTTTAAAAGCTGCTAAGGCTTCGGCGTCCGGACAGTCGACTATTTGGTTCTTTTTGGTGAGGAACCTGTTCCGAATTATGCTACCGACTCTCCGGGCTGTTGAGTTATATGACTTAAATCATCTCAGATCCGAGGGCGGACATAGGTCCCTTGAAAATTTGCTCTAAACGCTTCCTCGAGCTCTTCCCAACTTCCCACAGTATTTTCTGGGAGGCTTTTTAAGCCAATGACGGGCTGGCCCTTTGAGCTTGAGGGGTAGGTATTTTATGGCGTGGAGATCATCTCCTCTGGCCATGTGTATATGTAGTTAGGGCTGCAAGAATAGCTCGAGGCTCGTGAGCCGCTCGAGATCGACTCGTATTTTAGCTCGACTCGAGATCGACTTGAAAAGAAATGAGCCGAGTATAAACACTTTATGTAGCTCGATCGAGAAACGAGCCGATCTTGAGCCAGCATTGGCTCGCTCGATTTTAGCTCGATAGCTCGATATCATATAAGTATATTAAATAACCTTCATACCAATCTCCAAGAATTAGGATTATTGATTTCCATATATGTTTTATATGATTTTTTTCTTCACTTTGCCTACTAGCAAACATGGAAATTAAGCATGGAGAAAATTTATTCTCATCCCATGGCCAACCGTGTGTTCGATATCTTGTTATTTTGGTCAAAGCTTGAGTGCTGACACACCTTCGTCGCCTTCTATCATTTGTCGCCTTCTATCCATGATCTCTTGTTATTAAATACTAGTCTTCACTTGAGAAAGAATAAGTCGAATTTATAGTGATTTTTATGCTTTGTTGTGGCCTATCTAGGTTTAAAATTTGCCTTCAAAATTCATCTTATTTAGCTCGAAACTAGCTCGAGATCGACTTGAGATCGTTACAAGCTGAGCATGAGCCACTTTCTGCAGCTCGACCTTGAGTTTCGCACATTTTGAGCTCGCTCAAATTTTAGTATGACTTGAGCTGAGCCTAGGCCAACTCGCTCGAACTCGACTCGTTTGCAGCCCTGTATGTAGTATGTAATCTTCTATCCAGACTCCAGGGTCTGTTGTTCCATCGTAGGCCTCTATGTTTATGGGTTTAAATCCTGCTGGGAATTCATGGTCCAGCACCTCATCGGTGAAACATAGTGGGTGTGCGGCGCCCCTGTATTTGGGTGTGCCACTATCTTCGGACACTTGACGTGTTGCCTTGCTTCCTGGGGCCCTCTTCTTTGGCCCGTAGATGGACCTGGCTGGGCCATCTGTCTTTCCAGGTTCATTAGTTGGTTTATGTGTGGCGCCGCTTTTAGAATTTGGCCTATCATCTGGCCGTCTATCCAACCAGGCGGCCTCTTTATTTTTTGATGGTGGAGGCTCTATGGCCTCCTCGTCGATTCTCGTAGCACTTGCGCCGGGTAGCTCTTTGATTGGTGGCCATTGCCGTATTTATCCGCGGTTTTGAGCACTTTGCTCCATCTCATTCTGAGTGTGTCTTCCGCTGTTTTGAGCCTCCGCTTTTCCTTCTTCAGGCTTCTTGCAGTGTTGACGAGTCTTTTCCGAAGGTTCTTGCTCTCCGGCAGCGTGTCCGGCATGAGATCGTCCGGACTGTCATTTTCGCCGGGCCTGGACTGATTATCTGACTCGTCATGTACGAACGGTTGCTTATCTGCACGTTCATCGTCCATTTGTGAGCCCTGCTGTATTACGGGCTCCTTTGGAGTGTTGTTGTCGTCGAGGCGGGACTTAGGGCGGCGTCTGCATCGCCGTTTCGGTTGTTTATCGGCGAGGTTATCTTCTGCCGCGGCCCGTTGGTCCTCGTTATCGCTCTCCTTTGGGGTATCCACCATGTATATGTCATATGACGAGGTGGTCCTCCCGTGCCTTATAGGCTCTGCTTCTTGTTCTTCTCCGGTATCGTCATCTATTCCGTCGATGTCTTCGGAGTCATAGTCTAGCATGTCGGTTAGATCGTCGACAGTGGCTACAAAGTGGGTGGTGGGTGGGCTCTGAATTTCTTCGTCGTCCGTACCCCAACCATCCTGGCCATAGTCCAGCCAGGACTCTCCCGATAACGAGAGATGCTTTAGCGAATTTAAGATGTCGCCAAAGGGCAAGTGTTGGAAGATGTCCGTGGCGGTGGATTCCATAACCGGCGCCCAATACGAATCGATTGGTAGGGGCGTGGGAGGTTCAGAGTCCGGCAGGGAGTCCGGCACCTCGGAATCACGAGTTTTGCGGGGGACAAGATTAATGTTCGGCTCCATCGCCGTGGAAGTTGGAGCCCCCAAGGTGGCGTCTATCCACCGATCCTTGATCTGGGCGATCGGCTCCGGACTAATGGCCAAAGCGGATTCATGTGCGGCCACCAAGGCACTGTTCGGCAGCAGAGCTAGATCATGCCCATCATAACAGTGCGGCACGCTCGGCTGCAGCTCAAGTCCGTCGAAGATTAAGTCTCCGCGGACGCCGGCCGTGAAGTTTAGACTTCGAATCGGCTCGATGGCTAGCGTAGCTTCGATCTGCTCGGATGGCTGCTTAATTAGCCCGCGCTTGCGGCCGCCGAATCTGAAGATCTGTCCGGGAGAAAAGTCTCACCGACAGCGTTGTTGGTTGAAGATGCCATCAAGCCTATCGGTGACGATACGAGGAACTCTCAATGAAAGCACCAATGTCGATTGTCAAAACCGGCGGATCTCGGGTAGGGGTCCCGAATGTGCGTCTAGGCGGATGGTAACAGGAAACGAGGACACGATGTTTTTACCTGTGTTCGCCCTCTCGTTGGAGGTAAAACCCTACGCCCCGCTTGATTAATATTGATGATATGGGTAGTACAAGAGTGGATCTACCACGAGATCAAGGAGGCTAAACCCTAGAAGCTAGCCTATGGTATGATTGTTGTAATGTATGTTGTGTCCTACGGACTAAAGCCCTCCGGTTTATATAGACACCGGAGGAGGCTAGGGTTACACAGTCGGTTACAATGGTAGGAGATCTACATATCCCAGATTGCCAAGCTTGCCTTCCACGCCAAGGAAAGTCCCATCCGGACACGGGACGGAGTCTTCAATCTTGTATCTTCGTAGTCTTGGAGTCCGGCGGATGATGATAGTCCGGCTGTCCGGACACCCCCTAGTCCAGGACTCCCTCACCAAGCTTGGGGTTTTGCATATTATTCACACAATTAACATTAATAGAATTTATAATAACACCATTACAATCATGTTTTTCATTCAAGGAGCTATCATGAATCACTTCATAAATTTCCTCTTTTAGCACTTCATCACAATTTTCAGATTCATGAATTTCAAGAAAGACTTCATAAAGATAATCTAGTGCACTCAACTCGCTAGAAATTGGTTCATCATAATTGGATAGTTTAAAAATATTAACAAGTGGATGAGGATACATATAAATAGATTTTAGCACGCGAAGATGCAAGCAAATAGAAGACACATGCAACACAATCAAAGATAGTAAAAGAATAAAAGGCAAGCGTAAAAAAGGCAAATATTTTTGTGCTTTTTGCAAAAATGTTTTAGAAGTTGGGGAGGTGAAAACGAGAGGAAAATGGCAAATAAAGTAAACTGCAAGGAGATGAGAGTTGTGGTTAGGAACTTGATAGATATTGATGATGGTTCCCCGACAACTACGTCAGAAATTCCTTTTGACGTGGCTTGAATCTGTGTTGGTATATCCCCAAAGAGGAAGGGATGATGCAACACAACTACGGCAAGTATTTCCCTCAGCTATGAAACCAAGGTTATCAATCCAGTAGGAGAACCAAGCAACACTGTCGGAGTCTAGGGTTTCGCGGACCCAAACAAGGTTCAAACTCTGGGGCGTGTGTGAAGGATCCAGCCTAGCTGCAGCTCTCAGCTAGTCGCCCCATGGCCTAATCTCGATGAGCTCATGCGAGCGGGAAGAAGAAGTGGACCCAGTGGTTTACCCAGGTTCGGGCCACCTTGCGGTTTAAAACCCTACTCCTGCTTTGTGGTGGATTGCCACGCGAGGAGGATGAGTATGAAGTAGTATAGTGGGTGCGGTGCCTCAAGAGAGCTCAATGGTGAGGGACTCGAACAGGGTGGCAATGAGCCGGTCCATCTCTATGGTGGAGACCAGCCTATACTTATAGTGGCTTCAGCCCTCTTCCCTCATAACTTAGGCGGGATGGGATACCACATGGTGGCCAATTTTGAAGGGGGACCGGAGTACACCCTATCCTGACTAAAGGTGGTCTTCGTCTGCAAAGCTTCTGGTTGTGATGCGGCGGTGGGATCGGTGATGACCTCCATCCTACAAAGCCCGTGGTCTTGTTCTTGTTGCACTGGAATGGAAACCTTTGGGGGATTCCTTGGGAACATGCGTATGTCTTTGTCTCCTTAACACCAAAGAGGAAATTGTCCTCTCCTGCGCCCGCTGGTGCCCGTCTGGCCTTCGTCATGGCTCACATCACCGCGAGCCTTGCAAGGAGGGGTGCCTGCATAGAGATGTCCGCCCCTCGGGAGGCAGCCTCGGGAGACAGCGCTTCGGGAGGTCTTGGTGTCGTTCGCCTCAGGAGGTGGGGGCTCGTGAGGGTCTTGTCCGTGAAGACTTGTAGGTGGGACGCATCGGGCCATCGATGGTGCCACGTGTTGGGCCGCAGGCAGGCCGGCCTAGGTACCCCCGATCCCAGAACGCCGACAGTAGCCCCCGGGCCCAAGGGGTGCCGGGCCTGGCTTCAGGGCGAAGGCAGCAAAGGGAGGGCGAAGCGCCACGGGCCCCAATCGCCTACGGGCCAAGCTTGACGGGTGGCGCACGACGGGACGTGGACGCCCCCACTGCCCTGCGTTGCCTCGGCAACTGCCCAGGCTGACAAAAAACCTGGACGCGCACTGCGAGGCCATCATTGCTCCGAATATGAAGGGACGCCGGTTGGCCTTCCTGATCATCTATAAGAGGGCGAAGTGAGAGGAGCCCCCAACCCACCTTCGTCTTCTTGCTTCACCACTTCCAAACCTCTGTCGTAGCAGCCGTGGCGCCAGTGAGGAGGTTCTCCGCTGCTGAGAAGGGCATGGCACCATGAGAACAGCCAGAGCTGCTGCCGCCAAAGAAGGGGCGCGGCCGCTCTCGCAAGTCTGCGGCTATGCTCGCAACATCGTCTCAGGGGCAGGGGCGCCCTCCGCTGGTGGTCCGAATCGGCTCCGGCAGCTGCGGGAAGAACCCCTCCCACGCAAGAGGTGGCAGGAGCCGTGGCGGCCAAGGGGGGAGGCATGCGGTGGCCGGCCCGCCACCTCGCTCGCGGGCCCATTCAGATGACATGGCCCATGAATTTGTAGTGTGGATGGAGATTCCAGCCTGCAGCTAGATCCAACTTCCGTGCTTCTTTGCGGAGGATCTTCCGGCGGGAGGACCCGTCGGGCTATGACTGCATCCTGATGGCTGCTGCAACAGGTCTTCATGGGTAGAAGTCGAGGTTGCCCCCTCTGGCTACGTCTACCTGACCCGGGGTTGGCAGTTGTTTGCCCGTGCCCGTGGCTTGAAGGGGAGGCACACCCTCCACTTCAAGTACGATAGGGCAACGACACTCTTCGTCAAGATCTTCGGGGAGGACGACGGACGCCTAGGGTGCTGCCCGGAGAGCGACGGCAATGGCGGCGACCACTTCTCCAACAACAACGGCGATCGTGGCAGCAACGTCCTCGGCGGAGAACTTGCCCCTAGCGATGCCCGTGGAGCCTCTAGCAGTGGCGGCTCTTCCTCTGAGGGGAGCTCAAGCGACGATGACTACAACGAGCCACCATGCTACAGCGTCAAGGTGGAGGAGGACTCCGACTGAGTGCTTGTGGCGCCGGAGCCGGCTTCTCAGGAGTTGCGGCCTCCAGAAGGCTATTTATCTTGTTTTTATTTCCTGCATCGAACTCATGAAGGGCCCTGTGGGGGCGTGTAAGGAATTGCGGCACTTGCGCCTTTATCTTAACATTTCCAGCTCATGTTTTTAAACCATGTTGGCATTTCTTGTTTGGGGTTGTCTCGGTGTCAAAACCGGCGGATCTCGGGTAGGGGGTCCCGAACTGTGCGTCTAGGCGGATGGTAACAAGAGACGAGGGACACGATGTTTTTACCCAGGTTCGGGCCCTCTTGATGGAGGTAAAACCCTACGTCCTGCTTGATTAATATTGATGATATGGGTAGTACAAGAGTGGATCTACCACGAGATCAAGGAGGCTAAACCCTAGAAGCTAGCCTATGGTATGATTGTTGTAATGTATGTTGTCCCACGGACTAAAGCCCTCCGGTTTATATAGACACCGAGGAGGCTAGGGTTATACAGAGTCGGTTACAATGGTAGGAGATCTACATATCCAGATTGCAAGCTTGCCTTCCACGCCAAGGAAAGTCCCATCCGGACACGGGCCGAGTCTTCAATCTTGTATCTTCGTAGTCTTGGAGTCCGCGGATAATGATAGTCCGCTGTCCGGACACCCCTAGTCCAGACTCCTCAAGAGCCCCTGAACTGGCTTCAATGACGATTAGTCCGGCGCGCATAATGTTCGGCATTGGAAGGCGGGTTCCTCCCTTGAATAATCCAGAGAAGATCATGAACACCAGGATAGTGTCCGGCTCTGCAAAATAAATTCCACATTCCACCGTAGAGAGAATAAAATATACACTAGCTCAATCTGCCGACATATTATGCGGCGTGATATCACACCGCTGCCAAGCCACTGTTTGAATCGTTTTTTACCATACCACCTCAGCACGTTTAGTGAAGCGGTTTCCTTGGCACATCTTGTCGAAGCAGAGATTGTGTCCCCCTTATTCCGGGATTCTCATCAATACGTGCGTGGGTAACCCAACCGTTCCCGTCGCTACGCCTCCTCTATCGAAGGTGAATCCCAAACAGTCACGGAGACGGCTCTTGGTATTTTTTCCCCTTTATAAGGGGACCAAGGCTTATCCTTGTTCTTCAATCTCGCATCAAATCTCCTCCTCGCTCCCAGTTCCAACACCCAGAGCCTCAGATTCGAGCGCTTCGGATCCTTAACCATGTCCGGCTCCGACCTCCAGGGCCGGTGGATGCCCTCCTCCGTTACAGAGGAGGACATATCGAAGTTACGTGAGGCCAAGTACCTGGCTTACGAGGTTTCGTACAGGTTGCCCGCTCAATGGCAGGTCGTGCCTGCCCCCGAGCCCGGTGAGTTCGTTGTCTTCGTATCACACCTCCGTCGGGGTTTAGGCTTCCCGACGGACCCCTTCGTGAGGGGACTCATGTTCTATTACGGGCTGGACTTTCACGACTTGGCTCTGGAGTCCATCCTCCACATCTCCGCATTCATTATCGTCTGCGAAGCCATCCTCCGCGTCACTCCCCACTTCGGCTTGTGGCTGAAGACCTTCAAGGTGGAGCCGAAGATGATCGGGGGGCGTCAAGCGGAGTGTAGCGGGGCAGCCATAAGCAAAAAGGCCGATGCCCCGTGGCCCGAAGGTTCCTTCCAAGAGGAACTCGGACTGTGGCAGCAGGAGTGGTTCTATATCACCACTCCGAAGGGCAGCAGGCAAAAGCCGCCACCTTTATTCCGCCCGGGACCTCCACGCCAGCTGGTGTCGTGGGTCAACCAAGGGCTCAATTGGGGGCCATCCGAAGACGTGCCCTCACTGCAGGGCCGGATTCGAGACCTCCAAGAGAGGGATATCGAGCTGATCATGGTGATGCAGGTTATGCTGATCAGGCATCTTCTGCCCTGCAAACGTCGTCCTCTCCGTCTATGGGAGTTTAACCTGGAGGGACCTCGGATTCTCCAACACTTTATGGGTGCGACACCCGTGGAGATGTACAAGTTGTTCTTCGGACCGCAGGTGGCGTGTCCGGAATTAGCCGAGGACGCAGGTCTAAGCCGCAATCGCCCGGATACTTAGGTAAATAGCTCCGAATCCGGGCATTCTGTTTATATGCCCTTCTAGAGTTCGCCTCCTGACCCATTACTCTTCACAGGAATGGGTGGCGCGATCAAGGCTGATAAGGTGTCCGCCCTCCCGTGCACCACACCGGAGCCCGTGGCCGGGTCGAGAATGTTGGAGGTCTTGCCCGCAGAAGGTGGCGAAGGGGAAGATAGAGGAGCTAATATTTCACCCAAAGGGGCGTCCGAAGAGGGGGGAATCAAGAACCCCTCCCTTCAGGGGGAGAAGAGGACCGCCTCCGAAGATCCGGAGGCCAAAGCCCCTAAGCGTGAGAAGAGATCCTCACCGGGGGGTCCGGCGTCCGGAGGGAATCCGGACGCCCAATCATCGCCAAAGAATCAGCCCTCTAGCGAGCCGTGAGTATGAAAGAGGGAGTTAATTAGTGAGGAAATACCTTCATTTGTGCTTCTGTGGGTAACCGAAATATTTATATTGCAGTTCGGATCTACAGCCTTCTCAGATGAGTTCATCTTAGGGGGACCTTCTTCCGGAGATGATGGAGAGCGAAACACCTCCGTCTACAGCGCCGCCAGATGAGGCAGGCGAGCCCAAAGTGTCGTCACGGAGGGTGTCCCCGAGTCCGGAGGGGCCAGAGAGTTCGGCACCCACTAGTATCCGCCGGGGAATCAAGAATCTGCTTGAGAGGGCGTCCGTTTCAGAAGATCACCGTGCGTTGATGCGTATGGTGATTGGAAGGATTTCGTCCGCCAAGAGCGGATTGCGCAATGCTGCCATGAGTTTGCTGGCGGGATTTGAGGTATGCGAGAATGACGCACCCTTTTGTCTTTTAACAGTTTCGCACATAAAAATGCGCCCTGTATAGATAGTAGCCCCTTAGACTCAGTAGGTTGTCGAAAAAGACAGCGTACCGAGGATCGAAATCTAAAGTAATGAATTCCGTCGTTCCTATGCAGGTGGCGGATAGTCCGGGGGCTAGCCGGACTAGTGAGTTTGCCGAATTAAATCGGCAACTTGACTTGGCAGATGCGGACATTGCACTTGTCAACAGGCGACTTGACGAGTCGCAAGGTAAAAGAGTTCTCCGCAGTCGCTTTATGAAGGGGGTCGAAGCCCTCCTCTGATAAATTATATGCTGTTGTACAGACGGTGCTGCTGCTGTGGAGAGCCTTCGGGCCGAACTTGCTCGAGCTAAGGAGCAAGCCCGAAGGAGTGATGCGGCTGCCTCGAGGACGGCCGAGGAGTTGAAAGCCGAAAGGGCTGCGCACTGCCTAAGCAGGGCGGAGGTGGCCGAATTGGCCATGAAAGTAAAGGATGCTGCCGACCGCAATGAGGCTCTTGAATAGGAGCGCTTATCGGAGCGGGAAGACCTGAAGAAGGCCACCGCCGGTTAAGGATGCTCGCTTCCGCAATGCAGGCCATGAGGGAGGAACCGCGCCAAGCCGAGATATCGTGGCTGGCAAGCCTTTTTCGCTGCGTCGCCGGTTTATGGATGGAAAGTATGCTCAATTTGAGCGGTTGTGGAGTCCGGAGGATCCGTATATGGACTTAGCTGCAAGTGCGGCCGATGCCGCTGAGCACTTCCGAGCTGGGAGGATCACAAGATGGAAGAGCTATACTGGTCTCAATTCCATAGTCCGGCCGCCACTTTCGCTGATGATCGGTTGGCGAATGGGCCGAACTAAATAGATTGTCCGGACTTGCCATGATCGACATCGTGGCTCATGTCCGCCAGAGAGGCCTAAGGCGACGAGCTATTTTGCCATCGCAGCAATTCCTTGAACGGTGCCGCATATAAAGGAAATGAAGCAATCGGCTCTGCACGAGGGCGCGGATGGCTCTTGCCCGTATGAAGGCGCATCGTCCGGAGATGGATGCCACCGCTGTTGCCCCCAGATTCGATGAAAACCGCCCCGCCGAGCACTATTTCGGGAAGTTATGCGTGGCGCCGTGTAATAGAGTCACAAAGGTTTCGAAAAATGTCACGCTCAAATGAACGCATTAGCTTGTAAAACGATGATTATGTTATAACTGCTTTTTATACTTGTGCGCCCCAAGTAGTAATACTTCTCTGGCGGCCGTTTACGATACATTTGTATAACTTGAAAGATTGCGTCTTTGGCTTTCATTTCACGCATTGTGGTGCGGGGTGTTATAAAAATAGCGAAGTTTCCACACTTAATCCGACGCCTCGGTCCTGTTTAAGGAGGTGGTAGCGTAGCTTAACGAGGCAATCCGGACTATAATGCTTTATCACTTTCACTTAGCGAGTGGAGCTCGAGGTGGGGCTACGATATAGCCTCGTGGCACCGCACATCTCCGAATTCGGGTGCGTATGTGCCTGACCGAAACGGTCCTTCACAAAGCGGAATTCTAAACATTCGGTAGTCGATCGAGTGGTTGACAGTCTCTCGCTATATCATGACAGTCAGCCGGCTTTCATCGAGGTGCTCGCCAATTAACCGGGCACAATCGCAGAGTTCTCCGGTACCGCGTTAGCGGTGATACGGAATGTAAGGCAGCAAAACACAGGAGCCGGGAAAACCCAACATTTGACCAAAGACATGATTCGGAGCTGATGCATATAATGCCTAACTCGAGACGCCGAACACTCCCTAAGGTGTTCGGTCTTTATAATAATGGGCAGAGATGCCCTAAGCCCCTAGTGTAAAGGTACGGGCATGGTCTTCTGACGTGGCCGATGCCAAAACGTCTGGCTCCGCTTTGGCTATAGGAAGAAACCAAGGGAGAATAACAACAAGAGACAGTAAAAAAAGGTTTACGCAGGGTCTTAATCTGAAAAGAATCCTCACAACGGGTCCCTACTGCACGTCTGCGCCTGTGTCTCCGTTGTGCCGTTTATTCTGGACGGGCATGCACGTTGTTCATCTGTAAAAAGAGAGGAATGTTTAGTTTGAAAATAAATCGTGCAAAAAATATGTGTAAAAGAAGAAATATAAATAATTAAAGCGGGGTTTGTATGAACCCGCGGTTGTTTTGAAAGACAGCCCTCGTGGAAGAGGTATGCGGCTAGGGAGCCCTAACTCGCTGAAGCCGGATTCGTTTATCCAAGTCCGGGTCTTTAAGTGACCCTCAGATGAAATGACGCCACGCGACCGGGCATCTTGAGTGTAAGAGACGCGAATGCGGTATGGTGTTGAAGCGGACAAAAGCCTTTCGCCCCGAGAGTGCTTGATATTCACTTTCAAATGGGACGCTGTGAAAAATTAATTTTTCGCGTCGAAAATTGTTCGCGATCCAACACGACTTCTAGTAATATAGAGCCCGTGCACTTGGCGTAAGGGCTCGCGCACTCCTTTGAAGGAAGTGCGGCCGTGTCGGATTTTGGTAGGGTCTATCCTCATCCTATGGATTGTGTTTGAATATAGCGTGTTTAAGTCATCGCCTCCGCCCATTAGGACGTTAGTAAATTGTAATCCGTCTATTATGGGATTCAATATCGTGAGTCCGCCCCGCGTTTCAACGCTTCGAGTAGTCGGTGGTCGAAAGTGATTGGCTTTGATATCCAATCTCTATGGTTTGCTGGTTTGGACCGCGCGAAGCTCTTTTTAGGAAGTGCCGCATTGTTTTTTTGTATTATCACATTAAGTGAGTTTACTATTTTGACCTCTTGTGGGAAAGTCTTTTGTTTTCCGGTGCTCTTCTGGTGGGGTTTATCTTCTTCGCTTGACGCGTCGAGCCCCTTGTGTTCGGCATTTAGTCGGCCGGACTGTTTAAAAACCCAACAATCCCTGTGGGTGTGATTTGCAGTCCTTCCGGGGGTACTGTGGATTTGACATATCCGACCCAAAATCTTGTTTAAGTTGGACACCACGTCCTTGTCATCCTTGAGAGGCTGTGTTTTGTTGTTGGGCGCGAGTTTTTAATCCGGCGTTGATCGTCGTGCTTTTGGGCTTTTCTCTTTATTCCGGCGCTGCTCTTTTCTGCGCCGTGATTTTCCGTTCCATCTCTTATCTCGGATGTACTTGGGTCATTGGTGTGATCTTGCTAGCTACTATCTCCTCCCGCACAGAAGCGGGTCATGAGGCTTGTTAGTGCGGACATTGTCCTCGGTTTTTCTTAACCGAGGTGCCTGGCAAGCCATTCGTCTCGGACATTATGCTTGAAAGCTGCTAAGGCTTCGGCGTCCGGACAGTCAACTATTTGGTTCTTTTTGGTAAGGAACCTGTTCGCAATTCCGCTACCGACTCTCGGGCTGTTGAGTTATATGACTTAGATAAATCGCATCCGGAGGGCGGACGTAAGTCCCTTGAAAATTTGTTTCTAAACGCATCCCCAAGCTCTTCCCAACTTCCAACAGTGTGTTTTACGGGTGGCTTTTAAGCCAATGACGGGCTGGCCCTTTGAGCTTGAGGGTAGGTATTTTATGGCGTGGAGATCGTCTCCTCTCGCCATGTGTATGTGCAGTATATAATCTTCTATCCAGACTTCAGGGTCTGTTGTTCCATCGTAGGCCTCTATGTTTATGGGTTTAAACCCTGCTGGGAATTCATGGTCCAGCACCTCATCGGTGAAATATAGTGGGTGTGCGGCGCCCCTATATTTGTGTGTGCCGCTATCATCGGGCACTTGACGTGTTGCCTTGCTTCTTGGGGCCTTCTCCTTTGGCCCGTAGATGGACCTGGCTGGGCCATCTATCCTTCCAAGTTCGTTGGTTGGTTTATGTATGGCGCCGCTGTCAGAATTTGGCCTATCATCTGGCCGTCTATCCAACCAGGCAGCCCCTTTATTTTTGGATGGTGGAGGCTCTATGGCCTCCTCGTCGAATTCTGGTAGCAGCTTGCGCTTCGGGTAGCTCTTTGATTGGTGGCCATTGCCGTAATTATCTGCGGTTTTGAGCACTTTGCTCCATCTCATTCTGAGTGTGTCTTCCGCTGTATTGAGCCTCCGTTTTTCCTTCTTCAAGCTTCTTGCAGTACTGACGAGTCTTTTCCGAATGTTCTTGCTCTCCGGCGGCGTGTCCGGTATGAGGTCGTCCGGGCTGTTGTTTTTGCCGGGCCTGGACTGATTATCTGACTCGTCATGTTTGGACGGTTGCTTATCTGCATGTTCGTCGTCCGCTTGTGAGCCCTGCCGTATTGCGGGCTCCTTAGGAGCGTTGTTGTCGTTGAGGCGGGACTTAGGGCGGCGTCTGCGCCGCCGTTTTGGTCGTTTATCGGCGGGGTCATCTTCTGCCGTTGCCCGTTGGTCCTCGTTATCGCTCTCCTTTGGGGTGTCCACCATATATATGTCATGCGACGAGGTGGTCCTGTCGTGCTGTATAAGCTCTGTTTTTTGTTCGTCTCCGGCATCGTCGTCCATAGCGTCGATGTCTTTAGAGTCATAGTCTAGCATGTCGGTTAGATCGTCGACAGTGGCTACAAAGTGGGTGGTGGGTGGGCTCTGAATTTCTTCGTCGTCCGTACGCCCACCATCCCGACATAGTCCGCCAGACTCTCGATAACGAGAGATGTTTTAGTGAATTCAGGATATCGCCAAAAGGCCAAGATCGAAGATGTCCGCGGCGGTGAATTCTATAACCGGCGCCCAATCCGGATCGATTGGTAGGGGCGCGGGAGATTCGGAGTCCGGCAAGGAGTCCGGTGCCTCGGAATCACGAGTTTCGCAGGGGACAAGATTAGTGTTCAGCTCCATCGCCGTGGATGTTGAAGCCTCCAGGCCGGCGTCTATCCACCAGCCCTCGATCTGGGCAATCGGCTTCGGGCTAGTGGCCGAAGCGGATCCGTGTGCGGCCATCAAGGCACTGTTCGGTGGTAGAGCTAGATCATGCCCGTCGTCACAGTGCGGCGCGCTTGGCTGTGGCTCGAGTCCGTCGAAGATCAAGTCTCCGCGACATCGGCCGTGAAGTTTAAGCTTCCACATCCGACCGACGCCAGGGGCGTAGCTTCGATCTGCTCCGGATGGCCAAGTGAATTGCCCGCGAGGCGCGCCGAATACGAAGATCTGTTCGGGAGAAAAGTCTCACCCGGACAAGTGTTGTTGGTTGAAGATGCCATCAAGTTTATCGGTGACGACATACGAGGAACTCTCAATGAAAGAACCAATGTCGTGTCAAAACCGCGGATCTCGGTAGGGGTCCCGAATCGTGCGTCTAGGCGGATGGTAACAAGAGACGAGGGACACGATGTTTTTACCCTGGTTCGCCCCTTTGATGGAGGTAAAACCCACGCCCTGCTTGATTAATATTGATGATATGGGTAGTACAAGAGTGGATCTACCACGAGATCAAGGAGGCTAAACCCTAGAAGCTAGCCTATGGTATGATTGTTGTAATGTATGTTGTCCTACGGACTAAAGCCCTCCGCTTTATATAGACACCGGAGGAGGCTAGGGTTACACAGAGTCGGTTACAATGGTAGGAGATCTACATATCCGTATTGCCAAGCTTGCCTTCCACGCCAAGGAAAGTCCCATCCGGACACGGGCCAGAGTCTTCAATCTTGTATCTTCGTAGTCTTGGAGTCCGGCGGATAATGATAGTCCGGCTGTCCGGACACCCCCTAGTCCAGGACTCCCTCAGGTTGGGTCCCCTTTTTTCTCCTCACGATAGCTTAGTGCTCTGCATCACTAAGACCCAATCCTCAGGTAAGGTTCAATCATCTTTGGTATGCCAGGTCCCAATGCCATGAGCAAGGCCAGGAGGTGAGCGACCTGAGGTCCAGTAAGAGCACCTGAGATGCGATGGTCACGAGGTCCCCCTTGACGCGTAAGCGGCTTCCGAAAGATAAAAGAGGGGGGATTCTTTGCCCGAACGAGGTCACGAGAGTCAAGGTAAAGTTTTAATGGTAACGTTCACGCCTGGCGGCAATAGGATAACTTAGCTTAGTGTGTTTGAGGCCCTCGAGGGATTACTACATCGTGAGGGCGCGCTTCCCTGGAGCTTCTGAGCTTGTGCATGATTCCTGTTCTGCACTGAACCAACACAAGCCCCGCTATAGGGGTCCGTGAAAAACTTGCGTTCTTTAATATTTTGAGCAGAGCCATCATGGCCAGGCCGCGCCCAGTTCCTGTGCTCCTGCACGGGGTTTGACCCTCATTTCCTTGCTCACCAAGGTGCTCTACATCCTCAGGACCCGCCCCTCGGGCAAGCTTAGCCACCGCTGGTATGTCAAGTCGTGATGCCTAGGACAAGACCAGGGGGTGAGGGCCCGAGAGCCTGCAGGGGCTCCTGAGGCGCGATGCTTAGGAGCCCCCTTTTAACGTGCAAGCGGCTTGCGTGAAAAGGAGTGGTTCACCTCGCGGGGGCACCTAGGAAAAGGACTTTGGCTAGTGACACACGGCATACAGAGCGATTTTACTTAGCCTTTCGCGGACCAAACTGCTGCCTGATCGAGGCGGGCCTTCCTGAGGCGGTGAGGTGTCGTCAAGGTCGCTCGAGCGCCTGTCTCCTAGGGTTCTTGCGTATTGACCAATTATAAGATACGAGGGGCGGCGCACGCTAGCTGGTCTGCTCATGATCATTCCGTGAGAAGACAAAGGCACTAAGGACCTAGTGAGGTGACGTGCACGGGGCCGGCCCGTGAGCCAAAGCTCAGTCTCTTAGATTTATCAGTGCTGCAGGGACAGACCTGAGAACAAGCACCGTGCCGGAAGCCCCCTCTCGTGGGACATTCAAGGGGACAGCTGGCAACGTGCGAAGCCCGTGGGGGCGACTCCAGAGGTGATATGACATCAACCGCAGGGTTAGTAGCCATGGTAACTCATGAAAGCATAACTGATTCAAGGTACATGAATGAAATGCACATCTGCAGGGGCGAACCTTTAGCAGCATGAGGATAATGTAGCCCGTGGGGTACCCTCAGTTGAACAAACCAAAAAGTCACCTGGCACCGATGTTGTTGAAGCTTCGAGTAAGTCGATGAAGCGTGCCGTGGAGGTTCGCTCCTCATGCATGAGTAGGGCGGCTCCGGAGGCTCAAGAGGCCCGAGAGGCTCACGAGGGTCAGAAGCCTCCTGAGATGCGACCGCCGAGCACCGAGCCTTGTGATACGCCATAGCAAACTGTGCCAGGTGCTGGTACGAGGCGCCAACATTCAGCAGGCCGAATGACATGTGGACGTAGCTGCAGGGGTAGCCCCCACTCCGGCCGACATGAGACGGCCAGAAGAGGTCCTGAGAGGTGGCCCTATTGAGGCCTGGGATGTTGACGCAAACGTGTAGGCCGCCACGCGCGTCGGGGGCAGCAGCTGCACATGCGGGATGTGTGGGGCGACGCTCGCCGCGCACGACTTGGCGCTTCCTGAAGCTCCTCGATCGCCTTGGTGATGAATTCTCGTGCTCCTGGCGCCTCATGCCTTGCTCCTTGCTTACAGGGGCACGCGTAAAGGAACGCCTCTAATTGGTGCCCGAGCACTTCCCTCATCGCACTGGTCAGATTAGAGTCTCTCCAGACGTAAGGCCCTGAGCCCGTCCCGAGGGAGGCGCTGGGCGCACCTTCCTATGCGGGAGGGAGAGGCGCCCCAGTAGCGGGCGCGGAGCCTGAGGCATCGCCAATAGTTTCTTGGCCTCCGGACGGCTCTTGGGGAGGAGCTGCTTCTTCTTCGCGAGGGTGGCCTCGGGAGGCCTGATGTCGCCCTCGCCATTGGAGTTCTCGGCCGCCGCGGCATGGTAGGCATGCTCAAGGAAGCAAACCACATACTTCTCATCGCAAGCGACCTTGATGATGCCGTTGCACCCTGGCATCTTGAGGACGTTGTAGCCATGGTGAACCACCGCCATGAACTTGGCGACGGCAGGGTACCCATGGATGGCATTGTACCGTAGGACAATATGGGCAACATCAAATTCGATGAGCTCGATGTGGTAGTAGTTGCACTTGCCAAAGGTGACGGGGAGGCGTACTTGCTCCAGGGGGGATGGTAGAGCCATCCGTCACCCCCAGAGAATGGCCTTGTGGGCATGATCTGGTCGTAGGGCACTTGAAGCATTCCGAAGGTCTCAGCAGAGAGCACGTTGAGGCCAGCACCACCGTCGATGAGGGTCTTGGTGACGGTGACGGTGCTGATGGTGAGCGTGCAGAGCATGGTGAGGGCGCCAGAAGTGGTCGCGCACCTGAGGTGATCCTTGGAGTCGAAGGTGATAGCGTACTGTGAGCACCTGAGGGGGTTCATGGCCTCAAGCTCCGGGAGGGCCGCAGTCACCTCACGAGAGAACTCCTAGATGATGCGGTTTGAGGCGGGTTCCTGGGCACCACCGAGGATGCAGGCAAACGCACGGGGTTCCTAAGAGCACCCGACCGCCTTGTCCTGATGGTTATTGTCGTTCCTCCTTAGCAGCAATGCCAGCGGAGGGAGGCATCATTGCCCCTGAGGACGGGCCTCACGAGGTTGATCGCGCCAGGGGCCGTCGCGGGCTGATCACGCCAGCCACCCTCACAAGGCTTGTCACGCCAGGCCTGGCGAGGGTTGCATTTGTCCCAACGGCCTCCGCAGGGACTAACGGCATGGTCGCTACGCTCGGGGCAGCGGCCCAGGCACTCGTCCCGGAGCGCCCTGAGCTCCTGATAGTCATCGGTGTTGTGGATGTGCACGTTGTGGAAGGCGTTGAATGGGCGAGGGTCCTTGGGGGGGAGGGGGGCGCGATCACAGCCACACTTCATCTCAGGCTCTGCTTCCCGCACAGTGGGGCCCTTGCGCTTCACTTCCTTGGCCTTGGCCTTCTTATCCTCAGGATCGACGTCAGGGTGCTTGAGGAGGGAAATGCGGCCTTCCTCTGCCTTGGCGCACTTGTCCGCCAAGTTGAACATCTTCAGTGCCATGCACAAGTCATCATGGATGGCGATCTCCTTGCTCATCTTGACGTTCGTGATGCCATTAGTGAATGCCAAGACGATGGCTTCGTCCAAGGCCTTCAGGATCGTGAGGCAGACCTGGGTGAAGCACTGAATGTACTTGCGGAGAGTCTCGCCCGGCTGCTGCTTCACACGCCGCAGGTCATTGACGGTGAGGGCGCGGTCTCGAGTGCTTTGGAAGTTGTCGCGGGGAACCACGACCACCAATGGGGCCATCAGTCCCTTGTGGATCAGCAATGGGGAAGAGCACGTTGCACAAAGAGTGCAGAGGCAGCACGACAGCGATCACACAGGCAGTTTACCCAGGTTCGAGCCACCGCGAGGTGTAAAACCCTACTCCTGCTTTGGTGGATTGATGAGAGGACCATGCTGGAGACATAGCGCTCTAGCCCGGTAGGGTTGCCTTCGGGCGAGAGCAGCTACACGCGTATGAGTGTACAAATCCCCCACACAGCCGCCTTTGTCTCCCCACCCCGTTCGCGAGGGCGATGGAGCTCGAGGATCCGCGCTCGCTGAAGTTGCACATGTGGGGCTGCTGTAATGGTAGCATGTGGGTGGATGTAGACTTCCCTGCCCTCAAGTCATGTTCTTCTGACGCGGCTGGAAGACTGCCACTCACGCCCACAGCTTGGCGTAGGGGCACATCCTCCATTTTAAATTAATGGATGTCGAGCTGCTCTCCGTCAAGGTCTTCGGGTGCTTGCTTAGGGTCCTGCACGGAGAGCTCGACCAACAACGAAGGCTCCCCCTCGAGTGATAGCGACGAGGAGGACAGTGACAGCTATGACGACAGTAGCGGAGGGGAGGACGACAACTCTGACTCTGGCTAAACGTCAACCGCACCATCCCCGTCAAGCAGCAGCGCCATCATCTGCACCTCTGCCTCCTTCCCGGCAAGGGGAGTTGGATGCAGAGGTTGGGACAGTTCCCCTGGCTCCTCCAGCAGCCTTCCAGTCGGACCCCGGCAGGCTTCCTCGCAGGCTGCAGCCCCGTTTGCCCTGTAGTGTCCTGCTGGCCCTGGTGGCGTCGGTTAGGGGGACCCTTCCGCCATCCTCTTCACCATTACCTACGCCCGCGCTTTCCTGGCCTTGTTAGGCTCCCTTCCGTGGGGCCCGATAGAGTCAGGCTGGGCTTCTGCCTAGGCGCACCTTTTGCCCTCTTCACCTCCCACCTTAGTGCCTATGAGGACAGGGACAAGAAAGGGATTACGGGGCACTTGTCTCTTTTCAATCTAAAATATGTAGGCACTTGCCAAACTTTAGTCTAAATTATGTAATCTTCTTTACCCATGTTTGTGTTTTGTAATATCTGTACTTGCTTTTTAGCATATTAATGAAAAAGACGAGCTTTGTCGGGCACTTGTGCATGTATTATATCCATGCAAAGGTAAAAGTGCCTCCATGCTTTCAAGTAAACAAGTTATCCCTGGCAAGCTATCCTGCCGGTACCCTCAGTTTGTTGTCGCGGGGCTAAGCCTGCCGGGCACAAAATCTCAAAGAGGGACCAGCCCCCCGCCAAACCCTTTCCATCAAAGGCCACTACGACCATCCTGACCAAAGCAACGGTCGAGTCAAAGGATGGGAGCACATATGCTTCGAAGGCGGGGAGGTTTTCATATGCACAAGTTTCTCTTTACAGAACGCGTATGGATAAGAGATAAAACTTATCTATTTGGCTTGCCGGCCAGGGATCGCTATGTAGACTTGACTCCTCTTCCTTTCTTCGGGATCAAATCCATGGGAAGGACCCCGCAACTTAGTGCAGATGAAAACAATACTACATGCAATCTTATCTACATGAACATGCTATGCTCATGATATGCTTATGCATGCATGCAATTTGTCGGGGGCCCCCATCACTTTGTTTATTTCTCTATTGCTTAGGGCCTGCGCCTGGCTTTGTACAAGGGGTTACATGCAACATTGGCAAGGCCTGTACAAAAGGGTGGCTGCCGGGCAGGGCCCAACAACCCGTTATGGGTAGAACTTACGGAGATGCTCAATGTTCCATGAGTTTTGCAACTGAATGCCATCTCCGGTCTCCAGATGGACTGTGCCAGGTCTGGGGACTCGTACTACCCGGTAAGGGCCTTCCCACTGTAGCGTCAACTTGTTTGTACCCTTGGCGGACTGAACGTGCCTAAGGACATGGTCGCCTTCCTCAAGGCTTCGGGCATGGACCCTGTGGCTGTGATAGCAACGCAGGACTTGCTGGTAGTGTACGGCATGCGTAGCATCCTGGAGACGGTTCTCCTCAAGTAGCACAGAGTCGTCATGCCGGTGTTGTTCTTGCGCTACTTCATCGTAGGCAAGCACTCAAGGAGACCAGTATATGAGTTCCATCGGGATAACTACTTCTGCCCCATAGACTAGGGAGAAGGGCTGCCAGGTAGCTCAATTTGGTGTTGTATGCAAGGACCAAAGAACCACCGGCAGCACATATCGCATGAAGGCGTGGCTCGTGAATAGGGTGCCATTGTCGGTGATGATTCGGGAAGGAACCCCGAAGCGGCACACCAATCCTTTCAAGAACTTGATAGCTGACTGTGCGGTCACCTTCCTCACGGGCTCCACCTCTGGCCACTTTATGAGCTTGTCGATAGCGACGAACAAGAACTCAAAGCCCCCGGTAGCACGGGGAAAGGGGCCAAGATATCGAGCCCCTAGACCGAGGAGTGCCATGATAAAGGGATCGTCTGGACAGCTTGGGCAAGCTGATGTATGTTCTTGGAATGGAACTGGCAGGCTTCACATGTAGTGACGAGCTCAATTGCATGTTGGAGGGCCATGGGCCAGTAGAATCCTTGTCGGAAGGCTTTTCCAACTAGGGCCCTCGATCCAATGGGTGAGCGGCACATACCCTTGTGTATCTCTGCCAACAGTTCCTTTCCTTCTTCCCAGCAAACACACTTCAATTTCACACCATTGGGCCTTCTTCTGTACATCAAGTTGTCAATGAACTAATACATACAGGCCCTCTGGGCTACTCTTTCAGCTTCTTCTTGCTCTCCGGGAAGTTCTCCTATCTGGTGGAAATGGACTATGTGTTGCGCCTAAGATGGAGCCAGGGGCTCGACTATGAGGACTAGCAGCACCTCCTCATTCGAGGGAGCGCACTCCTCGACCGCAGGGACCGGTGGACTGGTGGGAGGGTGCAGCTCACTGGCCTAAGGGGAGTTGTTCCCACCAAGCTCTCTGTCGGGGACCTTGGAAGGTTCTGCCGGGAGAGGCTTGTCGGAGTGCAGTTTCATCCTCTTTTTGGCCATTCGTGCCGGGGATATGGAGGGCTATGTCATATGGAGAACAAAAGTCCCTGGTTCCACAGGGAGTTTTTGCGCAGCGCACTTTGACAGATGATCAAAAATGTTGTTTTCTGCACGGGGTACATGCTCTGATTGCAATTCGTCAAAGCACTCCTCCTTTCTCACTTCCTCGACGTATGCCTCCATCAGTGGGCTTTGGCAGCCCTTGTTTACTTGTCTCACCACAAGTTCTGAATCTCCATGGATGATCAGTTTCTTGATCCCTAATTCTGTTGCAATTCTGAGCCTGGCAAGGAGCATTTCATACTCTGCAATATTGTTGGTAGCCTCCTCCCTAGGGAAATGCATCTGGACGACATACTTAAGGTGCTCCCCAGTGGGAGCAACGAGAAACACTCCAGCCCGTGCATCTTGTAGGGAGAAGGCACCATCGAAATACATAATCCATTCTTTGGGCGCTTCCTTGCCGGGGATGGCTGTCTCCAATACCTCTTCATCAGGTGTTGTTGTCCATTCTGCGATAAACTCTGCCAGTGTTCTGCTCTGAATAGTTGATGTACTCTCAAACTTCAAACCAAACTTGGATAACTCCAAGGCCCACTCCACTATACTGCCGGTGACCTCGGGGTTTCTAAGTATGCGTTGCAAAGGGAAGTGGGTGACAACCATGATCTCATGTGCTTGGAAGTAGTGGCGCAGTTTCCTTGAGGCCATGATGAGGCCAAAAATCAACTTTTGCACGCCAGAGTACCTTGATCTTGCCCCCTGCAACAAGGTGTTGATGAAGTACACTGGGCATTGTACCACCTTCTTCCTTGCTGCGACCTTGGAACTGTCTCCGTTGCCTTGCTCTTCTATGTCTTGAACTACATATGACCTTGCCGGGACGGGTTCACTTCCCTCGCCAGAGGGGACAATGGTTGTGGTTGCTGTCTCACCCACTTCCCGCTGCACCACCAAGGTTGCACTAACCACTTGATTGGTTACCGCTAAGTATAGCAGCAAAGGCTCTCGTGGTTTGGGAGTGACCAAGGTGGACACAAAAGAAAGATAGGCCTTCAAATTTTGTAGTGCATCATCTGCCTCTGCCTCTCAAGTCCACTCCACGGGTCCTGCCTTCTTCAAGATTCTGAAGAACAACAAGGCACGCTCGGCAGACATGGAAATGAACCTGCTTAGCGCGGCAACACATCCAGTCGAACGCCTCACATCCTTAACTATCTTGGGTGCTTGAATCTACTCGATAGCCTTGGTCTTGTCGGGGTGGAGGGGTGACGAGGTCGATGCGCTTGGGGGTCGGTAGCCCGGCCGGCGCATCAGCTTGGTCAGCCCGTCTTGAAAGTGGCACATGCCCTGCAGCCGCGCCCGCGGCGGGGCAGCCGGTGGTTTGCGGTTCGCCCCAGAACGAGCGTCATTGCTACGGTTGCATCCATCAGTGGGGCAGGGAGCCAGGGACGGAATGATCTCTCTGCCCGCACCCTATGGAGCGTGGCTGCCAGGTTGCTTTGATGCTGTCCTCCTCCAACGCCTCTCACTCCTATTTCGGCCAGAGGAAAAATGGTGGTCATGCCACCTGCGATGACCATGCCCACCGCGGCTTCCATGTTCCCATGCGCCCCCGTCGCCCCCGCTGCGCCAGCGTCCGCATGCAAAGGGGCCTTCGAGGTGGACAGGTGAGCAATGGCGCTGGGCTTTTTCTTAGGCGCCATGGGTGATGGAGCCGTCGATGAAGAATTTGATGATGATGACGACGCGCTGCGTACACTTTCGGGTTCACGCAAGCGTTTCCCCCTACCTGGCGCGCCAAAGGTCGTGGGGAACAACCGCCACCTATGTGGCCATCGGTCCCTTGTGGTTCGGCAAGGGGGAAGAACATGTTGCACAAAGAGCGGAGAGTGCAGAGGCAGCACGACAGTGATCACACATGCAGTTTACCCAGGTTCGGGCCGCCTCAAGGAAAAAACACCCTACTCTTGCTTTGGTGGATTGATGAGAGGACCGTGGTGGAGATGCAACACTCTAGCCTGACAGGGTTGCCTCAGGGTGAGAGCAGCTACATGCATATGAGCGTATAAAGGTCTGAATCCTTTCTAAGGTTGCCATGGCCCTCCTTTTATAGATCAAGGAGTCACCACAATGGCAAATTAGTCACTATGTACTGATTAGATAGCAAACAGTGCTATCATACCTAACTCTACAGACAAAGCAGAGCGCATTACATGCGCCGATTAGTGTCACATCGTGACGCGCCTGACAAGGCTTGCTGGGCCGTGCGGCCACCTTCTTGTGTGTCTGCTTAACACGTCTCTAGACGGGTGTCATTTGGAGGTGATTTCCTTCAGAAGTGACTGCCATGTGTGGAATAACTGCCACTTAGTCACTTGGGGGCTTGACACTACACCAATCAATGACTTGCGTTGCTGTGAGGTGGAGCGGTGGAGCCTTGGCGGGACAGGCCGCCCTTGGCATCCCGGACAAGCTTGTTGGGGCAATCTTGAGACCTGTCTTCGGGGCAATCTCAACCTTGTCAGGCACACCTGCCCGGCAAGGAAGGTTTTTCCTTAGTGGTATCCAGCTCCTTAAGCTTGACTTGGTCTCTTCTTGGATGTGTAACCTTGCTCTTGCACCTGTGTACAGTCAGGGCAACACACCTGGGGTTTGTTGCATCGACAGAAGTTGGCGGTGAACCGCTTGCGGAGCTCATCCCAAGAGGAGATCAACCCCTCCAGTAGGTGCATGAGCCAGGTGCACGTGTCGTCCTTGAGGCCCATGGGAATCCAGTTTGCCATGACCTTCTCGTCGGCATTTGCTGCCTCGTTGCTTAGCGAGTAGAACTCCGCGGGGTTGGGGATGCCATCATAGCGCGGGGGTAGTTCCGTCTTGAACTTGACCGGCCAAATGACACGGCGCAACTCACGAGAGGCGCGGCAGCCTGTCGCGCTCACGTGCATGGCCTGCGCAAGCGGAGCGCGGTCTTGACGCTTGTGCATGGCAGCCTCTAAAGCGGCCCTGTCCTGGTGCTAGCATGGTGGTGCGTGGAGTGCACACACGTCATACTACGGCTTCTGCACCACCTGGCAGCTGGCCTCGTCCTTGGCCGGCGTCGGTGCTCCATGTGGTCGGTCATGCAGACGCGCGTCACGCCTTGGCTCGGCGTCAACACTACACAGAGGAGGAGGGGATGCGCCATGTGCCACATCGCCCTCACGAGACGGCGGGGGATGGAGCGAGTGGGAGGGCGCCGGGGCCTTGCTGGCGGTGTTGAGGAGCTCGGTGATGCGGCCTAGCACGGCGTCGTAGCCCTCATTGGTGGGACGACAGTGCAGCTGCTCGCGCGCCATGAGGAGCGCAATGCGTTCACTGGCTTGCGACGAACGTGGGAAGTTGACGCCATGACTGGAGTGATGGAAGGCGTGGCGGTGCGGCCATCACGCTGCATGGAGGGTCGATGGCCGCGTTGGCTACAGGAGAAGCGCAGCAACGCGGGGCGCCGCGGCCCACCGGTGTCGTCTGGGCGACACGGGAGGCTCGGCGCTCAGCGCGAACTCGTCGAGCATCGGCCATGGGAGCGGCGAAGCAGGGACGGAGCATGGTCGACAAAGAAGAGAAGGCTTCAACACGCCCCTACCTAGCGCGCCAAATGTTGGAGTCTGGGGTTCCATGGACCCAAACAAGGTTCTAACTCTGGGCATGTGTGAAGGATCCCGCCTAGCTGCAGTTCTCAGCTCATCGCCCCCACGGCCTAATCTCGATAAGGTCGCACGAGCGGGAAGAATAAGTAGACCTGGTGGTGTACCTAGGTTCAGGCCACCTTGCAGTGTAAAACCCAACTCCTGGTTTGTGGTGGATTGCCATGCGAGGAGGATAAGTATGAACTAGTATAGTGGGTGAGCTACCTCAACAAAGCTCAATGGTGAGGGACTCAAAAAGGGTGGCAATGATCCGGTCCATCTCTACGATGGAGACTAGCCTATATTTCTAGTGGCTTCGGCCCTCTTCCCACATAAATTAGGCGGGAAGGGATAGCACAGTGGCCAATTTTGAAGGGGGACTGGAGTACACCTTATCCTGACTAAAGGTGGTCGTCGTGTGCAAAGCTTCTCGTCGTGATGCATCGGTGGGCTCGGTGATGACCTCCGTCCTGTCGAGCCCGTGGTCTTGGTCTTGTTGCACTGGAATGGAAACCTTTGGGGGATTCCTTGGGAACCCGCGTATGTCCTTGCCTCCTTAGCACCAAAGAGGAAACGGTCCTCTCCTGCGCCCGCTAGCGCCTGCCTGTCCTTGGTCATCATGGCTCATGTCACCACGAGCCTCGTGAGGAGGGGTGCCTGCATTGAGATGTCCGCCCCTCCGGAGGCAACCTCGGGAGACCGCGCTTCAGGAGGTCAAGGTGTCATTCACCTCGCGAGGCGGGGGTGGGGGGCTCACGAGGGTCTTGTCCCTGAAGAATTGTAGCTGGGTCGCGTCGGGCCGTCGATGGTGCCATGTGATAGGCTGCAGGCAGGCGGGCCTGGGTATCTCTGATCCTAGGAACGCTTACAAACACTATGTAAACGGTACCTGCACACAAAGAACAAATCCTTGCAACCCTACGCCTAAGAAGGGTTGTCAATCCCTCCTCTATAAAAACATAGATTAAATTGTATAAGTTTGGATAAATAGATCGCACAAGAACACAAAATAAAAGAGGCAAATAAAAAGTGCAGCAAGGTGTTTTGGGGGTTTTGGAATAATATATCTGAAAAGAATATGATAAAAGATAGACCCGGGGGCGTAGATTTCACTAGTGGCTTCTGTCGAGAAAATAGCATACGGCGGGTAAAAAGTTTACTTTTGGGAAATTGATAGAAGATCAAATAATCATGACAATATCCAAGGAAATGATCATGTATATAGGCATCACGTCCAAGATTAGTAGACCGAAACGATTCTACATCTACTACTATTACTCCACACATCGACAGCTATCCAACATGCATCTAGTGTATTAACTTTATGGAGAAATGGGGTAATGCAATAAGAACGATGACATGATGTTGACAAAATCTATTCATGTAGGAATAGACCCCATCTTTTTATCCTTAATAGCAATGATACATGTGTGCCTTGCTACCCCTTCTGTTACTGGGTAAGGACACCGCAAGATCGAACCCATCAAAAAGCACCTCTTCCCATTGCAAAAAAAATCAATCTAGTTGGCTTAACTAAACCAAAGATTCGGAGAAGAAATACGAGGCTATAACAATCATGCATATAAGAGATCAAAGAAATCAAATAATATTCATGGATAGAACTGATAATAAACTCGATCTTCATCGGATCCCAACAAACACACTGAAAAAATTCATTACATCAAATAGATCTACAAGAACATTGAAGAAAACATTGTATTGAGAACCAAAATGAGAGAAGAAGCCATCTAGCTATTGCATAAGGACCTGTAGGTCTATGGTGAACTACTCACGCATCATCGAAGCATCACTAATGAGGACGATGAATCCCCACGTGATCGTGTTCCCCTCCAGCGGAGTGCCGGAATAGGGCTCTAGATTCGATCTTGTGATTCTGGAACTTGCGCGGCTGGAATAGTTTTTCGTCGACTCGCCTAGGGGCCTCTGGCACGCCCTGGTGTGTGGTGGGCCCCATGGGCTTCCCCCAGGTGCTTCCTTCGCTAGCAAGTAGTCTTCTAGTCCAAAAAATCTCCTAAAAGTTTCGTGGCATTTGGACTCCGTTTGGTACTGATATTCTGCGAAGTAAAAAAACAAGCAAAAATAGTAACTGCCACTGGGCACTATGTCAATAGGTTAGTCCCAAAAAATGATATAAAGTTGCTATAAAATGATTGTAATACATCCAAGAATGATAATATAACAGCATGGAACAATAAAAAATTATAGATATGTTGGAGACGCATCAGTTACCTCTCGAGGCACCCTCCATGAGGCATGTGAGGCAGGCGCTGCTTGGCTCAGTCGCGCGCTCACGTGTCCAACACGTGGGTGATGCGCGCGATGACAAACAGCAACAGAGGTTGTGCCAGTAGGCATGGATGAGGAGGATTTCCCCTTTTGTGCTAAGGGAGCAGGGCCAGCAGTCCATCTCCCAACGCAACCCCCAAAGGTTGCCCGCTCGGTGAAAGAAGACCAATACGATGGGCGCGAGGGCGGAGGTCATCCCTGAGTCTACCGGCGTGTCATGGATGGTGGATTTGCAGGCGAAGACCACCTTTTGCTAGGATAGACTATGCTCTGGTCCCCCTTCAAACTTTCCATTGTGTGTCAAACCTTCTCGCCAATGTTTTCAGGGGAAGAGGACCAAGGCATGTATAAAAGGAGGTTATGGTTCCACTATAGAGAGGATCGACCCCCGGAACCCTAAACCTTGTACTCTCTTCCTCTAGCCAGAGAAATCCCAACCAAGCAGGAGTAGGGTTTTACACCGCAAGGTGGCCCAAACCTGGGTAACTGTTGTGTCACCGGTCCACTCTCGCTAGCTCGCTCTCGCCATAGCCTCGTCGTGGTTAGATGCAGGGAATGACATGGTGGTAGGAACGAGTGCACCCCAGTGTTCAAACCTTTCGGGCCCCCGGAGCCCGGTTTCTGACAATAACTAAGGAGGGGCACAGAAATTGAAAACCTTTGAATCAACTAGATGCATGAACATGTGCCAAGTCAAGCCACTTGAATTGTTTCGAGGAAGATACGATACTATCATACTACATCATAACCATTTTAATGCATGTTCACACTCAACATAAATCATTATCCACTCCTAGCTATTTAAGCATGGCATGAGCAACTATAATCTCTAACTGTGTTCACAAATATGTTTACTCATATAAGCTGAATCAAGGATGATGAGCTAATCATGTTTACAATAACAAAAACAAGATGAGTTCATACCAGCTTTTCTTTACCTCAATCAATTCATCAAATCATCCTCATTATTGCATTTCACTTGCACGATCGAATGATAGAAAATAATAATAGTGCAAGTGTTCCATGGACTAAGCTGGAATCTGCAAAGAATTTACTCAAAGGAGGAGACAAGGTAATATGGGCTCTTTGTTAGATCATCAATAATGCATATGAGATCCACTCAACATTTTCATCGTGGTCTTCTCCTTATGACAACTCAAACGAAAAAAAATTCAAAGAAACACACTAAAATATTTTTGGAGTTTTTAGTTTTTCTAAAGAATGCAAATTAACGAAGTAAAAACGAAAACGAGAAAAACTATTTACACGGGAAAGCTCCCAACAAAAAAAAGAATAAGGAATCTTTTTGGGTTTTATTTTTCATACTACATACTAGTAAACAAGAAAGAAAACCCGAAAAGAAGTCAAAATATTTTTGGATTTTTGGCCTAAGTTGATGTACGACCCCTGATGACCAGGATAATACCCCTAGTCATAGTTTGAGTTGTACTAAAGTGCATCTGCCACAACTTGGTGATACGTCTCCAATGTATCTGTAATTTTTTATTGTTCCATGCTATTATATTATCCATTTTGGATGTTTTACATGCATTAATATGCTATTTATTTTTTGGGACTAACCTATTAACCTAGTGCCCAATGCCACTTGTTGTTTTTCCTTGTTTTATCTTTTACAGAAAATCAATACCAAATAGAGTCCAAATGGAACGAAACTTTTTGAGGATTTTTTGGACTAGAAGACAACCACGAAGCTTCGGGAGGAGGCCAGAGGAGCCATGAGAGGGCCACAAGCCCTAGAGGTGCGCCCCAGGGGGGCATCGCCCAGTCTTGTGGGCCCCTCGGTGTCAGGACCCCGACTCAATGCCACATCGATCTAGCATGTAACACCTCATATCACTTTGCGGCCTCACGCACGGTATTCCCACGGGTGTCGCCTTACCTTTGCGGGACCGCTTAGCCTTTTGGCACACGATATGATAGTGTCGCTAGCATCCATATGATAAGGAGCCCGGGCTGACATGGCTAGTCGTAAACCCAAAGTGGCACAAACTTACAGGGACAAAGGTAAGGCGACACCCGTGGGAATACCGTGCGTGAGGCCGCAAAGTGATATGAGGTGTTACATGCTAGATCGATGTGGCATTGAGTCGGGTCCCGACAGTTTTGGTATCGAGCCCGATCGTCAGAGGATTACCAAGCCAAACTGGTCAAGTTGAGTCTAGAAATTTTTAGTTATGTAAGGGAATTGATTGTGGGAAGGAACGTAAGGCTCTTTTTACTCCTTATACCTCATGGCCTTCTGATCTGAATCATCCTATTTTTCCCACGGGGTTAAGGAACTAGGCTTTTTCTTCCGTCTATCAGGATCACGTGTTACTACTCCGTAGTCCCATAGGATTGGTTGATCAGAGTCATACCCCAGTTTCGAGTACTTTCGGTGTAGCCTGTTTAGTATGATCTCAAAACCTTAAGTGGTGATGTTGAGTATGTTACTACCCCATTTTAGCAGGATGTCTCATTCTGAGCCTTTTACTGTCGTTATGCTGCCGGAATTGCCCTAGGAGTTCGAGAGATACTAATTTCCTTGTCCTACATTCTATAGCCTATAGATGATGCTGATTCCGTCCTTGGCTTCGTTTCTCAGGATGTCATCAGCTAAGCGAAGTTCTATTGCTCATAGCCAGAACCACGGAGATGGTAGGGATGAGGATCCTCCCGACCAGCCTTCGTTGGCAGAGTTCATGTTAGAGATGGAGAAAAACAAGCGTGAGTCTAACCGCTTGTTGGCACGTATCGAGGAGAACACTGCACATCGGTTCAAAGGGTCTGCAACCATTCATGACTTCATTCGCTTGCACCCACCTACCTTTCATCATTCCATCGAGAGCCGATGCGAGATGACCGCTCCGTAGCATCACACACAAGCTCCGTTGTGCGAACGTAGCTGTAGATGACAAGGTCATTTATGCTGCATATCACCTGGAAGGTCCTGCTAGTCTTTGGTGGCAGAACTATGAGGCTATGCTTCTAGCTGGTCAGATTCCTACCTGGAGGGATTTCACTGAGGCTTTTCGCGAGCATCACATTCCTGAAGCCCTCATCGATCGCAAGAGAGAAGAGTTCTGTAGTTTCACCCAGGGTAAGATGGCTATTGATGCTTATAGTAGAGAGTTTGAGAACCTTGCTCGTTATGCCACAGAAGAGGTGTCCACGGACGCCAAGAAGCAGGCTAGGTTCCGGAAGGGTCTCAACCCCAAGTTGCGTCGAGATCTCCACTTGCATCATTGTGATACGTTCCAAGCTCTTGTGAACAAGGCCATTAATGCAGAGACAGCTCAGCTCACTTACGAGGAGTCTCGTAAGCACACCCGTGATTTGGGATCTTCCTCCGGTTCTAGTTCACAGAAGCGCCGGATTTGGGTTCCAAACTCCGCTCTTCCTTCCAGATATGCACCGAGACCATCCTATGTGGTGCCTTCCCCAGCTCAGTCATATTCTTCACCCAGGCCTATTGGTGGACCGCCTACCAATGCGGGTCCACGTTCTACCTTCAAGATTTGTTACAAGTGCGGAGAGCCAGGCCACATCGCCCGTATTTGCACTCAGACCAGAGTTGCTCCACCCCAGCCCGAGAAGTCTGTTGGCCGTGGTAAGCCATCACGCAAGATGATTAGTGTCAGGTCAGCCCACCCTGAACTTGGACTTGTGCATCACGTCTCAGCTAAAGACGCTCATGATGATCCAGATGTCGTTCTTGGTACACTCCTTGTCAACTGTCACCCAAAGATCGGTTCTATTCGACATCGAGCGCCTCATTCCTTCATTTCGAAAGTTATGCCCGCTTGCACGACATGTCATTTTGTGATATGCCCTCCCACTACTTATTCAAACTCCACGGATCCAAATGGCAAACTTCTAGTGTAAGCCATGGTAACGAAATCCTTGTAAACAGACTTGTATTCCTTGCATCACTTATAGCCCTCAAGTCTCTGAGATATTAACATAATCTTGGGTATGGACTGGATGAAAGCTCATTACGCCAAGATTGATTGTTACACCAGGTCCGTTCAGCTTACACACCCATCTGGCAAGATAGTCACTGTCTCCACCAGAGTTGCAAAGCGCCAACTCTATTCTCTTAATGCCAGCCCTCTTCCAGACCTTGAAGATATCCCGGTAGTCCGTGACTTTCCGGATGTCTTTCCAGAGGAACTGCCAGGTGTTCCACCTGACAGAGATGTAGAGTTCGTCATAGATCTTATCCCCGGAACTGCTCCAATCTCTAGGAGACCTTACAAGATGGCACCCTTAGAACTAGCCGAGCTTAAGAAACAACTTGATGAGTCCTTGCAAAAGGGTTTCATCCGTCCTAGTTCTTCTCCTTGGGCTTGCCCCGTCCTCTTCGTCAAGAAGAAGGATGGTACGGACCGGATGGTTGTAGATTATCGTCCGTTAATTTGGTCACGATAAAGAACAAATATCCGCTCCCGGGATCAACGATCCAGTATGATCAGCTCGGATCCTCGATCTTCTCCAAGATGGATTTGAGGTTAGGTTACCACCAAATCAAGATCAGAAACGGGGACATTCCCAAAACAGCTTTTGTCACTCGTTATGGCCAGTACGAGTACACCGTTATGTCCTTCGGTCTAACCAACGCCCCAGCCACATTCTCCCGCTTGATGAACTCGATCTTCATGGAGTACCTAGATAAGTTCGTCGTGGTTTACCTCGATGATATTCTTATTTACTCGAAGAACGAGGATGAGCATGCCGAACATCTTAGACTTGTGCTAGAAAAACTCAGAGAGCATCGCCTTTATGCCAAGTTCTCCAAGTGTGAATTTTGGTTGCCAGAAGTGACCTATCTGGGCCACGTAATCTCTGGTAAGGGCATTGCTGTCAATCCCGAGAGAGTCAAGGCCGTTCTTGATTGGACTCCACCTGAAACCGTTAAACAAGTTAGGAGTTTCCTTGGTCTAGCCAGCTATTGTCGCCGCTTTGTTGAAAACTTCTCCAAAGTAGCCAAACCCCTCACGGAACTTCTCAAGAAAGATAAAAGTTTGAGTGGTCCCCAAGCAGAGTACAGTTTTCAGAACTGAAAAGACGCTCGACTTCTGCTCCCATACTTGTGCCACCGGATTTCACTAAAGACTTTGTTATCTCATCGCGACTCCACGAGGGACTAGGTTGCATTCTTATGCAGGATCGTCATGTGATTGCCTATGCATCTCGACAGTTGCATCCACATGAGGAGAATTATCCTACACATGATCTAGAGCTTGCAGCCGTAGTCTATGCACTCAAGACCTGGCGACATTACCTCCTTGGTAAACGTTGCGAGATCTACACCGATCACCAGAGTCTCAAGTATATCTTCACACAACCAGATCTGAACCTTAGGCAAAGACGTTGGTTGGAATTGATCTCAGATTACGACTTAGGGATTACTTACACTCCAGGCAAAGCCAATGTCATGGCTGACGCGCTAAGTCGTAAATCCTATTGCAACAATCTTATGTTGCATCAAGGCCAACCACTTCTCCATGAGGAATTTTGTAAGCTTAACCTTCACATAGCTCCTCATGGATTCCTTTCTACCTTGGTGGCGAAACCTGATCTTGAGGATCGGATTATCGCAGCTCAAAAACAGGATACGGGAATTTCCCGGATCAAGAGAAATATTAAGAAGGGAGTTAGTGGATGTTTCTCTATGGATGATCGTGGTGTTGTTTCCTTCGAGAATCGCTTGGTGGTTCCCAAGAATCAACATCTGCGAATTGATTCTTAAGGAGGCGCATGAATCTCCTCTCACGATTCATCCCGGTAGTACTAAGATGTATCAGGACCTACGCCAGAGGTTCTGGTGGACTAGGATGAAGAGAGAAATCGCTCAGTTTATTGCTAACTGCGACGTTTGTCGTCGTGTTAAGGCAGAGCATCAGAGACCTGCTGGCACCCTTCAGCCTTTAGCTATTCCTGAATGGAAATGGGATAAAGTTGGTATGGACTTCATCACCGGCTTTCCGAGGACCAAGAAGGGGAATAATGCTATCTTCGTAGTTGTTGATCGTCTTTCTAAAGTGGCTCACTTCCTTCCTGTTCGAGAGAGTATCACTGCTAGTCAGCTTGCTGACTTATATATTTCTCGAATAGTGTCACTTCATGGTGTTCCACTAGAGATCAATTCAGACCGTGGTAGTCTCTTCACTTCTCATTTCTGGGAGAGTTTCCAAACCGCCATGGGAACCCATCTTTCCTTCAAGACCGCTTTCCACCCTCAATCAAGTGGTCGGTGGAACAGGTCAACCAAATTCTCAAGACATGCTCGAGCTTATGCTATCTCATTCGGTATGGATTGGGAGAAATGTCTTCCTTTCCGAAGTTTGCTTATAACAATAGCTATCAATCCAGCTCAAGAAAGCTCCTTTTGAGATTCTCTATGGACGAAGATGTCGAACACCTTTGAACTGGTCAAACCGTGAAAGACAATTCTTTGGACCGGACATGATCCAGAGGCGAAGAACAAGTTCGCATCATTCGTGAGAATTTAAAACAGCCCATCTCGTCAAAGAGCCAAGATGATCGCCATCATAAGGATATGACTTATGAAGTTGGCGACAAAGCTTACCTTCGGTTACTCCTTTGAAGGGTACCCATCGATTCGTATCAAGGGCAAGTTGGCTCCTCGTTACATTGGTCCTTTTCGATTCTCGCTAAACGAGGAGAGGTTGCCTACCAGCTTGAAACTACCCCCACATCTTCTCGAGTTCATGATGTCTTCCACGCCTCTCAACTCAGCGTTGCTTCTCGGATCCTATCCATGAGTGGACCACTTAAACGCTTGATCTCCAAGATAACCTCACATACCGAGAGTACCGGTTCGCATTCTTGATCAAGCAGAGCGTGTCACTCGACGTCATAACATCAAGTTTCTCAAGGTTCAGTGGTCTCATCATTCCGAGAGAGAAGCTACTTGGGAGCGAGAAGATCGCCTTCGACTGGAGTACCCCACGTTCTTTCCGTCGACCCCTGAATCTCGGGACGAGATTCTTTCAAGTGGGGGCGAGTTGTCACGTCCCTAGTTCTGGTATGCTCAAGGCTAGCTAGTCATGTGTGCATCATGTTTAAATTTCATTTAAATGTGAAATGGGGATTTGAGAAACCCTCAGAATCATCCCTAAAATGACCCAAATAAAAATTTGCCCCAAAAAGGTCCAAGAAAATGCTCATGTTGCCCTCTGAAAATATTGGACAGAGATAAAAATCAAACCAATATTTTTAGGAGCTCATAAGTATTTATTTTGGGCATTTGGATTAATCCAGTAATTATTTTGCCTTGGATATATAAATGTTATATATATAATATATGTCCAAAAATTATGTCATTTATTAAGGAGCTCTGGAATAATATAACTAGCTTCTATAAAAATTGGCATAAGGAAATAAAATGATTTAGTATTATTATTAAATCAAAACAAATGTCAGAAAATAGAAAAGAAAAAAAAGGGAAAAACTACCTGGCGCTTACCTCCCTATGCAGCCACCTGGCAGCCCAAGTGGCCAGCCCAGCAGCAGCCTAGCCCACTGGCCCCCTCCTCTGTCGTCTTCGTCCTCGACAGGGGTTGGGCGTGCGACGCAGCAAGGCGCTCCGCCGCGCCACGCCACCTCCTTTCTGCTCGCTGTCCTCCCCTCGTCGCTCTGGATGGCCCGGACGACGCCACGCGCCGCCCCGTCCTCTCCCACTCTCTCGCTCTCCTCCTCCTCGACCTCTCCTCCTCACGCGCCGACAAGGCCGCCGCCACCGCAGCTCACCGCCGACGCGCCTCCCCGCCGCCCTCGCCCCTCCGTGGAGTCCACGAGCTCCGCCACGACTCCCTCGCCCTCTCCGCAAGCCACAAGTCGCCGGACGCCCGTGGAGCTGTCGCCGCCGCCTTCTTCAACCTGCTGCCGTGAAGATCTCCGGCGACCATACGCCGCCGTCAAGGCGTCCCGAGCCCGCTGACGCCTCGCAGAACCGCTGTGAGCTGCTGCTCCTCCTCCCTTCTCCTTTCGCCCGCGACACCACAGCCGCAGATCCCGCCGCGGCCGAACACGGCCGCCGCCATGAAGCTCTGCGCCCGCGAGCCCGCCATCTCGCGCCCTCCGCCGCCTCCGCTGATGCGGACGAGCGAGCAGCTACGCCGGTGCTCTCGGCCGCCGCCCGTGCATCGGCCAGCTGCGCCCGGTTGCCGATACTCGGCCGCCGCCCGAAGCCGCTCTGGCGTGCTCGGCGCCCCACGGTCTCCGCGTGTCCTATCGATGCGCGAGCGAGCTGGCTTCAGCGTAGGTGGTCTCCGCCGCCCAATGGTCGCCGAACGGCGATCCCGAGCCCTCCGCCGCGTTCGCCTCGCCCGGCGCTAAACGCCGATGGGGTTGACGGGTCTAACCCCTGCTGACCAGTTTTGACCGCGTGGGTCAATGACAGAGTGGGCCCGGCTCGCTAATCCTTAGCTTAGGATTAGTTTAAAACTAATTGAATCCGTTAGCTAACCCCCGACATCGACGGTGGGCCCCAGCCGCCACTAATCTAGGTTAGATTAGAAATAACCCCGTTAACTAATCAGGATAATCGACGTGTGGACCCCACACGCGAGGTTTGACCTGGTCAGCGCCGTTGACCTGCCGACATAAGCATGACGCATCTTGTCGACAAATTAACTATTTTCTCGAATTAAAATAAATCAGAAATTCCGAAAATGATTTAAACTTCAAAATTCATAGAAATTCAACCGTAGCTCGATTGAAATAATTTATATATGAAAATTATCGTAAAAATGCAACCTATCCATCTGTACTAGTTTCATGCATGACAAACCAACTTATACATGCTGAATATGAGGAAACACATTATGGCATATTAAGAGACTTAATTTAGAGTTGCATTTGAGCTTTTGGTTCAAATGGACTTCAAACCAAATGATTACTAGTTGCATTAGCTCAAACAGCATCACATATTCATGCCATGTTCATGCATCATATTGTTGCATATGATTGTGTATTGATTGTTGGCACCGTTCCTTCTCGATAGGTCCTGCTCCGGAGACCGTTCCAGAGTACCTGTCTATGAAGCAGTGTCTTCCTTGTTGACCTACCAGGCAAGCAAACCCCCTTGTTCATTCCGATACAATCCTACTCTCTCGCTCCTGCTCTCAGTTATTGCATTAGGACAACAACGATTCATCTCGCTACTTTGTGTCATGCGGTAGTTGAACCCATTCCTCTCGCATGACTGTCATTGCCACAAGAATAGTTGAAACCCACTAGCATGTGTAGGAGTTGATTGAGCCCATGTTGTGTTCCTACCATGCTATGCCTGCTATTGCTTAGAGTTGTGTCAGTCCGATTCATTGGGAATGAATTGGAGTGTTGCGATATGTTACGATCTTTGAGAGTGAAGTGTGTGAACACGATTTGGTAAAGGTGGCGGTGAGAGGCCATGTAGGAGTACATGGTGGGTTGTCTCACCGAACCGCCCTAAGCTAATCGAAGTTCTATGTATGTTGTCCAATGACTCGATACTACCACACATTGGGCTCCGGCGCCCAAGCCCTCTCGACTTATTAACCAACTTGATCTCCGCCCGTGAGTCGCAACTAGTTTACGGTGTTTGTAGGTAGTGTTAGTAGTCTACCAAGTGGCACCCGGCCAGGTGGTCTTGGGACAGACTAGGCACAAGTGGCACGGTGTACCAAGCGTAGATCCATCCGGCGAGGTGGGCTTGGGAACCCTGTTCACATCGTTTGGGGCCGTGAGCGACACCCCGGCCGGATCTCCTTACGGATGGAACCCGAATAGGCGATAAACCTGGATTAGAGTCTTGTGTGGTTAGTCAGGTCGTGGCCGACTCCCTCGCCAGGCTTCCGCTTGAAGGTAGCCGAGATACACGACGTGTACATGGTGGTAAGTGGCGAGAGCGTGTGTGAAGAAGTACACCTGCAGGTTAACATGATCTATTGAATAGCCGGGTCGCGGATATGGACTTCTTGGATGCTTACATGGTACATAGATAACTTGAAGTGGATACAATAAAATGCTCAAGACAAGTGTGAGTGCTATGGATGGCCTTCTCGAGGGAGACGGGATGAATCCATAGTAGTGTATTGTGTGGTGATTAGTGGACTGCAGCGCCATATCACCTCAAAGAAGCTCGTAGTCGAGAACAGATAGCCACAGAGTCAAAGCTGGCTTGCTGCAACTAAACCCCACATTACCCTCTTGATACAAATGCATGTATGATAGGATCGATGTAAGTCTTGCTGAGTACCTTTGTACTCATGGTGCTTTATTTATGTTTTTGCAGCGGGACTTTGGTCTTACTAGTGTTCCGTGGACTTGATTTAGTAGCTTGTACCTCAGCTACGATCTTGATCGGATGTTGTAGATAGTCGCTCTTCACTTTTTTTTCATTTGTAGATGTCTGTACCTGCATATGTAATGCTTCCGCTTGTTGCTTGTATGTTTCTGTATGATGGGTCTTGTGACCCCTGCTTGCAATATATGTTATGATGGCTCTTTGAGCCTTGTCTATATGAGTTGTTGAGTTATCTTTGTGATGCCATGTTGTACAGCACATACTTGCATGTTATGCGACGTGTAATGTGTATTGCTATGTGTGGATCCGACTATCTAGTTGTTTATTCTTAGTAGCCTCTCTTACCGGAAATGTCTCCTAGTGCTTCCATCGAGCCATGGTAGCGTGCTCTTGCTCCGGAACACTTAGGCTGGCGGCATGTGTCCTTCTTCGTTCTGTATCCGTCCCTTCAGGAAATGTCACGCGATGAATACCGGAGTCTGTTAGCCGCTACAGCCGGTTCACCGAGTCTGTTAGCCCAGTCCTACTGCACTCGATTCACTACCGATGACCGACACGCTCGATGTCGGGTCATGGATGCCTGTCCTCGTAAGTTTGTGCCACTTTGGGTTTACGACTAGCCATGTCAGCCGGGCTCCTTATCATATGGATGCTAGCGACACTATCATATCGTGTGCCAAAAGGCTAAACGGTCCCGGCAAAGGTAAGGCGACACCCGTGGGAATACCGTGCGTGAGGCCGCAAAGTGATATGAGGTGTTACATGCTAGATCGATGTGGCATTGAGTCGGGGTCCTGACACTCGGGACCACCTAACCCAAACTCTAGCTCTATAAATACACAAATATTCCCCTTACACCAGGGGGCACACCAAAAATATGTTTCCGCCACCGCAAGTTTCTGTTCTCATGAGATCCCATCTTGGAGCCTTTTCTGGCACTCTGCCGGAGGGGGATTCAATCACAGAGGGCCTCTACACCAACCTTGTTGCCCTTCTGATGATGGGTGAGTAGTTTACCACAGACCTACGAGTCCATAGCTAGTGGCTAGATGGCTTCTTCTCTCGCTTTGATCTTCAATACATTGCCCTCCTCAATGTTCTTGGAGATCTATTCGATGTAATCTTCTTTTGCGATGTGTTTGTTGAGATCCGATGACTTGTGGATTTATGATCAGACTATGTATGAATATTATTTGAGTCTTCTCCGAACTCTTTTATGCATGATTAAGATAGATTTGTATTTCCCTCGGATCTATTGATTTGGTTTGGCCAACTTGATTGATTTTTCTTGCAATGGGAGAGGTGTCGTGGTTCTAAGTCTGACAGTAGAGTGGGGGTAGGTATGGAGAGGCAAGGTCCTAGCTATGGAGAGGTTGTGAACACAAGCGATGTACGAGTTCAGCCCTTCTGAGGAAGTAAAAGCCCCACGCCTCGGAGCCCCGAGGCGGTCGAGTGGATTATCGATGTAGGTATTACAAGAGTGCGAACCCTCTATACGTGGAGGGGGTGGCTTATATAGAGTGCGCCAGACCCCAGCCAGCCCACATAATGGAGAGGTTAAAGTACATTAAGCTCTGGGCATCGTAACGCCTCATAAAGTGCCTTAACTATCATTAAGTCTATTCAATTACAGGCCGTTGCGCTGCGGAGTGCCTTCTGACCTTCTGGTGGTCGAGTGTATCTTCATGGTCGAGTGAATCTCCATGGTCGAGTCCTTCCAGTCAGTCGAGTGGGTTCCTCTTTGGTCGACTGGAAGATGATCTCTCCTAAGAGTACCCTTGGGTAGGACGTTTAGGTCAGGCCTATGACCCTACCCTAGGTACATGAATCCATCATTAGCCTCCGAATGGATCGAGGCTTGAGTGAGGAAGGAGTTGATGCTGTTTCCGATTGCCTTTTGCATACTGGCTATATGTTGTTCTGGATCAAGACCTTCTTTGTTGATAACAAGCAACTTTTCTTCAGTCGACTCGATCCATTCTTGTTCTCTAGTCGAGTGATCTTTTATGCTTCGTTGTTCCCGAACAACGGATCGCAAGAAATTTCGCACTTGGCAGGTCGATCTGCCGCTCGCGGATTCCGCGGGATACGAATTTGGGGAAGCTTGTGGCGAACGGACCACGGCGCCGGATGGGACATGACATGGACGCCGATCTCCGCTACCGCTTTTTCCGCCACGATCGTGCAAAGGCAACTGTTTGAGGATATGATTGGATTGCTCGGGTCCACATGTCATCCACTCGGAAGGGATGTTATAAATGCGACTTGTGAGGGTTTCTGCACAGTACCCCGTTCTTCCTCCTCTGCTCTCTTCGTCTCCGCCCACGCGAATCGCTGCCGCTCCTGCTACTCCTCTCTCGCAAGACTCAGCCGGGCGCCATAGGCAAAGAGAAGACGGCGGTCTTTGGAGCGCTGAAGAAGGCGCCGGCGGCGGAGAAGGCGTCGGCAACCGAGAAGGCGAAGGGGAGATCCACCACCGCAGCGGTTCTTCGTCGAGATACCGCTGTCCGAAGGGCTGGGTCCAGGGAGATTGGATCCAGTCGACTATCAGGGAGAAGGATCTCCTTGATATGGCCGACGACGGGCTGATCCCCCACGGCGCCACAAGGCTTCCCGGCAAAGAGTGGCAGCCTCAGCCGGAGGAGGGTGAGTGTGTGCTCCTGGCCACCCATGTTGATCGAGGATTTTCCTGCCACGAGTGTTTTCTTTCGTGGCTTTCTGAATTTCTTTGGAGCCCAGCTCCACCATTTTACTCCAAACTCCATCGCAGATCTTGCTGCATTTGTGTCTATGTGCGAAAACTTCCTGGGCTGTCGACCGCACTGGGGTTTGTTCAAGCATATCTTCACATGTTGCTCTCAGACTGTGAAGAAAGCAAGTCCCGGTGATGAGAAGACCCAAGTAGTTCAGATGTGCGGGGGCCTAGGAATCCAAGTGAGGAATAAGAGCACCTTCCCAGCTATGTCTTTTCCCGAGTCGGTCAGGGGCTGGCAATCGACCTGGTTCTACTGCCAGAATGAGTCGACGCCAGGGATAGTCGGGTGGTCTTCCTCCATTCACCATGAGTCGAGTGAACAAACCCTCCTCCCTGAAGGTGGTTCCAGAGGAGAGAGCTGATGTGAAGATGTTGATGGATCGCGTGGTACAGCTGGTTGGGACGGTGTGGTGGCATGGACCTCTTGGAGGTTTTTCTTCGAGGCGAATCCAGCCTCTTCAGGCCGGAACCACCGCATGTGGCTGTATCAAGGAACCAAGACGAAACTCGTGTCCACCCGGAGGTCGACGACGCCATAGTGGAAAGATGGATGGCGCGATCATCGAACAAGGACAACCTCGCGGATCCCGGAGGATTTCTCCACTTGACCATAATAGCGTTCTGCATAAGGTACATTTGCTCGCTTTCCATTGTATGTCCGCCGAATGTGTTTCGTAATTTGGTCGATTGAGCTCGCCTTGACGCTTCAGTGCCCTTACCGAGCTGTACTCAATGCCCAATGGAGCTCAGGCTCCGACTGAGGAGGGAGAAGCCAGCGGAGGCGAGAGCCAGGATGAGTGGGACTCAGACGCTGCTTAAGGTGACGACGACGATGACGACGATGATGATGATGACGAAGCAGAAGAGGAGGAGGAAGAGGAGGTTGTTCCACCGCGCTCGGAAAGGCGGTCGAAACTCATTCATGATCCTGCGACTGAACGCGGAAAGGGGGTTGCGACTACCTCGCAGTCGACCAAACGCCCTCGAACCGCTTCTCCGGTGCCGACTGAGAAGGCGCCGAAGCAGTCGAAGGTAGCTCCGTCGAAGCCAACCAAGCCTCTGCCAAAAATGAAGGTGTTCATCCCCACTATATCAGGGTAAACTTTCACCTAAGTCTTCCTGTTCTGTACAAGCTTTGTCTCTGGTTGGTACTTGAATTAACCGACTGGTTCTTTGGAACTTCAGTGCTGCAACTTCCGAAACCTCATGCAAGGCCGAGGACCATGAGATGGAGGACGCGGCAACCTCAAATCCTGGTATTGTATCCTTGATTCTGTTCTTAGTCGACTGACTCATAGTCTCTAACTTTGATTCCTTTCTGAAGCTCCAACCAATGACATTATCACCCTTCCTTATGACGATGACGAGGATGAAGAACCACTGAGGTATAGGAGGAGCAGGAAGGCGACCACTGGCAAAGCAGCCCAAGATGCGACGGCGCCCGAGACTGTTGTCGCGGAGGGGGAGAACACCACTCGACCCACCGTGTCTTTCGCGGTGCCGCTGACAAGCGCTTGTCCCCTTCGTCGAGTTTGGGCAACCTTCGCTCTTCACCACGCACCACGCCCCGGAGGACAAAGCTAAGCGCTGCTAAGGAGGCGATCACGGCAAGCAGGGATCATGATGGAGCGGTGAAGATCATCGGGATGCAAGCCAAGCAGCTTATGACGCCAAAGACTACTCTTCAAAGCAATGTTCAGGTCAGTCGACCACCGCCTGTTCTGTTAGGATATGCTATCAAAACTTCTTTTCTTTCCATAGCAGTCACTCAGTGGGTGTGTTGATAAAAACTCCGTGTTAGCGGGGGCACGCTGAGTGCACCCGCTGGGTGTAGTCCCCAAGGCTAAGGTCGACTGCTGGCAGTCGGCTTTTAGGCTTTACGAATAAAGATTGATCACCATTCGATTAAGACGAATGAAGTTTCTGAAACCAGTGGGGGCACGCCGAGTGCACCCACTGGGTGTAGTCCCCGAGACTGTGGTCGACTGCTGGCAGTTGATTACAGTCTGAAGAAGCTCTGGTCGACTGGTCGACTCTTTTTTTTTTGGTCGACTCTATCTTGAATAGGACCAGTGGGGGCACGTTGAGTGCACCCACTGGGTGTAGTCCCCGAGACTATGGTCGAATGCTTGCATTCGACTGTAGTCTTAGAAACATATCATTTTTCTCTATTCACTCGGAAGTGAATCATCTTTGACATTTTGTCGATTGATTCTTCGTAGAAATCCTGTGACCTTGCGGCGCGCTATACTGAACTGGAGCAGAAGCATATTCAGCTCAAGTTGGACTTGAAGTTAGTGCAGGAGAATCTGACGAAGGCAAAGGAGGAGACCAAAGGTATGTTTGGTGAGACTTCGACCACTCCTTTCTCCTCTCATCTGTTTCAAATCTGATTCGCTGTAATTTACGTGCAAGGTGAAGGAGGCCCAGAGGAGGAAGGATCTTGAGCTGTCGAGAAGATCAAGCTTGCCCGGCGAGAAGTTGGCCTCGGTCAACAAGCTCGAACAGACAACACCAATCAAGGCTGCTCGCCATTGCCACCAAGGATGTAGACCGATTGAAAACCGACAAGACCACACCGATCGAGAAGATCAACCAGTTGGTGGGAAGAAGAATGACTTGGAAGGCTTCCGGTGGCCTTGCTAAAAATTGTTCCTTATGCTCAAGGTAGTCTTTACACTCGACCAATTCTTCCAACTGTGATGTTCCCATTCGACTATTGTCTTGACTCGGGTTTTGTCTTTGCAGAATTTCGTCGCAACTTTGAAGATGAAACTAGCCAGTTGGAGCTGAACCTCGACCCTGTCAATTCCCCGGTAAATGACGAAGTTGCCATGAATGTTTTCCGATTGGAGTCTCGTGTTGCAGCTGTCGTGGACTACCTCGCAAGGCTGAAGGTTGCTACGTCCCGTATCGACTCGACGCTCTGGCCCGGGGCGACACTCCAAAATGACCTCGAGTCGTTGATGGCTCAACTGAACGCCGTCCCTGACCGAGTGCAGGAGTGGAAGAAGTCCTCGGCTCGGTGTGGCACAGATGTCGCCTGTGTCTGGCGCGAGTCCATTGCAAGGATGCACGAGAAGATAAGCTGGCGGCTCTCCGAGTGGCCAACACCAAGAAACACGACTTCAGGTCCTTCATGGAAACTTTCATCACTGCTGCTACACGAATCGCAGATGGGATCGACCTTGACGAGTTCGTTGCTCCTTCCAGCCCTCCACAGGAGGGGTAAAAAACTTCCTTTAAGTCTGGCACTTTAAATTTGCCTCGGTATGCCGAGTGGAATTGTAACCGATAAAACCTTAACAGGCTTAGTGCCTGAGCACTCTCGGTTCCTTTAGGTATCGACCTAAACTTGGATTGGATGTTTGGATATGATTGCTTTTGGCTTGAATTGCCCTTTGCAGGTTTACAGCGGGATGCCTACTGCATTCGACTTATTCCTTAGGCGAGCACTGGGCTGCAGCTAAGCCCCTGAGTGAGAGGTTTGCTCTTTACTCGGTGGGATTTCTTATTCCTTAGGCGAGCACTGGGCTGCAGCTAAGCCCCCGAGTGAGAGGTTTGCTCTTCACTCGGTAGGATTTCTTATACCTTAGGCGAGCACTGGGCTGCAGCTAAGCCTCCGAGTGAGAGGTTTGCTCTTCACTCGGTAGGATTTCTTATACCTTAGGCGAGCACTAGGCTGCTGCTAAGCCCCCGAGTGAGAGGTTTGCTCTTCACTCGGTAGGATTTCTTATACCTTAGGCGAGCACTGGGCTGCAGCTAAGCCCCCGAGTGAGAGGTTTGCTCTTCACTCGGTAGGATTTCCGTTGTATTTGTGGCGAAGCTCGGAGGAGAGGGCCGCAGTCGACCTGCACCTCGTCTTCCTTGCGAGCGCACATCATACTTATGGGGTAGCTCGGAGGAGAGGGTCGCAGTCGACCTGCGCCTCGTCCTCCTTGCGAGCGTACATTGTACTTATGCGAGTACTTGGACTGCAGCTAAGCCTCCGAGTGGAAGTCTGGCTTGCCACTCGATAGGATTTTTAGTTACTTAGGCGAGCACTGGGCTGCAGCTAAGCCCCCGAGTGGAAGTCTGGCTTGCCACTCGGTAGGATTTTTATAACTTAGGCGAGCACTGGGCTGCAGCTAAGCCTCCGAGTGGAAGTCTGGCTTACCACTCGGTAGGATTTTTATAACTTAGGCGAGCACTGGGCTGCAGCTAAGCCTCCGAGTGGAAGTCTGGCTTACCACTCGGTAGGATTTTTATAACTTAGGCGAAGCGGATTCGCAGCTAAGCCTCCGAGTGGAAGTCTGACTTACCACTCGGTAGGATTTGTACAAACTTAGGCGAAACGGATTCGCGACTAAGCCACCCACTGGGGGAAAATTTTACTGGACAAAAATAAAGAGTGACAAAAACTATGAAGGAATTATGACACTATTATTTCGAAGCCCATGAACTACGTATATTTTATTACAACTCATCCGAGTGAAAAACTTTAAGTGTAAACGGGCGGAGCAGATCCGCATTCCAAGCTCGGGCTCTTCGATATTGTGTTCGACGTTGTAGAGACGATATGCCCCTGCTAGGAGAACCTTTGTGACGATGAAGGGCCCTTCCTGTGAGGGAGCGAGCTTATGTTGTTTCGCTGATCCACTCGAAGGACCAGATCCCCTTCCTGGAAAGCTCGACCTCTCACATTTCTGGCGTAAAGGCGACGCAAGTCTTGCTGGTAGATGGTCGAGCGAATCAGAGCCATCTCCCTTTCCTCTTCTAGGAGGTCGACTGCATCTTGACGCGCTTGCTCAGCTTCTGCTTCATTGTAAAGTTCAATTCGGGGAGCATTGTGAAGAAGATCACTCGGTAGGACTGCTTCAGCTCCATAGACCAAGAAGAATGGAGTTCTTCCGGTCGACCGATTAGGCGTGGTCCGCAAACCCCAAAGCACTGAAGGAAGTTCATCGACCCAAGCTCCAGCCGCATGCTTGAGATCTCGCATCAGTCGGGGCTTCAGACCCTTGAGGATTAATCCGTTGGCCCGTTCTGCCTGTCCATTCGACTGTGGATGGGCGACTGAAGCGTAGTCGACTCGCATGCCTTGAGCGTTGCAGAAATCCTTGAATTCTTCCGAGTCAAAATTCGACCCATTATCCGTGATAATGCTAAAGGGACCCCATATCGAACGTCGGCTCTCGAGAAAGGAAACAACGAGACGCGCCAAGACTCTTGATCGGTTTAGCTTCAATCCACTTGGTGAACTTGTCGATCGCTACCAAGACATGCGTGAAACCGCCCGACCTATTCGCAAGGGACCGACCATGTCCAGCCCCCATACCGCGAAAGGCCGACGAGTGGAATGGTCTTCGGGCTGACGCAGCTTGTGTGACATATTGAATAGAACCGACATCCTTCGTGACTTGTCCACTATTTCTTTCGCCATCTCATTCGCCCTTGGCGATAAAATCCGGCTCGATATGCTTTGGCTACAATGGTCCGAGAGGACGATGGTGACCACAGTCCCCGAGTGGATGTCATTGAGTATGACTCGACCTTCTTACGGCGTTATGCATTTCGACCAACTCGATCGGGCTTTCTCTATACAACTGTCCTTTAATAACGGTAAAGCTTTGGATCGACGGACGATCCGTCGAGCCTCTTCCTCATCTTTCGGGAGCTCTTTTCTCGTAATATATGCGATGTATGGAATTGTCCGATCGAGTGATCACTAAAACTTCCATGACCAAGTCGACCCTCGCTGGGACCTCAACCTCGGCCGGGTCTGTGGCACTCTTGGGCTGTGGAGTTTCCTCCGTGAAGGATCTTCTTTAATCGACGGAGTGTGTACATGTTCCAAAAATACACCACTGAATGGCTTCTCTTTGGAACCTATCTTCGCAAATAAATCGCTGCTTGATTTTTCAATCGGGGATGTGATGGAGCTCCAACCCTCAAACTTCTTTTTCCGGCTTCCTCACAGCATTGCAAGATCCGATCATAGCTGGGCTTCTCACGCCCCACTCCTTTATCACTGGTTGACCACTAAATCTGAGTCGCCATAGACCATCAAAGCGACGGACGCCGAGTGAGATGGCCATGCGCCAATCCATATAAGAGGGCCTCGATCTGCCTCATTGTTGGAGGAATCAAAGTGAATCGAGCACATACCTAAGCTTATCTCCTCCGGGGAAACCAGAACAACCCCAAAGACCGAACCATTCAGCATTTTAGAGCCGTCAAAGAACATGGTCCAATGCTCAAGTGAACTTCATCGGCTGCTGTTGCTCAATCCACTCGGCGAGGAAATCCGCTATAGCACAGGGACTTAATGGCTTTTTTGCCTCAAATTTGATATCAAGGGAAGAAGTTCAATCGCCCATTTCGCCACTCGACCGGTTGCGTCTCTCACAGCGTAATCTCGATAAAGGCGTCACGACGATCGTGATAGAATGATCGAGAAATAATGAGCAACCTTCTTCGTGGTCATGTATATGCCATACACAAGCTTCGATAATGAGGATATCTCGCTTGGATGGAGTCAAGACTTCGACAAATAATACACCGGCGCTGAACTTTGAAGGCCTTTCCTTCCTCTTCCCGCCGATCGTAAGCCTTAATCAGATCGACGACTTGTCCAAAGGGCTGCAATATAAAGCAACAGAGGCTCTTTGCTGATTGGAGCAGCAAGCACCGGCTGGGTGGAGAGCAGAGCTTTTAGCTCGGCAAACGCTGCATCAGCTTCTGGAGTCCACTCGAACTTGTCGGCCTTCTTCATCAGTCGGTAAAGAGGCAATGCCTTTTCACCGAGTCGTGAGATGAATCGACTTAATGCGGCCAAGCATCCAGTAAGCTTCTGGACGTCGTGCACTCGCACAGGGCGTTTCATTCGGAGAATAGTGCCGATCTTCTCAGGATTAGCATCGATCCCTCGTTCGGAAATGAGAAAACCGAGTAATTTTCCACGAGGGACTCGAATGTGCACTTTGACGGATTGAGCTTGATATCGCATCTTCCGAGGTTGGCAAATGTTTCGTGAGGTCGCAAGCAGGTCGGAACCTTTTCGCGACTTAACAACGATATCATCCATATACGCTTCCACATTCCGACCGATTTGAGGAGAAGACACTTCAATCATTCGCATAAATGTGGCTCCGCATTCTTGAGACCGAATGGCATGGTGATATAGCGAAGCACCGAATGGAGTGATGAAAGCTGTTTTATTTCATCGGGCCCATCTGCACGGATCTGATGATACCGGAATATGCGTCTAGAAAAGACATCTCTCACATCCCGCGTCGAGTCAACAATTTGATCTATGCGGGGAGAGAAAATGATCCTTCGGACAGGCCCGATTGATGTGCTTCAAACGATGCACATGCGGAGCGAAGTTGTCTTTCTTGGGAACCATGACAACATTAGCGAGCCACTGGAGTGGTATATCTCGGATAAATCCTGCCGCCAACAATCGAGCCACTTCTTCACCAATAGCTTTTCTCTTACGACGGCGGACCGCCAAGATGCTCTTTGACTGGTTTTGCTGACTTGTCGACTCGAGGCGATGCTCAGCCAGTCCCCTGAACACCCGCATGTCGGTGGCTTCCATGCGAAATGTCCCGATTCTCACGGAGGAACCGGATGGCGCTTCTTCCTATTTCGGTCGAGTGTTGTGGAGATGTGGGTCGGGCTGCATTGGGATCGGTCGGGTGAATATGGGTCGCCGCCTCACCGGATTTAATCGAAATGCAGATTCTGGCGGCTTCTTTGATCGCAACAAATCACTCGGATCTGCGTTTTGCTTGTATTCTTCGAATTCGACCGCTGTCACTTGGGAGTCGGCAATCTTCGAGCCCTTCTGAAAGCACTCTTCTTCCTTTTTCCGATCGCTGGTGACAGTGATCACTCCCTTTGGGCCTGGCATTTTCAGTTTGAGGTACACGTAACATGGTCGAGCCATGAATCGTGCGTAGGCTGGCCTCCCCAAAATGGCGTGGTATGCACTCTGAAAATCCACAACCTCAAAGGTCAACTTTTCCTTGCGAAAGTGCTTGGAATCACCAAAACCACGCCCGAGCTATTTGGCCGAGTGAGTTGGCCTTCTTCCTGGTATGACTCGTGGAAACTCATGTTGTTTGGCGCCATCGGGACATCGAATGCCCATCCCTTTCAATGTATCTGCATATAACAAGTTCAGCCAACTACCACCATCCATCAGCACTTTCGTCAGACGAGTGCCTTCAACAATTGGATCGACCACCAACGCTTGCCGCCCAGGGGTGGCTACGTGAGTCGGATGGTCAGATTGGTCGAATGTGATGGGTGTTTGGGACCACTTCACATAACTTGGCTTTACTGGGGCAACCATGTTCACCTCACGGTTAATGACTTTCAGTCGACTTTTGCTTTCCACATCCGCGAGGATCATCAGAGTGGAGTTGACATGCGGATATTCTTCCTCACTGTCCTCTTTATCTCCGGCCTTGTCTGGCTCCTTCTCCTTGTCCATAGACTGTTTTCCTTGAAACTGTTGGATAAGGAGTCGACACTGGCGAGTGGTGTGCTTTGGGTAAATGATGTTGCCCTCTTCATCTTTCTTCGTGTGAATATGGCATGGCATATCCATCACGTCATTGCCTTCTTTATCTTTTACTTTTTTAGGATTCCAGGATCCTTTCGGCTGCCCCTTGAACTTCCCCTAAGTCACGGCCAGGGCCTCTCCAGGAGCTGCTGGCTTGGCTTTCCGCTTCTGCTTCCGACTGGAATTTCCCTTTTCCGATTGACTGGGCTTGTACTTGCCGCCGAGTCGGTCTCTTCCTCGCCACATGCATTTGGTAGCAATCTCCATCATTCGACTCAAGGTCATGTCGCCGGTTCGACCGAACTTTAGACTCAATTCTCTGTTTTTGACGCCATCTTTGAAGGCGCAAACTGCCTGATGATCGGACACATTTTCCACAGTATGGTGCAGAGTAATCCACCTCTGAATGTACTTGCAGCTCTGTCAAACCAGCCGGTCGCTTGCAGGTCCCTTCAAAAGTCCTGACGAACACTCGGGACAAATCTTCCCAAGTATATATACTGCTAGGAGGTAACTGATTCAGCCATGCTCTGGCAGAACCCTCCAACATGAGGGGCAAATGCTTCATGGCCACCTCATCATTCCCACCACCAATCTGAACAGCCACTCGGTAATCTCCAAGCCAAGTTTCAGGCTTGGATTCCCTAGTGAACTTGTCGACTCTGCTGCCAATCTGAAATTGGGGGATTATCGCGGCTCGATAGCCTCGCTAAAACACTCCGACCGAAACATGCACTCGATCGCTGGTGGGTGCATCTCTCGGTCCGCCTCGATGGGCTCTGTTCGGTCGACCAAGCCTTGCACGATAATGGATCACGCGTCAAAGCCTGGTTCCTCGGGTCGACCGAACTCTTCGCCTCAAGACCGAATCGACGTCATCATCCTGCCGCCGAGGAGCGTCGACCCTTCCCTCGAGAGGAAAGGGCACTCGACGCTTGTCATCCCGGTCTCCATCTCGATCTCGCCGGTTGTCGCGCCCTTCTTCGCCTTGGAGGTGATCGGGATCTGTGAGTCGATCGAAAAGATTCGCAGCGACGGATCGATCGGAATTCTGTTACGCGATCGCGACACGGCTGAGTTTCGATCTCCTGCTGCTCGGAGTAAATCTCGGATCTCGCCTCAAGCCTCTCCCGGCCGACCGAGAAGGCTGGATGGACTCGCTATGCGGGTTACAGTTGCTAAATTCTGAATCGGCGGCGGTATACCTGAGTCGGCGGGAAGAGACGACGCCGACCAGCCAGAATTCGTTGCAGCACACGTTGCCGAGTGCTCGCTGAAGATTCTCCAAGCGAAGCCGCCAGCCACATTGGCCAAACGTGCCTCCTCCAAGGCGCGAGCCTCGGGTTTCTCCGCGATAGGATTATGCAGGCATCCATGTTCTGCGGCGGCTCTCTTCTCTCGCAGAGAGTCGAGTGTCTCGGGCTGGTACTCTTTGTGCTTTGCGCTGGGTCGCTTCCACCGCCCTCCGCCACCGTGGGCGGCCGGAGGACTCGCGAGGGCCGCCGACCATGAGGATTTCCGCCGCTGGATCATCGCTATCGCATTCGATGCGCTCTCTACGAGCCACCGACAGATCAAACAGGCCGTAGAGGGACTCGTCGGGCTCAATTGCCGCGACCTGGGCGGTGGCTGTCTGGCGAGCCACCGCGTGCTTCATCCACCGCTGGAGTCTCGATCAACCAGAGCGCTTGCGCTGGCCGGAGACTGGGTGAGCGACCGATAGAGGAGTCGACCGATATGGGGTCGACGGTTGCCGCAGCAGAACGCCGCGGACACATGCGCGAAAGTGCGTCGCCCCGCGGACGGGGAGCGCCTCGATGTCGAGTGGAGCCTCCTGGAGCCACGCGGAATCGTCGGCGACAAAGGTGAGAGCGCCGAGACGGATCTCGCGTCCCTCAACCAAAACTCCAGCAGTCATCATGATGAAAGTAGTCGGAAGTACCGCAACTTCTCCACAAAGTCGCTAAAACACCTGCCCCAGGGTGGGCGCCAACTGTCGTGGTTCTAAGTCTGACAGTAGAGTGGGGGTAGGTATGGAGAGGCAAGGTCCTAGCTATGGAGAGGTTGTGAACACAAGCGATGTACGAGTTCAGCCCTTCTGAGGAAGTAAAAGCCCCACGCCTCGGAGCCCCGAGGCGGTCAAGTGGATTATCGGTGTAGGTATTACAAGAGTGCGAACCCTCTATCCGTGGAGGGGGTGGCTTATATAGAGTGCGCCAGACCCCAGCCAGCCCACATAATGGAGAGGTTAAAGTACATTAAGCTCAAGGCGCATCGTAACGCCTCATAAAGTGCCTTAACTATCATTAAGTCTATTCAATTACAGGCCGTTGCGCTGCGGAGTGCCTTCTGACCTTCTGGTGGTCGAGTGTATCTTCATGGTCGAGTGAATCTCCATGGTCGAGTCCTTCTAGTCAGTCGAGTGGGTTCCTCTTTGGTCGACTAGAAGATGATCTCTCCTAAGAGTACCCTTGGGTAGGACGTTTAGGTCAGGCCTATGACCCTACCCTAGGTACATGAATCCATAAGGAGGTGCTTTGTGATGGGTTCGATCTTGCGGTGTCCTTACCCAATAGCAGTAGGGGTAGCGACGCACGTATTTGTATTGTTATCACTAAGGATAAAAAGATGGATTTTTTTCATATTGCTTGGATCTATCCCTGTACATCATGTCATCTTGCTTAAGGCATTACTCCCTTCTTGTTAACTTAATACACTAGATGCATGTTGGAGAGTGGTCCTTGTGTAGGGTAATAGTAGTAGATGCAGGAAGGAGTCTGTCTACTTGTCACAGACGTGATGCCTATATTCATCATCATTGCCTTAGATATCGTCATAACTATGCGCTTTTCCATCAATTGCTCAACAGTAATTTGTTTACCCACTGTATGCTTTCTTTAAGAGAGAAGCCTCTAGTGAAACCTATGGCCCCCGAGTCTACTTTTACCATATTATTTTCAAATCTATAAAATCAAAAATACAAAAATACCTCGCTGAGTTTTATTTACTTTTATTTGTTTTATACCTATCTCTAGTAGATCTCACTTTTGCTCGCGACTGTGAAGGGATTGACAACCCCTTTTTCCCGTTTTGTGCAAGTGTTTGTTAGTTTCTGTAGGTGCATCTATTGGGGATTTGTGTGTTCCTCCACCTGGGTTGATACCTTGGTTCTTAACTAATGTAAATAATTATCTCTACTTTGCTGCATCACCCTTTCCTCTTCAAGGGAAAAATCAACGCAAGCTCAAGAAGTAGCAGGAAGGATTGCAGGCGCCATAGTCGTGGATGATATACATCATGCCTACCAAGTACCTATAATAAACTCGCATACCTTGCACTTACATTATTTGCCATTTGCCTCTCATTTTCCTCTCCTCCACTTTGAAAACTTTTTCAGAAAAACACAAAAATAGTTGCCCTTTTTATTCGCCTCCTTTCCGTTTGCTTTTTCGTTTGCCTTTTGTTTGTTTGTGTGATAGATTATTTGCTTGCCATCATTTCCGAATTTGAGAAGCTTCCTTCTGAATCTATTATTGAAAATCTTGAGGGAAAATCTGAATATTGCATTCTTAATCATGACCCTCTTGATAATGAAACCCCTACTCATCTTAAAACAAAGATCTATCATGTAGGTGATGGGAATATTATTAGGAATAATATTTTCAAGAATTCTTTGATTGCACAGGAGTAATGCCTTTAGATAAGGGATCTATTCTTCATAATACAAGTTGCTATGAGGATGCTATTGCTATGCTTGTGGTCAAATTATAAAGAGAATTTTTGCATATGCATCTAGCCTTACAAAAGATGTTCTATGAACTCCCCAACATACATGATCCGAAGGCTAAGAAAATTGCTACCATTACTCTTATGCGTGAATTTGACTATGTCATTAGGGAAGCTAGAGAAATCTTCTCCTATTATAATAAATATTTTGAGCACCCTCCCATAGAAGAAATTCTCCTTGATAAAGAAGCTATACGTGGTTTGGAGTCTAGGGATTATCATGCTTTTAGTGGCAATCTTAGAAAAAGATTTATATCTTGGTGCTTATGATAAAATTGACTGGGTTACTAAGGGAATCGATGAGGGATCTAATAAAGAAGGGATTGAAGAGATGTCTAGTGAACCTATTAGATGAGTTACATGTGCCATATGATGATATTTTTGGTGATGATCCTGAGTATGAAATTATGAATGTTAAAATTACTAATCAAAGTCCTTTCCATGCTTTAAGATCTTCTACTAGAAGGGAAGAAGGATTTATTAAGAAAGGTTTCGGGAGATTGGATTAGAAAATAATTAAATACCAAAGATGACAATACCTAGATCTATGAAATATGCCTAGCTAGGGGTGTTAAACAATAGCGCTTGTTGGAAGACAACCCAATTTTATTTTGTGTTTTTTGTTTTTTGCTTCCGTTCTTAAATAAATGTGAAATATTACTTCTGTAATAGTTGTGTTTTAGTGTTTCAACTAGTGTTTGTGCCAAGTAAGACCTTTGGGATGATCTATGGTGATAGTTGATTTGATTTTCCTGAAAAACAGAAACTTTTGCACTCAGTTATGGAATTTTGAAAAATCACAGAAACGGGATTTTGATCTGAATTTTTTACACAAGATTGATATACAAATTGCCTAGGATTTCAGAATGCTAAAGACTGTTATGTTTTAGACAGATTCTGTTTTTTATGTGTTGTTTGCTTATTTTGATGAATCTATGGGTAGTATCGGGGGGTATGAACCATGGAGAAGTTAGAATACATCCGATATAACACCAATATAAATTTAGAATAAGTTCACAAAAGTACCTAAGTTGTGATTTACTTTTATTATACTAATAGGTCTCATGAGTTTTTTGTTGAGCTTTGCGTTGTGAAGTTTTCAAGTTTTGGGTAAAGTTTTGATGTACTACGGAATAAGGAGTGGCAAGAGCCTAAGCTTGGGGAAGCCCAAGGCACCCCAAGGTAATATTCAAGGACAACCAAGCATCTAAGCTTGGGGATGCCCCGGTTTGCATCCCCTCTTTTGTCTTCAATCCATTGGTAAAATTACTTGAGGCTATATTTTTATTCATTACATGATATGTGTTTTGCTTTGAGCGTCTTCTATTATATGAGTCTTTGCTTTTTAGTTTTCCACAATCATACTTGTTTTACACACCTTTTGAGAGGGACACGCATTAATCATGAATTTATCAGAATACTATATGTGCTTCACTTATATCTTTTGAGATAGGAAGTTGCTCTAGTGCTTCACTTATATCTTTTTAGAGCATGGCGGTGCCTTTATTTTGTAGAAATTGATGAACTCTCATGCTTAACTTATATCCTTTTGAGTGTCTTAAAAATAGTATGTCAATTTGCTTAAGCTATGAATTTGGTCCTAATATGATGGGTATTCAAGAGAGATATAATAAAAACTTTCATGTAGGTCATTGAATGAATGAGAAGTTTGATTCCTTGCATTTGTTTTGAGATATAAAGATTGTGATATTAGAGTGAAGCTAGTTGGTAGTTGTGGGTTAATAGAAATACTTGTGTTAAGGTTTGTGATTCCCGAAGCATGCACATATGGTCTATCGTTATGCGATGAAGTTAGAGCATGATTTATTTTTTATTGTCTTCCTTATGACTGGCGGTCAGGGACGAGCGATGGTCTTTTCTTACCTATCTATCCCCCTAGGATCATGCGTATTAGTACTTTGCTTAGAGGGCTAATAAATTTTTGCAATAAGTATGTGACTTTTTTATGACTAATGTTGAGTCCATGGATTATACGTACTCTGACCCTTCCACCTTTGCTAGCCTCTGTAGTACCGCGCAACTTTCATCGGTGCATTAAACCCACCATATACCTTCCTCAAAATAGCCACCATACCTACCTATTATGGCATTTCCATAGCCATTCCAAGATATATTGCCATGCCACTTCCACCGTTTCGTTTATTATGACACATACGATCATTGTCATATTGCTTTGCATGATCATATAGTTGGCACAGTATTTGTGTCTTATCCACCACTCTTAATTTTTATACATGTCACGCTAGATCATTGCTCATCCCGCTACACCGCCCGAGGCATTCATATAGAGTCATATTTTTGTTCTAATATGGAGTTGTAATTCTTTAATTGTAAGTAAATAAAAGTGTGATGATCATCATTATTAGAGTATTGTCCCATGTGAGGAAAGGATGATGGAGGCTATGATTCCCCCACAAGTCGGGATAAGCCTCCGGACTTAAAATAAAAAAGGCCAAAGAGCCCAAAACAAAACAAAACAAAAGGCCAAAGAGCCCAAAAACATAAAGAAAAAAAAAGATGAGATAAAAAGAGAGACAGGACAATGTTACTATCCTTTTTCCACACTTGTACTTCAAAGTAGCACCATGTTCTTCATGATAGAGAGTTTCCTATGTTTTCACTTTCATATATTACTTGTGGGAGTTTTTCATTATAGAACTTGGCTTGTATATTCCAATGATTGGCTTCCTCAAATTGCCCTAGGTCTTCGTGAGCAAGCGAGTTGGATGCACACCCACTTAGTTCCTTTTTGAGCTTTCATACACTTATAGCTCTAGTGCATCTGTTGCATGGCAATCCCTACTCATTTGCACCAATATCAATAGATGGGCATCTCCATAGCTATTAATTTGCCTAGTTTGTGTGAGAATTTCTTTCTCCTTTTTGCCTATTACCACCTTCTATTCCACCTATAGTGCTATATCCATGGCTCACGCTCATGTATTGCGTGACAGTTGAAAAAGCTTTAGAACACCAAAAGTATGAAGCAATTTCTTGGCTTGTCATCAGGATCGTGCATGATAAATACTTCGTGTGATGAAGATAGAGCATGACAAGACTATATGATTTTGTAGGAATAACTTTCTTTAGCCATGATTGCTTTATTGGTATGCTTGAAGTATCGTTATTTTTATGTCAATATTAAACTTTTGTTTTGAATCTTACAGATCATAATATGCATGCCACAATAAGAAAGATTACTTGATAAACATGTTAGGTAGCATTCCACATCAAAAATTCTGTTTTTATCATTTACCTACTCGAGGACAAGTAGGAATTAAGCTTGGGGATGCTTGATATGTCTCCAATGTATCTATAATTTTTTACTGTTCCATGCTATTATATTATCCATCTTGGATTTTATATATGCATTAATATACTATTTTATATCATTTTTTGTACTAACCTATTAACCTAGTGCCCAATGCTAGCTGATGTTTTTCCTTGTTTTTGTCTTTTACGGAAAATCAATACCAAAATGGAACGAAACTTTTTGATGATTTTTCTTTGACCACAAGACACCCTGGAAGCTCTGAGGTGATTTTTCTTATATCGTTTTATCTTTTACAGGGTGCGGCCCCGAGCTTGTGGGCCCACCTTGGCACTTCCAACCCTAATCTTCGTTCTATAAATACCCAAATATTCCTTGTAGACTAGGGGGCACACCAAAAATACTTTTCCGCTGTCGCAAGCTTCTGTTCTCGTGAGATCCCATCTTGTTGGGGCCTTTTTCAATACTCTATGGGAGGGGGATTCGATCATGAAGGGCCTCTACACCAACCTTGCTGCCCTTCCGATGACGCGTGAGTAGTTTACCACAGACCTACGGGTCCATAGCTAGTAGCTAGATGGCTTCTTCTCTCTCTTTTGATCTTCAATACAATGTTCTCCTCGATGTTCTTGGAGATCTATTCGATGCAATCTTATTTTGCGGTGTGTTTTTCGAGACCCGATGAATTGTGGATTTATGATCAGATTATCTATGAATATTATTTGAGTCTTCTCTGAACTCTTTTCTGCATGATTAAGATAGCTTTGTATTTCTCTCTGATGTATTTATTTGGTTTGGCCAACTAGATTGATTTTTCTTGCAATGGAGAGGTGCTTTGTGATGGGTTCAATCTTGCGGTGTCCTCACCCAGTGACAGTAGGGGTAGCGAGACACGTATTTGTATTGTTGCCATTAAGGATAAACAAATGGGGTATTTACCATATTGTTTGGATCTATCCCTCTACATCATGTCATCTTGCTTAATTCGTTACTCCGTTCTTGTTAACTTAATAAACTAGATGCATGCTGGATAGCGGTTGATGTGCGGGGTAATAGTAGTAGATGCAGGCAGGAGTCGGTCAACTTGTCATGGACGTGATTTCTATATTCATCATCATTGCCTTAAATATCGTGATAACTATGCGCTTTTCTATCAATTGCTCAACAGTAATTTGTTTAACCACCGTATGCTTTCTTTAAGAGAGAAGCCTCTAGTGAAGCTATGGTCCCCAGGTCTACTTTTACCATATTATTTTCAGATCTATAAAATAAAAAAATACAAAAATACCTTGCTGAGTTTTATTTACTTTTATTTTTTTTATACCTATCTCTATCAGATCTCACTTTTGCTCGTGACTGTGAAGGGATTGACAACTCCTTTTTCGCGTTGTGTGCAAGTGTTTGTTAGTTTGTTTAGGCGCATCTAGTGGGGACTTGTGTGTTCCTCCTACTGGATTGATACCTTGGCTCTTAATTGAGGGAAATAGTTATCTCTACTTTGCTGCATCACCCTTTCCTCTTCAATGGAAAAATCAATGAAAGCTCAAGAAGTAGCACTTGGTGGGCTGCCTCGTTAAGGCGAGCAGTCTCCTGCACCCTCTCGTACTCCTCTATCTCCTCCTCAAGTATGCAGTGTCTTTGTTTTTCCTGAACATTAAAGAAGGCAGTAGCACGCAAAGTAAAATGGAAGACACAATGCTTGTTAAAAATTAGTCTCTACTGAAATGGTAGGTCGTTCTTGCCAAGAAACTGGTGACACTCTGTAGCCTCATAATAAAGAAAACTAGGTGGTAACAATATATCATTTTCTCTAATAGGAACGCCAACATGAGTAGCTAAATGTGTTGGGTAACATTGCATGGAAAACAAAAAAAAAATCTATCCATGGAGATGCATAGCTATGAGAGGCGGAGAGCATCTACACACCGTTGTAGATCGCTAAGCCGAAGCGTATATAACATGGTTGATGTAGTGGCACTCTTCGCGATCCAATCACGATCCAACCAATCTAGTGCTGAATGGACGACACCTCCGAGTCTAGCACACGTGCGGCTCGATGACGTCTCCTCCTTCTTGATCCAGCAAGCGGGAGAGGAGAAGTAGATTATATCACAACCAACATGACAGCGCGGTGGTGATGGTGGTGGTGGAGCACTAACAACGGTTTGCTAAGCGTCTCCAGGATGAGGCAGTGGAACTACGGAGTAACAGGAGAGAGAGGAGCGCCAAGGGCTTGGTGTGTCCTCTTGGGGTGCCTCATCCCCTCTATATATAGGTGGAGGGGCATGGATAACATCCCCTCCAAACCCTAGGGTGCAACCAAGGGGGGGAGGTGGAATCTTTGTCCTCCTCCTTCCCTTCCATACAAAAGTGGAGTTTCCACCTTTCCCAACTACATGGGCCTTTGAGGGACTTGTGTGCGCCTTTCCCAGTAAGGCCAGGGCACCTCCCCTCTGCCCATGCTGACCCTTGGTATATGGTGGAACCCTTGGTGGACTTCCAAACTCCTCTGAAAGGTTTCAGAACCTTTTGGAAGCTTCCCGGTACAATACCGAAAAAACTAAAACTTTTTCTAGAACCCTGAAAACAACTTTCCATATATAAATCTTTACCTCCCGACCATTCTGAGACTCCTCGTGACTTCCAGGATCTCATCCGGGACTCCGAACAACATTGTGTTACCAATCATCAAATATCCCAATACTACTCTATCGCCAACGAACGTTAAGCATGCGACCCTGCGAGTTCGGGAATCATGTAGTCATGACCGAGAAACCTCTCTGGTTAATAACCAATAGCAGGATTTGGATGCCCATATTGCTTCCTACATACACCATGAAGATCTTTTATCGATTGAACCACAATGTCAAGGATTCGGTTAATCCCGTATGCAGTTCCCTTTGTCCGTCGGTGTGTTACTTACCCGAGATTCTATTGTCGGTATCTCATACCTAGTTCAATCTCGTTACCAGCAAGTCTCTTCACTCGTTCTATAATACAAGATCCATGACTAACTCCTTAGTCACATTGCTTGCAAGATTCTTGTGATGTTGTATTAACGACAGGTCTTAGAGATACCTCTCTGTCAAACGGAGTGATAAATCCCAGTCTCGCTCCATGCCAAAACAACAAACACCATCGGGGATACCTGTAGAGCACCTTTATGATCACCCAGTTATGAAGTGACATTTTATAGCACACAAAGGTAGTCCTCCGGTATCCGGGAGTTGCATGATCTCATGGTCGAAGGAACATGTACTTGACATGAAGAAAGCTATAGCAAATAACTTAAACGATCTAATGCTAAGCTTACGGTTGGGTCTAGTCCATCACATCATTCTCCTAATGATGTGATCCCGTTATCAAATGACAACTCATGTCTATGGTTAGGAAACCTTAACCATCTTTGATCAATGAGCTAGTCTAGTAAAGGCATACTAGGGACACGGTGTACTTTATGTATCCACACATGTATTTAAGTTTCGATCAATACAATTCTAGCATGAATAATAAAATTTTATCATGAATGGGAAATATGATAATAACGGGTCTCCCACTTACACTAGAGTTAATAATCTAGTTCACATCGCCATGTGATTAACACCCAATGAGTTACGGGGTTTGATCATGTTTTGCTTGTGAGAGAGGTTTTAGTCAATGGGTCTGCAACATTCAGATCCATGTGTACTTTGCAAATCTCCATGTTATAATGTAGATTTTTCTATCACACTCCAATTGGAGCTATTCCAAATGACTGCTCCACTATATGTTTCAGGTTTGTGACTTATTATCATCCGAATCGGTGTCAAAGCTTGCAGTGACATAACCCTTTACGATGAACTCTTTATCACCTCCATAACCGAGAAACATTTCCTTAATCCTTTTCAGGTACTTTAGGATATTCTTGACCGCTGTCGGTGATCCTGGATTACTTTTGTACCTCCCTGCCAAACTTATGGCAAGGCGCACATCAGGTCTAGTACACAACATGACATACATAATAGAACCTATGGTTGAGGCATAGCGAATGACTTTCATTCTCTCTCTATCTTCTGTCGAGGTCGGACTTTGAGTCTTACTAAATTTCACACCTTGCAACACAGCAAAGTACCCTTTCTTTGGCTGGTCCATTTTGAACTTCTTCAGAACTTTGTCAAGGTATGTGCTTTGGAAAGTCCTATTAAGCGCCTTGATCTATCCCTATAGATCATGATGCCCAATATGTAAGCAGCTTCACCGAGGTCTTTCATTGAAAAATTCTTATTCAAATATCCTTTTATGCTATCCAGAAATTCTATATCATTTCCAGTCAGCAATATGTCATCCACATATAATATCAGAAATGCTACAGAGCTCCTACTCACTTTCTTGTAAATACAGTCTTCTCCATAAGTATGTATAAAACCAAATGCTTTGATCACCTCATCAAAGCGTATATTCCAACTCCGAGATGCTTGCACCAGTCCATGGATGGATCGTTGGAGCTTGCACACTTTGTTAGCACCCTTAGGATCGACAAAACCTTCTGGTTGCATCATATTCAACTCTTCTTTAAGAAACCCATTAAGGAATGGAGTTTTGACGTCCATTTGCCAGATTTCATAATCATAAAATTCGGCAATTGCTAACACTATTCTGACATACTTGAGCATCGCTATGGGTGCGAAAGTCTCATCATAGTCAATTCCTTGAACTTGTAAAAAACCTTTTGCGACAAGTCGAGCTTTGTAAACAATGATATTACCATCCGCATCTGTCTTCCTCTTGAAGATCCATTTATTCTCAATGGCTTGCCAATCATCGGGCAAATCCACCAAAGTCCACACTTTGTTCTCATACATGGATCCTATCTCAGATTTCATGGCCTCAAGCCATTTCTCGGAATCTGGGCTCATCATAGCTCCTTCATAGTTCGTAGGTTCGCCGTTGTCTAACAACATGACTTCCAGGACAGGATTACCGCACCACTCTGGTGAGGAACGTGTTCTGGTCGATCTACGAGGTTTAGTAGTAACTTCATTTGAGGTTTCATGATCATTACCATTTGCTTCCTCTCTGGTTGGTGTAGACATCATGGGAACGGTTTTCTCTGATGTGCTACTTTCCAATTGGAAAGAGAAACTCCTTCTGTAGAAACTCCTTTCTTTTGAGAGAAACTCCTTCTGTAGAAAGGACACATTCTTAGCAACAAAGATATTGCCTTCGAATCTATGGTACAAGGTATACCCAATAGTTTCTTTAGGGTATCCAATGAAGACACACTTCTCCGCTTTGGGTTTGATCTTATCAGGCTGAAGCCTTTTGATATAAGCGTCGCATCCCCAAACGTTCAGAAACAACAACTTAGGTTTCTTGCCAAACCATAGTTCATACGGTGTCGTCTCAGCGGATTTAGATGGTGCCCTATTTAACGTGAATGCGGTTGTCTCTAATGCATAACCCCAAAAAGATAAAGGAAAATCAGTAAGAGACATCATAGAATGCAGCATATCTAATAAAGTACAGTTACGACGTTCGGACACACCATTATGCCGTGGTGTTACAGGTGGCGTGAGTTGTGAAAAAATTCCACATTGTCTAAAATGAAGGCTAAACTCGTAACTTAAATATTCACCTCCATGATCGGATCTAGAAATTTTATTTTCTTGTTACGATTATTCTCCACTTCATTCTGAATTTCTTTGACCTTTTCAAATGTTTCAGACTTGTGTTTCATTAAGTAGATATATCCATACCTACTCAAATCATCTGTGAAGGTCAGAAAATAATGATACCCGCCGCGTGCTTCAACACTCATCGGACCGCATACATTGGTATGTATTATTTTCAATGACTCATTATCTCGCTCCATTGTTTTGGAGAACGGAGTTTTAGTCATCTTACCCATGAGGCATGGTTCGCAAGTATCAAATGATTCATTATCAAGTGATTCCAAAAGTCCATCCTCATGGAGTTTCTTCATGCGCTTTACACCAATATGACCTAAACAGCAGTGCCACAAGTATGTTGCACTATCATTATCAACTTTTCATGCTTTGACATCAATCTTATGAATATGTGTATCAGTATGATCAAGATCCAACAAGAATAGACCATTCACTAAGGGTGCATGACTATAAAAGATGTTACTCATATAAATAGAACAACCATTATTCTCTAACTTAAATGAATAGCCGTCTCTCAATAACCAAGATCAAAATATAATGTTCATGCTCAACGCTGGCAGCAAATAACAATTATTGAGGTCTAAAACTAATCATGAAGGTAGATGTAGAGGTAGCATGCCAACGGCGATCACATCAACCTTGGAACCATTCCCGACGCGCATCTCACCTCGTCCTTAGCCAATCTTCGTTTATTCCCCAGCTCCTATTTCGTGTTACAAATTTGAGCAACCGAACCAGTATCAAATACCCAAGCGCTGCTATGAGCACTAGTAAGGAACACATCAATAACATGTATATCAAATATACCTTTGTTCACTTCGCCATCCTTCTTCTCTACCAAGTACTTGGGGCAGTTCCGCTTCTAGTGACCATTTCCCTTCCAGTAGAAGCACTCAGTTTTAGGCTTGGGTCCAGCTTTGGGCTTCTTCATGGGAGTGGCAACTTGCCTGTCAGTCTTCTTGTAGTTCCCTTTCTTTCCCTTGCCCTTTTTCTTAAAACTGGTGGTCTTGTTAACCATCAACACTTGATTCTCTTTCTTGATTTCTACCTTCGCCGATTTCAGCATCGCGAAGAGCTCGGGAATCGTTTTCCTCATCCCTTGCATATTATGGTTCATCACGAAGCCTTTGTAGCATGGTGGCAGTGACCGAAGAACTCTATCAATAACACACTAAACTGGAAGATCAATTCCTAGCCGAGTCAAGTGGTTGTGGTACCCAGACACTTTGAGTTTTGTTTCACTCACAGAATTGTTCTCATCCATCTTACATCTAAAGAACTTGTTGGAGACTTCATATCTCTCAACCTGGGCATTTGCTTGAAATATAAACTTCAGCTCTTGGAACATCTCTTATGCTCTGTGGCGTTCATAACGCTTTTGAAGTCCCAGTTCCAAGTCGTAAAGCATGGCACCTGAACTATCGAGTAGTCTTCAGATCGAGCCTGCCAAATGTTCATAACATTTGCATCATCTCCTGCAGTAGGTGTGTCACCTAGCGGTGCATCAAGGATAATAATTCTTCTGTGCGGCAATGAGGATAATCCTCAAGTTACGGACCCAGTTTGTGTAGTTGCTACCATCATCTTTCAACATAGCTTTCTCTAGGAACGCATTAAAATTCAAGGGAACGGTAGCATGGGCCATTGATCTACAACATAGATTTCCAAAGACTATAAGGACTAAGTTCATGATAAATTTAGTTCAGTTAATCAAATTAGTAATGAACACCCACTTAAATCAACACCCCTCAAGTTGTCTAAGTGATACATGATCCAAATCAACTAACCCATGTCCGATCATCACATGAGATGGGGTAGTCTTCAATGGTGAATATCTCCATGTTGATCATATCTACTATATGACTCATGTTCGACCTTTTGATCTCTAGTGTTCTGAGACTATGTCTGTACATGCTAAGCTCATCAAGTTTAACCCAAGTATTCTGCATGTGCAAAACCGGCTTACACTCGTTGTATGTGAACGTAGAGTCTATCACACCCGATCATCTTGAGGTGCTTTGAAACAACGAACTTTAGCAACAGTGCATACTCGGGGAGAACACTTTTATCTTGAAATTAAGTGAAGGGATCATCTTATAATGCTACCGTCGTTATAAGCAAAATAAGATGCATAAAGGATAGACATCACATGCAACCAAAAATATGTGACATGATATGGCCATCATCATCTTGTGCTTTTGACATCCATCTCCAAAGCAACGACATGATCTCCATCGTCACCGACGCAACACCTTGATCTCCATCGCCGTGTCGGGGTCGTCTCACCTACTATTACTTCTACAATTATTGCTAACGCATTGCGATAAAGTAAAGCAATTACATGGCGCTTAGTGATTGACATGTAAGTCATACAATAATTAAAGACTGTCGGCGTTCTGGATATGGGGGTATCCAGACTTGCCTGCCTGCGGCCCACCGCGTGGCTCCATCAACGGCCTGGTACGGCCCAGCTTCAGCATCAACGACTCAAGACCCTCGCGAGGGGCCAAGCCTCGCAAGGCGGACGACAGCAAGACCCCCGAGGGGATCGGCCTCCTCAGGCTGGCTCCCGAGGGGCGGAGAGTTCTATGCAAGGTGCACCTCATGAGGCTCAGCTGACGCGAGCCATGACAACCAAGGCCAGGTGGGCACCAACGGGCATAGAGCGCCAATTTCCTCTTTGGTGCAAGGGAGGCAAGCCACGGGCGCGGAGTACCGAGGAATCAGCCAAAGGTTTCCATTCTGGTGCAACAATACCAAGACCGCCAGGACGGCAGGATGGAGGTCATCAGCGAGCCCACCGCGGCGTCACGACCAGAGGCTTTTCGCAGGTGAAGACCACTTTAGTCAGGATAGGACGTACTACTTGTCCCCTTTCAAATCTGGCCGTTGTGGAATCCCTTCCCACCAACATTTGGGAAGAGGAACAAGGCCACTATAAATAGGACTTAGCCACCACCATAGAGAGGTAGTGGATCTAGTTCACATCGGAGGGATCGAATCCATTCTCACCCGACCACCTCACTAGCTCTCTTTGAGCCCGACGCTCTAGGCTTAGGAGGAATGCGAGTCGGCAGGCTGGGTAGGTTGAGATCTCCGCACGCACCCCAGAGTTCGAACCTTTCAAGGGTTTGCGGAACCCGTAATCTGACATTTGGCGCGCCAGGTAGGGGTGCGTCGGATCTTCTCTTCCGTCGACCTGTCCTCTGCCGCTCCACCAACACCATGGCCGACACCTCGAGGGCGCACATCGAGCACTGGGTTGTCCGGGCCACTTCGACAGCACCAGCCGGCAAGGAGGACCTCCACTCTGCTCTGCTCGCGACCCGTGCTCCACCTGGGGCGGCCGGCCACGGGGGGGCTCGGGGCGCCGCCTTCCCCTTTGGCGCCGCGCCGCAACCGCGCTGCCGCTTGATCTGCAAGCTACGCCGCGGCAACCGCACCGCACACGCGCAGGGAACAGGCAAACATGCGGGCTGCGGTCATCGTGGCTCGAGAGCTCTTGAGGTGCAGGCTGCTAGAAAGCGGTCGCGACGCCCTGCTGGAGCGGGTTGCCGAGCTGCTGGAGGCGGCGTGCAGGGGAACAACACCATTCTGCACCTTGCCCACATCACAGTTTGTGGTAGGGGCGCGCGCTCGTCCTCGCCACAACCACGCGTCCCCTCCCAGGGCTCGTGAAGAGCCTCTCGGCGTCGGCCAGCCTCATAGTGCAGCCCTCACTCTTCCAAACATGCCACCTCTTGGTGGAGCTGCTCCGAGCAACATCCCCAGGGGCCGCGCTGGGGCGCCGGCCCTGGTCGTCAGGACCAGAGGGCGACCGAAGAAGGCAGGAACGTGAGGCAGCTGGGCAGCGATTCTGGTGCAGCCAGCCCGAAAGCCTACGTGCCCGTCGCGGTGGACCTGAGGCGTGCGCAGGAAGAGGGCACCAGCCGATCCCCATGCCAGGCTGGGCGCTGGATGTACATGAAGCCGAGACCCTTTACGAGCCGTCGCCGAGCCCCGCCAACGTCTCCAACGACAACAACCTCTGGGTACAGCTAACGCCACAGGGGCACGCTTATGTTGACCATGGATCGCAGGTGAACCAGGGTGCGGCTACCATCAGCCCTCTTAGGACGGCGGAGCGCTGCAGGAGCGCGAAGGGCGTTGGGAGCAGCGCAGAGGGAGCCCGGAGGCAGGGCCTTCCCTGCCCTGCACGGAGTAGGACCCTGCTTGGAGGTATGTTCCCCGCCAGGGAAGGCACCTGCGAGCCCTTCCTCCTGGCGAGGGGCCTACGGTCGCCGAGGACGCCACCAGCGTCCCCCTTACCCCTTGGTCTTGTCCTGGTTTCCGGTCTCCCCAACGGTGGTCGGGAGCGGCGCAGGGCAGGGTCCTCGTCGGGCGACATGAAGCAAGGCTCCGGCCTGTGAAGGTCTTCGCTCGTGACACTCTCATGTAATAATGAGTGGGGCTATACACGCACCGGAGTCTCCTGAGCGCCGCCCTGGAGCCTCATGGGGGCTCCCACCCACGTCCTAGTGGAAGCACATGCTCCGCGCTTGCCGTCGACACTGTCCCCCAATGACTATGCCCAGCTAGTGGAAGCACTTAGCTCCGCGCTGGTGAGAAGACTTGAAGACTAGCTAGGTGCCGGACGCGGCCATTTGCTTTCGCCTCCTTTTTGTACTCGTCCGTCGGCTTTTTGGAGTACTTGGTTCTCATGCGTTTAAAAAAATGGGGGGAGTTTTTCTCGTATTGCGTTGCTCTCTCACTTTCTGATCTTGCATTTTTCGGAGCTCGTGCCTACTGCCTTGCCCCCGATCGCCTCGTGAGCAAGGGCTGGGTGCGGTGCGCACGCGTCTGGACTAATCACTTTCCCCCTCGAGGCTCGAGGGTACGGCCGCCAGGTGCGCCCACCTCACCGCGATCTAGCAATTGTTTCCTCGCGAAGCACTTCAGGACAGGTCAACAGGCTCCTCGCGAGAGCCAGACCCTCACAAGCCCACAGTAGGCACGCCTCGGGAGGACAAATGTTTCGGCAGTGTTAGGGCTCGCTCGAGACCCGTGGAGGCAAAGATAAGTCATGACCACCACCCTGCCTGAGGCTGCAGACCTGAGGGGTCGCTCCGTGGCATCATTTCAAGGCATTTCAAAATTATATACATCACAAGGGGCCCCCCTTTTCAAAACGCTCTCACAAGGAAACTCTCAAGTTTGGTCATGCAGGTTAAAGTGAATAGGAGTACAGGTCTAGCTATGCGCACCATCCTCGTCGCCTTCGTCCACGCTGCTCATGCTGCCCGAGCCGTGGCGGTTATCCTCCTCATCACCACTGACCGTGCCACTCGCTCCGGCCATGAGCATGGCCATGTCATCCTCAGAAGCCAGCTCCTCCACCAAGGCATTCACATGGTCATCCACCCACCTGGCGAGCTTGTCCTGGGTAGCCGCAGGCATGGGGGCTAGCACAGCGTTGAAGTCAAAATGGGAATTGCGGTTCAGGAGATTGCGGAAGACACACGAGAGCGCATGCCCGAGGAGGCCCCGGCTCCTCCCCTCAACAAGCTGGCGAGCCTTCGCGGCCTGATCCTCCAGGCAGGTCACAACATCAGTGAAGAAGTTAAGGTGGTTGGAATAGTCACTCTCATGCGGGTGAGGGGCGCTCTCGTCACAGATGGCGCCCAAGGAACGGTTAGCCCTGACGTGCAGACCCTGGAGCATAGAGTCGTGCTCATGTTCTAGTGTCAGGTGGAGGCTCTTTTCATTCGAAGCCCTCTGCAGGAGGGAGGTGGTGTCCTTGACTCGCTGCTGGAGTAAGGATATCTCGGCGCGGGAAGAATTCAAGGCAGATTCGGAAGAGGTCAGAGCTTCTTGGGCGGCATTCTCACGCTGCTCTGCGGATTTCAGCTTCGCCTTAAGGGCGGCGGTCCTGCCCTCGAGCTCGGCCTTGAGCAGCTCCAGATCCAGGCAGTGCCCCTCAGCCAGATCAGCACGTGCCTTCGCCACCCTCTCCTCTAGCTCCATCTGGACCTGGGCTTCTCGGGTGGTGAAGGCATCCCCAGCCGCTGCAGCCTGACGCTTCCTCACCTCCAACCTCTCCAATGCCATGTTGTGCTCCACGGCCTCCAACGCCAGGTCATCATGGCGCTTCAGGAGCTCCGCCTCGGCAAAGGTCACTTCGCTTGGTGAAGAGCCCTGGAGGGTGCGCCGCTCCTCAACTTTTCGCTCAAGTGTAGCATTTGAAGATAGAAGCTCCCGCTCCCGCTCCTCGGCCGCCTCGTGACGGCGGTTGGCGGCTTCGGCCACCTCCATGCCACGGACGCAAGCCTCGCGAGAAGCTGCAAGTGAGGCCGCCGCGAGCGTGTCGGCTTGGTCACGCTGAAGTTTCCCGAGGTTGATGGCAACCTTCAGTTGCTGCCACTCATGCGCCAGGTGGAGGCCCTCCGCCTCGAGCCTGGTGTCGACATTAGCAAGCTCCCCACCAAGATGGACTATCGCACGCATTGCTTCGCCGAAGAGCCCGAAGCAGACGACACTGCGCCCACGCACAAGGGCCAGCGCATCGCCAAGACCTTCTTCAGCCCCAGAGGCTGCCGAAGGGGCATTGGGCATCTCACCTCCCTCTAACAGGGGGCTGGCCGGTGTAGCCGCGCAACCTAAAGACGAAGGCCACCAAAGAGGCGCCTGCTTGCCGACAACGACCAGAGGGAGGATTGCCGATGCATCCTCCATCCTACAGGCCGGGCTGCGGAGAAAGGAAGCAGGAAGCTCGGGCCCGGGGCTCCCTTGCGGCACCCTGACAGTCGGAATCGGCCCTGCGCCCTGGGCAGAGCCAGGGCACGGGGGCTGTGTGCGGAGGTCAAGCCAGGATCCGTGGAAGCACTAGCCTCCTGAGGTTTCGTCATCAGGAGAACCCTGCAAGGCCCTCGTCAGGAGAGAACACAACACGCAAGGAACCGAGTGTGAAGGTACTTACTCGTCTCCAGCCACATATCTCCCTAGCTTCAGCGGTCGGCGGGTGCCGTCGCTGCGGCACGGAGATCCCTTCCTCTTCAGGAGCGATTCAAGGCTTAGGCGTGGCCGATCGGGCCCCGACGGGCGACCCTTGGGAGGAGGAGCGCTCGGCGAAGCGTCCGGGGCAGAGGCCTTAGGAGCAGGAGCGCCTGGCGGGGGCGCCAGAGTCGTCGGTGGGCGCCTCGCCATCGGCAGCCACCTCGAAGCCATCACCCCAAGCTTCAGGAGCCCCCGCCTCTGGAGCATAGGGCTGTGCCGACCCTGCGGCAGCCCCCTACTGAGTCTCGCGAGTCCCGATCTCCCGGGCCCCCAGCGGCGCTAGGTCTCCGGAGGAACCTTCAGCAGCTGCTGGCGGCGGGCGCCCCCCTGCTTCCACATTTGGGGCGCGCGCAGCAGGATCAAGCAGCAGGGGAACCACGAGGACGGGGTTCTCTCGAGGCCCCTCAAGGCCCTTCGGGCGTAACCCCCACTCGTCGAATTGGGGCATCTGTCCCACAAAGGCCACCTTGTTCGAGCACTGATAGAGGAGGCATCCATCTCCTGGAAGATCGGCGGGCTTGGATTCACCTGTCAAGAGCTCAAGCACCATGCTCAATGTCTCGGCAGTCAATGATGGCCTCTGTAGCCTCATGGGATCCTCAACGCCGGCAAGGTCCCACATTTGGCGAGAATGGCGCTGGAGAGGGGCGACGCACTGCCTGACGAACTCCTTCACCACCATCGGTGTTGTCACCTCCAGCCCCTGCAGCCTCGCCAACCTCTTCCAGATGCAAGTAAGGCGTCGGTCGGAGAGCTTCGCATGCCCCCAGCCGGAGCTGAGCGTGGCCGGCGCCCGAGGAGTCAGGAGCAGGGGGCTACACGTGGTGGCATCCATAAGCAGCCACTGCTTTCGGAACCCCTTTGCGGCAAGCGAAAGCTCGAAGTTGATCCCTGAGCCGGTGGTTGCGGCCACAGCTTTGAAGGTTGCGCATCCTGAGAACTGGTGAGCATCGACTAGCCGAAGCAAGAAGAAATGGCAAAACAGGACCATTGAAGGGGTAATGCCGACCATGGCCTCGCAAAGAAAGGCGAAGACGGTGAGGAGGATGACGGGGCGGGGATCCAGATGCAACAAGTGGATCTGGTAATGTGAAATTACGACATTGAAGAAGGAAGAGAAGGGGGAATCAGACCCATGAGGAGAGCATGGAGATAGATGGGGATCTCGGTGGCGCTCATGTCACCCGCAAGCCAAGATGCAGGATGGACAATCGTCACCTTCCACTCGTTCGAATCAGCTGCAAGGGCATGGCGGACCTTGTCCATCCCTTCCTGATTGATCACCGTCGACCGCTCAAGAGCCGGCTCCAAGGCCGGCGGAGGCCCGACCGGCGCACGCAGCTTTCGCTTCTTCCTCCTCTGCTGCGGGGCCATGACAGAAGCTGGGAAGGGGGTGAGGCGCCGATGCCGGATCTGCGTGCGGAGCCACAAGACTGGGAGGAGAAGAAACAAAGGCCAAGCACAACAATCTGCAAGGGCGAGCTGCTCTGGCAACGGGCGACCACTAGGCCTGGCGCATATTAAGGTGGCGTGGGGAAGTGGAGACGCCCACATCCCATCAGTCGCCACACGTCACCAAGGCCGCAAGTGGTTAGGGCCCACGGTGCTCCGCACTTGCCCTTTGGCTTCGCCTGGAAGCCAAGTCCGAGCGCGCCATGGGCCCGGGGGCTACTGTCGGCGTTTTGGAAATGGGGTATCCAGACTTGCCTGTCTGTGGCCCACCGCGTGGCTCCATCAATGTCCTGGTACAGCCCAGCTTCAACATCAATGACTCAAGACCCTCGCGAGGGGCCAAGCCTCGCGAGGCGGACGATAGCAAGACCCCCGAGGGGATCGGCCTCCTCAGGCTGGCTCTCGAGGGGCGGAGAGTTCTATGCAAGGTGCACCTCACGAGGCTCAGCTAACGTGAGCCATGACGACCAAGGCTAGGCAGGCGCCAGGCGGGCGCCAGCGGGAACAGAGTGCCAGTTTCCTCTTTGGTGCAAGGGAGGCAAGCCGCGGGCACGGAGTACCGAGGAATCAGCCAAAGGTTTCCATTCTGGTGCAACAAGACCAAGACCACCAGGACGGCAGGATGAAGGTCATCACCGAGCCCACCGCAGCGTCACGACCAGAGGCTTTTCGCAGGTGAAGACCACTTTAGTCAGGATAGGATATACTACTTGTCCCCTTTCAAATCTGATCATTGTGGAATCCCTTCCCGCCAACATTTGAGAAGAGGACCAAGGCCACTATAAATAGGACTTAGCCACCACCATAGAGAGGAAGTGGATCTAGTTCACATCGGAGGGGATCGGATCCATTCTCACCCGACCACCTCACCAGCTCTCTTGAGCTCAAGAACACCTCACCTCCTGAGGCCAGTTCATCCACTGTACTAGTTCTTGCCCAGCCCTTCGAGGCAATCCACCAAAACGCTGGAGTAGGGTATTACACCGCAAGGTGGCCCGAACCAGTATAAACTGGTGTGTCTCCTTGTCTCTTCGAGCCCCATGAGCTAGGCTTAGGAGGATTGCGAGTAGGCGGGCTGGGTAGGTTGAGATCTCTGCATGCACCCTAGAGTTCGAGCCTTTCAAGGGTTTGCGGAACCCGTAATCCGACAAAGACAACCCTAAGGCTCCCGCCGATTGTCGTACTCATCGACATGCTAGTCATGAACTTATTACAAAACATGATCATCTCATACATCAACATATATCATATCACGTCTTGACCATATCACATCACAACATACCCTGCAAAAACAAGTTAGGCGTCCTCTACTTTGTTGTTGCAAGTTTTACATGGCTGCTACGGGCAACTAGGAAGAACCGTTCTTACCTACGCAATACCACAACAGTCATTATCAAGTTGCTATTTGACCTTCTGCAAGGACCGCCATAGTCATATCAGATTCAACTAAAAATGGGAGAAACTAACACCCGCCAGCCACCTTTATGCAAAACAAGTTGCATGTTAGTCGGTGGAACCGTTCTCATGTGCGTGGACATGTAAGGTTGGTCCGAGCTGCTTCATCCCGCAATACCGCCGAATCAAGATAACACATTGGTGGAATGAAATATGAATGTCACCGCCAACAACTCCTTTCTGTTCTACCCATGCATGCCATCCATGCATAGACCTGGATCTGATACAACTGTTGGGTAACGTTGCATGGCAAAGAAAAAAAATTCTACGCACACACAAGATTTGTCCATGGATATGCATAGCTACGAGAGGAGGAGAGCATCTACATACCCTTATAGATTGCTAAGCGGAAGCATATATAACATGGTTGATGTAGTCATACTCTTCGCGATCCAATCACGATCTAACCGATCTAGTGCCAAACGGACGGCACCTCCGAGTTTAGCACATGTGCGGCTCGATGACGTCTCCTCCTTCTTGATCCAGCAAGCGGGCGAGGAGGAGTAGATGGGATCACAACCAACACAATGGTGTGGTGGTGGAGCACCGACAATGCTTCGCTAAGCATCGCCGGGACGAGGCAGTGGAACTACAGAGTAGCAGGAGAGAGAGGGGCGGAAAGGGCTTGGTGTGTCCTCTTGAGGCGCCCCATCCCCTCTATATATAGGTGGAGGGGCGTGGGGAATAGCCCCTCCAAACCCTAGGGCGAAGCCATGGGGGGAGGAGGTGGAATCCTAGTCCTCCCCCTTCCCTTCCATACAAAAGTGGACTTTTCCACCTTTCCCAACTACATGGACCTTTGAGGAACTTGTGTGCACCTGGACCAATAAGGCCAGGGCGCCTCCCCTCAGCCCATGCTGACCCTTGGAATGTGGTGAAACCCTTGGTGGACTTTCGGACTCCTCTGGAAGTTTTCGGAACCTTCTGGAAGCTTCCCGATACAATACCAAAAAAACTGAAACTTTTTTCGGAACCCTGAAAACAAGTTTCCATATATAAATCTTTACCTCCCGACCATTACAAGATTCCTCATGATGTCTGGGGTCTCATCCGGGGCTCCGAACAACATTCGGTTACCAATCATCAAATATCCCAATACTACTCTGTTGTCAACGAACGTTAAGCGTTCAACCCTGCGGATTCGGGAATCATGTAGTCATGACCTAGACACCTCCCCAGTCAATAACCAATAGCGGGACATAGATGCCCATATTGGTTCCTACATATTCCATGAAGATCTTTTATCGGTTGAACCACGATGTCAAGGATTCGGTTAATCCTATATGCAGTTCCCTTTGTCCTTTGGTATGTTACTTGCCGAGATTCAATCGTCGGTATCTCATACCTAGTTCAATCTCATTACCGGCAAGTCTCTTTACTCGGTCTATAATACAAGATCCCATGACTAACTACTTAGTCACATTGCTTGCAAGCTTCTTGTGATGTTGTATTACCGAGAGGGCCCAGAGATACCTCTCCGTCAAACAGAGTGACAAATCCAAGTCTCGATCCATGCCAACCCAACAAACACCATCGGAGATACCTGTAGAGCACCTTTATGATCATCCATTTACGAAGTGACTTTTGATAGCACACAAGGTAGTCCTCCGGTATCCGGGAGTTTCATGATCTCATGGTCGAAGGAACAAATACTTGACACGAAGAAAGCTATAGAAAATAACATAAACGATCTGTTGCTAACCTTACGGTTCGGTCTAGTCCATCACATCATTCTCCTAATGATGTAATCCCATTATCAAACGACAACTCATGTCTATGGTTAGGAAACCTTAACCATCTTTGATCAACAAGCTAGTCTAGTAGAGGCATACTAGGGAAATGGTGTACTTTATGTATCCACACATGTATTTAAGTTTTCGACAAATACAATTCTAGCATGAATAATAAACTTTTATCATGAACGAGAAATATGATAATAACCATTTTATTATTGCCTCTAGGGCATATTTCCAACAAAACAAGTAGTGTAAACTCCACCAAAGAAGTCACCAACTAAGGCATTATTATGTAAACGACGTGCAACAATGGCCACCATGTTAAATTTTCTATCTCTCAACACCGCACCCTTAAGAATGCTCAAGTCAGGAGTGCAAAGATGACTAGGGTCATGTTTACCATTAATGAATCTACCTATAAACAAAGCAAAATAATGTATAGTAGGAAAATGGATACTCCCCATAGTGCCTTGTGTTATGCCTCTAGTTTCACCCCTAGTAATATTCAACAGAAATTCATTGCAATCAGATTTACAAGGCTCAGGGCATATCCCCCAGCAAGGAATTTTACAAACTTCACTAAATTCCTCGATATCCATGCAAAAAGGATTTTCATATAAGTTGAAGATAACAACATGTGAATTTCGATGAGATACATACTCGAATTTCTGCACAAAAGAATCAGTGAGATTATAGTACCGCGGGCACTTATCTGACACAGATCCGTCAGCCAGGCATTGTGCACATCCATATCGAACTCCTCCTTAATACTAGCTCGAGTCATGAAGGAATCCGACAGCCATTCACAAGGGTGCACAAGAGCTTCCCTTGGTGGTTCGAGGTCCGACTCACGTATAGAAAGCCTTGGAGAGATCTTGCTTGAGGAACGACCTTGAAACATTTTCCTAAACATTTTTCTTCCTTCGTAAAAATTCTGAAATTTTTAGTGACTAAAAACAAAAGTGAACAAAACTCAACAAAGTTGATAGCAGCTACTCCTACAAGTGTCTAGAGGCTATATCATGCATCAAAACTACTTTGGACCATATAAATAACATGCAAGCTAAAAATATGGTCACCACAACAGCAAAAATTTGCAATATATAAAGCACTAGAACAAAAACTAATTGTACCATTGGAGGAGTCACATACCGAAGAGTATTCTCCCAAAACAGTTTCGGAGACGGAGTTCCGAGCAAGGATATTAGAAATTATAGGAAAAGGAGCGAGGGAGTCCTGGATTCGGGGGTCCTCACGTGTCCATCCTAGGAGTATGGGCCGGGTTGCATGGGCCGTACATGATCAAGCTGAAGAATATCTACCATGTCTGGATGGGACTTCTCAATACGTGGACGGCAAGAATAGAGCACGGAGGTTTCCTTCCCTGATAAACCGGCCTTGTACAAACTCTAGACCCCCTCTGGCGTGTATATAAACTGGAAGGGTCAGTCCGTAGAGGGGACCTTTTTTCATCATCACTGGAATCCTCACATGCTAGACATCTAGGGTTAGCCACTACGATCTCGAGGTAGATCAACTCTTGTAATCTTCATACTCGTTGAATATAATCAAGCAGGAGTAGGGTTTTACCTCCCTTAAGAGGGCCCGAACCTGGGTAAACACTATGTCCCCTGGAATCCTGTTACCATGGATCCTTAGACGCACATCTTGGGCCCCCCTACCCGAGATCCGCCGGTTTTGACACCAACATTGGTGCTTTCATTGAGAGCTCTGTTGTGCTGTCTGCAAAAAAGCGATCTATGGCTCGCCTAGTCATCAACAACAATATCACTTCCGGAGGGTGCCTGGCTTCGGGGCAGACCCTCCGGTTCGGCAGTTTCACCATGAGAGCCCACACGGCCGTCGAGCCTGCAACTCCTCCTATGGCCGCTGGACATCGTCCTCGCATTGGCCCTAAGTACTCTGAAATATTGGATCCGGCAGATGTTTCGTCCTTAAACGAACTACTAGACTGCATCGCTACCCTGGGGGTCTCAACGAACTATGATCGGATCGGACTCAAGCCCGACCAGAGGGAAATTAATCACCCTCCAATCAACCACTTCGTGGCGGTTGTTGAGGAACCGGCCACAAACACTTCCCTCCCCATATTGAGGACCAAGTATGTTCGGGTCCCCGAATCCACTGAGCCGGATACTTCCCCTTTGGATGGGACTTTACTCCCACCGCACTCTGGTTCAGGCGTAGGATTGCCAGAGCCTTTGCGCTTAACCGGACCCGAACCGGTCACTTTCGAAGCCATATCGGCTCCAAACACATATGTGGGACAGGATCCAAAACTTAATCCACCCACCCACCACAATCTATATTCTCCAAGCAACTCAGGTCCTCTAGATATATACGACCTGGTGTATGTGCGGCAGCAGCTCCAGGAAACGGTCTACCACTTTTGGGCCAGATTCCTACTTGTTAAAAACAGGATCAAGGACTGCTCGGACGACAACGTAGTTTCGGTCTTCCACCGTAATTGCACAGACGAAGGGATATTGAATGCCCTCGACCATCCATCGCCACATACAGAGTTTCACAGAATTATCGCATGTAGTACAAAAGTACTGTGCAATGGAAAGCATATGGACGGCCCAGAAAACTTAACTGGAGCCCACCACCTCGACGCAGTGTGCGACCTTGGCTAAAAGAATATACCCCGGTGGATCACCCGACTACCGGCTATGGACAGGAAGAACAAGCCCTTTGTGGGACACAGGTCCATTCTTGACGAACTATTGGACAAACCCTACCTGTTCCATACCACTCCGCACACAGTCCCAACCCATAGTCTCCGGGAATGCTTGGTACTACGACAAGTAGCAAAAAGCGGAGAGGCCATCCTCACCACAACTCCAAAAGGATACTCACCAAAGATGGACAACTTCAATGTCCTAACAATCTTTGAGACTTTCTCTTCTAACAACCGGCACAAACGCGCGCTCTGCGACCTCGCCGAAGTCCATCAAGTTACCGCACTGAGCCCATGGAACGACACGGCGATAACCTTTACGTCCGAAGACGAACCAAAGGTTCGATCAGTCCGAGCACCCGCTGCCTTAGTACTAAACCCCATCATTGACGGTTTTCGGCTTACTATGCTCATGGACAGCGGTAGTGAACTTGACCTCATCTACGAGGACACGCTCGACAAGATGCAGATGGATAGGTCACACATCGAGTAGAGCAACACCACCTTTCGAGGTATTATCCCCAGTCGAGAGGCACACTGCTCGGGAAAAATCAAACTGGATGTGGTTTTCATCACGCCTGAGAACTATAGATCCAAAGAGTTGCTCTTTCACGTGGTCCTCTTCAACAGTGGGTATCACGCTACCCTCGTCCGGGACGCCTTCTCACACTTTCAAGATATACCCCATTATGGGTACATGAAGCTCAAAATACCCGGCCCTAATGGAATCATCACAATCTCAAGCAACCCGGACAAAGCCCTTTGTTCCAAAAACAAGACTGCATCCTTGGCCCTTGAGGCACTATCTGAAGCCCTAGCGGCAAAAGAATTAACCACCTTACGAGCTACGGTGGATAGGGATAATGTGATCCTTGATAAGAGATCCAAGTCCACCTCTTTCAAGCTAGCCAAAGAAATAGTAAAATTCCAAGTGCACCCGACGAACCCTAATAAAACAACATCTATCGGAGCACAACTGGATCCGGGAGTGGACGCCGCCCTACACGCATTCCTGCGTGAGAATTTGGGTATTTTTCCCTGGCATCCTTCAGACATGCCCGACATCCCACGAAGACTGGCCAAACACAATCTCAACATAATCAAAGGATTCAAACCCGTGAAGCAAACACTACAGCGATTCTCCGAACCCAAGCGTCAGGCCATGGGAGAAGAGCTAGCCAAGTTATTAGAGGTTGGGTTTATTAGGGAAATCAAACATCCGGATTGGTTAGCCAACCTGGTTATGGTACCTAAAAATGATAAATCGTGGCACATGTGTGTCGAGTTCAAGGACCTCAATAGGGTTTGCCCTAAAGATCCCTTCCCATTGCCCCGCATCGACCAAATCATTGACGCAACTGTAGGACACGATTATGTGTGTTTCCTCGACGCCTATTCCGGATACCATAAGATTAAGATGAAGGAATCCGACCAGGCTGCAACCGCGTTCATCACCCCTTACGGTCCCTTCCGCTTCAATACTATGCCCTTCGGACTCAAAAACGCCGGGGCTACCTACCAGCGCATGATTCAAACATGCCTGGAAAAGCAAATAGGCAAAATAGTCGAGGCATACATGGACGACATGGTCATCAGGACAAAGCACGACGAGTCACTCATGGACGACCTTCGCCTCACCTTCGACAATCTCCGAACATACGACATCCAGCTTAATCCGGAAAAATGCGTCTTTGGAGTTCCGGCCGGAAAGTTGTTGGGGTTCATTGTTTCCCATAGAGGAATCAAGGCAAACCCAGCCAAGATCCGAGCTCTGTCACAATTGGCCATACCGACAGACCTAAAGCAGGTCCAGAAACTAGCTAGGTGCGTCGCGGCCTTAAGCCAATTTAAATCCAAATTAGGAGAAAAAGCATTGCCATTATACAAGCTACTGCACCGCACTGACAACTTCAAATGGACGGATGCGTCCACAGCCAGATTGGAGAATCAAGGTCCTTCTCACAAGCAACCCAATCTTGGCCGCACCTGGTGTTGGAGAGCCTATGTTATTATACATTTCGGCAACTAACCAAGTAGTCAGCGTCGTCCTTGTCGTCGAGCGAGGGGAGGAGGGACATAAATTCCCCACCCAAAAACTAGTTTACTATGTATCGAAGGTCCTTACTCCTTGCAAATGTCGATAGCCGCACTATCAGAACATAGCCTACACGGTGTTCATGGCATCCCGCAAACTTCGACACTACTTCCAGGAGTGTTCGGTCACAGTGGCATCCGAAGTGCCACTGAATGACATCATTATCGAGCTATTACCGTTCAAAATCATATACAAGCCACGCCGGGCTATTAAATCTCATGTATTGTCCGACTTTGTAGCCGAATGGACGGGAGCCAAACTCCCTAAAGAGTACAGCTCATACTCTAATTGGATTTTGTACTTTGATGGCTCCAAAATGCTAGCCGGACTGGGGGCTGGTGTAATCCTCACATCCCCTACTGGGGACACAGTCCGCTACGTACTGCAAATTATGTATAGGGCTCTAATAATGCAGCCGAAGACGAGGCGCTACTACACGGTCTTCGCATGGCTATCTCCATGGGTATACAATGCTTGGAGGTGCGCGGTGATTCGAACCTCGCAATTTCCCAGGTCAATGGAGAGTTCGATGCAAAGGACCCAAAAATGGTGGCATATCGAAACGCCATATTAAAAACTGTCAGCTCGGTTCAACGGACTTGAGTTCCAACATGTAGCCTAAGAAAGTAATCAGGCAACCGACATCCTCGCTCGTATGGGCGCTAAGCGCGACCCCGTGCCACCCAACACCTTTGTGGAAAGGCTCTTTAAGCCATCTGTGGTGTGGCAGGGTGAGAACGGAGAAGGCAATGCGGACATGATCACACCCGTAACCGCCGAACACAACACAGACAACGTCGGGGGTCTGGATATCGAGATAACACCCTCTGCTCATGAGATCATGGTGGTTATCGCTCCCTGGACCGAACCACTTCTGGCCTACCTTAATAGGCAAGAGCTCCCCGATGATCAAAACGAGGCACGATGCATAGTTCGGTGCTCCAAAGCCTTTCAAGTTCATGAGGGCGAACTATATAAAAGAAGTACTACCGGAGTCCTTCAAAGGTGTATCTCCGAAGAGGAGGGAAGGCAGCTCTTGGCAGAAATACATGTCGGTCTCGGCGTTCATCACGCTGCAGCCTGCGCCCTTGTAAGCTAGGTGTTCCAGACAGGCTTTTTCTGGCCTACGGCTCGAGCTGATGCTCAAGACCTTGTCCAACACTGCGTGGGTTGTCAGCTTTTCGCCTATCAAAGCCACATGCCTCCCACCGCATTAAGAACAATCCCCATTACCTGGCCCTTTGCGGTCTGGGGGTGTCGGGGGTTGGATGCGACATATGCCAACGGGTGGCTTATCATGGTGGGGGCGAGTAGAACGTCGCCGGTGCCTGGAAACGGGATGAGGCGAAGACATGCACGCCGCGAATCTTACCCAGCTTGGGCTCTCCGGGAGATAATACCCCTCATGCTGCTCATGGGTCTCCGCATGGTCACTATGGGGTGATAGTACGAGGGTGCTCCTCG